>OU343062.1:46870518-47508065 GCA_910593695.2 Ocypus olens | reverse complement strand
AAAATGTTTATGGTGACTGACTAATTTTTTTGCTATTGAAGATAGCTGAAATTTTTTAACGGCAATCGATTTCTCTCGTCTTTCTGATGAAAATAAAGTTAAATTCAATAGTCTACGATGATTTTTAAGAAAGTTGCATTTTTTAACAAATTTTCCAAGGGGGTTAGTCGTGTCTTTTTTCACGATTTCATCAAAAATTAAAAATCTCTAATCCGATTAATTGACGTACGAGGAGCTTAGATTTGCAAACCGCGTTCAATTTGGAGTTTTCGTTTGGCCGCTACGGCCGATCAAAGTCTGAAAAATCAATTATTTTCCAAAATTTCCTAAAATGTTTATGGTGACTGACTAATTTTTTTGCTATTGAAGATAGCTGAAATTTTTTAACGGCAATCGATTTCTCTCGTCTTTCTGATGAAAATAAAGTTGAATTCAATAGTCTACGATGATTTTTAAGAAAGTTGCATTTTTTGACAAAATTTCCAAGGGGGTTAGTCATGTCTTTTTTCACGATTTCATCAAAAATTAAAAATCTCTAATCCGATTAATTGACGTACGAGGAGCTCAGATTTGCAAACCGCGTTCAATTTGGAGTTTTCGTTTGGCCGCTACGGCCGATCAAAGTCTGAAAAATCAATTATTTTCCAAAATTTCCTAAAATGTTTATGGTGACTGACTAATTTTTTTGCTATTGAAGATAGCTGAAATTTTTTAACGGCAATCGATTTCTCTCGTCTTTCTGATGAAAATAAAGTTAAATTCAATAGTCTACGATGATTTTTAAGAAAGTTGCATTTTTTAACAAATTTTCCAAGGGGGTTAGTCGTGTCTTTTTTCACGATTTCATCAAAAATTAAAAATCTCTAATCCGATTAATTGACGTACGAGGAGCTTAGATTTGCAAACCGCGTTCAATTTGGAGTTTTCGTTTGGCCGCTACGGCCGATCAAAGTCTGAAAAATCAATTATTTTCCAAAATTTCCTAAAATGTTTATGGTGACTGACTAATTTTTTTGCTATTGAAGATAGCTGAAATTTTTTAACGGCAATCGATTTCTCTCGTCTTTCTGATGAAAATAAAGTTGAATTCAATAGTCTACGATGATTTTTAAGAAAGTTGCATTTTTTGACAAAATTTCCAAGGGGGTTAGTCATGTCTTTTTTCACGATTTCATCAAAAATTAAAAATCTCTAATCCGATTAATTGACGTACGAGGAGCTTAGATTTGCAAACCGCGTTCAATTTGGAGTTTTCGTTTGGCCGCTACGGCCGATCAAAGTCTGAAAAATCAATTATTTTCCAAAATTTCCTAAAATGTTTATGGTGACTGACTAATTTTTTTGCTATTGAAGATAGCTGAAATTTTTTAACGGCAATCGATTTCTCTCGTCTTTCTGATGAAAATAAAGTTAAATTCAATAGTCTACGATGATTTTTAAGAAAGTTGCATTTTTTAACAAATTTTCCAAGGGGGTTAGTCGTGTCTTTTTTCACGATTTCATCAAAAATTAAAAATCTCTAATCCGATTAATTGACGTACGAGGAGCTCAGATTTGCAAACCGCGTTCAATTTGGAGTTTTCGTTTGGCCGCTACGGCCGATCAAAGTCTGAAAAATCAATTATTTTCCAAAATTTCCTAAAATGTTTATGGTGACTGACTAATTTTTTTGCTATTGAAGATAGCTGAAATTTTTTAACGGCAATCGATTTCTCTCGTCTTTCTGATGAAAATAAAGTTGAATTCAATAGTCTACGATGATTTTTAAGAAAGTTGCATTTTTTAACAAATTTTCCAAGGGGGTTAGTCGTGTCTTTTTTCACGATTTCATCAAAAATTAAAAATCTCTAATCCGATTAATTGACGTACGAGGAGCTCAGATTTGCAAACCGCGTTCAATTTGGAGTTTTCGTTTGGCCGCTACGGCCGATCAAAGTCTGAAAAATCAATTATTTTCCAAAATTTCCTAAAATGTTTATGGTGACTGACTAATTTTTTTGCTATTGAAGATAGCTGAAATTTTTTAACGGCAATCGATTTCTCTCGTCTTTCTGATGAAAATAAAGTTAAATTCAATAGTCTACGATGATTTTTAAGAAAGTTGCATTTTTTAACAAATTTTCCAAGGGGGTTAGTCGTGTCTTTTTTCACGATTTCATCAAAAATTAAAAATCTCTAATCCGATTAATTGACGTACGAGGAGCTCAGATTTGCAAACCGCGTTCAATTTGGAGTTTTCGTTTGGCCGCTACGGCCGATCAAAGTCTGAAAAATCAATTATTTTCCAAAATTTCCTAAAATGTTTATGGTGACTGACTAATTTTTTTGCTATTGAAGATAGCTGAAATTTTTTAACGGCAATCGATTTCTCTCGTCTTTCTGATGAAAATAAAGTTAAATTCAATAGTCTACGATGATTTTTAAGAAAGTTGCATTTTTTGACAAAATTTCCAAGGGGGTTAGTCATGTCTTTTTTCACGATTTCATCAAAAATTAAAAATCTCTAATCCGATTAATTGACGTACGAGGAGCTCAGATTTGCAAACCGCGTTCAATTTGGAGTTTTCGTTTGGCCGCTACGGCCGATCAAAGTCTGAAAAATCAATTATTTTCTTAAATTTTCAAAAATGTTCATGGTGACTGACTAATTTTTTTGCTATTGAAGATAGCTGAAATTTTTTAACGGCAATCGATTTCTCTCGTCTTTCTGATGAAAATAAAGTTAAATTCAATAGTCTACGATGATTTTTAAGAAAGTTGCATTTTTTAACAAATTTTCCAAGGGGGTTAGTCGTGTCTTTTTTCACGATTTCATCAAAAATTAAAAATCTCTAATCCGATTAATTGACGTACGAGGAGCTCAGATTTGCAAACCGCGTTCAATTTGGAGTTTTCGTTTGGCCGCTACGGCCGATCAAAGTCTGAAAAATCAATTATTTTCTTAAATTTTCAAAAATGTTCATGGTGACTGACTAATTTTTTTGCTATTGAAGATAGCTGAAATTTTTTAACGGCAATCGATTTCTCTCGTCTTTCTGATGAAAATAAAGTTAAATTCAATAGTCTACGATGATTTTTAAGAAAGTTGCATTTTTTAACAAATTTTCCAAGGGGGTTAGTCGTGTCTTTTTTCACGATTTCATCAAAAATTAAAAATCTCTAATCCGATTAATTGACGTACGAGGAGCTCAGATTTGCAAACCGCGTTCAATTTGGAGTTTTCGTTTGGCCGCTACGGCCGATCAAAGTCTGAAAAATCAATTATTTTCCAAAATTTCCTAAAATGTTTATGGTGACTGACTAATTTTTTTGCTATTGAAGATAGCTGAAATTTTTTAACGGCAATCGATTTCTCTCGTCTTTCTGATGAAAATAAAGTTAAATTCAATAGTCTACGATGATTTTTCGTTTGGCCGCTACGGCCGATCAAAGTCTGAAAAATCAATTATTTTCCAAAATTTCCTAAAATGTTTATGGTGACTGACTAATTTTTTTGCTATTGAAGATAGCTGAAATTTTTTAACGGCAATCGATTTCTCTCGTCTTTCTGATGAAAATAAAGTTAAATTCAATAGTCTACGATGATTTTTAAGAAAGTTGCATTTTTTAACAAATTTTCCAAGGGGGTTAGTCGTGTCTTTTTTCACGATTTCATCAAAAATTAAAAATCTCTAATCCGATTAATTGACGTACGAGGAGCTCAGATTTGCAAACCGCGTTCAATTTGGAGTTTTCGTTTGGCCGCTACGGCCGATCAAAGTCTGAAAAATCATTTATTTTCTTAAATTTTCAAAAATGTTCATGGTGACTGACTAATTTTTTTGCTATTAAAGATAGCTGAAATTTTTTAACGGCAATCGATTTCTCTCGTCTTTCTGATGAAAATAAAGTTAAATTCAATAGTCTACGATGATTTTTAAGAAAGTTGCATTTTTTAACAAATTTTCCAAGGGGGTTAGTCGTGTCTTTTTTCACGATTTCATCAAAAATTAAAAATCTCTAATCCGATTAATTGACGTACGAGGAGCTTAGATTTGCAAACCGCGTTCAATTTGGAGTTTTCGTTTGGCCGCTACGGCCGATCAAAGTCTGAAAAATCAATTATTTTCCAAAATTTCCTAAAATGTTTATGGTGACTGACTAATTTTTTTGCTATTGAAGATAGCTGAAATTTTTTAACGGCAATCGATTTCTCTCGTCTTTCTGATGAAAATAAAGTTAAATTCAATAGTCTACGATGATTTTTAAGAAAGTTGCATTTTTTGACAAAATTTCCAAGGGGGTTAGTCATGTCTTTTTTCACGATTTCATCAAAAATTAAAAATCTCTAATCCGATTAATTGACGTACGAGGAGCTCAGATTTGCAAACCGCGTTCAATTTGGAGTTTTCGTTTGGCCGCTACGGCCGATCAAAGTCTGAAAAATCAATTATTTTCCAAAATTTCCTAAAATGTTTATGGTGACTGACTAATTTTTTTGCTATTGAAGATAGCTGAAATTTTTTAACGGCAATCGATTTCTCTCGTCTTTCTGATGAAAATAAAGTTAAATTCAATAGTCTACGATGATTTTTAAGAAAGTTGCATTTTTTAACAAATTTTCCAAGGGGGTTAGTCGTGTCTTTTTTCACGATTTCATCAAAAATTAAAAATCTCTAATCCGATTAATTGACGTACGAGGAGCTCAGATTTGCAAACCGCGTTCAATTTGGAGTTTTCGTTTGGCCGCTACGGCCGATCAAAGTCTGAAAAATCAATTATTTTCTTAAATTTTCAAAAATGTTCATGGTGACTGACTAATTTTTTTGCTATTGAAGATAGCTGAAATTTTTTAACGGCAATCGATTTCTCTCGTCTTTCTGATGAAAATAAAGTTAAATTCAATAGTCTACGATGATTTTTAAGAAAGTTGCATTTTTTAACAAATTTTCCAAGGGGGTTAGTCGTGTCTTTTTTCACGATTTCATCAAAAATTAAAAATCTCTAATCCGATTAATTGACGTACGAGGAGCTCAGATTTGCAAACCGCGTTCAATTTGGAGTTTTCGTTTGGCCGCTACGGCCGATCAAAGTCTGAAAAATCAATTATTTTCCAAAATTTCCTAAAATGTTTATGGTGACTGACTAATTTTTTTGCTATTGAAGATAGCTGAAATTTTTTAACGGCAATCGATTTCTCTCGTCTTTCTGATGAAAATAAAGTTGAATTCAATAGTCTACGATGATTTTTAAGAAAGTTGCATTTTTTAACAAATTTTCCAAGGGGGTTAGTCGTGTCTTTTTTCACGATTTCATCAAAAATTAAAAATCTCTAATCCGATTAATTGACGTACGAGGAGCTCAGATTTGCAAACCGCGTTCAATTTGGAGTTTTCGTTTGGCCGCTACGGCCGATCAAAGTCTGAAAAATCAATTATTTTCCAAAATTTCCTAAAATGTTTATGGTGACTGACTAATTTTTTTGCTATTGAAGATAGCTGAAATTTTTTAACGGCAATCGATTTCTCTCGTCTTTCTGATGAAAATAAAGTTAAATTCAATAGTCTACGATGATTTTTAAGAAAGTTGCATTTTTTGACAAAATTTCCAAGGGGGTTAGTCATGTCTTTTTTCACGATTTCATCAAAAATTAAAAATCTCTAATCCGATTAATTGACGTACGAGGAGCTCAGATTTGCAAACCGCGTTCAATTTGGAGTTTTCGTTTGGCCGCTACGGCCGATCAAAGTCTGAAAAATCAATTATTTTCCAAAATTTCCTAAAATGTTTATGGTGACTGACTAATTTTTTTGCTATTGAAGATAGCTGAAATTTTTTAACGGCAATCGATTTCTCTCGTCTTTCTGATGAAAATAAAGTTGAATTCAATAGTCTACGATGATTTTTAAGAAAGTTGCATTTTTTAACAAATTTTCCAAGGGGGTTAGTCGTGTCTTTTTTCACGATTTCATCAAAAATTAAAAATCTCTAATCCGATTAATTGACGTACGAGGAGCTCAGATTTGCAAACCGCGTTCAATTTGGAGTTTTCGTTTGGCCGCTACGGCCGATCAAAGTCTGAAAAATCAATTATTTTCCAAAATTTCCTAAAATGTTTATGGTGACTGACTAATTTTTTTGCTATTGAAGATAGCTGAAATTTTTTAACGGCAATCGATTTCTCTCGTCTTTCTGATGAAAATAAAGTTAAATTCAATAGTCTACGATGATTTTTAAGAAAGTTGCATTTTTTGACAAAATTTCCAAGGGGGTTAGTCATGTCTTTTTTCACGATTTCATCAAAAATTAAAAATCTCTAATCCGATTAATTGACGTACGAGGAGCTCAGATTTGCAAACCGCGTTCAATTTGGAGTTTTCGTTTGGCCGCTACGGCCGATCAAAGTCTGAAAAATCAATTATTTTCTTAAATTTTCAAAAATGTTCATGGTGACTGACTAATTTTTTTGCTATTGAAGATAGCTGAAATTTTTTAACGGCAATCGATTTCTCTCGTCTTTCTGATGAAAATAAAGTTAAATTCAATAGTCTACGATGATTTTTAAGAAAGTTGCATTTTTTAACAAATTTTCCAAGGGGGTTAGTCGTGTCTTTTTTCACGATTTCATCAAAAATTAAAAATCTCTAATCCGATTAATTGACGTACGAGGAGCTCAGATTTGCAAACCGCGTTCAATTTGGAGTTTTCGTTTGGCCGCTACGGCCGATCAAAGTCTGAAAAATCAATTATTTTCCAAAATTTCCTAAAATGTTTATGGTGACTGACTAATTTTTTTGCTATTGAAGATAGCTGAAATTTTTTAACGGCAATCGATTTCTCTCGTCTTTCTGATGAAAATAAAGTTGAATTCAATAGTCTACGATGATTTTTAAGAAAGTTGCATTTTTTAACAAATTTTCCAAGGGGGTTAGTCGTGTCTTTTTTCACGATTTCATCAAAAATTAAAAATCTCTAATCCGATTAATTGACGTACGAGGAGCTCAGATTTGCAAACCGCGTTCAATTTGGAGTTTTCGTTTGGCCGCTACGGCCGATCAAAGTCTGAAAAATCAATTATTTTCCAAAATTTCCTAAAATGTTTATGGTGACTGACTAATTTTTTTGCTATTGAAGATAGCTGAAATTTTTTAACGGCAATCGATTTCTCTCGTCTTTCTGATGAAAATAAAGTTAAATTCAATAGTCTACGATGATTTTTAAGAAAGTTGCATTTTTTGACAAAATTTCCAAGGGGGTTAGTCATGTCTTTTTTCACGATTTCATCAAAAATTAAAAATCTCTAATCCGATTAATTGACGTACGAGGAGCTCAGATTTGCAAACCGCGTTCAATTTGGAGTTTTCGTTTGGCCGCTACGGCCGATCAAAGTCTGAAAAATCAATTATTTTCCAAAATTTCCTAAAATGTTTATGGTGACTGACTAATTTTTTTGCTATTGAAGATAGCTGAAATTTTTTAACGGCAATCGATTTCTCTCGTCTTTCTGATGAAAATAAAGTTGAATTCAATAGTCTACGATGATTTTTAAGAAAGTTGCATTTTTTAACAAATTTTCCAAGGGGGTTAGTCGTGTCTTTTTTCACGATTTCATCAAAAATTAAAAATCTCTCATCCGATTAATTGACGTACGAGGAGCTCAGATTTGCAAACCGCGTTCAATTTGGAGTTTTCGTTTGGCCGCTACGGCCGATCAAAGTCTGAAAAATCAATTATTTTCCAAAATTTCCTAAAATGTTTATGGTGACTGACTAATTTTTTTGCTATTGAAGATAGCTGAAATTTTTTAACGGCAATCGATTTCTCTCGTCTTTCTGATGAAAATAAAGTTAAATTCAATAGTCTACGATGATTTTTAAGAAAGTTGCATTTTTTGACAAAATTTCCAAGGGGGTTAGTCATGTCTTTTTTCACGATTTCATCAAAAATTAAAAATCTCTAATCCGATTAATTGACGTACGAGGAGCTCAGATTTGCAAACCGCGTTCAATTTGGAGTTTTCGTTTGGCCGCTACGGCCGATCAAAGTCTGAAAAATCATTTATTTTCTTAAATTTTCAAAAATGTTCATGGTGACTGACTAATTTTTTTGCTATTGAAGATAGCTGAAATTTTTTAACGGCAATCGATTTCTCTCGTCTTTCTGATGAAAATAAAGTTAAATTCAATAGTCTACGATGATTTTTAAGAAAGTTGCATTTTTTAACAAATTTTCCAAGGGGGTTAGTCGTGTCTTTTTTCACGATTTCATCAAAAATTAAAAATCTCTAATCCGATTAATTGACGTACGAGGAGCTCAGATTTGCAAACCGCGTTCAATTTGGAGTTTTCGTTTGGCCGCTACGGCCGATCAAAGTCTGAAAAATCATTTATTTTCCAAAATTTCCTAAAATGTTCATGGTGACTGACTAATTTTTTTGCTATTGAAGATAGTTGAAATTGTTTAACGGCAATCGATTTCTCTCGTCTTTCTGATGAAAATAAAGTTAAATTCAATAGTCTACGATGATTTTTAAGAAAGTTGCATTTTTTAACAAATTTTCCAAGGGGGTTAGTCATGTCTTTTTTCACGATTTCATCAAAAATTAAAAATCTCTAATCCGATTAATTGACGTACGAGGAGCTCAGATTTGCAAACCGCGTTCAATTTGGAGTTTTCGTTTGGCCGCTACGGCCGATCAAAGTCTGAAAAATCAATTATTTTCCAAAATTTCCTAAAATGTTTATGGTGACTGACTAATTTTTTTGCTATTGAAGATAGCTGAAATTTTTTAACGGCAATCGATTTCTCTCGTCTTTCTGATGAAAATAAAGTTAAATTCAATAGTCTACGATGATTTTTAAGAAAGTTGCATTTTTTGACAAAATTTCCAAGGGGGTTAGTCATGTCTTTTTTCACGATTTCATCAAAAATTAAAAATCTCTAATCCGATTAATTGACGTACGAGGAGCTCAGATTTGCAAACCGCGTTCAATTTGGAGTTTTCGTTTGGCCGCTACGGCCGATCAAAGTCTGAAAAATCAATTATTTTCCAAAATTTCCTAAAATGTTTATGGTGACTGACTAATTTTTTTGCTATTGAAGATAGCTGAAATTTTTTAACGGCAATCGATTTCTCTCGTCTTTCTGATGAAAATAAAGTTAAATTCAATAGTCTACGATGATTTTTAAGAAAGTTGCATTTTTTGACAAAATTTCCAAGGGGGTTAGTCATGTCTTTTTTCACGATTTCATCAAAAATTAAAAATCTCTAATCCGATTAATTGACGTACGAGGAGCTCAGATTTGCAAACCGCGTTCAATTTGGAGTTTTCGTTTGGCCGCTACGGCCGATCAAAGTCTGAAAAATCAATTATTTTCTTAAATTTTCAAAAATGTTCATGGTGACTGACTAATTTTTTTGCTATTGAAGATAGCTGAAATTTTTTAACGGCAATCGATTTCTCTCGTCTTTCTGATGAAAATAAAGTTAAATTCAATAGTCTACGATGATTTTTAAGAAAGTTGCATTTTTTAACAAATTTTCCAAAGGGGTTAGTCATGTCTTTTTTCACGATTTCATCAAAAATTAAAAATCTCTAATCCGATTAATTGACGTACGAGGAGCTCAGATTTGCAAACCGCGTTCAATTTGGAGTTTTCGTTTGGCCGCTACGGCCGATCAAAGTCTGAAAAATCAATTATTTTCCAAAATTTCCTAAAATGTTTATGGTGACTGACTAATTTTTTTGCTATTGAAGATAGCTGAAATTTTTTAACGGCAATCGATTTCTCTCGTCTTTCTGATGAAAATAAAGTTAAATTCAATAGTCTACGATGATTTTTAAGAAAGTTGCATTTTTTGACAAAATTTCCAAGGGGGTTAGTCATGTCTTTTTTCACGATTTCATCAAAAATTAAAAATCTCTAATCCGATTAATTGACGTACGAGGAGCTCAGATTTGCAAACCGCGTTCAATTTGGAGTTTTCGTTTGGCCGCTACGGCCGATCAAAGTCTGAAAAATCAATTATTTTCCAAAATTTCCTAAAATGTTTATGGTGACTGACTAATTTTTTTGCTATTGAAGATAGCTGAAATTTTTTAACGGCAATCGATTTCTCTCGTCTTTCTGATGAAAATAAAGTTAAATTCAATAGTCTACGATGATTTTTAAGAAAGTTGCATTTTTTGACAAAATTTCCAAGGGGGTTAGTCATGTCTTTTTTCACGATTTCATCAAAAATTAAAAATCTCTAATCCGATTAATTGACGTACGAGGAGCTCAGATTTGCAAACCGCGTTCAATTTGGAGTTTTCGTTTGGCCGCTACGGCCGATCAAAGTCTGAAAAATCAATTATTTTCTTAAATTTTCAAAAATGTTCATGGTGACTGACTAATTTTTTTGCTATTGAAGATAGCTGAAATTTTTTAACGGCAATCGATTTCTCTCGTCTTTCTGATGAAAATAAAGTTAAATTCAATAGTCTACGATGATTTTTAAGAAAGTTGCATTTTTTAACAAATTTTCCAAGGGGGTTAGTCGTGTCTTTTTTCACGATTTCATCAAAAATTAAAAATCTCTAATCCGATTAATTGACGTACGAGGAGCTCAGATTTGCAAACCGCGTTCAATTTGGAGTTTTCGTTTGGCCGCTACGGCCGATCAAAGTCTGAAAAATCAATTATTTTCCAAAATTTCCTAAAATGTTTATGGTGACTGACTAATTTTTTTGCTATTGAAGATAGCTGAAATTTTTTAACGGCAATCGATTTCTCTCGTCTTTCTGATGAAAATAAAGTTGAATTCAATAGTCTACGATGATTTTTAAGAAAGTTGCATTTTTTAACAAATTTTCCAAGGGGGTTAGTCGTGTCTTTTTTCACGATTTCATCAAAAATTAAAAATCTCTAATCCGATTAATTGACGTACGAGGAGCTCAGATTTGCAAACCGCGTTCAATTTGGAGTTTTCGTTTGGCCGCTACGGCCGATCAAAGTCTGAAAAATCAATTATTTTCCAAAATTTCCTAAAATGTTTATGGTGACTGACTAATTTTTTTGCTATTGAAGATAGCTGAAATTTTTTAACGGCAATCGATTTCTCTCGTCTTTCTGATGAAAATAAAGTTAAATTCAATAGTCTACGATGATTTTTAAGAAAGTTGCATTTTTTGACAAAATTTCCAAGGGGGTTAGTCATGTCTTTTTTCACGATTTCATCAAAAATTAAAAATCTCTAATCCGATTAATTGACGTACGAGGAGCTCAGATTTGCAAACCGCGTTCAATTTGGAGTTTTCGTTTGGCCGCTACGGCCGATCAAAGTCTGAAAAATCAATTATTTTCTTAAATTTTCAAAAATGTTCATGGTGACTGACTAATTTTTTTGCTATTGAAGATAGCTGAAATTTTTTAACGGCAATCGATTTCTCTCGTCTTTCTGATGAAAATAAAGTTAAATTCAATAGTCTACGATGATTTTTAAGAAAGTTGCATTTTTTAACAAATTTTCCAAGGGGGTTAGTCATGTCTTTTTTCACGATTTCATCAAAAATTAAAAATCTCTAATCCGATTAATTGACGTACGAGGAGCTCAGATTTGCAAACCGCGTTCAATTTGGAGTTTTCGTTTGGCCGCTACGGCCGATCAAAGTCTGAAAAATCATTTATTTTCCAAAATTTCCTAAAATGTTCATGGTGACTGACTAATTTTTTTGCTATTGAAGATAGTTGAAATTGTTTAACGGCAATCGATTTCTCTCGTCTTTCTGATGAAAATAAAGTTAAATTCAATAGTCTACGATGATTTTTAAGAAAGTTGCATTTTTTAACAAATTTTCCAAGGGGGTTAGTCATGTCTTTTTTCACGATTTCATCAAAAATTAAAAATCTCTAATCCGATTAATTGACGTACGAGGAGTCTAGATTTGCAAACCGCGTTCAATTTGGCCGCTACGGCCGATCAAAGTCTGAAAAATCATTTATTTTCCAAAATTTCCTAAAATGTTCATGGTGACTGACTAATTTTTTTGCTATTGAAGATAGCTGAAATTTTTTAACGGCAATCGATTTCTCTCGTCTTTCTGATGAAAATAAAGTTAAATTCAATAGTCTACGATGATTTTTAAGAAAGTTGCATTTTTTAACAAAATTTCCAAGGGGGTTAGTCATGTCTTTTTTCACGATTTCATCAAAAATTAAAAATCTCTAATCCGATTAATTGACGTACGAGGAGTCTAGATTTGCAAACCGCGTTCAATTTGGAGTTTTCGTTTGGCCGCTACGGCCGATCAAAGTCTGAAAAATCATTTATTTTCCAAAATTTCCTAAAATGTTCATGGTGACTGACTAATTTTTTTGCTATTGAAGATAGCTGAATTTTTTTAATGGCAATCGATTTCTCTCGTCTTTCTGATGAAAATAAAGTTAAATTCAATAGTCTACGATGATTTTTAAGAAAGTTGCATTTTTTAACAAAATTTCCAAGGGGGTTAGTCATGTCTTTTTTCACGATTTCATCAAAAATTAAAAATCTCTAATCCGACTAATGGACGTACGAGGAGCTCAGATTTGCAAACCGCGTTCAATTTGGAGTTTTCGTTTGGCCGCTACGGCCGATCAAAGTCTGAAAAATCAATTATTTTCTTAAAATTTCAAAAATGTTCATGGTGACTGACTAATTTTTTTGCTATTGAAGATAGCTGAAATTTTTTAACGGCAATCGATTTCTCTCGTCTTTCTGATGAAAATAAAGTTAAATTCAATAGTCTACGATGATTTTTAAGAAAGTTGCATTTTTTAACAAAATTTCCAAGGGGGTTAGTCATGTCTTTTTTCACGATTTCATCAAAAATTAAAAATCTCTAATCCGATTAATTGACGTACGAGGAGTCTAGATTTGCAAACCGCGTTCAATTTGGAGTTTTCGTTTGGCCGCTACGGCCGATCAAAGTCTGAAAAATCAATTATTTTCCAAAAATTTCCTAAAATGTTCATGGTGACTGACTAATTTTTTTGCTATTGAAGATAGCTTAAATTTTTTAACGGCAATCGATTTCTCTCGTCTTTCTGATGAAAATAAAGTTAAATTCAATAGTCTACGATGATTTTTAAGAAAGTTGCATTTTTTAACAAAATTTCCAAGGGGGTTAGTCATGTCTTTTTTCACGATTTCATCAAAAATTAAAAATCTCTAATCCGATTAATTGACGTACGAGGAGCTCAGATTTGCAAACCGCGTTCAATTTGGAGTTTTCGTTTGGCCGCTACGGCCGATCAAAGTCTGAAAAATCATTTATTTTCTTAAATTTTCAAAAATGTTCATGGTGACTGACTAATTTTTTTGCTATTGAAGATAGCTGAAATTTTTTAACGGCAATCGATTTCTCTCGTCTTTCTGATGAAAATAAAGTTAAATTCAATAGTCTACGATGATTTTTAAGAAAGTTGCATTTTTTAACAAATTTTCCAAGGGGGTTAGTCATGTCTTTTTTCACGATTTCATCAAAAATTAAAAATCTCTAATCCGACTAATGGACGTACGAGGAGCTCAGATTTGCAAACCGCGTTCAATTTGGAGTTTTCGTTTGGCCGCTACGGCCGATCAAAGTCTGAAAAATCATTTATTTTCTTAAATTTTCAAAAATGTTCATGGTGACTGACTAATTTTTTTGCTATTGAAGATAGCTGAAATTTTTTAACGGCAATCGATTTCTCTCGTCTTTCTGATGAAAATAAAGTTAAATTCAATAGTCTACGATGATTTTTAAGAAAGTTGCATTTTTTAACAAATTTTCCAAGGGGGTTAGTCATGTCTTTTTTCACGATTTCATCAAAAATTAAAAATCTCTAATCCGACTAATGGACGTACGAGGAGCTCAGATTTGCAAACCGCGTTCAATTTGGAGTTTTCGTTTAGCCGCTACGGTAGATCAAAGTCTGAAAAAATTGACTGTTTAAGTTCAATATTTTCATCGCTGCAGTACGTAGGTATTTAGTAGCAACTCCAAACCCAATTCCTAAAGAGCCATGTCTTTGTAATACCAATCAATCTGAATTCGTGCGATTCGGCTTCGGCATTGAAATAAATTTTCAAGAGCAATCAAGAGCCCTAATGGCGTTTTATTATTATAAGATCTCGGTGCCAGGAGTATAAATGACAAGACGTGAGTGTGGGATAGCACTTCAATTCAATGAAGACGAAAAAGGCCCGAGGGGCATCAATCAAAATCCATTCTTCTCCGCAACACAATCGAAATTCCATCTCCGAACTCGACAATAATAACATTTTTCAGGTGTGATTCCGTCCGCTCTCCTCCCGCCTCACCTTTATTTCATTAACAATAATGAACGTCGGATTTATTTATAAGAAGAAAAAAGTCTCATAACTTACCGCATTAACCCTCGGAGCCGGCGCGGGTCGTCGTAAAATCTAATAAATTACCGGAGCTTGTCCGAACACAAAGGACCATCTGGCCGTCCCACATCCAACACCTTCGCGCCGGCCGAAGGTGAGAGAGGCGCACACGCCGCTCTTGTCTAACCCACTGGGAAAAGCGATATGTTATACGACTTCACGGTCGGCTCAGATCGAATCGTTTACCATTTAATCCGATTTCGGTCCTCTTCCACACGGAGAATATTCATTAGTGCCACGTCTTGTAGACGTTGGAAAATAATACAAAAAGAAAAAATGGGAAGGAGTCGCTCGATGCACAACACAATGCTCAGGAATCTTCCTCGGTCCGCGCGGGCACCGCAGAAGAACGGAATAATTTCCGATTTTATACACACTGTGGAGGAAGAATGAGCGTGAAGACCGCAACGGGTACAGTCCCGTGGAATACGGAGATTTTAATCGAAGATTAGAGTGGCAGGTGTTGCTTTTATAAGAAATGGTATTGCTCCACATCGAACGAAACGGTTTCGCTTCGAAGAATTGTTAAATTGTCTACGGCATAACGATTCTTCGAAGTTTTTTTTATTATCCTCACAAAAAATCAATCACGAGAACACCAGAAACCCAGAGATTTGAACTTGTTAATAATTGTTTGATGAACACTCAAAAACTGTTAAAGCTGGAGAAAAGGACGAAAGCGTTGGATCGCCTGAAAAAATCGACGACAGTCGCTGAGAGAGTACAATCGTCAATATAACAAGAAATTGTGAAAATTGTAAAAAAATCATCTCCACTGGAATTAACTCCAGAATGTCAAAATCCTAGTTTAGCAAATTACATATTCAGCCCCGAGCGCAAGATTTCCTTTCTGCTGCTTTGAATGTAGTTTATAAAAAGTACCGGTCCTAAAACCGAACCCTGAGGGATACCATTGATTGATGTTTTGTTGCCCTATTAGAAAACTTACACACTTCTAGGCCCTGTATCATATCCAGTTGGCAATTTGAAGCCTTTACATTGATTCCAAAGATAATTTAAAGATTTCACGCACTTTCCCATCGATTCAACCTTCTGCGCCTAAAAACGTACGGCCTGTTAAGGTAATGCCGGCAATCGCCCATCCATCTTCCTTCTAACGCACTTACGTCCAGCGATTGTCAACGCGCGGCCGTAACCATAAATCGCGATGCAGTTCCCATGGTTTGTCCGTCATAATAATTAACCAGCGGCGGAGGACGATGGACGACGGACGATTTCCAATTCCGAGAGACAATAACGGTGGCCGCATTACAAAACCACTTTGCCTTTCGAGGAAAATCTTCGCCGTATAATTGGAGCGTCGATGTTGTTGTTACGATACAGGTCATCATCCTATGTTCATTATTTTTCACTTCAGTTTGATTATGGATTATCTTAATGGTAGAGACTTTCCTCTAAAGATTTTCCTTGCTAAAGGTAATCATTGTTTGGTATGCATTAGTTATACAGGATATACCAGTCAAGTGGAAAATTTTCACCAGTTTAATTATGGATTATCATAATGGTAGAGATTTTCCTCTAAAGATTTTCCCGGCTAAAGCTAATCATCGTTGGTATGTATTAGTTATACGGGGTATACCAGTCAAGTGGAAAATTCATATACGAGGGTGGATCAAATAGAAACAATAATCACGCCAATCCGGTGCACATCGAAACTATTTGTATTTTTTTTAGCGATTTGTTGGTCCAATAAATGGTAAAAAGTAAATATCGATATTTTATAACAAATTCCAAAGGTGGCTGATATTTAGCGAATGTAAATTTTGATGAACGAAGCGAAGCGCAGCGTTTTCAAACGTGAAATTTGACTTCCGATGCGAAGCGCAGCGTAGAAAGACACGAAAATACGTTGGCACACCTTCAACATTTAGTTCTTCCATTGCTGTCTCAGTATCTTCAATTTTTCGAAGATTCGAAAAAGTTTTCGATTTTTTCGAGGTATCGAAGTTGTCAAGTTAAAACGGATTTAAACTTTTCTGTAATTACAAAATTTTTGCTTCGAAAATCCAAGATGCGTATTTTGATGTTGCAGAAATGGTAACTTAACATCAAACTAATGTATTGGCAAAGATTAAAAAAAAACAATAACATATCTTGCAAAATTAATCGTTTTCATTAGTTTTGAAATAATAATAATAATGGTATAAATTAATTTTAACTTTTGTCTGTATTCACTTCGAAACTTTGAAAATTCGAAACTTAAAAAATTCGAAGCTTATAAAATCCGAAACTTAAAAAATTCGGAACTTCAAATCTTCGAAACTTTGAAAATTCGAAACTTAGAAAAATCGAAGCTTCGATAATTTTGTATAAATCTTCGAATCTTCAAAGCTTCGAACATCCGAAATTGGAAATCTTTGTAGAAAAATTCCAGCCCCAATTAAAACTACAAGCAAAATTGCGACTTTAAAAATTCGGAGCTTCGTATCTTCGAAACTTTAAAATTTGAAACTTAAAAAATCGAAACTTCAAAAATTCAGAGAACTTAGAAAAATCGAAGCTTCGATAATTTTGTATTATTCTTCGAGTCTTCAAAGCTACGAAAATACGTTGGCACACCTTTAACATTTAGTTCTTCCATTGCTGTTTCAGTATCTTCAATTTTTCGAAGATTCGAAATTTTCGATATTTTCGAGGAATCGAAGTTGTGAATTAAAACGGATTTAAACTTTTCTGTAATTACAAAATTTTTGCTTCGAAAATCCAAGATGCGCATTTTGATTTTACAGTAATGGTAACTTAACATCAAACTAATGTATTGGCAAAGATAAAAAAAAACAATAACATATCTTGCAAAATTAATTGTTTTCATTAGTTTAGAAATAATAATAATAATGGTATAAATTAACTTTAACTTTTGTCTATATTCACTTCGAAACTTTGAAAATTCAAAACTTAAAAATTCGAAGCTTAAAAATTCGAAACTTTAAAAATGGAAGCTTCGATAATTTAGTATAATTCTTCGAGTCTTAAAAGCTACGAACCTCCGAAATTGGAAATCTTTGAAGAAGAATTCCAGCCCCAATTAAAATTACACGCAAAATTGCAACTTTAAAAATTCGGAGCTTCGAATTTTCAAAACTTTAAAAATTCGAAGCTTAAAAAATTCGAAACTTCAAAAATTCAGAAAACTTAGAAAAATCGATGCTTCGATAATTTTGTATTATTCTTCGAGTCTTCGAAGCTTCTAACCTCCGAAATTGGAAATCTTGAAGAAAAATTCCAACCCTAACTAAAACTACACGCAAAATTGCGACTTTAAAAATTAGAAACTTTGAAAATTCGAAACTTAAAAAATTCGAAGCTTCGATAATTTTGTATAAATCTTCGAATCCTCGAAGCTTCAAACCTCCGAAATTGGAAATCTTTAAAGAAAAATTCCAGCCCCTAATTAAAACTACACGCAAAATTGCGAGTTCTAAAATCGGAGCTTCAAAAATTCGAAACTATAAAAATTCGGAACTTAGAAAAATCGAAGCTTAGAATTTTCGAGACTTTGAAGCTTCGAAATTGGAAATCTTTGAAGAAAAATTCCAGCCCCTATTGAAACAACACGCAAAATTGCAACTCAATGGGGTAATAAAAAGTGGGTGAGATTGAGAACTCGATTACAAGGTAAATAATAATAATAATAATGATAATAATAAAGTCGCTTCAAACTGTTTAAAAACCTCTAGTGTGGGGCTGTAAAACATCAATGTTGGTAGTATCAATAAACTATTATTATTATTATTATTACGTTGCAATTTATTACAGTGAACTTACAAGGTTGAGAAAAAGTTTCAATCGGAGAAATCAGCCTTTTTTATTTTTTTCTTCTTTCTCAAGTTTCCTTTTTTATTTTATTTTGAGCACCCTATGGTCTATTTTTAACATCTGCTAATTCGGCCATCTACAACCAAAACACGCAAATAAGTAAAAAAAATCTTTATCTAGGCTAGAAGGGTGTACTTAGAATTTTTTAAATCACGAGATGCGCATTTCACTCACTCAAATTCACGTTCAGAGTGCCGCCATTTTGTTTACAATCAAGGTGCGTCGACTATTTTTTGATATGTCAAAAATTTGTCATTTCTGAGTCCATTTGTAAAATTTGAAGCGAATTCTTCATGCGATAATATTTTTAGAATTTTTTTAATCACGAGGTGCGCATTTCACTCACTCAAATTCAAGTTCAGAGTGCCGCCATTTTGTTTACAAGCAAGGTGCGTCGACTATTTTTTAATATGTCAAAAATATGTCATTTCTGAGTCCATTTGTAAAATTTGAAAGGAATTCTCCGTGCGATAATATTTTTAGAATTTTTTTAATCACGAGGTGCACATTTCGCTCACTCAAATTCAAGTTCAGAGTGCCGCCATTTTGTTTACAAGCAAGGTGCGTCGACTATTTTTTGATGTGTCAAAAATATATCATTTCTGAGTCCATTTGTAAAATTTGAAAGGAATTCTCCGTGCGATAATATTTTTAGAATTTTTTTAATCACGAGGTGCACATTTCGCTCACTCAAATTCACGTTCAGAGTGCCGCCATTTTGTTTACGAGTAAGGTGCGTCGACTATTTTTTGATATATCAAATATATGTCATTTCTGAGTCCATTTGTAAAATTTGAAGCGAATTCTCCATGCGATAATATTTTTAGAATTTTTTTAATCACGAGGTGCACATTTCACTCACTCAAATTCAAGTTCAGAGTGCCGCCATTTTGTTTACAAGCAAGGTGCGTCGACTATTTTTTGATATGTCAAAAATATGTCATTTCTGAGCCCATTTGTAAAATTTGAAGGGAATTCTCGATGCGATAATATTTTTAGAATTTATTTAATCACGAGTTGCACATTTCACTCACTCAAATTCAAGTTCAGAGCGCCGCCATTTTGTTTAAAGGCAAGGTGCGTCGACTATTTTCTGGTATGTCAAAAATATGTCATTTCTGAGCCCATTTGTAAAATTTGAAGGGAATTTTCCATGCGATAATATTTTTAGATTTTTTTTAATCACGAGGTGCGCATTTCGCTCACTCAAATTCAAGTTCAAAATCAAAGAAAATAATTTCGCTACAAAATTTCAAAATCCATCTAGAACAAACCTGTCTTTAGCATACCGTTAAAACAAAAGACATATTATAACTGGAAACAAAATGGCGTCCGTCAAAAGTTGAATTGCAGGGAAAAAAATTGCAGTCGGCGCTTATAAAAATTGTAAAAAATTAATTCCGGGAGAAATGAACTTCAAAATCCATCCAGAATAAACCTGTCTTTAGCATACTGCCAAAACAATTGACATATTGTAACTGGAAACAAAATGGCGACCGTCGGAAGTTGAATTGCTGAGAAAAAAATTGCAGTCGGTGCTTATAAAAATCGTAACAAATTAATTCCGGCCGAAATAAACTTCAAAATTTCAAAATCCATCCAGAATTAACCAATCTTTAGCATACTGCTAAAACACTTGACATATCATAACCAGAAACAAAATGGCGACCGTTGAAAGTTGAATTGCGGGGAAGAAAATTGCAGCCGGCGCTTATAAAAATTGTAAAAAATTAATTCCGACCGAAATAAACTTCAAAATTTCAAAATCCATCCAGAATAAACCTGTCTTTAGCATACCGCTAAAACAGTTGACATATTATAACTGGAAACAAAATGGCGACCGTCGGAAGTTGAATTGCAGAGAAGAAAATTGCAGTCGGTGCTTATAAAAATCGTAAAAAATTAATTCCGGCAGAAATAAACTTCAAAATTTCAAAATCCATCCTTAATAAACCTGTCTGTAGCATACTGCCAAAACAATTGACATATTGTAACTGGAAACAAAATGGCGACCGTCGGAAGTTGAATTGCAGAGAAAAAAATTGCAGTCGGCGCTTATAAAAATTGTAAAAAATTAATTCCGGCAGAAATAAACTTCAAAATTTCAAAATCCATCCAGAATTAACCAATCTTTATCATACTGCTAAAACAGTTGACATATCATAACCAGAAACAAAATGGCGACCGGCAAAAGTTGAATTGCAGAGAAGAAAATTGCAGTCGGCGCTTATAAAAATTGTAAAAAATTAATTCCGGCGGAAATAAACTTCAAATTTTCAAAATCCATCCAGAATAAACCTGTCTTTAGCATACTGCTGAAACAATTGACATATTTTAACTGGAAACAAAATGGCGACCGTCGGAAGTTGAATTGCTGAGAAGAAAATTGCACTCGGTGATTATAAATATTGTAAAAATAATATTTTTAGCTGGAATTGGCTTTAAACTTTTAAAATACATCCATGATGAATATAATTTTCATAACCCACTGTCATAACCTACAAATTTCTGTTGAAGTTTTTTTTGTCAAATAATTTGTGTTGTTGCAAATTTTATGATTATTTGAAAACATTGTCTGTAGTTGAAGTTAAAATATGGAGGGCGGTGGGTGGGTCCTATCCCACCCTCCAAAGAGTATTATACATGAAGGTTTTGGAAAATCGTGGATATAACACTGAACTGTTTTTTTTTCTTCAATCATTTTTTTTTGTAGCTCATTGTACAAATGGCGTTAGCCGTAAATAAATATTATTATTATTATTTGTAGAAAACTTTTGTTATGTTTAAAGTCTCTGTGGTTTGAGTTAAAGTTAATACGGCGGATGGTGGGTGGGCCACATCCAATTCTTCCTTTTTTTGCTTGTGGATACAAAAATCTTTTAAGCACCGTACACCACTGCAACGCGATCTTCTGGAGGACGCAAATTGTGGATATTGCGCGTGCACTTGTCGGCGTTAATCTTCGATCTGGCTGAACCTGCATCGCAGGCGCCTGTCGGAGCCACCTCGGATCTTCTTGTTCTATTTCTTGCATCGGAAAGTGAAGATGTCGCTGGCCGGGGCGACGACTGCTCCTTTTTGCCGCTCCGGAAAATGATTTTATTCCGGAGCGGCGGCGGGGACCGGGCAGGATGTCGCCAGATGCATTTCTTATTTTCCTCGGGGTAATCTGTTGATGGTGCTGCGGTGTTCCGCCATTAAATCTCTTCGGCTAACTGCTTACAAATTACAAATTACGCCACTCGCGGTATTATTATTGCTGCCCACTTGGGGCTCACGCAAGCACGCGTCTCTTCGTTTCCACACATCCACACACACTCGCTTACAATTAGTCTACGCAACAATCTAATCAGCCTGAGTCGGAATTAATTTATTAAGTAAACTAACGAATGGCCAACAGGTGGAGCGAGCTTCCACGTTGATTTAAAGTTGTGTGTGCTGCGAATACTAGAAGGCAACTGGTAAAAACTGAAGTTAATGGATGGCTAAATAGATTACAACACTATTAAGGAATAGTGGTTTTAGGAGTATTTTGTTTCGATAAAAAAAAAAACTACGGCAGGAGAATCGGACGTTTTTCAATTATCAATTAAAAATACTAAAAATCATTTAAAACATTTTTTTATTAAACTAAAGTGAAGGTAATTTGTTGCCTTTTTACATAAAAGAATTGATGCAACTGGGAACAATATCATAATATTCAAAACTTGACTCAGAAGAGACGAAAATTCCGCGCAACGATTTGAAAAATTGTGCAAAATTCACCACTCGAGGAATTATCTTCAAAATCGCTGAATCCATCCAAAAACAATGCATTTATGAAATCCCATTAAAACAATTGAAATATCCTAGCTGGAAACAAAACCACAACGCTTAAAACTTGATTTTGAAAACGTGAAAATTCCGCGCAACGATTAGAAAAATTGTGCAAAATTCACCACTCGAGGAATTATCTTCAAAATCGCTGAATCCATTCATAAACAATGCATTTACGAAATCCCATTAAAACAATTGAAATATCCCAGCTGGAAACAAAACCACAACGCTTAAAACTTGATTTTGAAAACGTGAAAATTGCGCGCAACGATTAGAAAAATTGTGCAAAATTCACCACTCGAGGAATTATCTTCAAAATCGCTAAATACATCCATAAACAATGCATTTACGAAATCCCGTTAAAACAATTGAAATATCCCAGCTGGAAACAAAACCACAACGCTTAAAACTTGATTTTGAAAACGTGAAAATTGCGCTCAGCGATTAGAAAAATTGTGCAAAATTCACCACTCGAGGAATTATCTTCAAAATCGCTAAATACATCCATAAACAATGCATTTACGAAATCCCGTTAAAACAATTGAAATATCCCAGCTGGAAACAAAACTACAACGCTTAAAACTTGATTTTGAAAACGTGAAAATTCCGCGCAACGATTAGAAAAATTGTGCAAAATTCACCACTCGAGGGATTATCTTCAAAATCGCTGAATACATCCAAAAACAATGCATTTACGAAATCCCGTTAAAACAATTGAAATATCCCAGCTGGAAACAAAACTACAACGCTTAAAACTTGATTTTGAAAACGTGAAAATTCCGCGCAACGATTAGAAAAATTGTGCAAAATTCACCACTCGAGGAATTATCTTCAAAATCGCTGAATCCATCCATAAACAATGCATTTACGAAACCCCATTAAAACAATTGAAATATCCCAGCTGGAAACAAAACCACAACGCTTAAAACTTGATTTTGAAAACGTGAAAATTGAGCGCAACGATTAGAAAAATTGTGCAAAATTCACCACTCGAGGGATTATCTTCAAAATCGCTGAATACATCCAAAAACAATGCATTTACGAAATCCCGTTAAAACAATTGAAATATCCCAGCTGGAAACAAAACTACAACGCTTAAAACTTGATTTTGAAAACGTGAAAATTCCGCGCAACGATTAGAAAAATTGTGCAAAATTCACCACTCGAGGGATTATCTTCAAAATCGCTGAATACATCCAAAAACAATGCATTTACGAAATCCCGTTAAAACAATTGAAATATCCCAGCTGGAAACAAAACTACAACGCTTAAAACTTGATTTTGAAAACGTGAAAATTCCGCGCAACGATTAGAAAAATTGTGCAAAATTCACCACTCGAGGGATTATCTTCAAAATCGCTGAATACATCCAAAAACAATGCATTTACGAAATCCCGTTAAAACAATTGAAATATCCCAGCTGGAAACAAAACTACAACGCTTAAAACTTGATTTTGAAAACGTGAAAATTCCGCGCAACGATTAGAAAAATTGTGCAAAATTCACCACTCGAGGGATTATCTTCAAAATCGCTGAATACATCCAAAAACAATGCATTTACGAAATCCCGTTAAAACAATTGAAATATCCCAGCTGGAAACAAAACTACAACGCTTAAAACTTGATTTTGAAAACGTGAAAATTCCGCGCAACGATTAGAAAAATTGTGCAAAATTCACCACTCGAGGGATTATCTTCAAAATCGCTGAATACATCCAAAAACAATGCATTTACAAAATCCAATTAAAACAATTGAAGTATCACAGCTGAAAACACAACCACGACGATCAGAAACTAAAATTGCATTCAACCATAAAAACAATTTATTAATAAAATAGTATTTTCTGATGAATATACTTTTTGTCTGGATATATGAGACACTGGCTACTAAACACAACGGAAACAGTATCGTTTAATAATAGTGGGCCATGATGCGATCCTTGAGGAACCCCAGAAGTTCCACTAAACGCGCTTTCCTGAATCAAACCATTTCCTCGGAATCTGTTTGTACGGACTTGTAATTACTCCATGTTTACACTCGTTATCGAAATAATGTAACAACGGGCCGCTCCCTCGCGCCATCGGGGGCAACGTTTTGTTGCGGAAAATGGGACAGATTTGTTATCTTTGTAGGTGAGAAGGCTCGCGCGTTCGTTGGTTCATTCAAGCCGGCAAGTCCATTCATTTCGTCTGGTGCAATATTGCGACACGTGGGCGAAAGGCATCCCGCCTTTACCTTTACGATACACCGCTCAAATATTGAACATTGGCTATTTGTTCTTCCATTAAGGTTAAAGGGGGCCACTCGCTTGTTCCATGGAAACGCCAACGTGCGCATTCCTGCGAGAGATCTTGCAGTGTTGCTGTGTGTGTTTGAAAAGGTGAATCGATGTTTCCAAACAGTTCGTGGTCCTAATTGTGAATGCCGAAAAAAAAATGTTTTTTTTCGAAAATCAAAAACAATATTTTTCGAAAACAAAAAAAAAATTCTTTTTCGAAAACCAAAAATTTTTTTTTCGAAAACCAAAAAAAAACTTAATTTTCCACTTTGAATTTTTAATGTTTCAAAACTCAATTTAGCATATCCTAATGGTGAATGCCGAAAAAAAATTCGAAAACAAAAAAAAATATTATTTTTCGAAAACCAAAAAAATATTTTTTTTTTCAAAAACCAAAAAAAACTTAATTTTGCATATCCTAATAGTGAATGCCGAAAAAAAAAATTATAAAACAAAAAAAAATCGATAACAAAAATTTTTTTTTTTTCAAAAACAAAAAAAAAAATTAATTTTACATGTAGAATTTTTAAATTTTATACTATTTTATACTATGATGGAGCGCCCACATACACACACTCATACAGATATTTTCGTAATCGTCTAAAAATTGATATTTCGTCGAAATTTTGAAAAAGAAAATAAAAAAAATAAAAATTTATATAAAATCGAATCAAATTTCTAATAAGGAAAAAAAGACATTAAATTCTGCATACGGAGAATTTTCACCATAATCACGTAACACCGACGCGATCGTGGAAATTGAACCACCTGTGGAATACCCACGTGTGATTCATGCCCACGTCGATCGAAACCGTCCGGCCGAGGAGAGGATAGGATGCTGCGGTGCGGCACACCTGCACGTAGGTAACCGAGCACAAAGGAAACTTTGAATGACATTTGAACCGTCCGCAGGTGTCAAATCAAACCACGCGTTTCGTATGAAAGAAACCAAATTCTCGTGTGAGTGACTATCCAGTTTCTTTTTTTTTTTTGTAGACTACAGCGTATTATACCTATTTCGTTACATGTCTCCTATTTGATAATAGAAAAATATACCGGGTGATCATTTTCATTAGCAAATTCCAGCTGAGAATACTTTTTTGCAATATTTATAATCACCGAATGCACTTTTAATTTCTACAATTGAAGTTTTGAAAGTTGCCATTTTGTTTCCAGGCGTGACATGTCAATTCTTGTAGTGGGATGTCGAAATAAGGTTAATTCTGGATGGATTTTGTAATTTTGAAGTTTATTTCTGCCGGAATTAATTTTTTACAATTTTTATAAGCGCCGACTGCAATTTTCTTCCCCGCAATTCAACTTTCAACGGTCGCCATTTTGTTTCTGGTTATGATATGTCAACTGTTTTAGCAGTATGCTAAAGATTGGTTAATTCTGGATGGATTTTGAAATTTTGAAGTTTATTTCCGCCGGAATTAATTTTTTACAATTTTTATAAGCGCCGTCTGCAATTTTCTTCCCCGCAATTCAACTTTCGACGGTCGCCATTTTGTTTCGGGTTATGATATGTCAACTGTTTTAGCAGTATGCTAAAGATTGGTTAATTCAAGATGGATTTTGTAATTTTGAAGTTTATTTCGGCCGGAATTAATTTTTTACAATTTTTATAAGCGCCGACTGCAATTTTCTTCTCTGCAATTCAAGTTTCGACGGTCGCCATTTTGTTTCTGGTTATGATATGTCAACTGTTTTAGCAGGATGCTGAAGATTGGTTAATTCTGGATGTATTTTGAAATTTTCAAGTTTATTTCGGCCGGAATTAATTTTTTACAATTTTTATAAGCGCCGACTGCAATTTTCTTCTCTGCAATTCAAGTTTCGACGGTCGCCATTTTGTTTCTGGTTATGATATGTCAACTGTTTTAGCAGGATGCTGAAGATTGGTTAATTCTGGATGTATTTTGAAATTTTCAAGTTTATTTCGGCCGGAATTAATTTTTTACAATTTTTATAAGCGCCGAATGCAATTTTCTTCCCCGCAATTCAACTTTCGACGGTCGCCATTTTGTTTCTGGTTATGATATGTCAACTGTTTTAGCAGTATGCTAAAGATTGGTTAATTCTGGATGGATTTTGAAATTTTGAAGTTTATTTCTGCCGGAATTAATTTTTTACAATTTTTATAAGCGCCGACTGCAATTTTCTTCTCTGCAATTCAAGTTTCGACGGTCGCCATTTTGTTTCTGGTTATGATATGTCAACTGTTTTAGCAGTATGCTAAAGATTGGTTAATTCTGGATGGATTTTGAAATTTTCAAGTTTATTTCGGCCGGAATTAATTTTTTACAATTTTTATAAGCGCCGACTGCAATTTTCTTCTCTGCAATTCAAGTTTCGACGGTCGCCATTTTGTTTCTGGTTATGATATGTCAACTGTTTTAGCAGTATGCTAAAGATTGGTTAATTCAAGATGGATTTTGTAATTTTGAAGTTTATTTCGGCCGGAATTAATTTTTTACAATTTTTATAAGCGCCGACTGCAATTTTCTTCTCTGCAATTCAAGTTTCGACGGTCGCCATTTTGTTTCTGGTTATGATATGTCAACTGTTTTAGCAGGATGCTGAAGATTGGTTAATTCTGGATGTATTTTGAAATTTTCAAGTTTATTTCGGCCGGAATTAATTTTTTACAATTTTTATAAGCGCCGAATGCAATTTTCTTCTCCGCAATTCAACTTTCGACGGTCGCCATTTTGTTTCTGGTTATGATATGTCAACTGTTTTAGCAGTATGCTAAAGATTGGTTAATTCTGGATGGATTTTGAAATTTTGAAGTTTATTTCGGGCGGAATTAATTTTTTACAATTTTTATTAGCGCCGACTGAATTTTTTTATAAAAACATAACTAACTAATGAGGTGTTCAAACTATTTCTCATTACTTGTTTGGCAATATCCTAATCTCCAAATAAATTCATTCTGTGGTCTGCCAATTATTTCTGGGCCGATATTGCGTATTTCCTGTCGAATTCATTAGTTGAAATTTTCTAGATTTTAGGGTTTATTGACATAATTTTTGGTTCTTAAATTTTGCAAGGTATTTCAGGTGTAACTTTCCACAAACTTTTAACAATCGCGTTAGCCGAACCAACCTGTATAATAACACAACAAATAAATCTACCTGATATTCTGTGTAAGACGATAGAAGAATAAACACCGTTCTCCACTGGGGCGTATAAAATAAACTTCCATTTCGGTTGAAAAGAATTCCGAATATAAGAATAACAACACGCCCGGCCAGATTTCGTCCCTTTTGTGTTTTTCTTTCTGAAATCGCCCCCCTTTATGGCTCCCAGATGTTCGCCCTTTTGTCACGGCGGGGGTGGACTTAGAACATTCCCAGGGATCTCGTTTAGTAAATAAAAGTCGATGCTGTATAACCGGAGGGTTACATAATACGATAATCCCAGGGGACTTAAAATTATTGCTGGATAAATAAATAAATAAATACTGCATTCAGGCAGAAATTTCCACGTTCTTGCGGAATGATACAGTATGGACAAAAAAGTATTCCTAAATCATTTGCATTAAAAAAAAACTAAACAATTTATTTTAGTTTATTTTTTAGTTCAGCTATATTATTATACTTTATTTAAGTTATATTGTTATATGCAAATAAAGCAATTTATTATTATTATTTCGATAGGTAATTTATTTATATTTTGTAATCTCGCCAGATTCATGTACCAACAAGTTAGTATAGTCGTCCCATACCATCCAGTTCTTTTAATTCTAAGAACAGAGAGCTATATAGCGAACAATAGTTATATTTGTACTAAAACGCGACAGTTATGGTTTTCCGGTCCAACAGAAAAGATGCGCCAGCTGACCAACATTTTCGTTGCGCGTTCCACCGCGGAAGTTTTTTCGCGGTGTACATAAATCTCCCGTACTGCATTTAGTCGGCATCAGGGGACGATGATTAACGGATGGAGCTGTATTGATGATCCACACGAGGGGCGGCTCGTGATATAGAGCCAAGGAGCCATGGCACTACTTGTAGTTTCAAGCTCAGCAAGATTTTTTAATAAATTCTTAAAACACTTTTTCGCCAGTTACTTTGGTCTAGAAAGATTATTATTATTAGATATCATTGTTTTATCAAACTAAACAGAGTTTTTGAAAATCCACCGATTATTTCGAAAATTGTGAATTTTTGAAAATTTGAGATCTTGAATTGTGTATTACTTCAGGAAAAAAATAGAAAAAATATATAAAGCGTGTCGACTAAATTCTACAAAAATTAAATTAGATTTACAAATCATGGTTTTATCAGATGAAATGAAGTTTTTGAAAATCCACCGATTATTTCGCGAGTTGTGAATTTTTGAAAATTTTTGAAAATTTTTGATTTTGAATTGTGTATTATTCCAGCAAAAAAAATTAAAAAAATATGTAAAGAGTGTCGACTAAATTCTACAAAAATTAAATTAGATTTACAAATCATGGTTTTATCAGATGAAATGAAGTTTTTGAAAATCCACTGATTATTTCGCGAGTTGTGAATTTAAAAAAAAAATATTTCTTGAATTGTGTATTACTCCAGCAAAAAAATAGAAAAAATATATAAAGCGTGTCGACTAAATTCTACAAAAATTAAATTAGATTTACAAATCATGGTTCTATCAGATGGAATGGAGTTTTTGAAAATCCACCGATTATTTCGCGAGTTGTGAATTTTTGAAAATTTTAGATCTTGAATTGTGTATTACTCCAGCAAAAAAATAGAAAAAATATATAAAGCGTGTCGACTAAATTCTACAAAAATTAAATTAGATTTACAAATCATGGTTTTATCAGATGGAATGGAGTTTTTGAAAATCCACTGATTATTTCGCGAGTTGTGAATTTTTGAAAATTTTAGATCTTGAATTGTGTATTACTCCAGCAAAAAAATAGAAAAAATATATAAAGCGTGTCGACTAAATTCTACAAAAATTAAATTAGATTTACAAATCATGGTTTTATCAGATGGAATAGAGTTTTTGAAAATCCACCGATTATTTCGCGAGTTGTGAATTTTTAAAAATTTTAGATCTTGAATTGTGTATTACTCCAGCAAAAAAATAAAAAAAATATATAAAGCGTGTCGACTAAATTCTACAAAAATTAAATTAGATTTACAAATCATGGTTTTATCAGATGGAATGGAGTTTTTGAAAATCCACCGATTATTTCGCGAGTTGTGAATTTTTGAAAATTTTAGATCTTGAATTGTGTATTACTCCAGCAAAAAAATAAAAAAATATATAAAGCGTGTCGACTAAATTCTACAAAACTTAAATTCGATTTACAAATCATGGTTTTATCAGATGGAATGGAGTTTTTGAAAATCCACCGATTATTTCACGAATTGTGATTTTTTTTAAATTTTAGATTTCAAATTGTGAAATACTCGAGTGAAAAATTAAAAAAAATATATATGTAAAACGTGTTGACGAAATTCTACAAAAATTAAATTGATCGTTTTAACAAATTAAGCAGAGCCAAAGAACCATGGCACTACATGTAGTTTCAAGCTGCTCATTAAGAACTTTTAATTAATTCTTAAAACACTTTTTCGCAAGTTATTAAGTCTAGGAAGATAAATCGTTCTTTCTTCCTTCAAAGGGGGGGGGGGTATATTTTTTATAAGTGGCTCTACCATCGACATGTTCCACGAGCCGCCACTGATCCACACAGCGGCCAAACATCCACGTTACTACTTGTCTTCTTGATAATCTTCAATTATTTCGTGAAACGTTTGTTGTAGATTCTCACAACACGGAACACCCGGTCTATCAAAAACTAGGCCATGTTGCTTTCTTGTTCTTGTTGGGTGTTCCGGCAGAGGAGTATTTTCGGTTATTTTTTCTTCTTGGATAAACAGTTGCAATTTTTTTTTAATTGAAGAGTAACTCCAGTGCATGGGAACGTGTAACGAATCGTACGAACTTAAGTTATCCCTTTTTAATGTGTCTCTGGTATAAACAGGACGCGATATTCAAGTGCCGATAATTAGCGAGTGTTTGAGGCAGGATATCGTCGCGATTACTCCTCGCTTAAATAGAAGAAAACGGGAGAAGTTTCCCAGGTACCGGCAAGAGACCGTCTCCAACATCACATTCGTTGCGTTAATTTGATTGAAAGATATACACAACCAGTTGCGTGCAATTTTGTCATCGACTCCGGTCTCGTTTGAGAAAGTAAAAAAAAAAATAAATAAATCGCATTCAGATGCATGTGTACGCAAATAGTGTGATTATTTATTGAGCGTTAGTAGAAAACGTCTTATTCTAGGGGGGCGCTGTGGCGTAGTGAGTAGAGCACCTGCTCGTGGGCCTCGCGGTCGCGGGTTCGAATCCCAACCGTGCGGTCACTTTTTCCCAACGAAGAAGTGGCCGCAACGGCCCATTCACACGGCACCGAATCGGTCGTTTTACCGATTCGGTTATTTGCCGTCTTCTATAGTGGCGAATGCATTTTAACGTACAGTTAGAAAAAATACAAATGCGAAACTCGCTCATGCTGCCGCATGTCGGTGCTTAGTTCGGTCGAAACCGGTCAGTCCCTGCTTAAAATACAATTATGAGGTAATAAAATTTACAAGCCTAGTTCACTTCTCGCCCTTAAGTGATCGACTGACGGAAAATTTTATTTCGTTATATGATTTCTATCGGTTAATGCCATATCTGTGATTTTTTCATCTTCCAATTTTTGGTGCGTCATCTTCGAAAATTCGAATAACTAAAATGTTTATTTTGATATTTTTTTAATATATTTATCAACAATTAAACAGTAATTTTATATAAAATTATTGGTAATATTTTAGTAGTAATTTTCTTTTCAGTTTCGTATAAATATGTTACCCCATTTTTGCCAAGATATGACCTTGAAACCCTCGAAAAATAAGATTTTATTTTTTTAATCACTAAAAATTATTATAATAATCTGAAAAATTCACATATATTTTTTACCCAAATAAAAGTTTATTTAGGGTATTATTTTTTTTTAAGTTTTCACCATTTTTTTTTCGCCCTTTCTAAACTTGAAAAAAATTATTTAATTTGGTATTTGGGATAAAAATATTTGTGATTTTTTTCAGTTAAAAACAAAAACCCATTTTTCGAGGGTTTCATGGTCATATCTTGACAAAAAATTGGGTTGTTTATACGAAACTGAAAAAAATTTAATACTGAAATACTAATAATAATTTTACATAAAAATGTTCAACTGTTGATAAATATACAAAAAATATCGTAAAAATATTAGTTATTCTAATTTTTGAAGTTGTCGCACCAAACGTTGGAAGATGAAAAAATCACATAGATGGTATTTATTGATAGCAATCATATGACGAAATAAAATTTTAAATTACACTTTTTCAAGACTTTTAAGCATTTTTTTTGGGCCAAGTTTTTTAGTACTTTTAAAACTCTTTGGCATTTTTTCAAGACAATTTTTTCTAGTACTCTTTTTGGCATTTCTTTTCAGTTCACTTTTTCAAGACTTTTTAGCATTTTTTGGGGACAATTTTTTTTTGGACTCTTGAGACTCTGGCATTTTTTTTCAAGACAATTTTTCCAGTACTCTTTTTGGCATTTTGTTCAGGACAATTTTTTCCAGTACTCTTTTTGGCATTTTATTCAGGACAATTTTTTCCAGTACTCTTTTTGGCATTTTATTCAGGACAATTTTTTCCAGTACTCTTTTTGGCATTTTATTCAGGACAATTTTTTCCAGTACTCTTTTTGGCATTTTATTCAGGACAATTTTTTCCAGTACTCTTTTTGGAATTTTATTCAGGACAATTTTTTCCAGTACTCTTTTTGGAATTTTATTCAGGACAATTTTTTCCAGTACTCTTTTTGGAATTTTATTCAGGACAATTTTTTCCAGTATTCTTTTTGGCATTTTATTCAGGACAATTTTTTCCAGTACTCTTTTTGGCATTTTATTCAGGACAATTTTTTCCAGTACTCTTTTTGGCATTTTATTCAGGACAATTTTTTCCAGTACTCTTTTTGGCATTTTATTCAGGACAATTTTTTCCAGTACTCTTTTTGGAATTTTATTCAGGACAATTTTTTCCAGTACTCTTTTTGGCATTTTATTCAGGACAATTTTTTCCAGTACTCTTTTTGGAATTTTATTCAGGACAATTTTTTCCAGTACTCTTTTTGGCATTTTATTCAGGACAATTTTTTCCAGTACTCTTTTTGGCATTTTATTCAGGACAATTTTTTCCAGTACTCTTTTTGGAATTTTATTCAGGACAATTTTTTCCAGTACTCTTTTTGGAATTTTATTCAGGACAATTTTTTCCAGTACTCTTTTTGGCATTTTATTCAGGACAATTTTTTCCAGTACTCTTTTTGGTATTTTATTCAGGACAATTTTTTCCAGTACTCTTTTTGGAATTTTATTCAGGACAATTTTTTCCAGTACTCTTTTTGGCATTTTTTTTTTAGTTCACTTTTTCAAGACTAGCATTTTTTGTGGATAATTTTTCTTAGTACTCTTAAAACTCTTTGGCATTTTTTCCAAGACAATTTTTTGCAGTACTCTTTTTGGCATTTTCTTTAAACAAATTTTTTCAGTGCTCAATTAGCATTTTTTTCAGGACAATTTTGTCAGTACTCTTTTTCAAGACTACTATGGCATTTTTTTTCAAGACAATTTTCTTCAGTATTCTTTTCCAAAACTCTTTTTGGCATTATTTTTCAAGACAATCTTTTTAGTACTCTTTCTCAAGACAAAATCGTTACTTCTACAGCAGGCTTTCTATAGCATAACATAATTCAAAAATTATATAATTACGTAACACCAAGAATAAGAGTCTCTTTTAACAAGTTATTTTAAGTTGTTTCGTGAATACATGTCTGAATTTAACTTTATGTATTTTATACCTGACGTGTCCAATATTGTAAAGGCAATATAATGATCTAATAAAATTGTATTTTATTCTATTCTATTTTTAAGACTCTTTTAGGCATTTTTTTCAGACAATTTTTTCCGGTACTCTTTTTGGCATTTATTTCCAGTACTCTTTCAAGACTACTTTTGGCACTTTTTTTTCAGGACAATTTTTTTTCAGTACAATTTTTTTAGTACTCTTTTCGGTATTTTTTTTAGACAATTTTTTCCAGTACTCTTTTTGAAATTTATTTTCAGTACTCTTTCAAGACTACTTTTGGCATTTTTTTTTTCAGGACAATTTTTTTCAGTACTTTTTTTCAAGACTCTTTTTGGCTTTTTTTACTTTCTCCGTTACGAAGTACGAGAAAGTATTGTGATCGTGAAAAAAATTTCAAAAATCTATTATATACGTCCCACCCATTCATTATATAATATAATAATGATTATGTATATAAATTTATAAATCAATATATATATACAGTTTAAGGGTGCCTCTGGAAAACTGGACCAGTTTCCTATGCCAATTTTTTTTTTTTTGTAATCTACAAAATGAGTCTTAACTCTTTGAGCGATCGCGCTGTTGAAATTTTCTGTTAAAAAAATCCCAGTAAATGAGTTGCGACAAGCGCTATCGCGCCGATTGACATTTCTTGACTCAAAATAAGTCGAGCGCTATCGCACCGCTCGATAAAGACAAGCGCTATTGCGCTGTTTGAATCAAACCGGCAACAATTTGAATAAATCCGCACACACCACATCCCTCTATCCTTTCCTAAAACAATAGAAGTGAGTACGTGATGTTTTCACACAGTCTCAATGATTCACCAGATTTTTGGCCGCGCTGTTTCTCTTTTTCGCTCTCGTCTCCATTGTTTATTGCTGGTGATGTAAGAGAATCCGTGGGTCGGCACGGTCTTGTGTATATTTGTGTGCACGTGCACGTGTCTTTTCTAATTTTACAGCGGTGACACACACACGGACACACACACACACACACACGCCAAATTGAAATGGAAGCGCGCGCGCGCTCGCTCGTTCCACTTTGTGCGAAAATCGAACAAGGAGAAAACGCGGCTCCTTAATTGGCGGAGGGACACCTTAATAGGGAAGAGATTTTGCATCCGAGACTCGCGATCGCTTTATATAGGAGAGATAATAGATGGTGTCTACGTGCGAGATTGGTGCGGACGCTGGGACCGCTTTTTTCCCGATGGAAATTTACGGCCTCGCCGTTGCCTTAAATGTTTCGCAGGAATGCGCTTCGATGGGGAATAAAGGGTAAACGTCAATTATCACTTCGCGAGAAGGATCAAAACCGAAACTAGTGTTTGGTGGTGATTGGCTATCACCAAACAAGCTGGGAAACGAACTTTAAAGAATTCAATTCATCAACTAAATTCAATAAAAAACAAAATATCGCCTGAATATGCGAACGTTTCATTTTTATTATTGATTGATTTTCATCTAATTAAATCGTACTTGAAACAAAGACCGCAAATAGTGGTGGTAAATCATCAAACATCTAATGAAATGTACATGAAGTATGGTATACTCCAAGGATCTCTACTCGGGGCCTATTACTTTCTCCACCTTATACTAATGGTTAACCTTCTGAATCTCGCGCTTTTTTCAAGTTTCAATTTGCAGTCGGCGCTTATAAAAATTGTAAAAAAATCATTCCGGCCGAAATAAAAAAAAAAACGAGAAAAATGTTTGGTCTATAAAATTGATAAATTTCAATACCAACTCAGAAGTAATTTAAACTATCATTTGTCGCATATAACATTAGAAGACGCACTTTTAAGATATTCGTGTTTTTTTTTTGTTAATGTTAATTTTCGGTTCTGTTGTTGTGGTTGTCTGGTTTTCGTAGGTTTCAGTTGTTTATTTTCGCTCCGAAATTATTTGGAAATCAATTTTGATCTGTGTTTATTGAATTTTCAGGTGAATCGCACCATCGATACGGATTGTCATATCGTCCTTTGAAGCGTAAGTTTCTTTTTCTAATGTTTGCACAATTAGGGGTGAAATAAGTGAGGGATGAAATGGTCGCAAGGGTTTTTCATTTTATTTTGCACAGTAAAATAGTTGTCTCAATATAATAAACAGTGGAGGATATTAGACGGGAAGCGACCTTGACCCCGGAACAGGAAGTGTCATTGACCCCGGAAGTAAACTCGAGTTGCCAACATAAAAGATCTAGGGGAATTCAGTGGTGGGCAATTCAAATCTGGTTGAATTAAACTCAAAATGGCTGCCGCCAACTGTCGAAATCTGGTGGAATTTAATTGCGGGCAATTAAAATCTAAGGAAATTAAACTCAAAATGGCTGCCAACTGTCAAAATCTGGTGGAATTTAATTGCGAACAATTCAAATCTGGGTAAATTAAACTCAAAATGGCTGCCAACTGTCAAAATCTGGTGGAATTTAATTGCGGGCAATTCAAATCTGAGGAAATTAAACTCAAAATGGCTGCCAACTGTCAAAATCTGGTGGAATTTAATTGCGGACAATTCAAATCTGGGTAAATTAAACTCAAAATGGCTGCCAACTGTCAAAATCTGGTGGAATTTAAAATTGCGGACAATTCAAATCTGGGGAAATTAAACTCAAAATAGCTGCCTACTTTCAAAATCTGGTGGAATTTAATTGCGGGCAATTAAAATCTGAGGAAATTAAACTCAAAATGGCTGCCAACTGTCTAAATCTGTTAGAATTTAATTGCGGGCAATTCAAATCCAAGGAAATTAAACTCAAAATGACTGCCGCCAACTGTCGAAATCTCTGGAGGAATTTAGTGTGGGGGAATTCAAATATGTGAAAATTAAACTCAAAATGGTTGCCAACTGTCAAAATCTGTGGCAATTTAGTGGCGAGGAATTGAAATTCCCCCAGATTGTTCATGGTGACTTGTCAATTTTTTTGCAATATTTCCTAGATGAAATTTGTTAACGCCAATCGATTTAGCTCGTTCTTCTAATGAAGAAACAGGTATTACATAAAGGTCTACGATGATTATTAAGAAAGTTGATTTTTTCGATTTTTTCCATTTTCGAGTTTTCTTTGCTGACGCGTCACGGGCTTCAAATTGACGTTTGTTATTGCGAAAGTGCATTTTCTGAAGCGTCTTGAGAGGATCTTTCCGATGATGTATAGAAACCCCGAATCGAACCGGTGGTTTCTCCAGGAAATTATTTCAAAGACAATTTTTGAGAAAAAGTAAGAAGGGGGGACCCTTGGGTAGTTTTTCAGGTTTTCGTCAAAAATTTTAAATCGCCAATTTTAATTGAATCCGACTAATTGACATACGAGGAGCACAGATTTGCAAACCGCGTTCAATTTGGAGTTTTCGTTTAGCCGCTACGGCCGATCAAAGTCTGAAAAATCAATTTTTTTTTTAATTTTCTAAAATGTTCATGGCGACTAGCTAACTTTTTTGCTATTGAAGATGGATGAAATTTTTTAACGGCAATAAATTTCTCTCGTTTTTCTGATGAAAAAGAAGGTATACTTCAATATTCTACGATGATTATTAAGAAAGTTGCATTTTTTAACAAAAGTTCCAAGGGCTGTACTTGTGTACATTTTCAAGTTTTCGTCAAAAATTAAAAATAACCAATTTTAATTGAGTCCGACTAATTGACACACAAGGAGCACAGATTTGAAAATCGCGTTCAATTTGAATTTTTTTCATCGCCACTCCAAACAAATCGGTGTTTTTAGAAATTTAATTTATTTGTGGAAAATTGGTAATTATAATAAAAAATGTCTACGAATGAAAGAGTTGTATAATTAAATTATCTGCAAAGCACTACTATTTACATAATTGTAGCTATTGCAATCACCTAGTTATTCAATTACTTTTCGTTACACCAAAAAAAAAATCGGTGTGATTTTTTTTTAATGGAAAACTTGATTTGATTTGAACTCGATTGAAATAAAAGAAAAATTGGAGAATCAAATTGTTTACAAAACCATACTATGCTTATAATTTTGGCTCTCACTATCACGTAGCAATTTTTTTTTTTTTTTTTTTTGGAATAGGAAATTGGTCCATTCCGCCAGAGTTTTCAATTAATTGTATATATTGATTTCTAATTATTTATTATATATATATATATATATATATATATACTCAATTATATATTATATAATGAGTGGGGGGGGGCATACACTGGACATCCATGGACCCGCACGGCCACTTCTTCGTTCCGAAAAAGTGACCGCACGGCTGGGATTCGAACCCACGACCACGAGGCCCGCGAACAGGTGCTCTACTCACTAGACCACCGCGGCCCTTACCTTAATTGTTTTTATCGCCATCACAAACAGATTGGTGTTTTTGAGAATTTTATTTTTTGGCGAGACGGAAAATTTAATTTTCTCCAGATCAATTCAAAAACAATTTGTATAATTAAACCATCCATAAATCAACTACTGTGTAATATCAGCTGTAGCTGTCATGAAGTTATTCAATTATATTTATCGTTATTATAAACAAAACGGTGTTTTCGAAAATATAATTGTTTATGGAATATTTGCGATTCGTATAAAAAAATCCAACATATAGAAGCGATAAAGGAATGAAATATCTATATATAGCTTCAGCCAACAACCAGTTTTCAATTTTAATTTTTGGCTACACTAGCGGTATTTTTGAGAACTTGATTTTTTTATGAAAAATTGTATAAGGGTTCCCAGTTCCTAATCTCAATAGTTTTCTTGTATTCGGCGATTATCATATCAGGAATAATTATTATAATCTGAAAGATAATTGGATTCTTCTTGAGAATACGTTACTAAATACAGGGTGTGCCATTTGAAAAAACGAAGTTATTTAACTTTATAAGTTGGGTTTTTCTACCGCATTTTTTTTATCACCCTGTATAATTTTTTGTATGAAATCATGGTTGGCTCAATTGTTTGAACCTTCAATCAAATAATTGAAATTATTTTAATCGTTCAACGTCAATCACTGGGGCAAAAATACAATTTTTCAATTTTAATTTATCGCTACTCTAATCGGTATTTCTGACAACTTTATTTTTTTATGAAAAATTGCTAATTGAAATTCCTTCAAAAAAATATTTTTTTTATAATTAAATCATCCACAAAATGGTACGTACTATTTACGAGGTTTTAATTTTCATGCATTTTCCATCATCATTTAGAGTATGGTGTTCCGCAGGGGTCGATTCTAGGACCAATTTTATTATCGATTCTACATTTCATTTTTGAAAATGTTCGTTTATAAAATTCATTGTGGGTTTTCTAGAAATAAAATAGATGGGGAATTAAGTTATCTGCATAACACTACTACTGGTGTAATTTTGGCTGTTACCTTTACCTAGTTAATCTATTATTATTATTATTATTATTATCGCAACGATGATTTTTTCACTTTATATTTTAATGAAAATTTTATGATTAGAATGAAATATTTTTTTTAATAAGAAAGATGAAGGGTTGAAGTATCTACACACTTGAACTATTAGTGTAATTTAAGGTGTCGTTTTGATCTAATTATTCAATTATTGTGTAGCTATTGCTAACAAATATTTTTTTTCAAAAATTGTTGTTGGTGTTTGGCTAATTTTTTTTTTTTTAGAATTCCATATTTCAACGGAAATATCCATTTTGAGGTTTCCGGCTATTTTTGAAAAAATGTCATTTTTTCCAAGTGCTCAATTGAGTGAATTCATGTCATTTTTTTCAAGTGCTCAATTGAGTGAATTCATGTCATTTTTTTTTCAAGTGCACAATTTAGTGAATTCATGTCATTTTTTTTCAAGTGCACAATTGAGTGAATTCATGTCATTTTTTTTCAAGTGCACAATTGAGTGAATTCGTGTCATTTTTTTTCAAGTGCACAATTGAGTGAATTAATGTCATTTTTTTCAAGTGCACAATTGAGTGAATTCATGTCATTTTTTCAAGTGCACAATTGAGTGAATTCATGTCTTTTTTTTTTCAAGTGCACAATTGAGTGAATTCATGTCATTTTTTCAAGTGCACAATTGAGTGAATTCATGTCTTTTTTTTCAAGTGCACAATTGAGTGAATTCATGGCTTTTTTTTTCAAGTGCACAATTGAGTGAATTCATGTCATTTTTTCAAGTGCACAATTGAGTGAATTCATGGCTTTTTTTTTCAAGTGCACAATTGAGTGAATTCATGTCATTTTTTTCTAAGTGCTCAATTGAGTGAATTAATGTCATTTTTTTCAAGTGCACAATTGAGTGAATTCATGTCATTTTTTTTTCAAGTGCACAATTGAGTGAATTCATCGGTTTGGTTTGCAAAAGCGCGTTTTCGGACACATCAATACACCTCCGTTTTGATACGGGTCGGTCGCCCGAAGCGCGCGGCAAAGCTTAGGCCCCTCTCGCACGCCACTGTCGCGCATGTTTTTTCTCGCAGCGCCCGCAACACTATAACAACCTGTGCAGCGGCTCGGGCGCGCTCAGTCGCGTTTCGTGTGTGTAGAAAGACGTGCGATGTTGTCACTGCCGAGCACGGACCGCACGTATCACAACTTGGACGGCACGTGAGTGCTCCACCGCCCGTAAACAATTGAAGACGCCACCCCGCATCTGTGATATAATATGTTCAGTGATAACGCCACGATAAGGATACGTTTAAAGTATTCATTCGGGACGATATGAGTTAATCCTTTATGTCTTCGATATAAGAGTGTGTACCTGTGCTACCGAGAGAAGAACCACACGTGATATATTTTTTTTGAAGAAATACGGTGACCGAGATGCCCAAGAGGAAAAATCGTTTTATGCGAGCCAAAAAACAGAATGGTATGTTTAATAATAAATTTTTCCAATTAGATTACAATGTAACGTGTTGCTCGAACCAGAAATGAGCAGAGTGACTCTTTATGTGAACTGCTTCACAAGATCTGACTCGGTGAAAAGAGTCGATTCATGACTCATACGTAAAATCTTACTTATTAAGAATAATTTTAAATTCACTATTGATTTAATCGTATCTTTAAGAATTCATGTTCTTGTCTCCGTCAGTGTCATCTGATCCTGTAGTATACATTATACCATCAAATTGAAGAAAGTAACATGGCATTAACACAACACGATCGCCATTTTTAACCAAAATTTTCAATAAAATTTACCCAAAAAAATGTTGACATTTTTTCAAAGAATTTATTTTTGTAAAAAAATCTTCTTTAATTAAATGAGAAAGAATTATTTTAAGATGGGCACATTTTAAAACTAAACACTTACTTGTAGAGGCTTGGACTTCGTGATACATTTTGAATAATTCAAATAAAACAATTCACTTTGTTAATCGTTTCACTTTTTATGACAGCAGTTTTTGATAATGACAAATCAAATACTTGTAGTTTGAGATTTGCACTCCAAAGTTGGCGAAACTGCGGTCACAAAAAAATGGAATGATAAAGAGTGATAACAACAAAGTAAATCGTTTTATTTAAATTATTTCGACTTTTTTAATTAATCAAAAAGTAAAATTTGCAAAAAGTTTTGAAATTTAAAATAAAACAAAAAAAATTTTGACTATAGATTGAACAAAAAGTTTTTAAAATTAAAATTAAACAAACAAATGATTTTCAGCTATGGATTGAACAAAAAGTTTTTAAATTTAAAATGAAACAAAAAATGATTTTTAGCTATGGATTGAACGAAATTTTTTTAAAATTTAAAATAAAACAAAAAAATGATTTTTGGAATTAATGAGTGCTGAAAGTGGTAGTTTTTGTACTGAAATATTCAATCTTTCTGTTTACATTTTTTATTGTTATGCCTGTCTGGATTTTGATTTTTTTGCCCATATATTTTAGATTTTTGACCTGTACTTTCGATTTTTTTTTGCCTAAATTTTTGTTATTTAATTATTTTGTTCTAAATTTTCTAATTTTTGGTTCACATCTTTGATTTCTTAGGCCAGAATTTTTCGTCTAAATTTTAATTGGTTGCGGTCACAAAAAGTGAAATGATACCACCAACAAATGCATCTTTTATTTTTTAGGCCAGTTTTTTTTGTCCTATATTTTTAGATTTTTTAACCAGGATTATTGAATTTTATGCCCTAATTTCTCTTTGTATTTTCGAGTTTTTTGTGTGTTGCCCTTCATTTTAATTTTTTTTAAACCTAATTATTGTTTTTTGGGCGATTTTTTTTTATTGTTGGCCACTATTTTCGAGCTAAAAAGTTATTTTTAGGGCTGAAAATTTCAAATTATTTTTATTTTGCTTGAATTTTCAAATTTTTTTTGGTCCGCATTTTTTTATTTTCAGACCGGGATTTTTGTTTTTTACTATATTTTAGACCTTCGATTTCTTTGTTTCAAATTTTAGTGTTTTAGGCCTGAATATTCTTTATTTCCGATTTGTTGGTTGAAAATTTCGAATTTTTGATCCACATCGTTGATTTCTTATGCCAGAATTTTCCGTTTTTGATGTGTAACCCGTTTTTTAAACCGAATTATTATTTTTTGTGCGATTTTTTTCTTTCTTTTTGGCTACTATTTTCGAGCCGATCAGACGGCAATTTATTTAGAGCTAAAGAGTTATTTTTGCGGCTGAAAATGGCAAATTGTTTTTCTTTTGCTTGAATTTTCAAAAAATTTTGGGTCCGCATTTTTTGTTTTTAGACCGGGATCCTTTTTTGCCTCTATTTTAGAGCTTCGATTTCTTTGTTTCAAATTTTTAGTGTTTTAGGCCTGAATATTCTTTATTTTGGCCAAAAATTTTGATTTGTTTGTTGAAATTATCGAATTTTTTGTCCACAACTTTGATTTCCTAGGCCTAAATTTTGATTGGTTGCTGCCACAAAAAGTGAAATGATTAAAGCGATGCCAGAAAAATGAATTGTTTTTTTTAATTAGTTTCAAAATAAATTTGATTTTTTTAATCAATTTAAAAAAAAATTGCAAAATTTTTTTAAATTTATAATAAATCGGAAAAATATTTTGCGCTATAGATTGATTTTTTTTTTGGTTAATGAGTACCGAAAGTGGCAATTTTTCCACTCGGATATTCACTCTTTCTGTTTGCATTTTTTTATTGTTATGTCTGCCTGGATTTTGATTTTTTTTTTGCCTATATATTTGAGATTTTTGACCTGTACTTTTAATTTTTTTAGTCAAAATGTTTGTTATTTTGTTCTAATTTTTCGTTAATGTTCTTTAAATTTTCTATTTTTTTTTTGTTCTACATGTTTTATTTTTTAGGGCAGAATTTTTGGCCCAAGTTTTTGTGTTTTTTGTCCTATATTTTAGATTCGTTAACCTGCATTTTTTAATTTTATAAGCTAATTTCTCTTTGTCTCTATTTTCGAGTTTTTTTGACCAAGTTTGGGATTTGTTGTCCTTTATTTTAATTTTTTTAAACCGATTTTTTTTCTTTTTGGCGATTTATTTTTCTTTATGGGCGATTTTTTTTTTTGATTGACCACTATTTTCGAGTGTCTGGTCGGCAATTTATTTCGAGTTAAAGAGTTATTTTTGGGGCTGAAAATGGCAAATTATTTTTCTTTTGGTTGAATTTTCAATTTTTTTTTTGATCTGCTTTATTTTCAAACCAGGATTTTTGATTTTTTTGACCTGTATTTTAGATCTTCGATTTTTTTGTTCCAAATGTTGGTGTTTTAAGCCTAAATATTCTTTATTTTGGCCATCATTTTTAATTTGTTTATTGAAATTTTAAGCCTAAATATTCTTTATTTTAGCCAAAATTTTCGATTTGTTTCTTGATATTTTCGATTTTTTTGTCCACATGTTTTGATTTTTGGGCTAAAATTTTGTTTATCGTCCTATAATCTGAATTATTGAATTCTATGCGCTTATTTTTCTTCGCCTGTATTTTCGAGATTTTTCACCAATTTTTCGATTTGTTGCCTTTCATTTTAGATTTTTTAATCCGAATTTGGCGTTTTTTTTTTTACTATTTGACCACTATTTTCGAGTTTGTGGTCCGGCATTTATTTTAAGCTAAAGAGTAAGTTTTAGGGACTAAAAATGGCAAATTGTTTCTCTTTTGCTTGAATTTTCGATTTTTTGTCTTTTATTTTTAGATCAGGATTTTTGATTTTTTGGCCTATATTTTAGGTCTTTACTATTTTTGTTCCAAATTTTAGATATTTAGGCCTACATATTCTTTATTTTGACCAACATTTTCGATTTGTTTATTGAAATTTTCGGGTTTTGGTCTGTATTTTTCATTCTTAGCCTCGAGTTTTCGCTGTTTGGTCTAAATTTTTGTTATTTTGGCCCAACTTTTGTCCATTTTGTTCTAAATTTTCGAATTGTTTATTAAAATTTTCGATTTTTCGGTCCACATCTTTGATTTTTTGGCCAAAATGTTTGTTTCTTTATCCTATATTTTAGATTCTTTAACCTAAATTATTGAATATTTTGCCCTAATTTCTCGGTATTTTCGAGTTTTTTTTTTACTTAGTTTCTTTTTTATTTCATTTACCGAATTATTTTTTTTCTTTGCACAATTTTTTTTTTTAATTTTTGGATACTATTTTCGAGGTTCCGTTCGGGAACTTATTTTGAACCAGAGTTATTTTTTGGGCTGAAAATTTGCTAGAATTTTGCTTTTTTTTTGGTTTGTATTTTTTTCAGATAAGGATTTTTGATTTTTTTGGCCCATATTTTAGATCTTAAATTTCTTTGTTCCTTTGTGCCAATATATTCCTTATTGTGGCCAAAAATTTTCGATTTTTTTGGTCTATATTTTTTATTTTTAGCCTCGAGTTTTCGATTACTGGTCTAAATTTCCGTTTTTTGGTTTCAATTTCCATTTTTTTGGCCTATATATTTATTTTTCTAACCTTAATTACTAATTTTAATAAGCAAATTTTTGATTGGTCTACACTTTAGATTTTTAACCTGATTGAATATGATTTTGTGGGCGGTATCTTGGTGTTTTGCCCATTTAAAATTTTGCATACTGAATTTTTTGGCTTGCTGCAAGTTTCTCAGCGATTGCTCAAATACATTATCTACATTTTAACATTGCTCCGGCCGACACAAATTGATGACGCGAACCGTCGCTGATGTTTTTTTTAATCCTCAGCATATCGACTACATTTTAACATTGCTCAAGCTTGAAACTTTGTATTTGTTTATGTCGGCCTTTTAAAATCCGGTTCATCAGCCCACGCGGTATAATTATATAATTTGCTCTTGCTTCGAGTTTATGTGTGCATGTGTGTGTGGAACACCGCTCTCTTTCTTCATAAAGCGAGATAAATATAGATGCGTGCAATAAAGAAGGAGAGTAAATGTGTGTGTGGATCAATGGCGCGAAACTGGTGGAAAGCGAATCCGATTAATTAAACGAAAACCCGATGATCGATCAATTAATAATCCCCATGTGACGAAATCGCCGACGTGTTAAAAGATTTAATCGATTATTAATTAGATCCGTAATCTCGACAAATTCATAAACCAGAGGTATCCATCATTGGCTCATGTGCTTCAATGCACGTAATTAATTATGCTTACGAAGCATCTTAATATTCAATCGCAAAAATGTCCAACGGTTAAGGATGCCAAAATTTGTACAAAATTTTAAATTTGAATATTATGTAAAAGGTTAATCCGTTAAATAAATAAATAAATAAAAATTACACCAAAAGCTTTTCGGGTGTGCGGAGTTCTGAAGGGAATTCTTAATTTAATTTGATATATCTGGAAGTACTATCAATTTTTTTTTCGGGCGTATCGAGTTGGCACCCCAATGTAGAGTTTTAAATAGAATTCTCAATTCAATTTGATATATCTGGAAGTACTATCAATTTTTTTTTCGGGTGTGTCAAGTTGGTACTCCAATGTAGAGTTCTGAATTTAATTTGATGTATCTAGAAGTACTATCAACTTTTTAAAAAGATTCCTGTAAATTGGCAAGTTTATTCTAAAGTGTAAATGTTTCCACATTTCAAATTGTAATCCACGATACCGAAACATGGAAATTGTCCACAATACGCGTGTGGGAGTTGTCAATTGTACGTTTTTTTTTTTACCAGTCGAGGAACAGGTTTCCTTAACAGGGTCTCTCCGATTTTCCGTTTTGAGTTATCGCCGTTTCGCATCGCGGCCATTCGTTTTGTTGGCGTGGCAGTACTGCGCCGCGCGATTCTTCTTTATTTTCTTCTTTTCGAGATTTATACGCGCGCACGGAATGCTCTTTGTTGGGCGGTTGGTATCTGCACGGTCGATCGGAGAGTGCCTCGCAGATACATTTCTGCACATAAAAATATAATAGTAATAATAATGATAATAACGACTATGATGATGATGATGGGAAGAATGGGGGTGTAAAAAACAGGCCGCTCGGAAATTTTAACGAGCCTCGTCGCCGGCCGAATATTAAAAGGAGAGCACGCGGTCGGTGGTTGTTGGACAAAAAGTGGACGAGACGAGATGTTCGAAAACAATTGAACTCTCCTTCGTTAAGCTCGCTTACGTAACGTACTGTTCTATTCGATGGAAAAGCGTACAACTGCTGAACACGATTTCGAAAATATTTCGCTAATGTGATTCGGGCTTTTTTGAAAAATAATTTTTGCAGTCATACGACCAACTGTTCTGATTGACCAACCATTCTCTAGTTTCGTCACAATACCAAGCATTGTTAGTTAGAACCGTTGGCAGTTAACAGTTGACAATTGACAATTGACAGTTGACAGTGACAGTGATCGTGACGGTGACTGCGACTGCGACTGCGACGGAGATTGTGATGGTGACTGTAACTGTAACTGTGATTGTGACTGTGGCTGTGACAGTGACAGTGATTGTGATTGTAATTGCGATGGTGATAGCTATTATGATGGTGACAGTGATAGTGACTATGACTGTAACTGTGACAGTGATGGTGACTGTAACTGTGACTATGATGGTGACTGTGACAGTGACAGATTTACAAGCCACATTTACAATATAAACCAACCATTTTCTGGTTTCGTCACAATACCAAGCATTGTTGGTTAGAACTGTTGGCAGTTTACAGTTGACAGTGACAATTGACTGTGACAGTGACAGTGATATTTGGTATTTGGTATTTATTAACGGAAGCCATTTCAATACAGTAATAAATTAAATTAAATAAAACATATATACAATATAAGATGATTAAAATATAAATATATATATACAGTTTAGACATAGCAAGACAGAATAAAATTTAAAATATAGATATATATATATATACAGTTTAAGACATGACAAGACAGATTAAAATGAATAAACAGTTCAAGGCATTACAACAGATTAAAATATTAAGAAAGTACCCGACGTAAAACTTTAAGCGATCCCGCAAAAAAAACAAATTTTGGGTCGGATCGTGACCTTGACGGTGACTGCGACTGGGATTGTGATTGTGATGGTGACTGTGATTGTGACTGTGACAGTGATTGAGATTGTGATTGCGATGGTGACAGCTATTGTGAAGGTGACAGTGATAGTGACTATGACTGTAACTGTGACAGTGATGGTGACTGTAACTGTGACTATGATAGTGACTGTGACAGTGTCAGATTTACAAGCCACATTTACAATATAAACCAACCATTTTCTGGTTTCGTCACAATACCAAACATAGTTAGAACCGTTGACAGTTGACAGTGACAGTGACAGATTGGCTGTGACAGTGATTGTGACTGTGATTGCGATGGTGACAGTGATAGTGACTATAACTGTAACTGTGACGAGTGATGGTGACTGTAACTGTGACTATGATGGTGACTGTGACAGTGACAGATTTACAAGCCACATTTACAATATAAACCAATCATTCTCTAATTTCGTCACAATACCAAGCATTGTTAGTTAGAACCGTTGACAGTTGACCGTTGACAATTGACATTTGACAGGGACCGTGACGGTGACTGCGACTGCGACTGGATTTGTGACTGTGATTGTGGCTGTGACTGTGATTGCGATGGTGACGGCTATTGTGATGGTGACAGTGACAGTGACTATGACTGTAACTGTGACAGTGATGGTGACTGTAACTGTGACTATAATGGTGACTGTGACAGTGACAGATTTACAAGCCACATTTACAATATAAACCAACCATTCTCTGGTTTCGTCACAATACCAAGCATTGTTAGTTAGAACCGTTGACAGTTGACAATTGACATTTGACAGGGACCGTGACCGTGACGGCGACTGGGATTGTGATTTTGATGGTGACTGTGATTGTGACTGTGGCTGTGACTGTGATTGCAATGGCGACAGCTATTGTGATAGTAACAGTGATAGTGACTATGACTGTAACTGTGACAGTGATGGTGACTGTAACTGTGACTACGATGGTTATTGTGACAGTGACAGATTTACAAGCCACTTTTACAATATAAACCAACCATTCTCTGGTTTCGTCACAGTACCAAGCATTGTTAGTTAGAACCGTTGACAGTTGACAGTTGACAGTTTGACAATTGACATTTGACAGGGACCGTGACCGTGACGGTGACTGCGACTGGGATTGTGATTTTGATGATGACTGTGATTGTGACTGTGGCTGTGACAGTGATTGTGACTGTGATTGCAATGGTGACAGCTATTGTGATAGTAACAGTGATAGTGACTATGACTGTAACTGTGACAGTGATGATGACTGTAACTGTGACTATGATGGTTATTGTGACAGTGACAGATTTACAAGCCACATTTACAATATAAATCAACCATTCTCTGGTTTCGTCACAATATCAAGCATTGTTAGTTAGAACCGTTGATAGTGACAGTTGACAATTGACAGTTGACAGTTCACAGTGACCGTGACGGTAACTGGGTTTGTGATTGTGATGGTGACTGTGATTGTGGTTGTGACTGTGACTGTGGCTATGACAGTGATTGAGATTGTGACTGTGATTGTGATGGTGACGGCTATTGTGAAGGTGACAGTGATAGTGACTATGACTGTAACTGTGGCAGTGATGATGACTGTAACTGACTATGATGGTTATTGTGACATTGACAGATTTACAAGCCACATTTACAATATAAACCAACCATTCTCTGGTTTCGTCACAATACCAAGCATTGTTAGTTAGAACTGTTGGCAGTTGATAGTGACAGTTGACAGTTGACAGTGATCGTGACCTTGACGGTGGTAGCGACTGGGATTATGATGGTGACTGTAATTGTGGCTGTGACAGTGATTGTGACTGTGATTGCGATGGTGACAATTATTGTAATGTTGACAGTGATAGTGACTATGACTGTAACTGTGACAGTGATGGTGATTGTAACTGTGACTATGATGGTGACTGTGACAGTAACAGATTTACAAGCCACATTTACAATATAAACCAACCATTCTCTGGTTCGTCACAATACCAAGCATTGTTAATTAGAACCGTTGGCAGTTGACAGTTGGCAGTTGACAGTTGACAGTGACAGTAATCATGACTGTGACCGTGACGGTGACTGTGACTGGGATTGTGATGGAGACAGTCACTGTGGTTGTGACAGTGATTGTGACTGTGATTGCGATGGTGACAGTAACTGTGACTATAATGGTGACTGTGACAGTGACAGATTTACAAACCACATTTACAATATAAACCAACCATTCTCTGGTTTCGTCACAATACCAAGCATTGTTAGTTAGAACCGTTGACAGTTGACAGTGACGATGATCGTGACCTTGACGGTGGCTGCGACTGGGATTGTGATTGTGGCTGTGGCTGTGACAGTGATTGTGACTGTGATTGCGATGGTGACGGCTATTGTGATGGTGACAGTGACAGTGACTATGACTGTAACTGTGACAGTGATGGTGACTGTAACTGTGGCTATGATGGTGACTGTGACAGTGACAGATTTACAAGCCACATTTACAATATAAACCAACCATTCTCTGGTTTCGTCACAATACCAAGCATTGTTAGTTAGAACCGTTGGCAGTTGACAGTTGACAGTTGACAGTGACAGTTGACAATTGACAATTGACAGTGACGGTGACAGTGACTGCGACTGCGACTGCGATTGTGATGGTGACAGTGACTATGATTGTGACTGTCATTGTGACAGTAATTGTGACTGTCATTGTGACTGTCATTGTGACAGTAATTGTGACTGTCATTGTGACTGATTGCGATGATGACAGCTATTGTGATGGTGACGGTGATAGTGACTATGACTGTAATTGTGACAGTGATGGTGACTATGATGGTGACTGTGACAGTGACAGATTTACAAGCCACATTTACAATATAAACCAGTGAGTGTACGCTTTATAGAATAGAACAGTATTAAAAATTCTAAATTATGAAACATCCCAGTAAGAAACTGGAACTGTTTTAATTGGAAATATTGCACGCATGGGATTTTTCCTGTCAATGCTCTTGTTTTGTCTGTTCGCCTTTTGTCTCAAAAAGATTGGGAACCTCTGCTTTAGAGCAAAATAGTCGACCCGAAAAATTACTATTATTTTTATTTATAATTTATTTCGTAATTACGCCGAATTGATTTAAGCCGTGTTTATTTTTCCAATCGATTGATAAGTCGTCGGGATTATGATAACCTTATCTTTACCTTTGTTCTCCAAATACTCGTAAATTACACAAGCAAATGTTTGATAACCGATATTTACCTGCAATTAGATTACAGATCCATTGTTGTTTAATGGAACAGGAAATAATAAAAAAAAACATCGATTTTTTGAGATCCGTTTTCATCGCAATCGAAGATTCGAAGCGCGTGAATTGTGTGCATATTCTTACTATGACGTTTTAAGTGACAGTCGCAGTTTAAGTAGCAATCACTGTTTAGGTAACAGTGCGTCCTAACTCCAATCATTTTTTATTTTTCCATTTGTTAATATAAATTATGGTCAATCTGTCAGTGAGGGCTTTGAATGGACTGCCTTTGGTCTATTTCTTCATTTTCCAATTTTCGTTTCCTATCCTAGGATCTTCTACTACACTTCTACTACATTACAATACGTCGCATCGTCGTCATGGTAACCGCGCAGTCGTTTTGCCTAATGCATATTTATTACTTTTGGTGAACCGCGCGGGCTGCTAACAGTAGTCGACCATTTACACATCTCATATCTCGTATTTTATAAGAGGTACACGTGTAAGAATCGGGAACGGGCCGTTTAATTAAAACGGAGATAAAAGCCGGGCCCCCATTAACGAGGTGGCCGAGCTATACGTCCTTCGGGGTGGGACGGAGGAGGGGGGAGCAGACGTACGTATAATACGTGTGTAATAAATCGGAGGGGTCCGCGCGGCCTTACCTGTTGCGAGGCGCCAACCTGGGGCCGTCCCGAATTAAAATTTAAAAAAAACCAAATCGACGAAAAGAAAGAAGAGAAGAAGAAGAACGCGCACACCGCACATCTTCCCTCTTTCTTATAACAAAAGCTTTCGCCCCGCAACTTCACACCTCCCGCGAGCACAATAATCATACTTCATGGTGTGAGAGAGGGGCCGTTTTCGGTCTCGCAACACGGGGGACCCCCACACAACACACACACACATGGGTATTTGTAATTTGTATACCGACGTGTGGGAAGGTGATGGAACAAATTCGAAATAGTGTATTACTCATTTGTCGAGTTAATGAGCGATGCCTCTAAATTTTCAAATCTTTCCATTCCAAATTTGGATCACCCTGAGTACTTAAGACGTGATTTTAGTAATGCAGTTTTGGTGCTCTGCTAGAATTATGCTTCAAGTTTGGTAATGATTTCGTAACGTATGCAGGTATTCTGTAAATGCAATAACGTGGGAATTAATTGTTAAATACCAGTAATTACAGTCGACTAGATCCGTTATAATTAAGGAAAGTACTAATTTGCCTCCATAAAACGGGCATGCGCCAATGAACATTAATTATTACGCAGATTTACTTTTCAATTAATTTTAAACTCGCCTTTTGCAAAAATCTGTAAACGCCAAATTACAATTAGAAAAACAAAGTTTAAGTTTTTATCAAAATCTTCAAAAACACTTTCCATAAATTCGAAGAAATCGCACTTAAACACCATCCCACTTTTTAATTCTGTTTTTGGAGGTTTTCCAAGCGCTAAAAAAAATAGAAAAACAATGGCAATAGACTGCAAACTATCCAAATTCACGCATAGTATATTGCACTTTAAGTTTTTATCAAAATCTTCAAAAACACTTTCCATAAATTCGAAGAAATCGCACTTAAACAACATCCCACTTTTTAATTCTGCTTTTGGAAGTTTTCCAAGCGCTGAAAAAAAATAGAAAAACAAATGCAATAAACTACAAACTTTCCAAATTCACGTATAGTATATTGTGCTTTAAGTTTTTATGAAAATCTTCAAAAACACTTTCCGTAAATTCGAAGAAATCGCACTTAAACAACATCCCATTTTTTAATTCTGCTTTTGGAAGTTTTCCAAGCGCTGAAAAAAATAGAAAAACAATTGCAATAAACTACAAACTTTCCAAATTCACGCATAGTATATTACACTTTAAGTTTTTATCAAAATCTTCAAAAACACTTTCCATAAATTCGAAGAAATCGCACTTAAACAACATCCCACTTTTTAATTCCGCTTTTGTAAGTTTTCCAAGCGGTGAAAAAAAAAATAGAAAAACAATTGCAATAAACTGCAAACTTTCCAAATTCACGCATAGTATATTGCACTTTAAGTTTTTATCAAAATCTTCAAAAACACTTTCCATAAATTAGAAGAAATCGCACTTAAACATCCTACTTTTTAATTCCGCTTTTGGAAGTTTTCCAAGTGGTAAAAAAAATAGAAAAACAATTGCAATAAACTGCAAACTTTCCAAATTCACTCATAGCATATTGTGCTTTAAGTTTTTAACAAAATCTTCAAAAACACTTTCCATAAATTCGAAGAAATCGCACTTAAACATCCCACTTTTTAATTCCGCTTTTGAAAGTTTTCCAAGCGGTAAAAAAAATAGAAAAACAATTGCAATTAACTGCAAACTTTCCAAATTCACACATAGTATATAGAATTTCCAAAATCGCACGTCGCAATCGTAAACCGTGATTTTTATTAAATTAAAACACCTTTTTTTATGTCGTGGTGACGAAAATTGTAATTTTTCAACTATTTCCGCTTATCCAAGAAAAACTTCTCTGAATACTTTTTAAAGCCAACTAATTTCCTCGCATTTTCCTTTATTTATTTTCAAAATCGCACGTCGCAGTCGTAAACTGTGATTTTTTAAATTAAAAAAAATGTGATTTTTCAACGTTTTCAACGCACAGAAATCGAAAAAGTAGTCATTTTTCAAAAACTGACTTGAATACAGACTTCCAACTTTAACAGCAGTATTGGCGAATAATTGGGCTTTAATATTCTTAAAAAATCAAAACACGTTAATTATTTGGTTTTCTAGAAAATCACCATCAAACATAAGAATTGCCATTTTCAACACTCAAAAATCGAAAAAGTCGTAATTTTTTCAAAAACTGACTTGAATACAGACTTCCAACTTTAACAGCATTATTGGGGAATAATTGGGCTTTAATATTCGAACAAAATCAAAACACGTTAATTATTTGGTTTTCTAGAAAATCACCATCAAACATAAGCGTTGCAATTTTCAACACTCAAAAATCGAAAAAGTCGTCATTTTTTTAAAAAACTGACTTGAATACAGACTTCCAACTTTAACAGCAGTATTGGCGAATAATTGGGCTTTAATATTATAAAAAAATCAAAACACGTTAATTATGTTGTTTTTTAGAAAATCACCATCAAACATAAGCGTTGCAATTTTCAACACTCTAAAATCGAAAAAGTCGTCATTTTTCAAAAAACTGACTTGAGTACAGACTTCCAACTTTAACAGCAGTATTGGCGAATAATTGGGCTTTAATATTATAAAAAAATCAAAACACGTTAATTATGTTGTTTTTTAGAAAATCACCATCAAACATAAGCGTTGCAATTTTCAACACTCTAAAATCGAAAAAGTCGTCATTTTTCAAAAACTGAGTTGAATACAGACTTCCAACTTTAACAGCAGTATTGGGGAATAATTGGGCTTTAATATTCGAAAAAAATCAAAACATGTTAATTATTTGGTTTTCTAAATAATCACCATCAAACATAAGCATTGCCATTTTCAACACTCAAAAATCGAAAAAGTCGTATTTTTTTTCAAAAACTGAGTTGAATACAGACTTCCAACTTTAACAGCAGTATTGGGGAATAATTGGGCTTTATTATTCTTAAAAAATCAAAACACGTTAATTATTTAGTTTTCTAGATAAATCTCTTATAAAGTATAAGTTTTACAAGCGGCGAAAATAACATTTCGTAGGTCTCATCTGATTGGCTCATCACTTTGTCTGCCTAGGCATTATCAAGCATTGTTCAAGCCTAAATTTCACGGGCTGCCAGCAGTCACAAAAATCTTACATTGTATATCAATCCGCGAAAAATGTCATTTCGCAATTGAGAGTAACTGTAGGTATGGCGGCACTTCGGATGACCTTGAATCGCTTGCGAGTTCTTTCCAAGATCCCAGCCAGTGAATAACAACAATAATCAACATTTGAAAATTGATGGAGAAAATGAAATCAGATTTTTTGAAAAGTTTTGGAGGCGCCATTATTTCCTAAAAAAATATCTAGTGTAGTTTCTTTTTTATTTACGCGTCTGCCATTCAATATTTATCGTGGTATTAATAATAATAATAATAAATTATAAATTATTCAAATGTAGATATAGTACAACTAATTGAATATGTCACAGAAAACAAGAACAATTTTTTTTTTATTTATGCATTTCCTAGCTTTACATTACATAATTACTTCTAAAATAATTCCTCTTGGTACCTGAATCTTTTTTGCCTTTATTTCCTCTTTATATTACAATTTAATCTATCATAATCCAAGCCCAGACGTAGTACCTGTCTGGCACCAAAAAGGGGAACGCATTTGTTCGGGTACTTAAAGATTTAGCCGCCTGCACTAATGACCCTTACCCTAATCCCTGATCCCTTGTTCCGGTTCCCTTATTTATTTACACTCTATTTATAAATTCAAAGAGGAATCCCAATCGCATACAAATTTAAAATCAGATAAGACCCGACCCAGTCTTACCTGTTTTGTTGGAAACCGATTTCGAGGGTCGGCGATTAAAGCTTTTTTTTAACTAAATTCCCCGTTTTTGTTTAATTAATTTGGAAAAATAAATTGTATTATTTTAGTACAAATTAATTGGATAATAAAAAGTCATTATTTATTAACGTAACAAAAAATCGATATTAGTTCGTTGAAAGTGTCCTGAGTCCATAATTGTTGCCAACTTTTTTATGGGAGATGGCGAAAAATGATATATTTGTGACTATTCTAACAAAAGTGAATTTTTTGATTTTCGTGAATTTCAAAAATTTCCAAGTGCCGTTTGGCGCTACATATATTCGAATTTTTAACATAAATGCATACAGCAACATGTAATAAGCAACTTGGAATTACTTTTTTATACTACCCTTTAGAAATAGCGAACTGGTGAATTTTTTAATCGATCTGTATCGACGGATACGCGAGGATTAAAATTTCAAAAATTTCCAAGTGCCGTTTGGCGCTACATACATTCGATTTTTTAGCATAAATGCATACAGCAACCTGTAATAAGCAACTTGAAATTACTTTTTTATATTCCTCTTAGAAATAGCGAACTGGTGATTTTTTTAATCGATCTGTATCGGCGGATCCGCGAGGATTAAAATTTCAAAAATTTCCAAGTGCTGTTTGGAGCTACATACATTCGATTTTTTAACTGGGAATTACATTTTTATAGTGCCCTTTAGAAATACGCTAATTCCATATTTGTTGTTAACTTTTTTTATGGGAGATGGCGAAAAATGATATATTTTGCGATGATCCGAGCATTGGAGAGACTTGAGAATTTTGTTTTTCTATGATAGAAGTTCGGTGTTTCGAATTCAATTTGTTCAAATGGTAGTTTAATGTATTCTGAATCCATAATTGTTGCCAACTTTTTTATGGTAGATGACGAAAATTGATATATTTTGAGATTTCCTGACCGCGATCCGACGATTAGAAAATAACTTTTCGACTCTGCGCGAATTACACAATTATCGACGTTTATCGTCCGTTTCCGTAATGGCTTTTTAAGGACGCGTCCCACTTCATTAGTGCCCTTACGGTGGGAAATTACAGGCTATCCAACCGTTTTAATTGGGGTGCCCGTCTGTTCGCTCGCTCGGGTTTTCTATTCTGCCCCAGCATCTGTTTTCTGGGCCGAATTCGAAAACACACGAGACACGCAGAAGAAGAAGAAGAAGAAGAGAATAGTATAGTGGTCTGGTATACCTGGCGCCGGCCGAAACGCACTCTGACCGCCGCCCGCCTGAAGAAGTAGAAGAACCTGCTCTCTCTCTGATCTCGGTTTCTTCTTCAGTTCTAGTCCGGTCGCCCGCAACAATGGACCGTCCGTGAAACCGTTTTCGTTGTTTGTGTGTTATTGTTAACTGTTGCGATTCTACGACGGGAGTGCAAAGTGCTAGGATGTGGACCAACGTGGAGGACTTAGGTAAGACTTGTTGGGAACACTGGCGACGCATGGGACGCGTTGAAAACTTAATGGGTTCGTCCGTCCGTTGAAATTCCATTCGTTTAGAAATTAAATCCCGAGAAAATGGTACTGAAAACAATTGATGTAGAATTAATATGTAAGGTAAACACACTAGATTATGTTTAAAAGTTTTGATGAGATTGACAGTTGACATTTCCTTTTCTGCAATCTAAACGAATTTAAAAAAAAATTGTTCTCCAGTTGTCGAACATCTAAACTAACAACCCGCGAAAAAAATATATACCGCAGGGATTAAAAATTTCACAAAAATTCATTTTTTTCAAAATCACTTTGGTTTTTGAAAATATGCCCATTTTCGGATGAGTAATGAATTTTTAAAAAATTTCGTTCTCCAGTTGTCGAACATCTAAATGAACAACCCGAGAAAAAATATATACCGCAGGGATTAAAAATTCCACAAAAATACATTCGAACGCACAAAATGTCATTCTTTCAAAATCACTTTGGTTTTTCGAAATTTCCCGATTTTCGGATGAGTGGTGAATTTTTGGAAATTTTTCTTCTCCAATTGTCGAACATCTAAACTAACAGCCCGAGAAAAAATATATACCGCAGGGATTAAAAATTCCACAAAAATACATTCGGACGCACAAAATGTCATTCTTTCAAAATCACTTTGGTTTTTCGAAATTGCCGATTTTATATGAGGGCAAATTTTCGTCATAAAATTTCAGTTTTGACAGGCGCCATTTTTTTCTCAGTGAAGTTGGGAAAGTTTTAATTGGCAAATTATACTGGTACACTTCTTAGCTTTAATGTGTTACAATTTCATTCAATTGTCATATTTGATATGGAATCTTCAACAGAGTTTCTGCAAAAAGTCATTTTTTGATCATAAAATTTTAATTTTGATCGGCGCCATTTTTCTCTCGGTAAAGTTGGAAAAGTTTTAATTAACATTTTGTGAAGATACATATTTAGCTTTAATCTGTTACAGTTTCGTTTAATTGTCATATTGGATATGGAATCCACGATCGTGTTTCTGCAAAAAGTCAGATTTTCGTCAAAAAAATGTAGTTTTGGCAGGCGCCATTTTTTTCTCAGTGAAGTTGGAAAAGTTTTAATTGGTAAATTATACAGGTACACTTCTTAGCTTTAATGTATTACAGTTTCATTCAATTGTCATGTTTAATATGGAATCTACAACATAGTTTCTGCAAAAAGTCAGTTTTTGATCATCAAATTTTAATTTTGATCAGCGCCATTTTACTCTCGGTAAAGTTGGAAAAGTTTTAAGTAACAATTTGTAAAGATACATATTTTAGCTTTAATCTGTTGCAGTTTCATTCAATTGTCATATTGGGTATGGAATCCACGATCATGTTTCTGCAAGAAGTCGGATTTCTGTTAAAAAAATTTTAGTTTTGTGAAGTTGGGAAAGTTTTAATTGGCAAATTATATAGGTACACTTTTTAACTTTGATGTGTTTTAGTTTAATTAATTTTTTTCTAAATTTACCGATTTTCGGATGTGTAATTGATTTTTGAATTTTTTTTCACCAGTTTAACATCCCGAGAAAAATATATAAAGCGCGAGGGTGTAATTCCGCAAAAATATTATCAATTAACAAAATGTCATTCTTTAAAAATCACTTTGGTTTTTCGAAATTTTCCGATTTTCGGATGGGCAATTGATTTTTTATTTATTTTTTCTCTGGTTGTTGAACATTTCAAAATATATAAACCGCGAGGGTGAAATTCCACAAAAAATATCATCTATTAACAAAATGTCATTCTTTCAAAATCACTTTGGTTTTTCGAAATTTGCCGATCTTCGGATGGGTAATTGATTTTTGAATTTTTTTTTTCTGGTTGTTGCATATCTTGAGAAAAAAATATAAACCGCGAGGGTGAAATTCCACAAAAAAAATGTCATTCTTTAAAAATCACTTTTGTTTTTTGAGTTTTGCCAATTTTCCGATTAAGTACATCAACATCTTTATTCAGACACTTACATATATAGTATACACAGTAACGTTTTATTTATATACAAGTTTGTTAGTATGTCTCTGTCTGGGCTATCGACCTTAGGTCTTTCTGCCCTCCGATTAGTAATTTATTTTTGAAAAAAAAAAATTCTCTGGTTGTTGAACATCTCGAGAAAAAAATATTAACCGCAAGGGTGAAACTCCACGAAAAATATCATCAATTAACAAAATGCCATTCTTTCAAAATCACCTTGTTTTTTCAAAAATGTGCCAATTTTCGGATGAGTAATGATTTTTTTTTTAATTTCAATTGAACGCATGTTCGAAAAAATCGAGAAAAAAAAATAGAAACCGCTGGGATAAAATCCCACAAAAATACCTTTAATTAACAAATTGTTATTCTTTTAAAATCATCTTGGTTTTTCGAAAATGTGCCGATTTTCGGATGAGTAATGAATTTTTGAAAATTTCTATTGAACACGTGTTCGAAAAAAAATAGAAAGCGCTGGGATAAAATCCCACAAAAAATACAACAAAATGCTATTCTTTTAATACCACTCTGAGTTTTGAAAATGTGAAAATTTTCGGTCGAGAAAATTAATTTTTGAAAATTTCTATTGAACATCTCGAAAAAATCGAAAAAAAAATTGAAAACGCTGTAATAAAATCCCACAAAAAATACTTTCAATTAAGAAAATACTATTCTTTAAAAATCACTTTGAGTTTTGAAAATGTGTCGATATTTGGGCGGGAAAATGAATTTTTGAAAATTTCTATTGAACGTGTTCGACAAATCGAAAAAAATAGAAAGCGCTGGGATAAAATCCCACAAAAAATACTTACAATTAACAAAATGCTATTCTTTCAAAATCACTTTGGGTTTTAAAAATTTACCGATTTTTGGGTGAGAAAATGAATTTTTGAAAATTTCTATTGAACGTGTTCGACAAATCGAAAAAAATAGAAAGCGCTGGGATAAAATCCCACAAAAAATACTTACAATTAACAAAATGCTATTCTTTCAAAATCACTTTGGGTTTTGAAAATTTACCGATTTTTGGGTGAGAAAATGAATTTTTGAAAAATTCCATGTTTGAAAAAATCGAAAAAAAAATAGAAACCTCTGGGGTAAAATCCCATAAAAAATACCTTTATTTACCAAAATGCTATTCTTTCAAAATCACTTTGTGTTTTGAAAATGTGCCGATTTTTTAATGAGAAAATGATTTTTTTTAAATTTCTATTGCTATTCTTTTAATATAACTTTGGGTTTAAAAAATGTGCCGACTTTCGGGTCAGAAATGAATTTTTGAAATTTTTTATTTAACACATGTTCGAAAACATCGAAAAAAAAATGAAACCGCTGGGATAAAATGGCACAAAAAATACCTTCAATTAACAAAATGTTACACTTTCAAAATCACTTCGGGTTTTGAAAATGCACCAATTTTTTTAAATTTCTATTGAAGCACATGTTCGAAAAAATCGAAAAGAAAAAAATAGAAACTGCTGTTATAAAATGTCATAAAAAATACCTTGAATTAACAAAATGTTATCTTTTCAAAATCACCTTGGGTTTTGAAAATGTGACGATTTTCGGGTGAGAAATGAATTTTTGAAAATTTCTATTGAATACTTATTAAAAATAAAATTGAAACCGCTGAGTAAAAATCCCACAAAAAATACCTCCATTTAACAAAATGCTGTTCTTCTAATATCTCTTTGGGTTTTGAAGATATGCCGATTTTTGGGTGAGAAAATAAATTTTTGAAAATATTCATTGAACATTGCTCGAAAAAAAAAATAGAAACCGCTGGGATAAAATCCCACAAAAAATACCTTCAATTAACAAAATGCTATTCTTTCAAAATCACTTTTGGTTTTGAAAATGTGCCAATTTTTGAGTGAGAAAATAAATTTTTGAAAATTTCTGATGAACACATGTTCGAAAAAATCGAGAAAGAACAGAAACTGCCGTTTTAAAATCTCATAAAAAAATACCTCCAATTAACAAATTGTTGCCTTTTCAAAATCACTTTGGGTTTTAATTTAAAAATGTGCTGATTTTTGGGCGAGAATTTTTTTTTTTAATTTTTTTGAACACATGTTCGAAAACATCGAGAAAAAAATAGAAATTGATGTTATAAAATATCATAAAAAATACCTTCAATTAACAAAATGTTGCATTTTCAAAATCACTTTGCGTTTTGAAAATGTGACGATTTTCGGTTAAGAAATGAATTTATTTAATTTTTTTAATGTTTGCCTCTTGATGAATCGAATGATCTGTAATATTTGTGATGGTTATTAGGTGCTAATCCATAATCAAACATAGTAAACGTTTTATCCTGTAATCAAAAATATTTCCAGTTTTTTTTTCTGCCAATATATCATGCTGAAGATCCACTGGGTACGAGTGTATTTCCTTAATAGGCGATAATTTATCCAGGCGGCTGTGTTTATAATTAATTATAATTTTAATGGGACCGGTATTAAATAACGAAATTTATTCAGCTTCCTGTGCAAGTAACGATTAACCTTATCTTTCCCAAGACAGAATTCCCCACGCTTGTTATGGCATTAATGCTAATTTATATTTTAAAATGAAAGTTTTGCTTAAACTTGTATTTACTATATTTTTCTGCAGCGTTATTTTGTATCGTGTGAGCCACAAAATTTTGTTTCAGAGTTGGCTGTGAGATAAATGAGGTATGTTTACGTCAAGAGAATTGAATTAGATTTAAAAAAATTGAATTAATCTCATGACTGCTATGTTTCTCTCTCTCTCTCTCTCTCAGGCATGGCCAACTCAGAAACAAAATTCTGTGCGCACCTTATAATTAATTGCAACCATCTTGGCTTCTTTTTACGACTTGCACATATGTCAATCTGCCACGAAACTTCAGATAATAGTCTTCGTTTCTCATGCCTTTACGTTACCTAAAGAAGATTAACACATGTTTAACTGTCATTAACGAATTGATCCCAACTTCTAATTCTCTGAATTAAAATAAATTATAAATACGTTATAAAACTTCTTGCAAAGCAATGTTGAGTCCTTTATTACCAAAATGTAATACGAGTTTTAGCGAAATTATTATCAAAAATTGCTGGAAAAATAAATCAATTCATCCATGGATTGATGACATTATGTTTGGAATGTGAAATTATAAGGGGCAACCAATTATTGTCCATACATAGTATTCGCGTGCAGATAATAATTGCTGATGCGAATGCCAACGGTCATATTTGTTTACTGTCAGGCAATTTGTAAAAGGAGATAAGAGATAAGCAAACTGTGCATTCCATTATCGCCAGGAGAGAATGGTCTTGTTGGCAATTTGCTGCTGCATTATATGAAAAAAAAACTACTGCATACAGTGTGTGTATAAATACAAGTCTTATCAGGAGCACGTTTTGATAGGGAAACCTTTCCATGTCATTAAATTGCGATAGTACTCCACTACTTCCTCTACCTGCGCCCTCGGAGCTGGCGTACACTTCTTTCAATTTTGAGGTCCTCTAAATTTTTGGAAAATTTCTGTGTGCCTCATCTCTAGAACGAGGTTTGCAAATTTAACTCTAAATAGCTTGGTTGGATAATCCGAAGAACTATAAAGCTTTTCGTACCACTGAACCTTAACTGTATTTTTCTGATTAACTACGAAACCCTTTTATAAATGTTGAGGATACGTTTTGTTAATACATGTATTTAAAAATCATGGTGATGGTTGCGACCGTTACTACGTGGTAATTCATTATATAATTAATATTCGAAAATAACATCTCTACAATTGTTAATGGAAATTTTACAATTCCTAAATTGTGGGCCAAACATTTTTAAATACTCACTGAATAAAACACTTGCTATGTTTTTTACCACAATTTGTAAAAGTGTTTTATTCAGTGAGTATTTAAAAATGTTTGGCCTACAATTTAGGAATTGTAAAATTTTCATTAACAATTGTAGAGATGTTATTTTAGAATATTAATTTTTTAAATCTAATCCTGAATTTCTTGCCAACTTCACATCCGTGTGTAAAATGGTTTTTACTCTGGATTGTACTGTAAAGTCCAACAAAAAGGACAGTGTACTCAATTTTTTTCTCGTCATTTCAAACCCAAAAATCCTATGAATACTACTATTGTTCCTCAGACCGTATTGGTCTTTCTTTGTTCATTAACACCTGCGGGGTATTCTGATTCTGATTGTGTTGCACAAAATGCCCATCAGTTCGTTTTTCTATTCAACACCTGTTGAATAGTGGAGGAATCGGGTAGGGTGAGGTGTGTATGCGAAGAGGTATGGCGAGGTGAGGTGTGTGTGAGAGCAGGTACGTCTCCGCGCCCCATTGTATTCAAAAGAGCTCCGAAACCCTCGTCAGAGGAAAAAGAGCTCTGCCTTTGAAAACGGTGGAATGAAAAGGAGTTTTTGTCGGGTCTCGGAGGGAATCCGAATTAGAATTACAAAACCGGGGGCTCAAGGCTTTAAAGTGAGTAATGGGTAATAAAAAATGGTGATGTGGCCATCATGTTACTTTCTCCGACTTGTTGGTATCATTTATATTTACGCTTTCATGCTGTATTTTCAACTTAAATCATATTTTAAATGTACATCGAGCGTTATGTACACTCGGATAAAACTGACGTTTAAAACGTCAAAATTATGAAAGAGGAAAAAATTATACTTCAAATTCAAAAACTCAGTTTACTCAAAAACTAAAGGAATTTCGAAAATAACTTATTCTTAATAAGTTCTTCATTTTAGCATTCTCTACAATTATTATTAAACAAACATACATTTGCTGTAGCTATTATCTTTTTATAATTATAAACCAAAAATAAAAAAATAAAAAATTTTTTTTTGAATAAAAATGATTTTATGAAAAATCTTTTCAAGTAAAAGATGTTAATTTCTTTGTTGTCTTTAATGTTTGTTTAAATGTTTTTGTGATATTTTTCATATTTAAGAAAATATTAGCAGAAAAACAAAAAACAGTTAACGTAAACATCCTCTTCCGGTGTACGAAATGTTACCAAAAGCTTTTCAGTTCTTCGGATTATCAAATAAAACTTATATTCAAAGTTTCATATCAATTGCTCTATTAGTTTTTGAGATACAGCGCGTACAGACAGACACACACACACAGACAGACACAAAAAAAAAAATCCGAAATTGTTGAAATGGCATCTAGGAACCCCAAAACGGATATTTCCGTAAAAAAAAATTGAAAAAAAAATCACGATCACTTTCTCGTACTTTGTAATGGAGAAAGTAAAAAGAGGGTGAATTGAATGATTTTTAAACACAAATCTGATTGGACGAAGAATATCTTCAAAAACAGCAATTCGTTCAATGGTAATTTTAAAGTACTTCTACTTTACAAGATTGGATTACTTTTGATAGGGAACTATGCAAATAAGGTTTATCGAATGGTTCAGTTAATGTGAATGAAGTATCGTTAATGCATGATATTAGAAGAAACAATTTCAGAAAAAGTCCTTCAATTACAAATTTTCAATTTTTTTTTTACCTGATAATCGTTTTCGGATTACACAAAATTGGATTTTGAACTAGATTTTTACCTTCTCCATACGAAGTACGAGAAAGTATTATTATCATGTTTTTTTTACCAGAAATATTTTTTTAAAGTAATATTTCTGTTTTGGATTACACAAAATTTGATTTTACATTACATTTTTTTCTTTCTCTATACGAAGTACGAGAAAGTATTATGATCATGTTTTTTTTTTTACTTGTAATATTCGTTTTGAGGTCAATTTCAACAATTTTTGGATTACGCGCACACAGACAAACATTTATCTCCCAAAAACTAAAACGTTTTAAAAACGAAACTTTGAACATAAGCTTTATTTGGAAATTTGAGGAACTCAACTGCTTTTGGAAGAAAATATAAAACCAAAAATGGGCGTTTACCTTAACCGATTTTTAGTTTCTCCGATTTTTTTTTTCGAAATCCCCCTAGTTTTTAAAAAACATCGCTAAATATGTAAAATATCATAAACATTTCTTTTACACCATCAAATCGGAGTTATATGATCACCATTTTATTTCCAAAAATTGGCGCAATCGCATCTAGGGACTTGACAAAATGGATATTTCCAATAAATTTTTTTAATTCAATCTTCACGGCCAAAAGCAATTATTTTTATATTTTTTTTTTTGTTCAATTGGAAATGAGCAATTTCAAAATTGCACTGTTGTGGTGAGATTGATTATCTCGAAATCCAGGAAAGGGGTGTTTTGAGATTTCTACTGGAACGTAATCTAGAGTTTATTTTGAGTAAATTTGAGAAGTTTCAAGTGCGTAGCAATTGTTTTTTTTTTTTTGCTGAATTGGAAATTAGTAAATTAAAATTGAGTTCTGTTCTCGTGAGATCATCTCGAAATCTAGAGAAGGGGTGTTTTGGGACTTCCATTGGAGTGTCATTTAGAATTTATTTTGAGTACATTTAGCCATAGTAAAGGTCGGATTTCGAATGCACCAATTTATTAATTTAAATTTTTTCACAGTTCGCCAACTCCCATAAAAAAGTTGGCTATTGCGATAGCCAACTTTTTTATGGGAGATTTTCGGTTTTCGCAATTTTACCAAAAGCTTTTAATTTTTAGTTCTACGGATTATCAAATAAAGCTTATGTTCAATTTTACCAAAAGCTTTTAACTTTAATACGAGATAATTTTCCCATTTTTACGAAATTAATGATTATTATTTGTAAACAAATAACGCAGAAGATTCTCCGTATATGACTGGATCAAAAGTGTGAACATGCCTCCGACAGGTATCGAACCTGCAACCTCCAGCATCCCAGACCGGAGATCTGGATGTTGCAGGTTCGATCACTGTGATTGTCCATTTTTCTTCTCTAGTTTATTCGTCATTGTGTTCTGCTTTAAGTTGGCATAAAAAACAAAAATTAACATTTCCATTTTTTGCGCTTTTAAAAATAAATCTGACACTCTGGCGTGTAGCTTGATTGAAGCTCATAGTTTTCTTTAACGAAATTGTTTTCAGTCGATCCGTTCTATTTTCGCGGCTTTTAGGATTTGTTCTAATAATACGTATTTCAATCAGTAGTAAAATTTATGCGCTTTTAACGACCGTGGTGTGCTCCCCAATAAACAACGTCCCCATTGTGTTTTACTTTCGAGAAAACGCGTAAATTTAGAACAGGAAAACGGGCATTGTATTCTCGGTCCTCTAATATTTCATTGCATTGGCATTTGTTTTCTAAGTAAAAAAGTTGAAAAAACGCCTTTTTCGATCATTTAAATGGGGTAATAAAAGAATAGCCGAAACATAAGAACTAATATAAGGAAGGAATAAAGAATCTCTTTGTTTTTTTTTTTAAACTAATGGAGATTTTCAAATGAAACCACAAAGTTCAGCTCTATTTGGCAATCTGAAGAACTTAATTGCTTTTGGTAAAATTTTGAAAACCAAAAGTGGATGCTAACTATTACTGATATTTTGTCAAAAAAAAAACAAAATTAAACATGAAAAACATTACAAAAATCTTTATGCAAATGTATATTAGTTGTGGGTTGTACTTTCAATCCATAATTGGAAGTGCATACCACAACTAATATACATTAAGAGCCCAATTAAAATGATTTCCATACTTACACATACTTTATACAAATGTTGAATGTAACGAAAAACTGCTTTTGTTGATAAATTAAATTTAACCTCCTTAAAATGTTAAAAAAAAACCTGTCTATAATCATGAAATTGTAATAGTTTACAATGTAAACTGTCTATTTTCGTTGGCCTCTAAAGTTATTATTTCATATTATATTATTATTATTATCTATTTGGTAGGATGATTAAACTTTAGATTGTGTTATAAAAATCGGATTTTATCAAGTTTGAGAACTTTAATATTTCAAAATTTTGCATTTCATCTATCGGCAAAAAGTTGCGCATTTCGTCTGACGCCAGCTTTATCAATTGTCCACGTGTGCTCGTGGGGCGACGCAAAATATCTGTTTTGTAAGTGGCAGGCCTGGCCGTGATTCAAAATCTGGCGGACAGATAAATGTCCCAAGTGGGTAATATGTTACGGAAATTGAGGGGAGGCGAATGTATCGAATTTCAGGGGAACGAGACGCCGGTTATTTATTTTTTCGCATCTTATTAAATAATATAAATGTTGTTAAATCGTTTTTGATTGAGAAAGTTGTCCATTATTCGGCCGAATCATTTTCTCCACCAATCAAATGATTGCAGTTTCATTGCCCAACAGGTGTTAGCCAATGGCATGACGACCGATTTAACTTTCTCAACAGTTTAGTTGTTACTATGGTTACGATTTGTTTTTGTCAGCGAACTGCCGAAATTTCCAAATAAAAAAATTATTCGTTATAATTTAAAATAAACAGAAAAATCTTTAGGTATTTATTTAATATGATGCCTGCGGCTCGTGTTGCAAACTTCACCCTCGTTACAATGGCCAACTTTCTCACTCGTTTAATAATATACTATTTTTTTAACAACTACCTTTTCAAATACAAGATGAGTAAATGGGCCTTCATATCATCGAAACACTTGTCTTCATTTTCGGCGTTAAAACACAATTAGTCATATATCATAATGTGATATTCAATCGTAATATTCAAAATAACATTATTTTGAAGTCGAAAATATGATGTAAATGACTAATAGTATAAATTTCAACATACCATCTACAACGAGATCAAACTTACTTTTCCGAGAAACGTTTCATCGCACTAATTATGCCCGTAACAATGCGGTCTGTCGGATGATGAGAATAGGCAACTTGGTCTGTTCTTCGCCTAATTTTATTTTATTCGGAACATCGTACAATAGATTTAAGCGCCATTTAAAATACATTGACTTATCACAGTGTGTCTCATAATATCCTTGCAATCTTATTTATTTCTTTTGTATTTATTTTTATTTTTGTATTTTATGTAATATGTATGTTATTTTTTTTTATAATAATTTTGTGTTTTACTGTTAATTTAATTATCATCATAATTGATTAATTGTAATTTATTTTTGTAAAATGGTTATTCCGTAAATAAATAAATAAATAAATAAATAGTATTTTAATTTTTTGATAAATATTTCATTGAGGATCTTCGAATTCCAGCGTGGGTATGGATGTATAATTTAAATATGATTATAACGAGTGATCCAAATTGAACTAGCATTTGAATTGCGCGCTGTTTCCGTAGCGTGATCCGCCTACTTTTGTATCTCTGCTGGTGGTAAAATTTTCTACGCCCCTCTGAAGTAATATGCTCAGTTACACAAACATACACAAATACACAAACCGTTACACCTGAGCAGCTACAGTGTTGCCAACTGATGACATAATATTTCCGCCAGAAAACCAATCTAATTCCATTAGAATTCCGCACTAGAAAATATAAAGTATGAAATAAATCTATCTCTTATTTTAACATAAGAATTTTGTATTTTTTTTTTCACACATACAAATTGTATTTTCTTTGGAAACAGGGGTTTCCCGTATATATTTTAAATAAATAAATAAATAATGTTCAACAGTATGTTTTGCGTACGAATTGCCTAATATTCAAAGAAAAAAAGAAAAAAATACAGATATGATTGAATTCCTAAAAATTTGAATTAATTTTTGAAAATTAAAATTTTTGGTAGAAAAAAAATCTAAAAAAATAAATAGTGATATTAAAGAATTCCACAAATTTTTTTAAATCTTTACAATGCATCTACCTTTAAAACTAACTTCCAATTTTTTAAAAATTCGCCAATTTTTCGAATTTTTGAAAAGTAATATTTTAAGTTGTCGAACAATTGAACAAATAAAAATAAATACTTATATGATGGAATTACCTTAATATATACCTGGATTTTTGAAAATGTGTCAATTTCTGCTCGAGTCATAAAAAAATTGCCATTTTTGGCAGTTTAAAATGGTCGTTTCCGACAGTTAAAAATTGGCCTTTTTGACAGTTGGAAATGGTCATTTTTTGGCAGTTAAAAATTGTCACTTTTGGAAGTTACAAATGGTCGTTGCCGACACTTGAAAATTGGAACATTCACTGTTTGGCAGTTAAAAATCGTCATTTTTGGTAATTAAAAATTGTCATTTTTGGCAGTTAAAAATGGTCGTTTCGGCACTTGAAAATGGGCAGTTGAGAATTGGCCTTTTTGGTAGTTGAAATTGTCATTTTTGGCAGCTGAAATTGTCATTTGTAGCAGTTAAAAATTGTCATTTTTGGCAGTGGAAAATTGTCATTTTTGGCAGTTAAAAATGGCCGTTTCCGACACTTGAAAATTGGTCTTTCTGGCAGTTGAAAATTGTCATTTTTGACAGCTTAAAATGATCGTTTCCGACACTTGAAAATTGGTCTTTTTGGCAGTTTAAAATTGTAATTTTTTGACAGTTAAAAATGGTCGTTCAGACACTTGAAAATTGTTCTTTTTAGCAGCTTAAAATGGTCGTTTCCGACACTTGAAAATTGGTCTTTTTGGCAGTTAAAATTGTCATTTTTAGCAGTTAAAAAATGTCATTTTTGGCAGTGGAAAATTGTCATTTTTGGCAGTTAAAAATGACCGTTTCCGACACTTGAAAATTGGTCTTTCTGGCAGTTGAAAATTGTCATTTTTTTGGCAGTTAAAAATGGTCGTTTCCGACACTTTAAAATGGCCTTTTTGGCAGTTAAAAATTGTCATTTTTGACAGCTTAAAATGGTCGTTTCCGACACTTGAAAATTAGTCTTTTTGGCAGCTTAAAATGGTCGTTTCCGACACTTGAAAATTGGTCTTTTTGACAGTTGAAATTATCATTTTTAGCAGTTCGAAGTTGTCATTTTTGGCAGTGGAAAATTTTCATTTTTGGCAGTTAAAAATGGCCGTTTCCGACACTTGAAAATTGGTCTTTCTGGCAGTTGAAAATTGTCATTTTTGGCAGTTTAAAATGGTCGTTTCCGACAGTTAAAAATTGGCCTTTTTGACAGTTGGAAATGGTCATTTTTTGGCAGTTAAAAATTGTCACTTTTGGAAGTTAGAAATGGTCGTTGCCGACACTTGAAAATTCACTGTTTGGCAGTTTAAGGCAGTTTAAAATTGTAATTTTTTGGCAGTTTAAAATGGTCGTTTCCGACACTTGAAAATTGGTCTTTTTGGCAGTTGAAATTGACATTTTTAGCAGTTTAAAGTTGTCATTTTTGGCAGTGGAAAATTTTCATTTTTGGCAGTTAAAAATGGCCGTTTCCAACACTTGAAAATTGGTCTTTCTGGCAGTTGAAAATTGTCATTTTTTGGCAGTTAAAAATGGTCGTTTCCGACACTTTAAAATGACCTTTTTGGCAGTTGAAAATTGTCATTTTTTGGCAATTAAAAATGGTCGTTTCCGATACTTTAAAATGGCCTTTTTAGCAGTTGAAAATTGTCATTTTTGACAGCTTAAAATGGTCGTTTCCGACACTTGAAAATTGGTCTTTTTGGCAGCTTAAAATGGTTGTTTCCGACACTTGAAAATTGGTCTTTTTGGCAGTTGAAATTGTCATTTTTAGCAGTTAAAAGTTGTCATTTTTGGCAGTGGAAAATTGTCATTTTTGGCAGTTAAAAATGGTCTTTTCCTGCACTTGAAAATTGGCAGTTGAGAATTGGCCTTTTTGGCAGTTGAAATTGTCATTTTTGGCAGTTGAAATTGTCATTTTTAGCAGTTAAAAATTGTTATTTTTGGCAGTGGAAAATTGTCATTTTTGGCAGTTAAAAATGGCCATTTCCGACACTTGAAAATTGGTCTTTCTGGCAGTTGAAAATTGTCATTTTTTGGCAATTAAAAATGGTCGTTTCCGACACTTTAAAATGGTCATCATTAGCAGTTGAAAACTGTCATTTTTGACAGCTTAAAATGGTCGTTTCCGACACTTGAAAATTGGTCCTTTTGACAGCTTAAAATGGTCGTTTCCGACACTTGAAAATTGGTCTTTTTGGCAGTTGAAATTGTCATTTTTAGCAGTTAAAAGTCATTTTTGGCAGTTAAAAATGGTCTTTTCCGGCACTTGAAAATTGGCAGTTGAGAATTGTCATTTTTGGCAGATGAAATTGTCATTTTTAACAGTTAAAAATTGTCATTTTTGGCAGTGGAACATTGTCATTTTTGGCAGTTAAAAATGGCCGTTTCCGACACTTGAAAATTGGTCTTTCTGTCAGTTGAAAATTGTAATTTATGACAGCTTAAAATGATCGTTTCCGACACTTTAAATGGCCTTTTTGGCAGTTGAAAATTGTCATTTTTGACATCTTAAAATGGTCGTTTCCGACACTTCAAAATTGTTCTTTTTGACAGCTTAAAATGGTCGTTTCCGACACTTGAAAATTGGTCTTTTTGACAGCTTAAAATGGTCGTTTCTGACACTTGAAAATTGGTCTTTTTGGCAGCTTAAAATGGTCGTTTCCGACACTTCAAAATTGGCATTTTGGCAATTGAAAATTGGCCTTTTTCGCAGTTGAAATTGCAATTTTTGGCAGTTGAAATTGGCATTTTTTTAAGGTGAAAATTGGCATTTTTGGCAGTTGAAAATTGTCATTTTTGGCAGTTAAAAATGTTCGTTGGCGACACTTGAAAATTGGCCTTTTTGGCAGTTGAAAATTGTCATTTTTGGCAGTTGAAAATTGTCATTTTTTGGCAGTTGAAAATTGTCATTTTTGGCAGTTGAAAATTGTCATTTTTTTGGCAGTTGAAAATTGTCATTTTTTGGCAGTTGAAAATTGTCATTTTTTGGCAGTTAAAAATTGTCACTTTTGGCAGTTAAAAATGGTCGTTGTCGATACTTGAAAATTCGCCTTTTTGGCAGTTGAAAATTGGCATTTTTGGCAGTTGATAATTGGCATTTTTGGCAGTTGAAAATTGGCATTTTTTTGGCAGTTGAAAATTGTCATTTTTTGGCAGTTGAAAATTGTCATTTTTTGGCAGTTGAAAATTGTCATTTTTTGGCAGTTAAAAATTGTCACTTTTGGCAGTTAAAAATGGTCGTTGTCGATACTTGAAAATTCGCCTTTTTGGCAGTTGAAAATTGGCATTTTTGGCAGTTGAAAATTGGCATTTTTGACAGTTAAAAATGGTCGTTTCCGACACTTAAAAATTGGCATTTTTTGGCAGTTGAAAATTGTCATTTTTAGCAGCTTAAAATGGTCATTTCAGACACTTTAAAATTGGACTTTTTGGCAGTTAAAAATTGTCAGTTTTGGCAGTTGAAATTGTCATTTTTGGCAGTTAAAAATTGTCATTTTTGGCAGATGAAATTATTTAAAATTTATCAAATGATATTTACGACCATTACAAGTCCGCGCTTATGTTTAACTGCAAATTTAACGTTGGCATTTATACCAAGTTGGTACGCCATTAGCCATAGGTGCCCGGTAATGGGTACCTCCTCCACGTGGTGGCCCACACCCACGATTCCGACCAGACAACGCGAACGCAGCGCTATTTTTTCGCTATGCACCGAGAGAAGGAGATAACTGTAACCTCGCCCTCGATACGGAACAAGAGGAAATCGCGTTCGTTAATGCGGACACAAAGAGATTTTACACGGAAGTAATGTACGCGCTCAAATAATAAACACAATTATTCGCAAATGCACAACTAATTGTCACCGGCAACAGTTTCCATAAATGTTTTAGAGATGGCGCATAGGTGCATCAAAAAATTGAAAGGTTTCATCGGTTAATTTCTTGGGCCTTGGAAGGAATTGGAAAGAGAACTGTCCGTATGGCCAGCCAAAAAATTGATTTCACTGGTTAACCCAGTTTTTTTTTTCAAATTTCCATATTTTCTGTGCAGTTTCTTATCATAAAAGATTCAAACGGCAAATATGCGTTATCCTTTAGTCCACTATGATCTTACCGATAATAAATTCTGCGAAGTCCAACGACGCTGAACGCTGGTACATGTGCAATTTTTCGAAAATATAGATCAGTGATTCCCAAAGTGGGCGCCACCGCCCCCTAGTGGGTGCTGCAGCGATTCAGGGGGGCGCTGATGGCCACAGGTGTATTTGGGGGCGATGAATAACTGTAAGGGGGCAGTGACAATATACAAGAAAGAAGAGAAGATTTAGTTCAGTGCGGTAAACAATTTATTAATTAAAAAAAAGAAACCATTTGCAATAGTCAATCTTGGGGATCCTATTAATTGCTTTTAAAATTTAAAAAAAATAATTTCCAGGGGGACGCTAAGTAATATTTTTTTCTGGAAAGGGGGTGGTAGGACAAAAAAGTTGGAACCACTGATATAGATGTTCCACCTATGGAACAGTGGGCAAAAAGGGGTTAAATTTTGGAAAGAATTAGAGAGAGAAAGAGCCTGAACCGCATCAAAAAATTGAAAGATTTCACTTAGTTAAATTTTGGTCCTTGGAAATAATTAGAGAGGGAACTCTCCGTATGACCGGCCTGAACAGCGGAAATAGAAGAATTGGGTTTACCGAAAAAAAAACGAGATGAAGCTGAAAGTATTTTTGAAAACGCGAAAACGCGAAACGTGGGTCAGTAGTGTCTGGTTCGTAACGCACGTGCATTAGAAAGTTCGAAACGGCGGCGTGGGCGCTGTGCAGACGGAAAGGAAGGAAAAATGTGAAATAGCTGGTAGGCTCGAGCGCGCCATATCTAGTCCACGCGCTTGCACAGGTGTGCACTCGGCATTTGCACCAAGCGTCCTGAATTATCCTGTTGTGTTCGCGTGCCGCGAGCGCCCGGCCGGTCATCCCGCGGTGCGCTCTATTTCGACGCCAAGGCGAAACGCGAAAAGGGCACGCGAGAATAAGACGAATCCTTGGTTTGTTACTTTATTCACATGGAGTTCTCGTGTATATGACGTATGTCGTAACTTAAATTTATGCCGATTTACGCACCTCGGACACGCGCGAGTTTTATATAACGTACGTCGTAACTTAAATTTATGCCGATAGGTACTCACTCGAAAATGAAAACGAAGATACATTGTGGATTTTCATTTGAGCAACGCTAAGAATTTCACCGACTCCAATCCCATTTTCTGTAATAACTCCCGACACGATCGGGCCTCCCTCGGCAACACCCACGTCGATTCACACTCAACAATCGGCCGCGTCACGATCTCGTTCTTCTGGTACGTACGCGCGGAGGAAATCGCATTCCTCCTCATTGTAATAATCTCCACGGTCACGTGACGGGGGCACTGATTTATCGCCCTCGAAGGTGGTTAGGGCCGCCGTCTCTCTACCTCCACGCCCGAGAGATACCATCTCGCCTTTGTGGTGTGCATGTGTGTATGCATGAGCGGGTCTGGGATGAGGGTACCCCGTGGCCCCAAAAGCGGTTTAATAACACACCAAATTACGGCGCGCACACCTCGGCCGTCCAATAAATTAAGACGGGCGACGTTGAAGAAAGGAACAAAAAAAAAATTATTGGTAATCGCCCGGTATGATCGTAAATTCTGGTGCCTGCATAATAGAGGCACTTCGGAATTGTAATTGCCTTTACTCTTTATTAACTTCCAATCTAATCTTCGGTGTGAGGGATTTGCCGGGAAAGGTCAAGTGAGGAAATTGGAAACGGCGTAAAATAATCGATGTATTAGGTAATGAAGGCTTGCTAAGGTTTAACTATTAAACGTTCCAATGAAAAAAATTTGTATTCATTTAGCACTGAAACCAGTGACGGCTCGCGGGGTGACGGTAAACATTTCAATTTTGCTCCAAAATTATCGAAAAAGTTGGACGAAGCAATATTATTTCCTGGCACTTGTGTGCAGTTGCGCCGTCTTGTTGGGATCATCCAAACGCATTATTGGTCAATGGCGAGCGCCACAATGGTTATATTTCTCGATACTCGGGTAACAAGGGAGGTCACCTCCATATTGGTATATGTTTCAATTCACACGTTTATATGCCACAAATACCCACACTTGTAGTATTACCCAAGAATATATCCTTATTACTCCCATCACATTCTTATCTGAATCTTACTCAACCTCCAGTTTTATTATTATCTCGGCCGTGTTTTGACTGCGTCGGAAGCGTTTTTTATTATTTTTTCTGTCTCAAACAATCGGTGGTCTATTTTCGTAAGCGGATTGTCCGAAAATAAAAAAAAATAAAGCCAGGTTGGCCGGTGGCGGGCGACGACGACGACGGGAGTCAGACGGAGACCGCAAATAGAGTGAATAAAATTAGTGTGTGTGCGTGTCTCTGATCTCTATTTTCGAGACGCACGGTCTGCGTCCGGCTGTAAAAATATGACATAACGAAACATCTGCGACGGCAAGGGACGTCGCGACGCTCTCCCTCGTCTCTTCCTTTTGCTCCTCTCGGGCACGCGGACAGAAATAAGCACCTGTGACATTTACCGACCACGCGGATATTTTTAGGAACGGGGGAACAAAAAGGATTTTGTCGGTACATCCTGTTTGCTTCTGGAAAACGGATTGCGATCCGCGAGGTTTTTCTTGTTGAAAGTTGGTATGACTGCGAAAATCCACGAGCCGCCGCCGCGCCGGTCACTTCTACTCCTAATAAAACAATATACTAATCCTACTTACGTGCATAATTAATAACCGTAATAGTCGGGATCAAATGTAGCACTATTTGTCGAAGCCGCAACGTCGGGGGGTGTATATTTTGAGCACTTTTGAATCACAACAACATCGACACGGACAGCAAATTTTATACAAACTTTACAAATGGCCGTTCTTATTAACAGCCGTTACCATGGTTACGTACAGAATTACGCATATCAAGGAAACTACGATTATTTCTAGTCTCAAATAAATTGAAAATATTATTTTTTTTATAAATTAAAGCTTAACGATGATATGGTTTAATCAATGGATCTTTGTGTGTGCGTCATTACCGAAGACCGTGTTTTCTCGCCTTTGACGACATACGTACACACATGATTGCATCTAATTCAACTTAACGTAGAGAGAGTAAACACATGACAATGTTGTCTGAGCTAGGTTCAGCTATCTATGACGTGCACGCAAAGATACATTGATCAAAGTATAAAAAGAAATACATCCACCACGGGCTTAACATGGGTGTTGGTCCTCGGTGGTTGCTGACCTCCGCTTAGCGTCAATCAGCAATTTCCACCCTCTATGAATTTACATTAACAACAACTGTCAGCTACTTAAAAATGACATTCGATAATTTGTTTAATTTTACGTGTGTGAATTAAGAAATGACCTGCCTCTTCAACTTCATGGCGGGAGTGGATTCCAAGAGTTTTGGGACTCACGTTAAGGCGGCCATCCACTGTCGTACATGTCGGACGGTTTTGCACGACATACATGTACGATAGTGGATGGGCAAATTTGCAGGACGGACCAAAATTTTGTCGCCGCTTGAATTTTGGTCCGTCGTGCCCGACCGTTTCCATACACTATTCGTTCATGTACGTCGTGGTCCGTCCAACATGTACGACAGTGGATGGGCCCCTTTACATAAATGACTTTTCAATTTCACATTCAGAATTTTCATCAATTTTGAATATCCCTTCCCCCTCCGCAAATCACAACTCATTTGATTTCGCTGACATACCATGACATGATGAATTCGCAGGTGCATCAATATCGTTATTTTTTCCTTCATCAGGTGTGTGCGCGTGGGTTTGCTAAGCACGCAAAAAGTGACCAATAATGGCGCAGTTTACGTAACGCGACACGATTCGCAATAAATAAATAATTGCTTAATTGGTGTAATCAAACACCTTGATTCGAATAATAATTACGTTACGATTATAAAAGACCGTTCTTTCGTTAATGTAAGTGATGCAAGAAAAAAAATACAGTGGGTACCATCGCGGCAACTTCATATACACCTTAGGGTCTTCATCGCCCTATCCATTACTTTAAGAAGAAGACGGAAAGTAATCTCTCAGCAAAAAAGTTTGATCACATCTTAAGTATTGGCTTCGAAATTTTGTATTTGGACATGCACTGAAATTTTATATCTGACATGACATTAATATTTTATGTTTGTTGAGTCACTTAATTTCATATTTTCTCCTATGAAATCTTAAATTTTGACATTGAAATTTCGCATTTGGACATCCAGTGAAATTTCATGTTTCATCTCATGATATATTTATTTTTGACGTTGAAAATTTGTGTTTGTGAAATTTGATGCTTTTTCCAAAAACATCTTTAATTGAATTAAAATTTCGTTTTTGGAGAGGCACTGAAATTTTAATCAAATCTTAAATTTTGGCATTGAAATTTTCGCATTTGGACATCCAGTGAAATTTCATATTTCATCTCATGACATATTTATTTTTGACATTGTCATTTTTGGCAGTTAAAAATGGTCGTTTCCGACACTTTAAAATTGGCCTTTTTGGCAGTTGTAAATTGTCATTTTTGGCAGCTTAAAATGGTCGTTTCCGACACTTGAAAATTAGCCTTTTAGCAGTTGAAAATTGGCCTTTTTGGCAGTTGAAATTGGCCTTTTTGGCAGTTGAAAATTGTCATTTTTGGCAGCTGAAAATTGTCATTTTTGGCAGTTAAAAATGGTCGTTGCCGACACTTGAAAATTGTCATTTTTGGCAGTTGAAAATTGTCATTTTGGCAACTTAAAATGGTCGTTTCCGACACTTGAAAATTGGCCTTTTGGGCAGTTGAAAATTGTCATTTTTGGCAGTTGAAAATTGTCATTTTTGGCAGTTAAAAATTGTCATTTCTGGCAGTTAAAAATGGTCGTTTCCGACACTTTAAAATTGTCATTTTTGGCAGTTGAAAATTGCCACTTTTTGGCCGTTAAAAATTGTCACTTTTGGCAGTTCAAAATGGTCGTTGCCGACACTTGAAAATTGTCATTTTTGGCAGTTAAAAATTGTCATTTTGGCAACTTAAAATGGTCGTTTCCGACACTTGAAAATTGGCCTTTTGGGCAGTTGAAAATTGGCATTTTTGGCAGTTGAAAATTGGCATTTTTGGCAGTTGAAAATTGGCATTTTGGCAACTTAAACGGATCGTTTCCGGCACTTGAAAATTGGACTTTTTGGCAGCTGAAAATTGTCATTTTTGGCAGTTGAAAATTGTCAATTTTTTGCAGTTGAAAATTGTCATTTTTGGCAGTTAAAAATGGTCGTTGCCGACACTTGAAAATTGTCATTTTTGAGAGTTAAAAATTGTCATTTTTGGCAGTTAAAAATTATCGTTGCCGACACTTGAAAATTGTCATTTTTGGCAGTTGAAAATTGTAATTTTTGGCAGTTAAAAATTGTCATTTTTTGGCAGTTAAAAATGGTTGTTTCCTACACTTGAAAATTAGCCTTTTTGGCAGTTGAAAATTGTCATTTTTGGCAGTTAAAAATTGTCATTTCTGGCAGTTAAAAATGGTCGTTTCCGACACTTTAAAATTGTCATTTTTGGCAGTTGAAAATTGCCACTTTTTGGCAGTTAAAAATTGTCACTTTTGGCAGTTGAAAATTGCCACTTTTTGGCAGTTAAAAATTGTCACTTTTGGCAGTTAAAAATTGTCACTTTTGGCAGTTAAAAATGGTCGTTGCCGACACTTGAAAATTGTCATTTTTGGCAGTTAAAAATTGTCATTTTTGGCAGTTAAAAATGGTTGTTTCCGACACTTGAAAATTGGCCTTTTGACAGTTGAAAATTGTCATTTTGGCAACTTAAAAGGGTCGTTTCCGACACTTGAAAATTGGACTTTTTGGCAGCCGAAAATTGTCATTTTTGGCAGTTAAAAATGGTCGTTGCCGATACTTGAAAATTGTCCTTTTTGGCAGTTAAAAATTGTCATTTTTGGTAGTTGTAAATTGTCATTTTTGGCAGTTAAAAATTGTCATTTCGGGCAGTTAAAAATCGTTGTTTGCGACACTTTAAAATTGTCATTTTTGGCAGTTGAAAATTGTCATTTTTGGCAGTTGAAAATAGCCACTTTTTGGCAGTTAAAAATTGTCACTTTTGGCAGTTAACAATGGTCGTTGCCGACACTTGAAAATTGTCATTTTTGGCAGTTAAAAATTGTCATTTTGGCAACTTAAAATAGTATTGCGCAGTGGACTTCTTAAATTTGTCTCCGAATACTTTCTCACTCTGCGCAAGCAAACTTAACCCCCAAACGCCACGAGTGGTGGTAATACTTTAAGTACAGAATGGTATTTATAATTAGTCCCTAGTCAAAACGTTGTAAATGTTTCTGCATATCATTTTTACATTGTTGAAACTAACAGCATACTTATACAACACTTCAACAGAAATGTATTTTTCTATGGAAAAAAATTCACTACCTAGAAAAATGTGACTACCGATGAATATTGAAAATATCCGTTCGTGAAATACCCACTGTATAATAATAATAATAATTTTATTAGTGTGAATAACAAGTTACACAAATCAAAACAGTGCCATCTGTTGTAACAATTCTGATGCCTTTAATTTATAATTATCGCCGTCGCGTTGAGCAATTCCATTCATTCACGGCGCTGATTTGCGTTCGTGTCCGTAACGGTAACCAAACCCATGCCCACCCACCAGCCTCAGTGGCGTCGTCGCCGTTGGGAGCAGGGGCCTTGAAAACGCTACGAGTTTTCGTGTTGTTTTCCAGAGACAGAGAGAGCGCGTAGTTTACACACAGCCGCAATTACCGTGGACCATTTTTGGACGACGGCGGCGTGGTCGGTCGTCCATCCGTTTCCGACACACGGACACTTCGCTTTGAATACAAATTACCCAGCGCAGCAGCCGCCCACGCGCGTTTCAATAATTACGTATTATTCATTCGAATGGATTTCAAATCGAAGTTTAAAAGATCCATCTACCGGTGGTTTTAGGAAGCTTTACAAGTTTTTCATGCATACTCGGTTTTTTTTTATTTCCTGGTTGTAATTCTGACTTTTCCCTTCAAAATAAATTTGAGGTTATGTTTGCCTGCCATGTGCTTAAGTGCCCTGAATTGAAACATGGCATTCATAAATTTAATGTCATGACATGATAAACAGTAGGGACACCCAAATAATCAAAGAACTTAAGAAAAATAAATCCTAAATCTTGTTAGCCCTTTCGGCCCTGGTGGTGGCAATTGCCGCCGCAACATGTCTCTACTTACTATGACAATCCATATTTTTGCTGTTTATCACTAGATGTCACTTCAACAAAGCCTCGCTAATTAATTTCTATATTAATTAAGCAAATGAGTTCAAATTTGGTATTTATGGTCTTGAGAAGCTCCCCATCAGTAATAATTAACAAAAAAAAAGGTTTTTTTTCAAATTTAAAAATCCAGGGCTGAAAGGGTTAACTGCAACATGGCATTCATATATCAAATGTCATGACATGACAAACAGTAGGGACACCCAAATAATCAAAGAACTTAAGAAAAATAAATCCTAAATCTTGTTAGACAATAAAAAAAACAGAGGATATGTTGCATTACAATGGAAAACCCCAAGTTTTTCATATACAGGGTGTTTCAGAGCTCTGAGAACGGTCAATCACGTGCTTATTTTTCAAAATTTCGAAAAATGTTTCATACAAAAGTTGTGTATAATAGTGAGCTGCATGCCGTAAAAATATTTAAATTTATACAGGGTTTCTCATAACAAAGTTACAGACCACACTTATGTTTTTTTAAATGGAACACCCTGTATTTTTTGTCATTTTTGAATAATATGGAGCAAATAAAGGTGGGTTACTTCAATACTCCATATACCTATTGTTTGCCGTTTTCGAAATATTTGAAGATTTGTTGAAATGCATGGTCTGGGTGAAATTTTATTTTTGCCCCAGTGATTGACGTTGAACGATTAAAACCATTTCTATTATTTGGTTGAAGGTTCGAACTATAGAGCCAACCATGATTTCATACAAAAAATTATACAGGGTGATAAAAAAAATGCGGTTGAAAAAACACAACTTATAAAGTTGAATAACTTCTTTTTTTTTTCAAATGGCACACCCTGTATTTAGTAACGTATTCTCAAGTAGAATCCAATTATCTTTCAGATTATAATAATTATTCCTGATATGATAATCGCCGAATACAAGAAAACTATTGAGATTAGGAACAGGGAACCCTTATACAAAATTTTAGTAAGGCCAGTTTTAACCCGCTATTAGTGATGCAAATTTAATGGTGACGCCGGTCTCACGCACAAGGGTGAAGATTTTTCGAAACGTGTTACTAATAGTTCATGTCTTTTTTGTAAACTTATGCTTTTTAACAATAAAACAAAAATATTTAATCATTTTAAACTCTGCAATGCGGCAGCTACTCGAAATTGCAACAAAAAACAATAACGGAGAATAAAGTTATTCGACACACCCGGTCTCAAAGACCAGTGGCGGGTTAAGACATCTTGTTGATGAGTAACACTTGGTCGTTTCATTACTCAAAATCTTTACCAAGTGTTCAATGAGAAATCAATAAAATCAATCCGATAATAAATTAAAAACATCCGAAGGAATAAAACTGATTGATCTATTGTTCGTTGAATAATAAAAACAATAACGGAGAATAAAGTTATTCGACACACCCTGTCTCGCAGACCAGTGGCGGGTTAAGACATCTTGTTGATGAGTAACACTCGGTTGTTTCATTACCCAAAATGTTTACCACGTGTTCAATGAGAAATCAATCAAATCAAATAAATTCAAAACACTCGAGGGAATAAAAATGATCTCTTGTTCGTTGAATGATAATTACTAACGTGCCATTTTTTTTTGCAGTGAGGCGATGTTACTGCGAGGGCCACTGCCCTACTGGAGACGTGAACGGTACCTGCGAGATCAAACAGGGCGGCCAATGCTTCGCCGCGGTGGAGGAAGTCCTGGACACGGACACCAACACTTTGGAGGCGGAGCTCACCTACGGATGTCTTCCAGCGGGCGAGGGTGGATTCATGCAGGTAAATCAACTTCCTTCGCACGATAACAATACTTCTTTGTTTCATACAAATGTACACAAAAGATATATGTAAATTAGTCCGTGTTTGTTTATTGGTGAAAGCAACTTTTTTCCAAATTTTCCATAAAGTTTTTGCAAATTTTTCTAGATGAACTTTTGTAACACCAATCGATTAAGCTCCTTCTTCTGATGAAAAAAATAGATATTACAAAGGTCTACGATGATTATTAAAAAAAGTTGATTTTTTCGATTTCTTCCATTTTCGAATTTTCTTTGCCGACGCGCGCCATAGGCTTCAAATTGACATTTGTGATTGGGCAACTACATTTTCTCAAACGTCTTGAAGGGATCTTTCCAGTGGCGTATAGAAACCCCGAATCGAACCAGTGGTTACTTCAGGAAATCATTTCAAACGCAATTTTCGGGCAAAAGTAAGAAGGGGGGACCCTTGGGTGGTTTTTCAAGTTTTCGTCAAAAATTAAAAATCGCCAATTTTAATTGAATCCGACTAATTTGCACCCAAGGAGCACAGATTTGAAAACCGCGTTCAATTTGGAGTTTTCGTTTAGTCGCTATGGCCGTTCGAAATCTGAAAAAAATCCAAATTTCCATAAAGTTCATGGTGACTTGCCAACTTTTTTGCAAATTTTTCTAGATGAAATTTTATAACGCCAATCGTTTCAGCTCCTTCTTCTGATGAAAAAAAAGGTATTACATGAAGGTCTACTATGATTATTAAAAAAGTTGATTTTTTCGATTTTCGTCATTTTCGAGTTTTCTTTGCCGACGCGCCACGAGCTTCAAATTGACATTTGTGGTTGGGCAAGTACATTTTCTCAAGCGTCTTGAAGGGATCTTTCCAGTAGCGTATAGAAACCCCGAATCGAACCAGTGGTTACTTCAGGAAATCATTTTAAATGCAATTTTTGGGCAAAAGTAAGAAGGATAGATTTTCAAGTTTTCGTCAAAAATTAAAAATCGCCAATTTCAATTGAATCCGACTAATTAGCACACGAGGAGCTCAGATTTGCAAACCGCGTTCAATTTGGAGTTTTCGTTTAGTCGCTACGGCCGATCAAAGTCTGAAAAATCTTTTTTTTTTTTCTAAATTTTCTAAAATGTTCATGGTGACTAGCTATTTTTTTTGCTATTGAAGATAGCTGAAATTTTTTAACGGCAATCAATTTCTCTCGTCTTTCTGATGAAAAAGAAGGTGTACTTCGGCGGTCTACGATGATTATTAAAAAAGTTGCATTTTTTAACAAAAGTTCCAAACTCGTGTTTTTTTTCACGTTTTCATCAAAAATTAAAAATCTCTAATCCGACTAATTGACGTACGAGGAGCTCAGATTTGCAAACCGCGTTCGATTTTCAGTATGCCCCTAAATTCTTAAGAGGGTCTCATAGTTACTTTAATTATTATTTTAATATTATAACATCATTGAGTATATGATCAAGAAAGTATGCCTAGAATTAATTTATGTGTTGGTATAAATGTTGAATTAATGTTATGGATAAAAGAAATTGAAACCATTTTATTTTTACCGCTGGTTACTTTTCTGGTTACTTTTTATAGTGTAAACACGACTTTCGCGTTTCGTCCGCCTGGTTATTAAATGAGGTATAGCTTCTAGTTTTGCCTTTTTTATTTCGTTTTTGTAGGTTGCCTTGTATTTATTCCTAGTGGCTTTTAGCTCATTATCTTGGCTATTCTCACATATGATGTTCATTAGGCTCAGATTTTGCCGGATTGTTTTTAATGTATCATTGTACCGTTTTACTGGCAAGTGGTTTTCTGACTTTTGGCCGATTTTCTCAAGAAAAGCGTTGCTGGATGCTTCTTTGAGGGTGTTTGTAAGGAATGCCATTTTTTGTGACAGTTCGATCATTGTATGCTCTTTTTAATTTTTTTTTTTTTTAATTTAATTTATTTGACGGATTCACCTTTTTACAACTTTATTACATATGTATTATGTAAATAATAGAGATTGCTGTATGAAATTAAATAAATAAAAAATATAATAAAAACATAACAGAAAACAATGTACGACTTAATAATTAACTTAAAACTAATATAAAACAAAAAAAAAAACTTGGCCTGATGTGAATTTAAATGATGTCGACGGACTTATTCGTTGAGTAGAGAATCCAATGTTACTCTTACATTGCAATAAAATATACTAAATATTAAATAAATACGGTAATATAAACGAAAGTTGAAGAAATTTCAATAAAAACAAATAAATAAAAGTCTAAATATTATAATATCACAGTACAAGATCACTATAGATGGTGTATAAATATCACAGAATTAATAAATTAAATTGTAAATGACGATGTACTCGCACTAATTGACAAACAAGTTGCAAAATAATAAATAACAAATAGATAAGATTGATTAAAATAGTAAATCACAATAGCAAATAGATAAAAATTAATTAAAATAATAAATAGAGATCAATAAATAGATAAAATTGATTACATTAATAAATAAGAAACACAACTAATTCAGACTAAAATGCTCTTCAATATGATTAAAGAATTGAAGATAACTTCCCCTGTGAAGTTATCGGTTTCATAATGATACGGATTTGTATCGGCTCGGAGGTTCATTGTGTGAAATTTAAAAGCTATTCTAAGATGGTCCGATATTGCCGTGTCGATGGTACAATATTGTGTGCGTTGGTCATTATAACTAGAAAAAACATTGCCAAGGCAGTTATTTATTCTCGTAGGAGAACAAAAACTACTCGCCAAGCCATAAGAGGATAGCACGTCATAAAGTTTTTCCTCGTTGGGATCGGCTCCACTGAACCTGACATTGAAATCCCCTGTTAGTATTATATTGGTTTTTGTTAAGACAGATTGATCTAAAACAGATGACAACACATTTAAGAAGACCTCACATTTTCCCATTGGGGAACGGTAGACAGATATTAATGTAAGCAAATTAGAAACAACTTTACTTGTTGCAGAAAGCATTAGATAAATACAAGAAAACGAAATGTAGCCTGAATATATGAATATTCAACCTGTTCGTTAATCTGCAAGCATTCATATATTCAGGCTACATTTCATTTTCTTGTATTTAATTAACCCTTCAAGTCCGAAATTTTTAGATTTAAAAAAACCTTATCTTTGGATAAATTATGTTATTGCTTTCGGTAGATTGTGGTTTAAATATTGATTGGCTAGCTTGTGATATTAGGAAAGCATTTCAAGCGTCATCTGGCAATTATAGCTTAAATTTATTTTATTAACAAATACAGAAACCTGTTACAATTACGTTACCATACGGAAATGCTAGCGCTTGAAGGGTTAATGTAAGGTTGTGGTTTTGAATGAATACCGCAACAATCTCACAATCTCGCTCTAATGAAAATTGAGTTAAATTTAAATTATGTATAGCAACCCCGAATCGAACCAGTGGTTTCTTCAGGAATTAATTTTAAAGGTCTACAATTACATTTTTTTTTTCTCTTTCCAGTGCAAAGGAAACTTGGTGCCGCACCTCCGGGGCAAATCGATAGAGTGCTGCGACGGCTACAACCTCTGCAACCAGGACCTGAAGCCGCACTACGAGATCCGCACGACGACCCAAGCCCCCGACATCTTCGACCAGGTGTCCAGCGTTCCGTTCATCATGCTCCTGACGTCGGTCACGGTGTGCATGATAGTCTTCCTCCTCGTGGTCGCCTTCGTGTACATGAAACTGCGGCGGAAGGAGGACCGCAACAAGCACGGATACTACTCCAAGAAGTACCCCGACAAGCTGCCCCTGGACGTCCACCTGAACGGCACGCTGGCGAACCTGATGGAGCAGTCCAGCGGATCCGGGTCCGGCCTGCCGATCCTGGTGCAGAGGACGATCTCAAAACAGATACAGATGGTGCATTCGGTCGGCAAGGGGAGGTACGGCGAGGTGTGGCTGGCGAAGTGGAGGGGCGAGAGGGTGGCGGTGAAGGTCTTCTTCACCACCGAGGAGCAGTCGTGGTTCAGGGAGACGGAGATCTACCAGACGGTGCTGATGCGGCACGAGAACATCCTGGGTTTCATCGCCGCGGACATTAAGGGGACGGGATCCTGGACGCAGATGCTGCTGATCACCGACTACCACGAGCACGGGTCGCTGCACGATTACCTGCAGAACAACGTGCTGAACCCGCACTCGTTGCTGGCGATGGCGGCCAGCATATCCAGCGGGCTGTCGCATCTGCACACGGAAATATTCGGCACCAGGGGGAAGCCCGCGATAGCCCACCGGGACATAAAGAGCAAGAACATACTGGTGAAGAGGAACGGGGAGTGCTGCATAGCCGACTTCGGCCTGGCGGTGAAGTACCTGAGCGACCTGAACGAGATCGACGTGCCGCCGAACGAGCGCAGCGGCACGAAGCGGTACATGGCCCCCGAGATCCTCGACAAGTCGATAAGCGTCAACAACTTCGACGCGCACAAGGTCGCCGACATGTACTCCTTCGGGCTGGTGCTGTGGGAGATGGCGAGGCGGTGCATCACCGGGGACAAGATAGCCGAGGTGGACCCGTACCAGGTCCCCTACCACGACGCCGTCCCCAGCGACCCCAGCTTCGAGGACATGATGGACGTGGTGTGCGTGCGCAGGTACCGCCCGCGCATCCCCAAGCGCTTCGAAACCGAGGACGTCCTCGTCACCCTCAGCAAGGTGATGCAGGAGTGCTGGCACAGCAACCCCGCCGTCCGGCTAACCGCGCTGCGCGTCAAGAAGACCCTCTCGAAGCTCGACACGGACACCACCATCAAGATCGTCTGAGATCGAAAGAGAGGGAGAAAAGAATCACACGCGCTCAATAGCTTTAATAGTTGCCCGTGAACAAACAATAAACAATCCGTGTACATATTTATATAAACAAGTAAACGATAAGTTTTTGTAAATATATGTAAGTTTAGTGCCATCGGAAGCCGGCCACGTCGGCACGGCGGGGAATCTTATTTGCAGTATTACGACGCAATCTATTTATTTGCCCCGCGTGCGGGCGCGGACGGTGTTTTAGTTTAAATTAGGGACGGAATACTCCAGTTTGTTCTCAGACAATCCGTAAATGCCCCGGCACCTGTTATCAATCGCACATACGTTTGAAAGAATGAAGGAAGAAAAATAGTTTAAATTCATTGCTCAATTTATCCTTACCGGTCGTTCGCAAAAAATATTCGCACTTATTTAACCCTTTCGCTGCTGTAGACGCATTTTCACGTTCCTTTTTTGCGTCAACGTGTTTCTTTTTAGTTCTTTAACTTTCCACAAACAATAAGCAGATAAATACGTTTTCTTATTCCGCTAGATGCCGTTGCTGTTAACATATATACAGTGCGTTTTTTTATAGATGCACCATAGGGATTTACATGTTAAAATTTGTATGCCTGTTAATGGATTTCCTACTGCGAATTTCAGTATCATTTTTGGTACACTCTAAGTTTGCATTGTCTTTAATAACTTCTAATAGTTTGTATAATAAAAAAATCGTAAATTTTAAAGAAATTAAAGAAAATATTTTTCGGTGCTTAATTATTATTTATTTTATTAGTAGGCGCGTTTGTTGACAATCAACAATAAATAACTTACAAAAGTTGTAAATACGAATTAGAATATGAAATACAACGTAATAAAAATTGCTCTGGAAAATATTTAAATTTATTCACTTCATAATAAATATTCAAATTGTTTGCCGTAATAAGCTGAACAGTAATGTCTTTTCAGGTTTTGCAATTGCCTAACTATAACCTCAAAACAGTTGTTTTATTTGGGATCGGCAGGTCGGGATAATTCACCGCAAAATGATCACATACCACTCTACTGGGGTTACCTCTAAAATACGCTGTGATAATAAACACTTTTTCTTCGGTGGTATAAATAGATATTGTAACAATGTTTACTATGTACACTTTTAAATTATACGTACAAAATGTCTAACCAATTCTAACTATGGCCGTTGTTTGTTCTCTATCGGCAACAAACACGCCTACTGATTAAACTAAAATAATATTTAAAAACAAAACTAGTCACATATTTTCTTTAATTTCTTTAAAATTTACGATTTTTTTATTATAAAAACTATTAGAAGTTGTTAAACACAATGCAAACTTCCAGCATACCAAAATTTATACTGAAATTCGCAATGGGAAAACCATTAACAGACATACAAATTTTAACATGTAAATCCCTATGGTGCATCTATAAAAATAACGCACAGTATAACGTTCCAGGCCAATCTAAAGCCGCACCACAGACATGGAACGTTTTCTTAACGCCGCAGCAAAAGGGTTAAAAAAAAAGACAGAAACAATTAAATGTCAAAACTGTTTACATTTAAAACAAAAGGTATAAAAAGATTATATAACGAGCGTACAACGAAGTTGGCTCTGGAAATCTAATGTCTTGTGAGATAAGAAAGTTGAAAATAGTTGGCAGCACATTTTCTGAAAATCCCTATAATCATTCAAGTGATATTACCAGGGCCGCGCCAAGGTATGCGAGGCAAAAATTGCCGCCCTCTTTCAATGTGAAAAGGGGGATAGAGGAAATGAATACCACCATTGATCTAAATTATTTAGAAAGAAAGAATTTCGATGTAAACAAAGAGAGATACTTTCATTCAAAGAATAAACAATCATTTCCTATTTCACAAACGTACCTGTTACGAAAAAAAATATTTTAGATGATTGATTTGTTTTTACAAAATAAATTGTTTGCAAATTGTAAAAACAATAAAATTTTGTGGGCGCCAACCTAAGAGGGCTCTCTTAAGGTCTGCCGCCCGGATGCTGGACACCCCTAACACCAGTGGTGTATTGGTAAATAAGAAGTAACAGAACGCATGGTGAGAGCAAGAAAATAGTCCGTGACTTTCCACAAGCAGCTTGCTGAAAGTTTTTCAGACATCATCTTATTTTGACAAACTATTGTTTTTCTTGTTATTATGGTTTTGTATTTTTTTTATTCTTACTATACAAAATATTAACAAACACAAACGCGCTCCGTTTCTGGAAAAAGGTGTCGGAACGTCGTTCCTCCGCGTTCCCCCTCCAATACACCACTGATCGGCGCGTCTCTAAATTATTTAGAAAGAAATAATTTCGATATAAACAAAGAGAGATACTTTCATTCAAAGAATAAACAATCATTTTCTATTTCACAAACGTACCTGTTACAAAAAAAAAGTATTTTAGATGGATTGATTTGTTTTTACGAAATAAATTGTTTGCAAATTGTAAAAACAATGAGATTTGGTGTGCGCTCTCTTAAGGTCTGCATCCCAAGACCTGCCGCCCGGGCCTTGGCCACCTCTAACACCCCCGCTTGGCGCGGCCCTTGATATTACGTTGGCTGCCTTGAATTCTCCAGTGCAGTGCACGTGCGTTTTGACATCTTGTGGTTTTTGAGGTTACTTGCCTTAAAAATATACAAAAATCAGCAGATATATGGTGTTATTCTGAACAAATGTTATTAACAGCGATGTTATCAACATCGATGTTATAACATTGCAATGTTATGTAACATTGAACAGCGCTGTTAAAAACTGTATTCTGAACAGCCCGATGTACACAAATTGGCAACAGTGCAACGTCTACAGAGCGACCAACTTCATGTATATTATAGTAGATGATTAATAATACGTTTTTGAGTATAAGAAAATTAGTGTTTCATAAAGCATGCACATAAATATTGGAATACTACTATCCATTTGAGTTTTTTGTTGAAGAAAAATACAACCTACAAAATAACCTCAAAATATCACCATTAACAATCTCGTAATGTCGACCGTTTTGACAAGTGTTGTTTAATATCGAAAATGTTAATTTACATCGATGTTAGTTGACAGACAGTGTACAGAATAGTATATTCATAACATCTGTCGATGTTAGCAAATAACACCGCTGTTAACGCTAACATTTTTGTTCAGAATAACACCAATAAACTCAAAAGTAACCTCAAAAAACCACAAGATGTCAAAATAAACTGGAGAATTCTATACAACCAACATAATATTACTCGAATTATTATCCCTATTATTAGAAAATGTGCTGCCGACTATTTTCCACCTTCTGATCTCACGGGTGTAATTTTGCGAACAATCGCGTATAAAAATTAATTCCGGTCGTATCATTTCCACCCCCCTCTCAAGGTTATATACATATATATATTTAAAGAAATAGGCCGCGTGACGAAACTCGTGCATTTACTCTTGTACATACTATAAATATATAAATATAAATGATGAACTGGGAGTCTGTGTTTCTCCGGCGCATGTAACTGTTATGGAAATGTTATATATATATTACCATATGTGTTTTGAATGAGATAAATCGTAGATAATGGAAGACTGATATTTTGAATGTTGTATGTTTTTTTTGTGTACAAAACGATCATTAAATAACATGATTAAAAAAAAAATGTCTTGTTTTACTCGCACTTCGTCACCTGTTTTATCCTCAGGTCTGTGTTTTTTACTTAATTGATAAATCATAAATTGTTAAACGATGAGTTTTCGCTTATTATTGAACAATTTATGGTGAAATTTCAGTTGTCACGATTGGCAGTACTTGGAACGTGACAGGTGTCGACGTCAAAATGTAAAACGAGCCGTTTTATTAGGTGTGGATTTTTAATTGAAATGTCCCACAACGTAAACAAGTATAAACGTAAGCTCTACGTTTATTCATTTCACTTTGGTGATTAAACGTTACCTCTAAATTTATTCATTTCACTTTGGTGATTAAACGTTACCTCTAAGTTTATTCGTTTCACTTTGGTGATTAAACGTTACCTCTAAGTTTACTCGTTTCACATTGGTGATTAAACGTTCCCTCTAAGTTTATTCGTTTCGCTTTGGTGATTAAACGTTACCTCTAAGTTTATTCGTTTCACTTTGGTGATTAAAGTTTATCCGTTTACAATGCTTTACACTATAAAAGAGTATAAACATAACCTCTTAAGTTTATTTATTTCACTTCAGTGATTGAAGTTTATTTGTTTACAATAAACGAAATGATGGAACGTTGCTACAAAATTGTTCACGAGAGAAGTTGCGTTGTTACGAAGTTCAAATGTTATCCGTGGTGACCTGTAGCATAAATAAAAGTAGTCCCTTCTTCATTTTCTTAATCTCGTGCCTTCCTACGGTGAGGTGTAAGGCGATTTGGGTGTTGAGTTATTGCTCTTCATCTCTTTTCGCAGTTTTCTGTATTACGCTTCAGCTTGGTGTGCGTTAAAATTTTTAGCAAATAAATATCTCGTTCCATGCATTCTTTACACCACATAGAGCCCACCCACCATGCTCCGTTAATTATTTAATTCCATCTGCCAAAACCATTCAAGCGGTTTTGACACTCCCCATTTCTCCAGGCATTTTGAAGCGTGAAAAAGGGCCCACCTACCACATAATGACCACCCACCATCCTACATTAATTATTTAATTGCATCCACCAAACCCATCCTTGGTGATTTTGAAATTTCCAATTTCTTCAGCGCTTCAACAAAATGTTTCGGCAATAAAACAATGTTCTCTAAATTTGCTTTACGTGGAAATTACGGGCGGTGGGTGGGCCCTATGCGGTGGGTGGGCCCTATTCCACCCTCCAGCACCACACAAGCGAGGATTTCACAAGTGTAATTTGATAAATTAAAACGTTGCTTCGACAAACAAATTTATGAAACTTTGCGGTGTATTTCACTGGTTGAAGGATAGAATGCGTCTACAGTAAGTGAGGTCTCAAATTTATTTTCTGTTTTTCGTTTCTTCCCATTTGATTCCTCTTTTTCGTCCCTTATTTCTTCCCCTCATGTTTTTCCAAGTCCACCCCTTGACGTTTCCCCTGATATTTTAGTTTCGTACACTCATCTCGCTTCTCTTGAGAATTTAGTTTGATCGGAGTGAACCGCTGTGTTTGTTCCAATAAAATAAACATTCCTACTGAAGTTTAATTTCCTTCTAATAAATTATCTATTGTAAGTACCAATAATCATCATTTTCATAGACTAACAACTTTTTAGGAGGAGCAAGTTCGAAAAGGTGGCAACCCTTACAATGCTGTAAGGGTCCTGTATTATGTATTTTCATTGCTACCACAAAACTAAACGTCTTCACTTTGATGTAATGAATATTTTAATGCTGGATCCCCGCTGTATATCAAAAAGGTGGCAACCCTAAATGCTGTAAGGGTCCTGTATTATGTATTTTCATTGCTACCACAAAACTAAACGTCTTCACTTTGATGTGATGAATATTTTAATGCAGGATCCCCGCTGTATATCAAAAAGGTGGCAACCCTAAATGCTGTAAGGGTCCTGTATTATGTATTTTCATTGCTACCACAAAACTAAACGTCTTCACTTTGATGTGATGAATATTTTAATGCAGGATCCCCGCTGTATATCAAAAAGGTGGCAACCCTAAATGCTGTAAGGGTCCTGTATTATGTATTTTCATTGCTACCACAAAACTAAACGTCTTCACTTTGATGTGATGAATATTTTAATGCAGGATCCCCGCTGTATATCAAAAAGGTGGCAACCCTAAATGCTGTATTACGCATGTTCATACCAGTGCAAAAAAGGTGGCAACCTTAAATGCTGTAGGAGTGTATTATGCATTTTCATTTTCTTAGATTTCGTTTTAGATTTTTCAGCTTTGTCGATGACAGTTTATACAATACCACGAGACCAAAAAGTTGACATCACATTTTCAGGAAATATGTGATGTGGCCATTATGTTACCAGTTTCGCTCTTCATGAATTTAACTGTTGATCGAACCACGTACACTGAACAAAAATGTGCCATCTGGATTCCGGCCTTCGCACCACTCGTGCGCCATCTATGTTTCAGCCCGCTGTACTGTCTCGCAGGTGAGTGATTTACACAATACTTCAATCGACGATTGAACCTTCAATTTTGAACAATAATTGAGGAGTTGAACTGCAAAACTCTACAAATCCACTTTTATAATTTGTTCAGAAACCGCGAAAAACGTTCAGGAATTCTATTTGTTGCTTAAAAAAAATGAATGTTTAGCCGCATTTTTAAATATGATTTGTTGCGTTTTGAAAGGTAATTCACACAAATTCGGATTTATCTATGTTTGGGCAGTAAGGATCGATACCAAGCTCATTTTTGCCCAAAATTGGTTTAGTTGAGTTTTGCAGTTCAACTTCTCAATTCACTTCCTAAATGGAAAAAAAAAAACTTAAATTTCCATTTAAGCTCTCTGGATGAGTTCCCGGAACTAATTAACCTAGATTTGCCCAAAGCTCTATGTGTAGGACGAATCCATCTTAAAATTAGATCCAGAATATCGTCAGCGCCATCGGTATTTTTTTTTTATTGCAATAAGTACGTTCAGTGAATATCAGGAGGCGAAAAATGACCTTAAAATTATATCTAGAATATCATCAGCGCCATCTATCATTTTTTTATTCCATAAATAAATTCCATTCAATTCTAATTAAATTTAAACAATGGTCGCGTTCAACATGTTCATTTTTTATGCTGAATGTTGGCATTCGTTGAACGGTACTTCGACCATTTTGATTGCAGCAAAAAATATGCATTAAATCACTTTCTTGCCCATCAGCAATTCGTGAATGTTTTCGCTTTCTCTCATTAAATTCATACGACCCCGACAATCTTCAACGCTTACCTGCAACACAAATCGGTGTAATTAGTATGATTGCAAAAATGGCGGCCAATTCACGATTAGGAATGCGATCATCAAAATATTCCCAAACGGTTGTATACGTGGATTTTCTCATAATTCCTCCGATTTTCGTTCTATTTATTTCGAATGTTTACTTCCCGCTCAAATAAATGACACGTTGTCATATTATTCTCGCATTTAGTTAAAAGCGAGATGAGATGTATGCATACGGGCCGTAGAGTATTGATTTTTTTAAATATTTCAATTTCATTCAATTCTAATTGAATTTAAATAATGTATTTAATGAAAAATGGTATTGATATTTTTAAATATTTAAATAACGCGCCTAAAAGCGGACATGTGTAACTCAAACGATGGTCTGGTAAAATGTAGCAAACAAATAACAAATATGCGAATTACATTAATAATTAGTATCATTAATATAAACTTATGTTTGTATTTTTAATAAAACCTACATTAAATACGTAGGTAAAAAAACACTGCGTGAATCAAATACAAAGCGGCGCTGCCGTACATTGAATTATTTATATATTATTAAATGGTGATATTTATTAGCGGCAAGTGTTACCTTAAAAATAGTTGCGTGTTTCGTAATTAATCGCAACATTTACTTGGATGTAAATGTTTTAATTTTACGATAAAATAGTTAATATTTGTGTGCAATAGTGGCAACACTGTGCGCGTACCTTTGTTTCCAACAGCAAGGAACGCCGCGTCCGCCATTATAATCCAGGCTTTGGCGTCGTCAAGTCAGCGCTTATTTTTTCCCCGAATTTGTAGAAGAATCAGTCAAGATTATAACTATTTCGACCGTGTCCCAGGCCCCTGAAAAAGGTAAGTGAGAGTTCGCGTGTGCGTTGATTGAAAACTGTGATTTTATTATTTTGGAATATTGTGAAAGAGAAAAAAAACGGGACCGATCGATAACTACGCCGACCCCGTTCTGCCTTATGTTTAATTTTGCCTTGATTTAGTCATGTCGTTGTCGGTTTTGGTAAAGAAAGTGGCACCAGTGATATTGCTTCATTTATTGATTGGGGCGTGGGTGTCTCGGGCGGGTTAGCGGAGGACGCCATCTTGTTAAAAAAAGCCAAGCATTTTGTTTTGACCGGCGTGTTACAAGTCCTGCGACGATATCACTGGTGCTTACGACGATTAATGCGAGTTTCAGGCGAAGCCATGCCGGGTTTTAGCAGTGCGGGCACGTTCAAAATCTTTATCGGAAACCTCACGGAGAAAACAGCGATCACGGATATCAGACCACTGTTCGAGAAATACGGGAAAGTGGTGGAATGCGACGTCGTCAAGAATTACGGGTTCGTTCACATGGAGAACGAATCGGAGGGCCGCGAGGCGATACAAAATTTGAACGGCTACATGCTGAACGGCCAGCCGATGAAGTGCGAGGCCGCGAAGAGCCGCAAGGCCCCGACGACGCCGACGACTAAGATATTCGTCGGCAACCTGACGGACAACACGAAGGCGCCGCAAATACGCGAGCTATTCAAAAAGTTCGGCACCGTTGTGGAGTGCGACATCGTCCGGAACTACGGTTTCGTGCATCTCGAGTCGTCCGGTGACGTGAACGAGGCTATTAAAGAGCTCAACGGCACCCTCGTCGACGGGCAGCCCATGAAGGTCCAGGTGTCTACGAGCCGTGTGCGCCAGAGGCCCGGAATGGGCGACCCCGAGCAATGCTATCGATGCGGACGCGGCGGACACTGGTCGAAAGAGTGCCCCAAGGGCATGGGGCCCGATCGCTTCCGGGACCGCATGTTCGGTCGCGACCCGTACCCTCCGCCGCCGCCCCCACCCTTCCTGCGCGACCGGATGATGGGCCGATTTGGGGTACGCGAACTATTCTCTTATTCTTTTACCATTCTATGATGCAATTCTTTTCCTTCTCTTCATCTTATATTGTGCATTCACAACAGTTTTTTTTAAACCACAAAAAAACCCACCAAACTCCGGTTTGGGAAAGAAAGCAAAAATGTAGATTTTCTTATCCGTACTGTACCAAACATTTACAAGACAATAATTAAAATTTATATTGATTTAGTTATAAATAATAAAGATTTATAACACGTTCAAGCACCGGATTGCCAACTTGATTCTTCGCTCGAAGTCAACTAGCAACCGAGAAAGCACACACCGAGTGACCTAGGGATCTGTAAAAGCTACATAACTTATGGGGCTTTTACAGATCCCTGGGTCGCCGGGTATATAAATCAGCACTGCCTACTGGTTGTAAAATCTACAAGGTGTCTAAAAAAGACACCACCAAAATGATATGGTGTATTCCTGAGACAAAAAAAGAGCAAATTAACTAAATTTATCTATATGAAAAATTACATACCTTCCAAGATACAGCAAGTCAAAGTTTAAGATTTTAAAAATATTTTTAACTATATCTCGAAAATGGCAGATAAGAACGATTTGTTTATTTTTTTCTGACAACTACATTAGGTGTACTACATTGTTTAAAAATTTAAAGAAATTTCTTCAAGTACAAAGGTGCTCCAGAGGACATGCTGTTTACATTATTACATAGAACTTTTTTGTTCTTCATATTTTTTACGATTTAATATTTTTTTCAATGCAACTCATCACTTTTAAAGAATTTATAACTCTTAAAGTTTTTTTGTTTACGCCTTATTTTTAACAAAAAAAAATAAAAAAGAACTTATTGTTCATTGTTTAATTGCGCTTCAGCCATCGGAGATACTTCGGTCACCACCACTCAACGTGTTAATCAGTTTTACTTAAATTGAAAGTTTTAATTGTACTGACACACGTTTTCAACGAATTGACACCCGCCTACTTATTATTTCATTTTTTAACACGAAATTTTCCAAAAACAATAAGTTCTTTTTTTATTTTTTTTTGTTAAAAATAAGGCGTAAACAAAAATACTTTAAGAGTTATAAATTCCTTAAAAGTGACGAGTTGCATTGAAAAAAATATTGAATCGTAAAAATGTGAAGAACAAAAAAGTTCTATATAATAATGTAAACAGCATGTCCTCTGGAGCACCTTTGTGCTTGAAGAAATTTCTTGAAATTTTTAAACAATGTAGTACACCTAATGTAGTTGTCAGAAAAAAATGAACAATTCATTCTCATCTGCCATTTTTGAGATATAGATTAAAACATTTAAAAAATCTAAAACTTTGACTTGCTGTATCTTGGAAAGTATGTAATTTTTCATATAGATTAATTTAGTTAATTTGCTTGTTTTTTGCCTCAGGAATACACCATATCATTTTGGTAGTGTCTTTTTTAGACACCTTGTATGTGCGGACCGATACAGTTCTGAAATTTTTTAAAAACAAACAAAAAGGTTGCCTGTTCCTGATTTAGATCAACCTCTCTCCAAACAATAATTTATGTTTGATTCATAGTTGTTATTAAAAACAACAATTTATGGGAAAAGTTTGTGTGGAACGGAAAGGTCTACTATCGTATCTTTGGGTGAATTTTTATTCAATGTTCATACAGGGTGTATAATAGGTTAACACACCTTAGGGATTTCCATGTTTAATTATTGGTTAACACACCTTAGGGATTTCCATGTTTAATTATTGGTTAACACACCTTAGGGATTTCCATGTTTAATTATTGGTTAACACACCTTAGGGATTTCCTTGCTTAATTATTGGCTCCCCAAATTATTTTAGAGAAAGAGTGTAAATAAATTTCTTGTAGAGAAAAAAATACTGTATACAAACACATCATTACTTATTTTTTTACTTTCCATTCAAAGGGGAAATTGAGAAAATAAAACTACCATTGTAGCAGAAATATGTGGTGCCTTGGAATTGGTTAAACAAAAATCCGTTGAACGTTCCGAAATTTGCAGATTGCACGTTCGCTATTACCAGAATAGTTCCATTTTACCATTACGATGTTTTCAATCAAGAAATCCATAATATTATCTCAGAATCACTTAAAACACGCCTAAATTAGTGACTACAGCATTAACGTGACAGCTAACGTTCAACCGTTTATTGTTTCACCAATTCCAAGGCACCACCTATTTTTGACGGGTGTGAAGTTAGCAATAGATTTTAAATTACGTTTTTCCATTAAAACGGGCTACATAACTGAATGTTTCTATGATTATTATGAAACACATGAACATTGTAAACCCAAGAAAAAATTAACCCCTAATTGTCCTGTTTTGAAATCACCCCCACTTCCCCTCAAAAATAACGAGAAGAAAAATTTCAATATGAAAACAAAAAATACAGCTGTATTCCGTGGACACCCTAGAATCATAATCATAAAAAAACCGCAGGCACCCCCCCCCCCCATTTTTTTGAGAAAAAAATTAATTTGCGTAACGCTGCACGGCATTCACATATTTTTACAAAAAAAAAAAACCAGGAAGTCATGTTCCCATAGAAAAAATAAAATCAGATAAACGTTCCTCACATTCTGCTGATTAATAATCATATAAAAACCGCAGGAACACCCCCCCATTTTTTCGAGAAAAAAATTAATTTGCGTAACGCTGCACGGCATTCACATATTTTTACAAAAAAAAAACAAAGTCATATTCCCATGGAAAAAATAAAATCAGATAAACGTATGTGAGGAACGTTTATAAGTTTTTATTTTTTCTATGAGAATATGACTTCCTTGTTTTTTTTTGCGAAAATATGTGAATGTCGTGCTGCGTTACGCAAATTAATTTTTTCTCGAAAAAATGTGGGGGGGGATGCCTGCGGTTCTTTTACGATTATGATTCTAGGGTGTCCACAGAATACAGCTGTACTTTTTGTTTTCATATTGGAATTTGTCTTCTTGTTATAAAAGCGGAAGTTATTTTTGAGGGGAAGTGGGGGTGGTTTCAAAACAGGACAATTAGGGGTTAATTTTTTTTTGGGTTTACAATGTTCATGTGTTTCATAATAATCATAGAGACATTCAGTTATGTGGCCCGTTTTAATGGAAAAACGTAATTTAAAATCTATTGCTAACTTCACACCCGTCTATTTTTGCTAAAATAGTTTTAATTTCCTCAATTTCTCCTTTGTATGGAAAATAGAAAAACAAATAAGGCGATGGTTGTGTAGAGTATTTTTTTCTCTACAAGAAACATATTTACACTTTTTCTCGAAAATAATTTAAGGACCCGATATTTCAACATTAAGAATTTAACATGGGAATCCCTACGGTGCGCAAACCAATTCTACACCCTGTATGTGCGTTTGGTACTCGGGAAGTTAGATGGCGCATCAAACCACCCACTATTTTATCATCGATCGAATTTTTATTTAGTGCTTTGCAAATTGTTGGCACAGAAACAATTTCTGAACATACCGGGTGACCCAGTGATCTGTAAAAGCCCTATAACTTATTTGCTATTTGAGATATCGACTTCTAGTTTTCTTGAACTGGTATCCACACTTATTCTACATATTTTAATTTTTGTACAGGATGTCCCAATATACGTAACAGAACAAAGTTATGTTTATTTAAATGGAACACCCTGTATTTTATAATATATTTTCAACCCTCTTGAGAAGCTAATAAAAATAGTATAAGATAGTATTGGTCTATTATGGACGATTGGTTAGTTATGGGCAAATTTGTAGCAAAATCAAGGACACATTGAAAAAGTTGCAGAAGCGCTCCTAGCTATGCTAGAGTCGTTTTTATACACTAAAGAATTTTCCATATCATGAAGAATAATACAAATCGGCTTTGGTTCTTTTTTGTTCATACTGCTATACAGGGTGTCAACATAAGCAAAATAATGGATAACTTTTTTTTTTTTCAAATGGAACACCCTATATATATTGCCACCAATGCATGGAATTTTTAATGACCTTTTCAATGATGTACAATTTGTATAATGAAATATTAAGGATTCTTGAGATTCATCCATAAAAACTTTTTTTTTTTGTCACCTGCTCATTTTTGGATTTTCAGCCAAAACTATGCATTTTCTGAAAATATAATAAGAGACCAAAGTTGTAGAGCGGAAAATTTTCGATCGATATAGGTCTTTCGACTTTTCCAATAATGCGTGCATTGCCCGCTAGAATGCGCAAAATCGTGACCGTATGTGCATTTTAGCGTTTTTCTCAAATTTTTTGTTCATTAATTGCACTATACTTTATTTTCCACGTCCTCCAGCAGAAAAGCGGGTAATTATAGAATTATTTAAATGACCTACGTCGATTGAAAATATTCCGCTCTATAACTCTTAAAAGAAGCAATTTTTGCCTAAAATGCATAGTTTTCGCTAAAAATGCAAAAAACTATTGAAAAACGCAAAAATTGATTTATCCATTTTCATTTTGCATTTTTAGGGAAAACTATGCATTTTTGGCAAAAAATTGCTTCTATTAAGAGTTGTAGAGCGGAACATTTTAAATAGATATGGGCAATTTTAATTTCTCGTTTTTCCGCTAGAGGGTGTGGAAAATAAAGTATAGTGCAATTTATTAATAAAAAAATTTGAAAAGAAAACGCTAAAATGCATATAAGGTCACGATTTTGCGCACCCTAGCGGGGAATGCACGCATTATCTTAAAAGTTGAAAGACCTATGCCGATCGGAAATTTTTCGCTCTACAACTTTGGTCTCTTATAATTTTTCCTGAAAATGCATAGTTTTGGCTGAAAATCCAAAAATCAGCAGAAGGTGACAAAACAAATATGTTTTCAAGAATCCGTAATATTTTGTTATACAAACTGTACATCATTGGAAAGCTTATTAAAAATGCCATAGATTGGTGGTAACTTATATAGGGTGTTCCATTTGAAAAAAAATAGTTATCCATTGTTTTGCGTATGTTGACACCCTGTATAGCACTATGATTAAAAAAGAGAACCAAAGCCGATGAGTATTATTCTTTATGATGTGGGAAATTTTCTAGTGTATAAATAATGATGCTATCTTTGCTAGGAACGCTTCTGCGTTTTCAATGTGTACATGTTTTTGCCACAAATTTGCCCATAACTAACCAACCGTCCATAATAGACCCATACTATTTTTATCAGCTTCTCAAGAGGGTTGAAAATAAAGTATAAAATATAGGGTGTTCCATTTAGAAAAAACATAACTTTGTTCTGTTATGTATATTGGGACACCCTGTACAAAAACATACATATTTTTAAAATATGTAGAATAAGTGTGGGTACCAGTTCAAGAAAACTAGAAGTCGATATCTCAAATAGCAAATAAGTTATGGGGCTTTACAGACCCCTGGGTCACCCGGTACGTGTGTTTTTCACTCGGAAAGATGAAAGATAGATGGCTCATCAAACCATCTATTTTATCTTGGGTCAATTTTTATTTATTATTCATACCTGTGTTTGGTACTAGGAAAGGTAGATGGCGCATCAAACCATTCTGCTATTTTATCTTCAGGTGAATTTTGCAAATAGTTGACACAAACTATTTGTGTAGGTAGATGGCGCATCAAACCAATCCACCATTTTACATTCTGATAAATTTTTATTTAGTGTTTTGCAAATTGTTGTCGCAGAAACGATTAGATAATCTACAACAAAAAAAAAATGGTATAAAAACGGTGAAATTTCCATTGTTGAAGATGATATGCATGATGAAATTAAAGCCACTCTCTGTTTTTTTTTTTTTAATGTAAAGTCAATGAGTTTTGAATTACAACAAAGTTTCTATAAATAGGACACACCGGACTGCCCTTATGATTTTGTGAGTATGACTAGTGGTTGTTTGTGCTCGCCGAGTGTACACAACCGCGGCGGCCTGTACAGGGACGTATTTCAATAACTAAATATGCCCCGAGACTTCAACCTTGGCCACACATTGTTTCCCCCAAACATCATAGGATGTAGAAAAAGATGTATTACTTATAACACGTGCACTGCTATAATAGTTATAGTATTTTTGTTTATATAACGAAAATAGTCCCAAATTCCGTGTACAAATACAGGGTGGGTAAAAAGTGTTGCTTAATGATTAAATTTTTTTAACTATAAACCAGAACAGAAAATGGTATTTAACACGTTTGCTGCCACCGACGCGACTTTATACTTCGTAAATGCAATCCCAATTGCGGCGGTGGCGAACGTGTTAAAAGGACATTTTTTTAGCCTTAATTGCAACAAACTTTTTTCCCACGCTAAAAGCGAAAACAGGGCATGCTATTTGAGAAAAGAAGTGTTGCCATAGCAACGGAACAATAAAGGCTAGATGTATTTTTAAATACCAAACAACTTTTATTAAAATCCTTTTTAAAACCGGTAAATACCTGAAAAAACATAATCATTATGTGATATAATGTATTACATTTATAGGTGTCTAAAGAAATATCACATAATCATTATGTTTTTTCAAGTATTTACCGGTTCTAAAAATGATTTTAATAAAAATCGTTTGGTATTTAAAAATGCATCTATTCTTTATTGTTCTGTCGCTGTGGTAACAAATGTTTTTTCCATGCAAAAAGTAAAAACTGAGTAGGCTATTTGAGGAAAAAAGTTTGTTGCCATGGCAACGAAACAATAAAGGCTGGATACATTTAATACCAAACACCTTTTATTAAAATCATTTTCAGAATCGATAAATACTTGAAAAAACATAATGATGTGTTATTTTTTTAGACACCCTGTTTAATACAAACATATAAATGTTGCACGTGGAGAAAAATTTGTTGCCATAGTAACGAAACGTTCAAGGCTATCTGCATTTAAAAAACCAAACAACTTTTATTAAAACCGGTAAATACTTGAAAAAGCATAACGATTATGTGATATACCATGTACTACATTTATATGTTTGTATTATACTGGGTGTCTAAAAAAAATCACATCATTATGTTTTTTTGAAGTATTTATCGATTCTGAAAATGATTTTAATAAAAGGTGTTTGGTATTAAATGTATCCAGCCTTTATTGTTTCGTTGCCATGGCAACAAACTTTTTTTCTCAAATAGCCTACCCAGTTTTTACTTTTTGCATGGAAAAAACATTTGTTGCCACAGCAACGGAAGAATGTTTCAATTATTTACCGGTTCTAAAAATGATTTTTAATAAAAGTTGTTTGTTATTTAAAAATGCATCTAGCCTGTACTGTTTCTTTGCTGTGGCAACAAACTTATTTTTCCATGCGAAAAGTAAAACTGGGTATATCTGAGAAAAAAAGTTGGTTGCCATAGCAACGAAACAATAAGTGCCCCATTACACCAGGTCACCATGGTGGATCCAACCACCAAGTAAAGCAACCAGCCGAGACACCAGGCAGTCGGCATCCTGGTTGTTCCACCAGTAAAATGATCGACCGGATTGGACTGGTGGCGCCACCAGTCGGATACCAGGTGCGTTATGTTCCATTTCACTTAATACATTTGGCTGGTGCCGCCACCATGGTGGCCTGGTGTAATAGGGCACTAAGTGGCTTATCACACCAGGCCACCATGGAAGCACCAGTGACGTCACCAGTCAAATGTATTAAGTGAAATGGAACGTAACCCACCTGATATCGGACTGGTGGCGCCACCACTTTAGTTGCGTCACCAGTCGAATCCGGTCGGCCAGACCTTACTGGTGGAACAACCAGGATGCCGACTACCTGGTGTCTCGGCTGGTTGCTTTACTTGGTGGCTGGATCCTCCATGGTGGTGCCACCACCATGGGGCCAAATGCGATAGGGCACTAAACGTTTGATGCATTTTTAAATACCAAACAACTTTATTAAAATCATTTTTGGAACCCGTAAATATTATAAGAAACAATGATTAAGTGATATTTTTTTAGACACCCTGTATAAGATTACGGCCACACGGGTGTAAATTTAAAAAAAAACTGCAAAAAATACACCATGTGAATTTAAGCCTGGCCGGCCAGACGCATCGTGAATTCCCGCCGGTGGGACGGCAGGCGGGCGCGACTTCAAGGTTACACGCCTGGGTCCATTTGCTCGTGGGATTTCACGCGAAACAAGTGGCCACACGAGTGGCAAATCACACCATAACCTATTCTGCCATCATATGGTTATGTTTTTGTTTCGCCATAGAATTGCTCGACAGTGAAATAATAATTATGGAGGTGCATCAAACAGTATTTTCTAGGTTGGGTTTAAGGGGAAATTAAGGGAAGTAGGTGGGTGGGCCCTATCCCACCCTCCAATCATCAAAACGCAAACTAGGGTTTTACAGCTATAAATTATTTGATAAAAGAGGAATCTAATGATTTTCTTTTGCCTCGACAAATGAATTTATTTATGGAGAAAGTGGGGCGTGTTCATAGGGTTGGAGGGTAGGATAGGGCCAACCCACCGCCCTTCGTTTCCACTTTAAATTCAACTGGAAACCCTCGTTATTGAAGGTTTTGCAAACTTTTAAAACTCCAGTGATTTGACTAAAAAGTTTCTTGAAACAATGTTTTCTTGGTAAGGTTTGCGTGGAAACGAAGGGCGGCGGGTGGGCTCTATCCCACCCTCCAATCTTTTAAACACAAGCCAAGGTTTTGTAAGTGTAAATTAATTAATAAGAAAATAATCAAACGATTTTCTGGTCCGTTGACAAACGTTTTTATTTATAGTGGTCCTAGGGTGGGTTCAAAGGGCTGGAGGGTAGGATAGGGCCCACCCACCGCCCTTCGTTTCCACTTTAAATTAAACTAAAAACCCTCTTTATTGAAGGTTTTGCAAACTTTTAAAACTCCAGTGATTTGACTAAAAAGTTTCTTGAAACAATGTTTTCTTGGTAAGGTTTGCGTGGAAACGAAGGGCGGTGGGTGGGCTCTATCCTACCCTCCAATCCTTTAAACACAAGCTAAGGTTTTGCAAGTGTAAATTAATTAATATGAAAATAATCCAACGATTTTCTGGTGCTTTGACAAACGTTTTTATTCATAGAGGACCTGGGGTGTGTTCAAAGGGCTGGAGGGTAGGATAGGGCCCGCCCACCACCCTCTGTTTCGTTTAAATTTTTCCAACGAACACTCTTTCCTTATTCTTTTGAAACTATTACATATCTAGTGATCTGACTAAGAAATCAGTTTATTGTAACAGTGTTTTCTAGGTTAGGTTTAAGAGGAAATAAAGGGCGGTGGGTGGTCCCTATCTCACCCTCCAATCCTCGGAACACAAACGAGGGTTTTACAAGTATAAATTAATTGACAATGACAAGAAAATAATCTGACGGCTTTCTGATCCGTTGACAAACCTTTCATTTATGGAAACTCTGGGGCGTGTTCAAAAGGTTGGAGGGTGGGATAGGGCCCACCCACCACCCCCTGTTTCATTTGAATTTTTCCCAAAAACGCTCTTAACACGTTGAGTGCCGCAATGTATTTAAAAAAAATCTCGGGGGGCCGTTATTTTTTTATCGCAATAATTAATGAATAAAGTTCTAATAGATCCCGGGAGACAAAAGTGGCATCACACGGCAAATTTGCTCCGTGAAACGTGTGAGACCACGTACGTCTCACGCGGCGTACGTGTCCAAAAAGTGCGTAAGACCATATTAGCACCATACGGCACTCAACGTGTTAATGCTTTTGAAATTATTACATGTGTCATGGTTTGACTAAGATATTAGTTTTGTCACACAGTGTTTTGTAGGTTAGGTTTAAGTAGAAATGAAGGGCGGTGGGTGGGTTGTATCTGACAGTTTCCAGATCCCTTGACGAACATTTTCATTTATAAAAACTCTGGGGCGTGCTCAAAAGGTTGAAGGGTGGAATAGGGCCCACCCACCACCTCTGTTTCACTTGAATTTTCCCAGAAACCCTCTTTCTTTATGCTTTTGAAATTGTACATCTCGTGATCTAAGAAATTAGGTTTTTTAAGGTTAAGTTTAACCCTTTCGCTGCGGTGAAAACACTCGCGTGCCTGTGGTGCGGCGTTAGATTAGCCTGAAACGTCAACAGCAACGGCATCTGGCGGAAATTACGTTAACATTATGCGAATTGTTTGTGAAAACTTAAAAAGAAAAACTAAACAGTAGCTCTTTACGAAACAAAAGGAAATATGTTGAATTGTTATGTAATTTAGGTATTTTTGATTTTTTTTTTTGTTGCAAAACGCATACGTAAATATGCGGCAATGGTAGTACAGGTACAGGACGGCAAACGTAACTTGCGGTTGCGCAATGGCAAAATTGTGGGCGGAACTTTCGAAGGGCGCTCTCGATAGATTTCGTGAAGAGTTCGCGTGCCTGGTACATTCAATTATGTGGAGGAGAGCGCCCGATTGAATTTTAAATGAATAGCGCACGCAAAGAATTTGTGCTTGCTTATTACAGAGACTGTACTCGGCCGGCTGTAGAGAGAGAGCTTTCGCTTGCTCTCTGCGCGTCTGGCCAACTTACATTTGCCGTCCTGTACGCAGAAGCGGATCGTAAATATGCGTCTGTAGCAGCGAAAGGGTTAAGTAGAAAATACTAGCAGTGGGTGGGCCGTATCCCACAATCATTTTTGCTAAAATAAACAGAACAGCACAAAGTACAATTCTGCCAGATTAGACTTACTGTTTTTTTCTTATTTGATCATCCTAATCGAAATTAAAACTAAACTAAAGAAAGCAACGAAAAATGATTATTTTTTATATAGACGACGTCAACTAGGCCAAATAATTTGTATACATATTGGCTATGTAAAGTATGTTCATTAAAAAAAAAAACCTCAAGAGTGCCATGATTTTTTTATTTGAAAAAATTTCAGTTGGTAACTCATATTGAGGTTACGTTACTTGCGGCATGTTTCTACCGATAAATTCATTTGCTGCGACAAACGGCGCAGAGGAAGCGTGGGTTCGCCTTCCAAAATGTCTTGGGCTGTCTTAACCACTTCGCGCCCATGATACTTTGATTGGGTTATAACATAATCCAGGGTTTATTGAAAAATTACTTTTTTGTTGTTGCGGTTTTCTACGAAATATTATTCCACTGTCATAAACTCATTTTTGCAAAAAAATATGAAAAATATTTCATAGATGGCGCTAAAGCGGTGAATTTTTATTTTATTTGTAAAATATATTTTTTTTTGCTGGCGACCTGGGCGAGAAGAGGTTAATATTATTCCACTGTCATAAACTCATTTTTGCAAAAAAAAATATGAAAAATATTCCATAGATGGCGCTAAAGCGGTAAATTTTTATTTTATTTGTAAAATATATATTTTTTTCTGGCGACCTGGGCGTGAAGAGGTTAATAGCATCCTGGCTTACGGAGAACACTACCCGTTTCATGAAATAATACAACGGACCGTGATAAGGTATTTTTAAATTCATCATCAATAATGAGAACGTTAGGAAATTCTTCCTGAAAATCTGCCAAAGGTGCAACTCTCAATATCTGTCGACTTTGGTCAACTAGAAACATTTTTTGCTGGTTGCCGTAAACTGTTGTGACCATGGAATAATTGTGACTGACGTTTTGTATGTCAATTCCAAACATGTGCCGACTTAAATTTAAAAAAATAAAAAATCATGGCACACTTGAGGTTTTTTTTTTTTAATGAACATACGATACAATTGAGGCGTTGAGTTCATAAACAGCATATGTCCAAAATTGTAGAAATCGACATTTTTACGGCATCTGGTAGAGTATTTTGCAAGCTGGCATTGTTCACGTCCAATTATTTTTCTTTGTTTTTTCTTGATACGAGTAAATGGACTGAATTATTAGTCGCTTAAGTTATCGATGATAGGTAATAAAAATAATTGTGAAAATAGAGGTTGTAACGGTAGAAACGCCAAAGTGGCGTAATCTATTGCCTGAATATTGTACTGAACCAAATCCGGGTGGCTTTAACACCGACAAGATATGGACATTGCCAATATTAATGTGAACATTAAATATCTTGTCGGTGTTAAAGCTACCCAGATTTGGTTCAGTACAGCATCAGGCCACTTTGGTGTTTCTACCTTTAACGGTGTTTGGAATACTTATATTCCAATAGTAATCTCCGTTTCCCCTACACTAATGAGACCTGAAAGGTCGAAACCGGTCTGTAGGTGTTCTGATGGGGGAACAATATTTTTAGAAGTTGTAACTGTTGCCAAGTAATTTTTTGGATAAATGCTGTTTATGAAATCAATGCCTCAATTCTGCTCCTGCAAAAAAAGTAACAAAAACCATTACATTTTTTAAAAGTATTAATCAGTGGCAGCTAGAGGCGTGACTCATGGTACGGCCAGCAGAAGTAGAGCTAGGGCAACGAATCGACTCGCTGTGTGAATGAGCCAACCAACCAGCACCTATTTTTATTGCCACCTCTACTACCGTACTGTTGAGTCATGCCACCAGCCGTCACTGGTATTGATACAATGCAATAGTAAATCAATTTGACACAACCTCACTTGTTGCAGATGCATTACATAAATTTAATAAAGACAAAATATAGCCTGAATATTGAACCTGTTCGTGACTGTAAGTTTTAATTTTGCAGTCATGAACCGGTCGAATATAAAAAATGGCGTATAATCCACGCACTATTGCATAGTATAAATTTAATGAAAATTAAATATAGCCTGAATTTCATTTTGATTCAATTTATAATTATGCAATACTGCATGGATTGTACACCATTTTTTAAACATCGTAACATATTAAATTAGCACTAAGCTTACAAAACAATTAACTATTACTAAAATTAATTAATTTCCAAATAATTGGATTCACACTTGTAGCACGTGTTTCCGACGGGGATCGCACCTGCAACCTCCAGTTTGCTAGACTCGGGCGCTTGCCGTTTGCACATGAAATTATTATTACTATTAGCGTTCAGGTGTGTGGCCAAGGTGACATCTTGTGGGGATATATTTCACTGAAATATTCCCTTAGACTAATGCCGTTTAATGATCTCCGTTTTTTGCATAGGATGGATACGACAGCTACTATGACAGGCGCTTCGAGGACTCCCGCGATCTGTACGAGCGCAGGTACTCCGGAATGCCGCCGCGCGGCGAGATGGGCATGCGGGGCGCCAGGGGGGACTTCCTGCCCCCGCCGCTGCCGCCCAGGCGCGAACCCCTCCCGCCGATGCCTTCAATCGGGCTGAGGGGGCCACCTTCGAGCATGACGGCCGGGATGAGGGACTCCAGCTTCACGCGGGGCGGGGACTACGGCATGTTCAGCAGGCGGTCGCCGCCTCCTAGCGGCATGCAGGGCAGCAGGATGAGCCGGATGTACGAGGACTTCAGCAGGGACTCGTTCGACGAGAGACGGTACGTTTGAAGGGAAGCGGGTTGGTTTTTTAATTGAGCGTGTGTTTGTTTTAGGCCCGGGATGCGGGGACCATCGCCGTCGCGGAGATACGCCCCTTACTAGATTTTAGACGTAGGTTAGATCCTGAGTATATGGTTCATATATACATGTGTATGGTTTAGCTAATAATTAGCTACGATGGTGAGGTGTGGCACAAAGAATGATTCTTTTTAAATAACTAACGTATTCTGAGATTTCCATTATTAGGATTATTATATTTTAAAAATATGACATTTTTGTAAGGTAAATAATTCGTTTTTTTTTACGTGTGTGTAGAAATTGCCGGTTTACTTTATTTCTTTCGTTGTTTTATACTGCGCGTATAAATTTAAAAATTACAAGTAATTGGTAATAAAAAAGATTCTTTTATAGTTACCTTGATTTCGAACCCTTGTATTTCCTCCAATAACCAACACCTGTATGTATGAAATGTCTAATGGAAAATACAAGGTCATCGGGTAAGAGAAATTTTTGTAATACGCACATGTCATTGGCTTGATTCAGTTATTCAACAATAAAGAATGTTCAGCGAAGAGGCTACTCGGACTATTTGCTTCCTCTATAAGAGTAAAAGTAGTGCGGCACGAGCGGCATCTCCGTCTTCGCCTCTTCCACGAACCGCCACTGATTCATGCTATTTTTCGTCTTGGGCCGGTCGCACTTTGGACACGAATTGCATCGTGCGTAAACGAATGAATACACTATACGTTTTTCTCCGTCAAATAGATATCGCATAAAATCCCAACAAGTTCGGATAGTTTTCGGACGTCGTAAGTAAACGCACGTGTACGTACGATTAATCGCACTCAGTCTACGCGCTCCTAAGTACTTGGTAGATCGGGATTGTTCATGCGTATTCGTACGTTTCCGCACGAATCAAATTCGTACGAAAACGCATCCAAAGTGCGCGCGGCCTTAAATTTGTATTCAATAAATGTAATAGAGGCAAAATATAGATTGAATATATTCAACCTGTTCGTGACTGCAAAATTAATGCCCACTTGCACCACAGCCGATTAACTTTAATCAGTGTTTAGTTCTGGTTAGTACTTCTTCAAAACACAACAATTTTATTCGAAAATTGTTTACACAATAACATGGATTAAAGAAACATATTTGGAATATACTATCAGTTATTGATGACAAGTAATAAAAATAATTGTGAAAATAGATTTTATTCGAAAATTGTTTACACAATAACATATAGATTAAAGAAACATATTTGGAATATATTACACTTTTATAGTCCCTAATTTTGACTCAATCAGACGTTTAATCGTGATTAACTTTTTAACCATGATTAAGTACCTGCGGTGCAAGTGTGCCTAAGTCAATTTGTATTCATTGACTCGCGTATAGTGTTACAGGAGGAACATAGAGGGCGCCACCTAAACTGGATACCAACACCACTTGCGCGCCTCCAGCGTGTCCAATAATCGCACTATAACGATGTAGAAATGATTGCAACCAACCAGTCAATTGGCTACACCTTTGGTTTGATTCGCGGTGAGACGAATCAATTAACACCGCCGCGGGCCTACGCCTTAACCGCGCATGCGCCGAATTATGAATTAATTATACTTATTGAATTATTGCATAATTAATTAATTACTTGGTAATATTTTCCAGCGAATAAGTTTTTGTTTGTATCATGCGCCGTGCGTGCGCGCGCGCGAAACCTGGCGAAAACCCGGTGAGATCATCGCCGACGGCCGCCGGATCCCCATTGTGATGGTGATGATTAACATCGTGTCAGATCAATTTCCAGTCGCGCCGCCCGACCCGCACCCCCCGCCAGAAAGGTAACAGGACGGAAGTACGTATCGAAAGTTTTACATGTGCACGCGACGTTGCCGTCGCGGCGTAATTGGTTGCGACGCGGGGTTTTAAAGCGGAGACTTGAATAATATGTTATGTGACAACCGCTGTCATAATTTAATACGAAATTGATGTTTTTGTCAAGGCCGCCTACATATTTACGCAAAATCGTCCCGAAAGTAACAAAAAGCGTCCCGAAAGTAAAGAAATCGTTCGGAAAGTGAAACGAAATCGTCCCGAAAATAACTACTTTCGGTACGATTTATGGAAAGTGGTACTTTCGATTTTAATAAATCGTACCGAAAGTTTTATTTTCGGGACGGCTGCAGAAAAATTACTATTACAGGAGAAAGAGTCAAAAATGTAATTTTTCAAAAATTCATAACTCACGGATAAAGTGACACATTTCAAAAAAAAAATAATAATATTCAAGATAGATATCCTGTGAATATATTAAACAGTTTTTGAGCATATAGAGGGCCCCACCTAAAGTGGATAATAGAGGGCGCCACCTAAAGTGGATATCAACACCACTTGCGCGCCTCTAGCGTGTCCAATAATCGCACTATAACGATGTAATTTAATTATGTAAGTTTTTTTTTCGGCAATTTACGGATAATTAGAGACTTATTCGTACAATTTAAAGGTAATCCTGTTCCAACATTTCAATTTTATATAAGAAAATTCGAAATTACAGTGAGTGCCGCAGCTAAAACTGGTAAAATTGTACGAGGGTTGTCTTAAAAGTACCGTGCCTGACGTATAGATGGCGGTAGTTGTATGCAAATAATTGAATTTAAAAAACTTTGTAGGTTAAGTTTAAAAGAATAAATAAATTTAAAAAAGTTTGTAGGTTAAGTTTAAAAGAATACGAAGGGCGGTTCTCAAAAGTACAGCACCTGACGTATAGATGGCGGTAGTTGTATGAAAATCTTTTTAAATTAAAAAAAAAAATTTTAGGTTAACTTTAAAAGAATACGAAGGGTGGTTGGTGGGCCCTATCCTGCTCTTCAAACAGCAGAACCCACGCGAGAATTTCACCATAAATGTTGATTTTCAGGAATTTTTTTCGTTAATCCTACTTGAACATTTCAGAGGTACAAAACCATAAATATTGATTTTCAGGTTCTTTTTTCGTTAATTCATTTGTAGAAACTCTGGGTTATGTTTCATTGGTTGGATTGTAGGATAGGGCCCACCCACCACCCTTTGCATCCAATTAAACATAACCTATAAACCCAGTTTTAAATTTAATATAATTTCTATCATTTTTTTCAAATTGGTAATTTAACAATTACCATAAAACATAGGGTGTGCTCTATCCTACCCTCCAATCAACAGAACCCTCGCAAGGGTTTCATGGGTGATAAACCTTGAATTCATCACAATGTTGAGTTTAAAAAAAAAGTTTGTAACAACTCTGGGGTATGTTGTACTGGTTGGATTGTGGGATAGGGCCCACCCACCACCCTTAGTATCCTTTTAAACATAAACCTACAAACCTGGTGATATTGGTAATTTAACAATTTGCCATTAAACAGGGGTTTGTTGGTTAATCCCTACGGAGAATACGAGGGGGGTGGGTGGGCTCTATCCTACCCTTCAATCAGCAGAACCTACGCGAGGGTTTCAATAATGGAAAACCGCGAATTCTCCTCCAAATTTTGACTTTGTGTTTTTTTTTTTTTCGTTAATTAATTAATTTGTAACAACTCTGGGGTATGTTTTGCTGGTTGGATTGTAGGATAGGGCCCACCCACCACCCTTAGTATCCAATTAAACATAAACCTACAAACCTGGTAATATTGGTAATTTAACAATTGCCATTAAACAGGTGTTTGTTGGTTATCTTTACGGAGAATACGAGGGGGTGGGTGGTCTCTATCCCACCCTTCAATCAACAGAACCTACGCGAGGGTTTCACTAGTGGAAAACCGTGAATTCGCCTCTAAATTTTTACTTTGTGTTTTTTTTCTTTTGTTAATTAATTCATTTGTGGCAACCCTGGGTTATGTTTGACTGGTTGTATTGTAAGATAGGGCCCACCCACCACCCTTAGTATCCAATTAAACATAACCTAAAAACCCAAGTTAATATAATTTCTGTTATTTCTTCAGTGATTTTTTTGGTAATTTAACAATTACCATTAAACAGGGGTTTGTTGGTTATGTTTAAGCAAAATACGAGGGGGGTGGGTGGGCCCTATCATACCCTCCAATCAACAGAACGTACGCGAGGGTTTCACAGGTGGAAAACCGTGAATTCGCCTCCAAATTTTGACTTTGTGTTTTTTTTTCTTTCGTTAATTAATTCATTTGTAACAAGTCTGGGGTATGTTTTACCGGTTGGATTGTAGGATAGGGCCCACCCACCACCCTTGGTATCCAATTAAACAAAACGTACAAACCCAGGATTTAATTTAATATAATTTATGTTATTTCTTCTGTTTTATTGGTAATTTAACAATTACCGTTTAACAGGGGTTTGTTGGTTATGTTAAGGTGAATACGAGGGGGGTGGGTGGGCCCTATCCTACCCTCCAATCAGCAGAATCTACGCGAGGGTTTCACAGGTGGAAAACCGTGAATTCATCATGAAAATGCTGGCTTTGGGTTTTTTCTTTTCATTAAATAATTTGTAGCAACTCTGGGATTTGTTTTACTGGTTGGATTGTAGAATAGGGCACACCCACCACCCTTATTATGGGATAGCGCCTACCCACCTAGGCGCGTAGATATAAATTATTTTCGCTAATAATTTAAAATGGAATAAAATTTTTGAAAACACATTAAATATTATTTTTTTAAATTTTGGGGAGGCTTATAACCCCGAACGCCCCTCTATAGACGGCACTGTATCCACCAACCTTAGTAATATCCAATTAAACATAACCTACAAACCCAGGGTTTAATTTAATACAATTTCCGTCATTTCTTCAGTGTTATTGGTAATTTAACAATTACCATTAAACAGGGGTTGGTTATGTTAGGAGAATACGAGGAGGGTGGGTGGGCTCTATCCTACCCTCCAATCAGCAGAACCCACGCGAGGGTATCACAGTTGGTAAACCGCAAATTCGCCATCAAAATGTTGAGTTTTTTGTGTTTTTTTTTCTTTCATTAATTAATTCATTCGCAGCAATTTTGGGATATGTTTTACCGGTTGGATTGTAGGATAGGGCCCACCCACCGCCCCTAGTATCCAATTAAACCTAACCTACAAACTCAGGTTTGATTGAATACCATTTCCGTCATTTCTTCAGTGATATTGGTAATTTAACAATTACCATTAAACAGGGTTTTGTTGGATATGTTAAGGTGAATATGAAGGGGGGTGGGTGGGCCCTATCCTACCCTCCAAACAACAGAACCTACGCGAGGGTTTCACAGGTGGAAAACCGTGAATTCGCCTCCAAATTTTAACTTTGTGTTTTTCTTTCTTTCATTAATTAATTCATTTGTAGCAACTCTGGGATATGTTTTACTTGTTGGATTATAGAATAGGGCACACCCACCACCCTTCTTGTAGGACAGGGCCCACCCACCACCTTTAGTATCCAATTAAACTGAACCTACGAACGCAGGGTTTAATTTAATATAATTTCTGTGATTTCATCAGTGACGGTTCGCGGGTTTTTTTCTGGTACGGCCGAGGAACAAGAGGTGGTAATACAGATAGGTGCGGTCACGCAGCCAGCCGTCTCTGCAACTGGCCCTACCTATCTGTATTACCACCTCTTGTTCCTCGGCCGTACCAGAAAAAACCCCGCGAACCGTCACTGGATTTCATCCGTGATATTGCTAATTTAACAATTACCATTAAACGGGGGGTTGTGGGTTATGTTTAGGAGAGTGAGAAGGGCGGTGGGTGCTCCCTTAAGTACCCTCCAAACGTCAGATGCCATTTTAAGTAATAAACAACGACGATAGCATTTTTTTTTTTTATAATTCAAGGCGAGCCTTTAAATATCGAGGATAACACTCCGTCTTTCTTATATGGAGTGAGCGAATAGGCTTAAATTAATAGCTTTAAAAAGTACAATAAATAACTTCAACACCCGGTAAACAAATATTATCCCCGCGGCCGGGTATTCCCGCGTAACATCGGCAACGCAGCGCCGGCTGTCATCAATTGTTGCGGCGGGGTGGGGTGTGTGTGACAGGCCGAAATTGCGCGCGCTTCCACTCTAGCCATTTTGTCACAAATACTAACCTTTTGTTGTGATGTGTCTGCGTGAAAATGAATTATGTGCCACGATAAAAGCGACCGTCCGACGATTCCAGTGAGCCAGGCGGGCAGCGGGCCCCCTCAACCAGCCGACACCCAGTGAATAGTGATGCCGAAAACGTTGCGCGGCGCTGAAATTCGTGTCCGCGGTGTCGAGTGCGTGTAGAATGTCCGCCGGATCTACGACGGAATCTCGCCTCGCTCGATAAACAGGATACCCCCCTACCGGGGCGTTCGGTGAGTGCCCCATCCGTTCCTAATCGCCGTCGGAGCCCCGTTTCGCGCGGGCCGGGGCCCCCGCCGCGGGTTTTAAGGCGTTAAAATCGGGCGATTTATCCTCGCCCAAGATGGCTACCGACGGGGATCGCAACTAGGTTGTACGCGGAGCGCCTTATCCGCGCGTCCTGCGGCCCCGGCCGGGCGCGATTTCAACGCGGCGACCTCGTTCCGAGCCCCCTTTCCCGGTTTGGCGCCCCTTTAACGTTCCCCGGCGTTAAATTTATAACGTCGACGGGAATTTACGTTCCCCGTCGGCAGCTATCTTTCACCGCCCGCTCGATTGTTTACCCCCTCGCTAATTCCGCCGCTGTAATTAAATCAACTAAAGCCCCATTGTAATCGAAATAAAAAAATTAATTAATTATCGTCATCACTGACAACAAAAACAAGTCTTAATTAATTACGGTTGGGTTACAGGGTGCTTGAAATTATGCGGATAATAAGAGAAATTAAACCTCGATCAAGGTTTACCCGACACCTAAAAGTTGTTAACGACTACATTTACAAATTGAATTGTCGAGAATTAATTAATGTGTATTTGCATGCTCCTTTGTTGGTAAACAATAAATAACCTAACTGACACGAGCATGTGTTAAAGATTAAATAAACCGCAATGAATGGTTAAATTCAAGACAAATGTGTGTAAACGGTTAAATTTGTAATTTCAAAATATGATTTGCTTCTTTTTATTCGCACAAAAAATAACAGCAAAGTTTGTTGTTATACAATTGTACTAAATATACCGAGAAAATTGTGTATGCGTAAATATCTTATACAACCCGAGTTTATTGCCGTTCCGGTACCTAATATTGTATTAAATCTATTAACCATCTTTCGTCAGGTACTTTGTGGGGCACCGTAAGTACTTTCGAATTTAATTTTGTGAGGATCAGAATTAACTGTGTTAAGTTGTCAATACAATTTGTTGTATCTAGAAGTAGTACCAACTTTTAAAAAAGAGTTCTGTAAAATTGAGCCGCCGCAAATTTCCTACGAAACTCCAATTAGAACTATCGAAAATGTTTTTCGAAAAAGTCTCAAAGACAAAACAAAAGTAGAGTTCTATGCGTTTTGGTATTTTGTGGGACACTGTAAATCCAGACCAGAATTAACCTGTCAAAGTGTGTCAAGTTGGCACCCCAATAGTCAATACATTTTTTGTGCCTAGAAGTACTACCAACTTTTAAAAAAGAGTTCTTTAGAATTGTGCTGTCGCGAATTTTTTTAATTGGAGTGTACTCTAGAAACTCCAATCAGAACTGTGAATTTTTTTTGTGTCGCAAAGTAGAGAAAAAAAAATAGAGTTCTATGAGTTCTGGTATTTTGTGGGGCACTGTAAGTCGTTTCGAATTCAATTTTGTGAGCATCAGAATTAACTGTCAAAGTGTGTCGAGTTGGCACCCCAATTGTCAATACAATTTGATGTATCCAGAAGTACTACCAATTTTTAAATAAGAGTTCTGTAAAATTGAGCGGTCGCAAATTTTTTTAATTGGAGTTTCCCACGAAACTCCAATCAGAACCATCAAAAATATTTTTTGAAAAAGCCCCAACAACCTAAAAAAAGGGAGTTCTACGAGTTCCGAGCACGTTGTCTGGATCTACTGGATGAGTTCAGTAATTCTTTCTTATAAACAAATTCGATTCAATTACGATTGATAATATTTTCCTAAATAGATGATTAATTTTGAAAATAAAATATTTTTTTTAAATTCCCAAAGACCAAAAAAGAGAGTTCTACGAGTTCCGAGTACATTATCTAGACCTATTTGATGAGTTCAGTAATTCTTTCTTATAAACAAATTCGATACAATTACGATTGATAATATTTTTTTAAATAGATGATTAATTTTGAAAATAAAATATTTTTTGAAAAATTCCCAAAGGCCAAAAAAAAGAGTTCTACGAGTTCCGAGTACATTATCTAGACCTATTTGATGAGTTCAGTAATTCTTTCTTATAAACAAATTCGATACAATTACGATTGATAATATTTTTTTTGATTAATTTTGAAAATAAAATATTTTTTGAAAAATTCCCAAAGGCCAAAAAAAAGAGTTCTACGAGTTCCGAGTACATTATCTCGACCTATTTGATGAGTTCAGTAATTCTTTCTTATAAACAAATTCGATACAATTACAATTGATAATATTTTTTTAAATAGATGATTAATTTTGAAAATAAAATATTTTTTTAAAAATTCCCAAAGGCCAAAAAAAAGAGTTCTACGAGTTCCGAGTACATTATCTAGACCTATTTGATGAGTTCAGTAATTCTTTCTTATAAACAAATTCGATACAATTACAATTGATAATATTTTTTTAAATAGATGATTAATTTTGAAAATAAAATATTTTTTGAAAAATTCCCAAAGGCCAAAAAAAAGAGTTCTACGAGTTCCGAGTACATTATCTCGACCTATTTGATGAGTTCAGTAATTCTTTCTTATAAACAAATTCGATACAATTACAATTGATAATATTTTTTTAAATAGATGATTAATTTTGAAAATAAAATATTTTTTGAAAAATTCCCAAAGGCCAAAAAAAAGAGTTCTACGAGTTCCGAGTACATTAACCAGACCTATTTGATGAGTTCAGTAATTCTTTCTTATAAACAAATTCGATACAATTACGATTGATAATATTTTCTTAAATAGATGATTAATTTTGAAAATAAAATATTTTTTTAAAAATTCCCAAAGACCAAAAAAGGGAGTTTTCCGAGTTCTGAGTACATTATCTAGACCTACTTGATGAGTTCAATAGTTCTTTCTTATAAACAAATTCGATACAATCACGATTGATTGTAGTAGTAGTAATACAATTTATTGAAACTCAGTTTACAAAAGAGCTACAAATGGCCACATCGATTGATTGTATTTTTTTAAAAAGTCCCAAAAACCAAAAAAAAATATAGAGTTCCATCAGTACTGGTATTTTGTCGGGCACTATAAGTAGTTTCGAATTCAATTTTGTGTGGACCACAATTAACTTGTTAAAGAGTGTCAAGTTCGCGCCCCAATTGTCTATACATTTTGATATATCCAGAAGTACTACCAACTTTTAAAAAAGAGTTCTGTAAAATTGTGATGTTGAGAATTTCCCACTAAACTGTAATCAGAATTATCAAAAATATTTTTTGAAAAAGCCCCAAAAACCGAAAAATGAGTTTTGAGTTTTGTCAAAGATAAAAAAAAGAGTTCTATGAATCCTGAGTACATTGTCTGGATCTACTCGATGAGTTCAGTAATTTTTTCTTATAAACAAATCCGATAAAATCATGATTTATACTATTTTTTAGACTAATTTTCAAAATAAAATATTTTTTGAAAAGTGCCAAAGAAAAAAAAAGTTCTATGAATTCTGAGTACATTGTCTGGATCTACTCGAAGGGTTCAGTAATTTTTTCTTATGAACAAATCCGATACAATCATGATGTATATTATTTTTTTAGACTATTTTTGAAAATAAAATATTTTTTGAAAAGTGCCAAAGAAAAAAAAAGAGTTCTTTGAATTCTGAGTACATTGTCTGGATCTACTCGATGAGTTCAGTATTTTTTTCTTATAAACAAATCCGATACAACCATGATTTATATATTTTGTTTAATAGACTATTTAATTTTGAAAATAAAATATTTTTTGAAAAATTTCCAATCGCCAAAAAAAAAGTTCCATGAGTTCTGTGTACATTTTCTGAATCTACCAAATGATTTCAGTAATTCTTTCTTATAAACAAATTCTATACAATCACGATTTATATATTTTTTTTTAATGGACAATTAATTTTGAAAATATCGATTTCTTGTCATTTAATCGCAATTTGCCATTAGAGTTTTATTTAGAACTACTAAAGTACAACCCTTGGGTCAAATCGAGAACTCCTAGAACTATTTAAAAAAGATTATTTTGATAAAAAAATAAAGTTCCACGAGTTCTGAGTACATTTTCTAACTATAGTACTAAAGTACTATAAACACATCTTAAAACTAGTTAAAAAAATATTTTGAAAAAAATGAGAGTTACATGTCTTTTGAGTACGTCTTTCTAACTGTAGTACCAAAGTACTAATCCAAACACATCTTGAAACTAGTTCAAAAAAATATTTTTGAAAAAATATTGACAGTTTCCTGAGTTCTCAGTACATCTTCTAACTATAGTACCAAAGTACCAATCCAAACACATCTTGAAACTAGTTAAAAAAAGTATTTAAAAAAAATTGAGAGTTCTCCGAGTACATTTTTTAAATGTGGTGCTAATCCAAACACATTTTAAAACAAGCATTTTTTTTTAAATTAAGTTACATTTTCTAACTATAGTACCAAAGTACTAATTCGAACACAACTTGAAACTGTAGTTTGAAAGAAAATATTTTGACAAAAAGAAAGATCCATACCTTCTGAGTACATTTTCTAACTATAGTACTAAAGTACTAATCTAAACACATATTGAAACTAGTTAAACAAAATTATTCTGAAAAAAAATCGATAGTTCAATGCCTTCTGAGTACATTTTCTAACTATAGTACTAAAGTACTAATCCAAACACATCTTACACATCTTAAAACTGGTTAAAAAAATTTTTTGGAAAAAATTTAGTTCCAACCATGGTACTAAAGTACTAATCCACACATCTTAAAACTGTAGTTCGACAGAAAAGATTTTGAACAATCGACAGTTCCATGCCTTCTGAGCACATTTTCTAACTATAGTACCAAAGTACTAATCCAAACACATCTTAAAACTAGTTCAAAAAAATTATTTTGAAAAAAAATGAGAGTTCCGAGTACATTTTCTAACTAGTACCAAATTACTAATCTAAACACATCTTAAATCTAGTTAAAAAAAAGTTCCATGAGTTGCGAGTACATTTTCTAAGTGCAGTACCAAAGTACTAATCCAACCACATTTTAAAATTCGTTCAGTACTATTCGATTATAATGTAGGGGTGCAGTGTCAAGTGTTACGAATTGGTACTGAACTTTAGCGGGCAGTTGGTGCGCCTGTAAAATTTTAACTCGCTCCCACCTTGACACTTTTTTGAATTACCCGCCGATCTTTGGGCTTCAGTTAGTACACCGCGCATACTTGAAGCTCTGCGACGTTGCCGTTTTACGGAGATATTCCATTTTTTTTTAATTTTCCGCTTTTAAATTGGGCGGTTGTCGCGCTTGTAAAACTTTAACACGCACCCGCCCTAACATTTTTTTTAATTTTCCGCCCAATTGGTGCGCCTGTAAAACTTTTACTCGCCCCCGCCTTGACATTTTTTTAAATTTCCCGCCGAGCTTCGGGTTTCAGTTGGTACACCGCCCAAACTTAGAGCTCCGCGACGTTGCCGTTTTTTGAGGTGCTCCCGGAAGCAATTTTCGGAAATGATATTCGGCATCTACGCTTCACGCCCGTTCATTTGATACCAAACGCGGGCTATTCTGGAGTACCGGACATGAGCTGTCAATCGACCGGAAGTGGCTATTTTCTGAATCTACTCGATTAGCTCTTTCATTTGCAGTGTAGCAATCTAACAATAGGACGAGCCGGTACGAAGATATTCCAATTTTTTTTTTATTTGCCGCTGTTGAGTTGCTGCTGAACTTTGGCGGACAGTTGGTGCTCCTGTAAAACTTTAAATCGCCCCCGCCCTGATATTTTTTTAATTTCCCGCCAAATTGGTGCGCCTGTAAAACTTACTCGCCCCCTCCTTGACATTTTTTTTAATTTTCCGCCCAGCGTTGGGTTTCAGTTGGTTTATCGCGCAAGCTCTTTAAGGTTTCAAGTCCCGAAAATCGGGCGCCTTTTTGGCAACACTGTAGAACCTCCAAGCTCTGCTGTTGCCATTTTAATTCCGCCATATTTGAATTCGCCGCCGGAAAATCCCCCAGATTTTTTGACAGTTGGCAGCCATTTTCATTTGAAAATTGCCCAGATTTTAATTTCCCGCCACTAAATTCCTCCATATTTTTAGGGTGCCGGCCATTTTGCTTTCAAATTTTTTTAAATTCCCGCCCGGAACCACAAAACCGGACTGTTTTGGGATTGAAAAATTTGAAAACTTCTAAACTTTATAACATCGAAACTTCGATGCATCGAATCCTCGCAACTTCGAATTTTCTAGAATCGAAAAACTTAGGGTTTTGGGATTGAAAAATTCGAAAACTTCGAAACTGCACTGCACAACCTCGATACTTCGAATCTTCGCAACTTCTAATTTTCTAGAATCGAACAACTTGGGGTTTTGGGATTGTAAAATTCGAAAACTTCGAAACTTCGCAACTTCGAACCTTCGAAAATTTCGAAAACTTCTATATCCGAAGTTCTCTTCGTTTCTTCCGATTCTTCGAAATTGTGAAAACAAAAGATTGATTCTTTTCGGAATAATAACTATAAATATCGAACTCTTTTAACCACAAATATTTTGTAACATGAGAAGACGGTTTGCAAAAAAATGGCAACTCGAGTTTCAGCATATTTTGCCCTACAAATCTGGCAACCCTAATATAAAAAGTTGTTTGTTTGCTCAAAGTCCATTAATTTAAGTTGGGTTAACTACAACAAACTGTCAAACCGACTTAACTTAAGCTTGGATTTTTTTACTCATTCACAATAAATATTGTTAAAAATCACCTCACGATTTGTACGAATGAAGTATTAGGTAAATTTAACTTTACATTATTGTCACTTAGACTTGTTGCAGTTGACCACCGGCGATCAGTCATGTGCGAGCCGGAGGAGGTCGCCCAGGAGATCTGGACGAAATGGATCCTGGAGGCGATACGGAAGATCCGGTCGCAGAAGCAGCGGCCCAGCGTGGAGAGGATATGCCACGCGATACGGCAGCACCACAACTACCACGAGGACGTCGTCTCCGAGCACCTGGAGATCGCCGTCAAGCAGGGGGACGTTCTGAAGGTGTTCAACAAGGGGCAGAGCTCGTACAAGGACCCCGGCGGCATGCAGAACAGGATGCTGCACGTCACCAAGGGGGCCGACCTGAGCAAGGTGGTGTCGAAGGCGGTCAGGGAGCTGGGCGAGAGGGACGGGTCGACGGTCAAGTCGGTCGAGAAGTACATAAGGCAGTCGCACTCGGTGATCGAGAACAAGGAGATGGACCTGAAGTCGGCCCTGAGGATGGCGGTCAAGAGGGCCGTCGCCAGGGGGTTCATCCTGCAGGAGGGGAAGAACTTCAAGTACAACTACAACCATCAGAGTCCGAGCGCGAGGAGGAAGATGGATCACAATCGGCCCAGGATGAATTTTCCTATAAACGATTTGGAATCCATGAATAAGGTGAGTTTTTAATTTATTTATAACTTGCACACGATCGCGAGATTCTTTAGCATTGTAGAATATTAGAGACAGGCCAGTGACTGTTCGCGTTTTTTTTTTGTTCGGCTAAGGTAGCAGAGGTGGCAATACGAATAGGTAGCATCGATTGCAGAGATCTGTATTGCCACCTCTGCTACACCGGCTGTACCAAAAAAAAAAACCGCGAGCCGTCACTGAGATGGGACATCCTACGTGGATTGATTGAGGAAACTGACTAGGGCATTTCGCGCCTGTATCTATTACCGCCTATAAGAAAAAACGAGACGCCAGCGGCATCCAATTTACTTATTTTTCAATCATTTCGCATTCATCATCGCGTTTGCGTACGTGCGCCGTTGCAATTTCGGAATCCGAAACGTCTCTCAATTATCCGGCGGGCGCAACAGGTTGCGCTCGATTGTCTCTCGGGACGACGCAGAAATAGGTAAACCGGCGGAGTCTGTCGCGTGTGTTCAATCGAGAGGAGCGCAATTTATTCATCCGGCGAAACCTGTTCCTGATGTTTATGCCGTTCTCGATTAGCACGATGTGTTTTCACTCAATTACGCGTCTAGCTCGTGCGATATATCCAGTGGATATATTTACGGTTACGTTAATGGCGCCATCAGTGGCCAGTTATTTAAATCATACATTTGATAACATTGTCGATGCTGCCATCTGCTGTTTATATACTAAACTTTTGCCGTTTTTTTTATATACTAAACTTTTGCCTTTTTTTTTATATACTGGACTTTTGCCGTTTTTTTTTGTAGTGAAAACTGAAATCGGGCTTCAGTAAAAACTCGCCGGAATTTGTGAAAGCTTTACATTTATGATGACGCTTTCGGTGTGAGGTTAACTATAGCCAATCGACTGTTTAATCTCGGGGGACTTAGTGGTCTAGTTAGTAGAGCAAGAGTGTCTGCCGGCGGCGGCTCGTAGATTTCCGTAGGTGAGGCAAAGACAAAAATGTCGCTCGTGCCGCACTACTTACTCTAATAGAGGAAGCAAATATTTCGTTGCTTTTTCAGTCAAAGGACCCCGCAGTATTTCAATGTAAAATGGGTTTCATCGAAATTGTCCCATTTTTGCAGTGAGCTAGCTTTTGACATCCTGAACAAAAGTCCTTATGGGCGGAACAAAATCCTATGTAAGGATTTTGAGTTATCCGCCGAAGAAGGTGAAACGAGACAAAAACGTAAAAACCGGGTGAAGAACGCATACAACGATGTTAATATCATCGTGTTTGGACGGCTTGGACCAAGAAGTTCTTATACAATGCTCAGCAGTCATTGCCGGGGACGCTGGGCAAGTGTGCCCATCATTAGGCAACTCGTAGGGCGGCCATGAACATTTTCAGGAAAAAAAAAAGAGATTCATTCTTTGCAGAGAATGATTTATTGTTGCCCACTCAAACTATGAACAGCCCTTGCCTAACGATGGGCATGCTGGTCCATCGATGGTCCATGATGGGCAGTATAAAAAATATACCAAAACTTCAATTGAAACTCGTATTTTTGACCGGAAGATCAATTTCACGGGCGGAAAGGCCCTGAAGAGGTCTGACCATCGATGGTTCATCATGGGCACTCTCAAAAAAGTTACAAAATAAAGTGTTTTAATCCACGTTTTTTTTTTGTTTCACTTAAAAAAGTGTGTGACGAAAGTTGTCTGTCAACAAACTTCCAGCGACAAAGTTGCTCAGTATTGGAGATTATTTTGGAAAAGTTTCAGATTAAAAAAAATTAAAACTTTGAAAGTTATGAGTATTTATTTACTAACGCACCCGGTGGCGGCGCAATAAATCAGTCTCTACAAAGAATGACTCTCAATTGAAGGTTAGTTTTTTTCCTGAAAATGTCCATGGCCGCCCTACGAGTTGCCTAATGGTGGGCACACATACCCAGTGTCCCCAGCAATGACTGCAGAGCATTGTACAAGAACTTCTTGGTCCAAAAGAATACAAACATGAAGATATTAACATCGTTGTGTGTGTTCTTCCCTCCGTTTTTACGATTTTCGAGTATCGGTGAAATGAGACCTTCTTTGGCGGATAACTCAAAATCCTTACATAGGATTTTGTTCCGTCCATTAGGACTTTTGTTCAGGATGTCAAAAGTTAGCTACCTGCAAAAAATGGGTTAATTTCGATGAAACCCATTTTACGTTGAAATACTGCAGGGTCCTTTTCTTCCCCACGAGCCGCCACTGGTGTCTGCCCACTAGATCCCAAGTCAATTTGATTCCCCGTCCGAGAACAAGAAATATTAGCTCTCGTTCTTTTAATTTCAAACATAAGGTGTGAGCACTGAATTTTGTTGCCGAGTTGGCCATGCCTGAGAGAGAGAGAAACGTTGCAGTCATTCATTTTTTTAAATATAATTCAATTGAACTTGACGTAATAATGCACGACATACTTCATTTATCTCACAGCCAACTCTGAATCGGAATTTTGTGGCCTACACGATATATTATAATCGTAGAAACGCTAAGGTGGCGGAATCTATTGCCTGAATGTTGTACTAAAACCCAATCCGAGTCGCATAACTACCGACAGGTGTAAGAACATGCCAACGGCGGCAAATATGACAATAATGCATTTTTTTTTTTTTTTCATAAAAGGAAGGATGTGGATGGAATTGCGGGTTTTTTAGGGAGCGTGAATGATTTGGAAATTGACGTCGGCTAACGAGGCCATCTGCCACAACCGTTGTTTTAATTGTATAATTTGAAATTAAATGAATAACGATAGACAAACACAACGACCATGGTCCTGAGCGAATATTCCGAGGCCCCGATATTTTTCGCCCGGGCTCGGATTCGAACCCACTGGCACAAGCGCTCGCCTGTACCCACAACACCAACGGGCCGCCCAATAATGTAAACATTAAATATTGCTGAATGCCCGAGCTGGCTAAGTAAATTCCCAAGCATCCTCGTTCCCTAACCCGAATTCCCAACAATAAAAAAAAAAAAAAACTTTCCTGTACTTCATAACAGAGCAAGTAAAAATACAAAGACATATTTCCAACGGAAACGAACATCTGATGTTTGTGAATTGTAGAAACAGTTCCGAACTCAGTATAATTATACCAAAAATGGTATCACTGTTTGAAAATCTTAAAATTAACTTAAGTCGTAATGCAGTCCAATTTCCATGTTTATACTCTCCTAGGCGCACATCTCGAGGCTAACCCAAAATGTGTTTATTTCCAGGTTGCGTTGCCGCTGCTCTCGGGGCACACGCAGTCCGTCGCCCTGCCCATCTGCGTGGAGTGCCTCGGCACCGAGCAGAAGAACAAGCACGGCGTCTTCGAGAAGCTGAGCTCGTGCTCGGAGTGCGGCGCCTTCGTGCACCTGAGCTGCGTGAGCGCCGGCCCCGAGCTGGCCCTCCTGATAACGAAGGGCGGCAAGTGGTTCTGCGAGGACTGCCGGACGTGCGAGGGCTGCGGTAAGTAGAATTCACACGATTCAACTATCACCACCAACTGCCAGCCATTAATGCCATAGACTGAGTTTGGCGCGCTGTAGAGTACGTTTGAATAGAGAAGAGCCCAAGGTCGCGTGATATTTCAACGGTCGCTTGTGCCAGTGGCGTGCGCAATTCAAGTAAATATATTTGGGAGGGCAGAGAATAATACGTCAAAATCCCAATATAGGTGCCGCCTTCAAAAACATCCATATTGCTTCGTATTCCGTAAACTCTGTACAGATAATGTCACGAGATTGAGAGTGAATTACTTGTCCACGTTTCCCCAACAAACATTTCCTTTCGGCGGCCATCGGAATGCAGCAATAAATGATTTAATCAAAAATGAAACAACTATCGTACAGTTCACTAACTAATAAGTTCTAAAAAGAACTGACTTTTAAAAACACAGGAAAAACGAATCATAGCAAAACAACGAACAATAAAAAGCAGAATGACACTCGGAACTCGGAAGCAACTACGCTAATGAAACACTGTCACAGCCTATTCTGCATAATAGATTCGACTAACGGCTAAAAACCAGTTTTCGTTCGTGCGCAAGGTTCTTCTCTATTCAAACGTACTCTAACTATAGGTGTTTTTATGAGTTTCGGTTGGCAACGTTGCCATTGAGAATATTTCATTTTCATACATATGTTTACAAGTGAATTTTCAATCAATTCTATGCACCTCACATTTATGCCATATTTATGTTTATGCGGTTGGCAACATTGCCATTGATAATATTTCGTCTTCATTAAATTTATTTCTTGCATCTGCTTACAATTTTCAATATACAGGGTGCCTGGATTTCGTACGGACAACATGGGCAACTTCTGTATTTGAAGAGATAGATGGTCAAATTAGCAAAAAGGTGCAGGTTCGAGGGCTCGTTGAGAATCCACCCTCAAATCCCACTTGTCATGGCCTCCACAATAAAAATTAAAAGAAAATCTGAAATTGAAGAAATTGGGAGATTTTGTTTTAATTCTTATTTTGAACAAGTGAGCCATGACAAGTGGAATTTGGGGGTGGATTCTCGACGCACCTTTTTGCTATGTGACCATCTCTCTATCTCTTCAAATGCAGAAGTTGCCTATGTTGCCCCTACGAAATCCGGGCACCCTGTATAATGAGCGTACAACAAAAATCGACGATGAAGTTGTCTGAATGTCTGAACTAATTGTAAGATCACACGCGCATGCGTAAAGTACTTGACGTATCAGATGATAATAACCCCTAATTATAATATCTGTCATGTCACCTTGTAACCGCAACTAGCATTTCACACGTGTGATCTTGGTGCAGAAAAAGCTTGAATTACATTATACTTTTTTCGTCTAGATTCTCGTTCAAGTTTTGCTTTCGATTTCCGTTCGATTTATATTTATAGTTCATTGCATTCGATATAGAGGGCGCCGCAAGCGGACGACGTATTACCAACCCACTAAATAAAAAGTATTTGTGTACCATGATAAAAATATCAACTTGAAACCCGCGACAAAAATAACTGACTTATAACAATACTGCGACTGGAATGAAAGAAACGCGGTCACCAAGTTATATAGGTTATGTTGCTTGCGCAAACAACTCATGCTTGTTATTTTTTTTCGTCATTGGCAGTACCGAACTTGGACCAATATCAAAGGGAAAATAGGACCGGCTGCATATTTCCATTCAAGAAACTTGATCGGAAATTGGATGGAATTTTCTAAATTACATTCATACTAGATTGTCTCGAAGTAAAATCTAACGAGAATCTAGACGAAAAGAGACGGAAAAAGTATAATGCAATTCAAGCTTAAGACTCGAGATTTCCAACGCCAACTTCGTCATCGATTTTTGTTGTACGCTCAATATCTTGTTGCGCCAATTCATTCTTTACACCCTGTATGCTATATTTATGTTTAATAAATGCTTATCTTAGGCGGTTGGCAACATTGCTATTGACAATGTTTCATTTGCATTAAATTTATTTTATTTTTCAATTTATAGAGGGTGTTTCAGAGGTCTGGGAACAGTCAATCACATGCTTATTTTCCAGAATTTCGAAAAATGTTTTATACAAAAGTTGTGTATAAAAGTGAGCTGCACGCCCCAAAAATATTTAAATTTATACAGGGTGTCTCATAACAAAGTTACAGACCAAACTTATGTTTTTTCAAATGGAACACCCTGTATTTTTTGTCATTTTTACTTTCTCCGTTACGAAGTACGAAAAAGTATTGTGATCGTGATTTTTTTTTGAAAATTTTTTTTACGGAAATATCCGTTTTGGTGTCCCTAGATGCCATTTTAACAATTTCTGGAAAAAAAAAATTGTGTGTGTGTGTGTCTGTCTGTGCGCGCTGTATCTCAAAAACTGATAGAGCAATTGATATGAAACTTTGAACATCTGTCTTATTTGATAATCTGAAGAACTGAAAAGCGTTTGGTAAAATTTCGTACACCGGAAGTGGGAGTTTACCTTAACTGTTTTTTGTTTTTTGCCAATATTTTCTTAAATATGAAAAATATTTTAATTATGAGACACCCTGTATAAATTTAAATATTTTTAGGGCGTGCAGCTCACTATTATACACAACTTTTGTATAAAACATTTTTCAAAATTTTGGCAAATAAGCACCTGATTAACCGTTCCCAGAGCTCTGAAACACCCTGTATTTTACTGCGCCAAACAATTCTATACGGGATGCTATATTTATGTTTAAAAAATCCTTATCTTAGGCGGTTGGCAACATTGGGCCCTATTCTGTTTTTATCACGGTGATAACTTTACGCCGTGAAAATTTATCACATCGTTTTCGATCGAACGGCAAATTGGTATTCCGTTCCTAACGTGATAAAGTAAGTGTGACAACACTGTAAAATCGAAGCAAGTGAACTAATAACGGCATGCTTTCGCCATTTTTCAAATTTGCGCGGGAAAATCAGTACCGAGTGCACTTGAAGCGAACTGTAATTAAGTTAATTTTGAAGAATTATGGAATTGAAAACTACTGATCACCATCTAATATTGGTGTGTTGATTCGAAACACTCACAAATTTGTTGTTTTTAAAACAAATATTCTAAATTCACATTTCGGCGTCTCAAATGGATTGCTAAATGTCGTTAAAATTGCAGCAAATAATAATTTTCAGCTGCTGCTTCTTGTTCCCGCAAGCGAAATAAAGACCATATTCACAATTTTATGGTTAACACACACTTATCACCTGCTCCGAACTCGGTGATAAAACTGAACCTTACTTTTCGACTGACGTCACTCGAAACTCGATCGGTGATAGAAACAGAATCGGAAACTTGCGTGAAGTGAAAAGTTTTCGATGATAATCGAAAACTTTTCGAAAGTGATAAAAACAGAATAGGGCCCATTGCCATTGACAATATTTCGTTTTCATTAAATTTTTGCATATAATTTTCAATTTATATTTTATACATTTATGTTTAACAAATCCTTATCTTAGGCAACTCGAACGTATCCACCTGCCTGTTGTGCTGTTGCAACTGCGACAGGAACTACCACATGAAATGCCTCGACCCGCCAGCGGAGAAGAAGCCGAAGTGCCCGTGGCGGTGTCGACACTGCCTCGGCCACCACGAGAACCAGGTAAAGCCCAAGAAGTCCGAGCCGGGCAGCGCGGTGCGGAAAAAAAAGGACAAAGTGCGCGAGAAGATGAAGGAGAACTCGAAGTATGCCGTCGCCCAGGTAAAGTACGCCGCGCGCCTTACAAAAACGAAACTATTTCCAGGGTGCAGCAAGCGGACGACCCGCCGACGCCGACGTCCTCGAACGGCAGGACGGCCCCGTCGCCCGACAGCCCGACGGCCACACCGACGATAAAGGGCGCCAACGCCCGTAAACAACGGACCCAGGGCGCGACGGTTCCGCAATCCAACGCCGACTTAAGCGACAGCGATAGCAGCGAACACGAGGGTACGCCAAAACCCAATCCTCCTAAAACACTCCACCACTCCCAGAAATCACACACCACCACCATCACGCAAAACCATGACCTAAACCCCCGCCTTGACACTTCCGACCGTATGTCCAAAGAGAAGCAAAAGTTCTTCCGACTGTCTGCGTTCAACGCCGACAAAAAACGGCAGGCAAAGCTGGCCCCGCCCGCGCGACCTCCAGCGGCCAAACTGACCAGAACCGACCCCCCGAAATCGAGGCCGAGAAAGAGCTCGTCGTCATCGTCGTCGTGCGACGACGAATCGAAAGAGTCGTCCTCGAGCAGTTCCGAGAGCTCCGACACGGACACGGAGAGTTCGGAGCAGCAGTCCGAGCCTGCCGTCGCCGTCGTCGCCAAGAAACCGACGACGTTCGGCTCGATCGGGGGAATAGAGGCCGACACGAATTCGATATGGGGTTTCGCAGCAGCAGCAGCCGAGGCTAAGAAACTACAGGAGAAACCGTTGTCCTTCGCCAATTTCGTGGACGAGCCGAGGGACGAAAAGGTCGATGACAAAAGAGCTAGCAAGGGCGGTGGCATGGGTCAACTGCGTGGTTTGTTCGATGGTTTATCGCACTTGTTCGCCATGCCCACAGATGGAAGAGCTAGAAGTTCTAACGGCGCCCCCAATTACAATCCCAGTCGCAGGAAAAAAGAATCCACGCCCGTCCCCAAACCGACCACTCCCACCGCACCCTCACCGCCGCCGATACCCAAACAACCGCCACCACCACCACCACCTCCACCTCCACCTCCGCCTCCCGCTCCTCCAGTTCAAAAGCCCGACGACGAGGAAGTCAGTCACGTAATGACACCGTCGAACTTAGTAAAGACGGCTGTGAACTCTAAACGACTCGAGCACGAGCGCAGGAAGTTGCTTAGTCACAATGATCCCGTGTTCGGATGTTCGGGCAGTTTTAAACAGGTCCTCGAGGACGAGAAACGCACGACGAAAAAGCGAAATCTCATTGCCGAAGCCGCTCAGATTGCGCAACCGTTGTCGGTGCTGCCGCTTGCCACCAATCAGACGGGTAAGAATAAAACCACGGACAAAACAAGAACACAACCACAACCATTTTCATGATCTCTCTTTCTCTCTCTCACGCCCCCCACCGCCTTTCCATTCACCGGTGTCCCTCCAATGTATGAGTACACTTACCTTACGCCGTGTGCCTCAAAAAAAGTTTATGAATCTATCTCTCACTATTTTTTTTTTTTTTTAAATCGAAATTGAAATTTCGAGGTACTCCAATCAGACGAGATTTAATGATTAAAATCGAACGGATCGAGCCTAAATCCTAATACGAATTAAAACAATTTTGTCGCCTGTCTCTACTGAAACAATATATATTTCGGCCATAAAAATCGGGTTTAAACTACGATTTAGTGTATCTAGGGCTGAAAAAATAATATGCATAATCTAGACAAGCTTTCGCGGAATATGAGTAGGCTATGCAAAAATCTGACAGTGACAGTTCAATGGTGCGCGATTAAAAATTTCCTGAAACACTGTTTTTACTTAAGGCAGGCGAAAAAATATCGAGTGTAACTCATGCCGAAATGCTTTAGCAACCCGCCGCTAGGGTTATTTCGGCCCTTGATACACTATATACTATTAAATGTTTAAATGAAAAATTTATTAATACACATGATTTTTTAATCAAGTGCTGATTGAATGACCATCTCAAAACTAACTACAGTTGCGTGTGATACCGAAAAAGTTAAGTTTTCATTTAAACATTGTGCGTGTAGCTGTAGTTCAATTAGTACACATATTTTGCCAGTATTACCTAATTTCGATGGCATTTTTAGCTATAAAACAAAACATGTTATTTTTCTATATACGGATAATTTTTTATCTCATAATGTAGCAGGGATACAAAGTCGAAAATGTTTCGTTTTTTTTTTATGCTGAAATAAAACTTGGTGCAAAAAGTATTGCAGAGAAACTGAAAATCACTGTTTCTATTTAATGTAATTGCGAATTCGTTGAACAAATAGTGATGGCAAATGTGCTATAAAATCTCAACGGGACCCAAGAAATACCACTAAATTGTCAGATTTTATACAGGGTGTCCGTTTTCCAGATACAGCAACCACAATGTGGTCGTTTATGTTGTGCACCAAAGGGGGTAGCGGGTGTGGCGGCCCACACGCGATTTGAGTTGCAAGTGTAGAAACCTTGTTTCGAATATTAAAAAAATGGGATTTGTATGCTTATTAACTGTCATATTTGACTTGTACCAAAAATGTGGTAAAAATCGCGTTTTTTTTAAATTATTCCACTAAAATTGTGTGTATTTTTTCCGGTCAGTTGTGTGATTTAATTGATTTAATTTTAAATAAAACAGTTTCTTTGTTAATATCACACTTTATTGTTTAGTGACTCGAGTTTCGATCATAAGCTGATCATTTTCAAACTTAAAGTAAATTAAATTACAATAAACACACGTATTTATGCGGAATGGAATAAGGAGGAGAATACTAGGTCGACCTTATCTCGAGTCGAAACTCGAGTCACTAAACAATAAAGTGTGATATTAACAAAGAAACTGTTTTATTTAAAGTTCCAAAATGTATCACGAAGTTAACGCCTCAACCATCAATCAATTGATTTAATTTTATTACACCCAAAACTAGAGAACGGCATTTTTTCCAGATTTTTTACGGGTCATGGAACTCCAAAAAATTGGTGTAAACAGCAGAAAACTTTGTTTTTCATAACAATATACTTACACGAGTAATTAACAAAGTATAAGTCGTGTATAACATTTTTAGGATAAAATACATTATCATAGGATATACAAATGTTAGAATACATACTACCGTGGACAAAAAAAATGACACCCCTAATTTTATTAATGTAAATATGACTTTTAATTTGACAAACTGGCAAATGTCAATCTTGTCAGATATGTGTTAATCATATAGATATATGAACATAAATTGAATATGCCATACTTAAGTAACACACAGAAAGCACAAATTGCTATGCAGGTCAAATGTGGCAAATATATCAATGATGTAGCAGCTGAATTGAATGTAAGTAGACGTACAGTGCAAAAAATTTCAAAAATGTGGAGGAATGAAAGGCGATTGGAGCAGATTAAAGGTTTGGGCCGCCAAAAAGTTTCAAATAATGAAGAAAATGATGCTGTTATAAACTATTTAATAGAAAATCTGGTTGAAAATGCTACAAATGCCGCATTTATAACAAATTTTCCTGGAAGTTCCCGAACAGCTTGCAGACGTCTAAAGTTAAGTGCGTTATCTTGCCATGCCGCAGCCAGAAAACCTCTATTGACTCAAATTTAGGACAGCAAAATTGTTTTTGCACTGGAATATCTTCCGAGGCAAGAAGACTTTTGGAGTAAAGTGATATTTTCAGATAAAAAACGTTTCAATCATCCTATAATGGAAGAACTAAAGTATATCGGCCACGAAATGCACGATTCGAAGAATCCCATCTCCACAAACTTATTAAGCTAATTATTACTGTCACTGTCAAATATTAAGGTTACATAAGTCAAATTCACAACACTAAAAAATAAGAAATAATAGACACATGACAAATTAGGGGTGACATTTTTTTTGTCCACGGTAGTATAGGAACTTTATTTGTCTTCGTTTTTCGCTTAAATTATGAGTCCCAACAATACGATATTTGAATTTGGCGCGATGTCGGTAAAGTAGATTACTGGTGCTGGAATTGCTGTACGGCGATTGCGCACGGCATTGCGCACACTCGGGGTTACACTACCCCATGTTTGGCGGTGTCAACAAACACATCTGATTCTTCATGTTCCGCCAAATCTATATTTGATGATTATATAAACAAATATATCGTGGTGGATAAAAATCGTCTGGAACTCGACCAGTTCAGGTAATGTAAACAGTACTTGTCGTATTGTTGGGACTCATATTTTAAGCGAAAAAACGAAGACAAAAGAAATTCCTATACAGGGTGTCCCATTTTAAATTGCCACCCCAAATATCTCAAAACCTGAGCAACATGGCAAAAAATGTTTCAGATAAAAGTTGTAGGAAGAAGGGGACATATGTTGCTGACCTTGAAAATTACCTTGGGATCGATTTTCAAGGTCAAACGAAGATCAACTTTGATTTTTCAAATGGAACCCCCAATAATTTTTTATTACGGGATTGTATTCTACGGGAAAAAATGTAGGAAACGTTTTTTTTTAAAGTTTTTTCACGAATTTTGTCCGTCATGTTTGAAATCTCAGGCTGTGATTCCATTACCCTCGGCATTAGCGTCACCCGATGTGCACCACGTGGTGGTTGCCGATGGGATTTTGCACTTCATTGGCCCTGAAAAGGGCCGATGGTTTCAGTGGCTGGAGGATCGATCACGTTCTTAGATCAAATGCTCGATCGTGTCCATCCTCGTCAATGCACTTCTCTGCCCGCTAGCGAAAGTTAACTTGAACATTTCGAAGGGTTCGGATGGAAATGACTCGAAATGCAGCCCTAATCCTATCCTTCATGTTCTGCACTGTTGTCGGAGCTTCAGCAAATATTTTCTCGTTGACCAGTATCCAGAGGAAAAAGTAAAGGGGAATAAGATCCAGGGATCTTTGATGCTAATGCCGAGTGTAATGCATGAACCACAGCCTGGATTCATCTGAGATTTCAAACAACATGACTGACAAAATTCGTGAAAAAACTCAAAAGAAACATTTCCTACAAAAAGTTTGTAATTTTTCCCGTAATAAAAAATAGGGGGTTCCATTTGAAAAATCAAAGTTGACCTTCATTTGACCTTGAAAATTAACGCCAAGATCATTTTCAAGGTCACCAGCATACGTACCCCTCCGAACCCTACAACTTTTATCTGAAACATTTTTTGCCATGTTGCTCAGGTTTCGAGATATTTGGGGGGGCAATTTAAAATGGGACACCCTGTATGTATTCTAACATTTGTATATGCTATAATAATGTATTTTATCCTAAAAATGTTATATAAGACTTTGTCAATTACTCGTGTAAGTATATTTTTATTAGCAGGTTATGAAAAACAAAATTTGTTTAATTTGAGTTTTCGCGCGAACAAGTGAAGATATTAACACGCGGTTAAGGGGATAATGAAGGTCATTAATATGGCTACTTATGCTATTTGGCCCCTTTTTGTAAGCGCACAAGAAAGCTGTCAAAAAAATTTTTATTCTTGAAAAACTATTTTTTTCACGTTTTTCTACTATTTACACCAAGTTTTCGAAAGTTCCACGACCTATAAAAAATCTGGCAAAAGTGCCGTTCCGTAGTTTTGGGTGTAATAAAATTAAATCAATTAAATCCGATCACACAACTGACGGGAAAAAATACACACAATTTTACAGTGGAATAATTAAAAAAAAAAAAATTTTACTACATTTTTGGTAAGTCGAATATAACAGTTAACAGTTGAGGTTTCTAAACTTGCAACTCAAATCGCGCCGGGGCCACCACACCCATCTAATCCCGCCACTCCCTCTCACCTCATTATTTGTTCCAATGAAAAACAACAATATATATTTCGAGAACAAGAGAAAGTTATTTTTCTAACCGACTCTGTATCTTTGCTTTATTGGGATTGTCGTTGCGGTAGTCAAGTTATTGCTTCCGATTTGTAATGGTATTCTAAAAATCAAGTCAAAAGCGAAGCTACAATGATGAGATGCGCATCAACATCAACTTTATGCTTCCCTTAAACGGTTAAATCTTAATAATCTAAAAGTTTTTTTTAGAGAAAGAGTAGAAAAATTAAAGTGTGGTTATTGTACAAACTGAAACTTTTTGTGATCGCGAGATGCGAATCTCGGCAATCAAGCAAAACTACTCATAGAAAAGACACAAATTCACGCGTACATCGATAAGTCGCAAAAAAAAAAATGGCAAAAATCTAGAATGTGGCCTTGCGTAGGGAAAAGTTATCACATCAGAGGGCCACAACGACAATGCAACGAAAGAGGTAAATCTAGATGGGGGGTGCATTGATTAACCCTAAGCTAAAAATAAGCACCAATCGTTGCAATTGCCAAGTGGTAAATAAAGTACGCTCGTCATTTAAATACTGTGTGTTCGATAAAAACCGTCCAACGCCATAACTCTGTTATTTATTGACCGATTTGAATGAACTAAAAAATAATGTCAATTGCTGTTAAAATACTATTAAATGACGGTAATTATATATTTTTTCAAAATCAACTTCATTGCCAATCGATAGTCAACTTTAAATTTTTAAATGGCTGCATATCCTTTTCTAATTTTATAATATCAGACATTGTTTTTCTGAATCCAACTATGCCCGATACGTTGGTTTTAAATTAATATTTATGCCAGAAAAAGATAATAACAAATTTTTTTTGGGAATAAATGTAGTGTGCCTTGAAAAAAATTCGAATCGACAAATGTCATTTATTGCATAAGTAATGTCAACCATTTGTTATTGGTGTGTGTTTCAGACATAATCATGAACAATAGCGAATTAACATTATGTTACATAATAGAAATCGAAGAGCGGCTGCACGAATTTATCATCTACGGTTTCCAGAGCGGCCTAAAATTAGAAGGTTAGAAGGAAATTTGAGACGATATGGAGCCTCTAAAAAGTCGAAGAGAGCGGATCGACAATTGCGTGTACTTGCCGAGTTAGACGTTCTACTTGGTGTTTGCAATAATCACTGAACATCTAAATCGCAAGTGAATTAATACTTATTTATTCTATTGTAACATTGGGTCCTTATTATTCACGTTTGACATAACCTTACAACAAATGACATTTGTCACTTTTTTATAAGGCACGCTAATTATATTTTTTGAAAAATATAATTTTAAATGGAAGATTTATTTTAATTTTTTTCGACCAAAATATTGAACGAAAAACAACATATTGGGCATTGTTGGATTCAGAAAAATAATGTCGAATGTAAAAAAATTAAAACATTATATGCTGCCATTTGAAAATTTTAAGTTTGCTATCATTTGACAATGAAGTTTTTATTGAAAAAAATCAATATTGATGTCATTTGTTGGTATTTAAACCACCATTGACTTTGGTTTTTAGTTCATTTATATCGGTCAATAAATAACAGAGTTATGGCATTGGGCGTTTTTTATCGAACACACAGAATACACACAAAAAAAAAGGTAAACGATAATTAGGTTAGACTTTTAGTACTTTAAAATTCGTCCTCAAGGGGCACCTCGGTCAAAACGCCAGATTCTAAACTTGAGCCAAATTTTTAAACCGCGCACGCGTTTATTGGGATTGGTGCATTATGCTCTTTAATACACTTGTTTGTTTCTTCTCCGGCTCGTGTTCATCTTCTTCCGAACGTAGTCAAAATTTTTTGCAATGGATTTGACACCGGGTAAACGACCGACAATATTATGCCTCGGAGTGCGTTTGTTAGAACTAGCAAGTTGTGCTATCTTTACCAATAAAATTACGTTCTTCATGTCAACTGTCATATTTTCATTTTTGACATCACTAGAGTTGTAACAAGCACTCGAAACGTGTTGCGCAGTGACACCGGATAAATGATTGACAATGTTACTTCTCGGAGTGCGTTTGTTAGAACTAGCGATTTGTGCCATCTTTACCAATACAATTATGTTCTCCATGTCAACTGTCATATTTTCATTTTCGACATTACTAGAGTTGTAACAAGCACTCAAAGCGTATTGCGCAGTGACACCGGGTAAATGACTGACGATATTACTTCTCGGAGTGCTTTTGTTAGGACGAGAAGGATAGGCCATCCCCCGAGTTGTGCCACCTTTACCAACATAATGATGTTTTCCATCAAAAATTGAGGCTTCATGTCAACTGTCACATTATTTTTCCCCGTAATTGGAATACTCTGTTGGCAAATAAATGAATTATTATTATTATTATTTTGTAGTAAGCATCTGTGCGGTGACCATCTTAAATTGAATTGGCTCCAGAGATTTGTTGAGGCGTTCTCTCAGATTCTTCGAATACTTTCTCACTCCATGCAAACGTCTCGAGTGCTCGGTAATACTGTATCTGTATTACGGCCAATGTGTCCACTGGCGGTGTCGCTCTCCACTTCGTAACAATCGACGTAACTGGAATACTCTGTTGGCAAATAAATGAATTATTATTATTATTATGTAGCAAGCATTCTTAAATTGAATTGGCTCCGGAGATTTGTTGACGCGCTCTCTCGTTTTTTCCGAATTCTTTCTCACCCTGCTCAAACGTCTCGAGTGCTCGGTAATACTCGGTCATTGTGTCCACTGGCAGTGTCGCTCTCCACTTCGTAACGATCGACATCATCTTCAAAATTCTCTAGTCGATGGACAAGGGTTTGCTGGGGAGCCATCCATGTTGGTTGTAGATTTAACTGTGCGGGTAACCTTGTAGTTTATGATGCTAGTGAATGGACCGAAGTAAACGCAACAACTTGAGCTCCAAGGGTCCGCCCCACCCTGGATCGACTAATAATTTCAGTTGCGGTTGCGATATGTGATGTGATATCTTTTAAAACCAGATCCGTCTCCACTTGCCAGTTACCGGTTGCAACGATTGGTGTTCTTAAGGTTAGGGTGAAGTAAGTCGGGGGGATGTTCCTTAACCTCACCTCACCCTAACTTAAGGAACACCCCCCCCCGACTTCCTTAACCTCACCCACGATTGGTGCTCACCCTAACCTCAAAGCACCAATCGTTGTAACCGCTAGGTTAGGGTGAAGTTAAGAAATTCGGGGGGTTCTCCTTAACCTCACCCTGCACCAATGACAATCGCTAACTGGCAAGTGAAGACGGATCTGGTTTTAAAAGATTTCACATCGTTTCGAATAGACGGACGTGACAACATGGCGCACCGATCCGCACGATTTTCGCGCATGCGTATTTTTGTTAATATCATTACCACATCGTTATTTTCTCCGATGTAAAACGTTTAGTACACGACTAAATACTAGTTAATGCAATACTCACGTAGAAAATAAAACCATAAAAACACGTCAACGTCGTAACTCGCGTATTGAGAGAGAGGCACAATGGGCACAACAAAACACTAACGCGAGAACTCGAGCCGTGAGTGAAACGTGCACGCGGTCTGCAAGTTGTCTCTGGACATTGCTCAGGTTGCATTTATAAGTAGAAGTGATACATAGAGGGCGCCCTGTTCCTATATCTCAACCTTGTTTAAAAATATGGCAACTAATTTTAGAATAAGTATTAGAGATATGCTCATAAATTTTAAATGTGACTACGCCCTAGTATAATTCTTTCTTGCCAATGCAGGCATTTTCTTGCTGTTGCACCATTATTTCAAGAATTTCACCAGGTTGTTAAACCATATGACAGGGCAAATTGACATTTTATTTATTTTATAAAACGAACACCCCAGACATTTTAATTTATCGCGTAGAGAAAATACAGAAGGTGGGAAACATTAAGAATGTTTTCCTTCCAATTAAGCACATCGAGCCATCTATTGGCCCGTGTCAAAACCTTCTCTCTGAGATAAGTTGAGGTGGTAATACAGATAGGTGCGGTCTCTGCAACTGACCCTACCTATCTGTATTACCACCTCTTATTCCTCGGCCGTACCAGAAAAAAACTCCGCGAACCGTCACTGTGGCACAGTGATAAAGCACTTGAATTGTAATCGCATATCTTAAGCGATGTTTTGCAGTCAACATAAATATTATCATCTAATCTCGCGTATCCATTTCAATGATTCGGAAACCTATGACGTAATTAGTGCAAAATGTGCCCATCAAGCGATTGACGGATCGAGTTACTGCGAAGTTAATAATGATTTGAACATGCGCGGTTGTTGTTTTAATATTGGTGAATAATTGAGCCGCTCCTCGCCACCACTTCGATTGTTTGGTTGAAGTGTGCGACGAAAATTGTACTCCATCGTGCCGTTATCAGCGCCACCTTATCTGCGGCATCCGTTCGATACGCGCATTCGTGCCTAGAAGTGCAACTGGCGTGCGTGCGAAAGAGCAGGATGAAGATCGGAAAAAACGGTGCGACCACCGCAAATCCTTTCGTTGGTAATACTGTGGCGTATTTTTTCCGTGTAATTGGAACTAGATTATCCGCGCGACTATGACTAGGCGGTAGTTATGTTGGTATGACGCATCGGTGAATTGTTATTTTGACGTTGGAGTTTTGTATACAAACAATTATTGACAGTAATTGATGGAAACATTTTGTACGCTTGGGTTGGGTTTAAACACCCGGCGATTTGTTTTTCGAGTTTGTTTACGTGTTTTAATTATCGAAAATAATTCGTTGATTGTGGATGATTAACGCATTTTTTTTTCGGGTGTTGAAATTCGCGCTTACGCGTTTGAGGTTGGGAACTATGTTGGGATTTACACGTTTTTTCACTTTCTCCGAACGAAGTATAAATAGAAGCCGATAGTGCACCAATAGCTAGCAAGTAAAGCGTAAACATCTGTGAGTGTAAAGTAATAAAATGTCCAATTACTTCTTAGACGCCTTCATAGCGTGGCCAGAGTATACAATACTTGTTACAATTTAAAAACAATAAGAAGAGATATATGCAATGAAAAAGATACGCGTTTACAAGATTAACACGTTGACTGCCACGGCCTTGCAAAATGCATTAAGAAACTACGAGTAATCTCTAGTTGGCAGTCAATGTGTTAAGCATCAAATAGCAAAGTTGAGGAATTCACCGAACGCTTGTGTTGCCAAGTGTTCGAATAACGAAAACAGAGATAACGAAAAGCCAGATTGTCAGTTCTGCGTACTACGGTTTTTCCATCACTGGAAAGCCACATTGATTAACACATAACCCGAATTCGTGTGAGTCATAAAAAGGACGAGGACGCCCACGAGGATAAGAGCTGCATCCCTTCGGAACCTTTAATCCTCCGGTAGTCGGTAGTTTATGAAATGCGCTAAAATTGTAACTCGTGCAAAATTGGTTTACTTACCGGAATCTTTGAATTAGCAGCTTGCGTAAAACTTTCTTTCTGAATTTATCTTTGGAAGCATTGGCGCCTCATTAAAATTGGGCTGTTTCAATCGCAGAAAAATGCATATTTTTCGATAGATGAAATCCATTAGTTGATTAATTTTTAATATTAAAGGCACTAGGGTAAGTCAATATATGTTGCAAATGTCAGCGTACTTTATACCGTCGTAAATTACGAGCGCATGTTTTTCCAGTAGATGGCAGCATGTGTATGCTTGCCATACAAGGTGTAGTGGAACAAAACGGAACATAGGATTTTCAATGTTAATTCCTTTACGCTGGAATATTATCTTTCCTGACCGTTTTAGAGGAAACATGTAGAAACACTTTTTGTAGAGTAAAAATTCCTGCATGCAGTCATGTTATTATTTATTTTTTAGCATTTATAAAAACTCTAAAAAATGATAATTTTCACGAAAATAATGGTTGCCATGAAATTAAACAAAAGTGGTGCGCTGTTGATTTCTTGGCTTGTGTCAAATTTATTTTATGCTCCATAACTTTTTATAAGTTATTCTATTCAAGAAAAAGTGCAAATTGTGAAGTAGTGCTATGCTGGTAGCAGTTTTCGTGAAGTGCAGGATATGTTTGCCGTCAACTATCCCGATCGACCAATTCCCTCTATTGCAACGATCCAAAGGTTGACTCATAAATTTGAAACGACGGGCTCAGTATTACGGATTTCAAATGCAGAGCAGAATAATTTACCAATAGATGAGAAGGATGATGAGTTTACAGTCTTAGCTTCTGCAGTAGAAGATCCAAACATGAGCAAAAGACAAATTGCTGACAAGTGTGGAATTAACTATACGGCTGCCCAGAGGTATTTAAAGAAACATCATTTTCGCCAGTGCCACTAAGAAATATTACAACGTGATTACCCGCACTTTATGAAAACTGCTACCAGCATAGCACCACTAAACTATTTGTACTTTTTCTTGAATAGAATACATTCTTAATGAAAAAACTTGTAAACAGTTATAAAATATTCAATACATTTGACAGAAGCCAACAAATCAACAGCGCACCGTTTTTGTTTAATTTCATGGCAACCATTATTTTCGTGAAAATTATCATTTTTTAGGGTTTTAAGAATGCTAAAAAAATAAATAATAGCTGGAATTTTTACTCTACAAAACATTTATTTACATGTTTCCGCTAAAATAATCAGGGAAGATAATATTCCAGTATAAAGATATTAACATTAAAAATTCTATGTTCCGTTTTGTTCCACTACACCCTGTATAGGCTCACGTTCACTGCGTTACAGGGTGTAGATAAACAAAACGGACCATTGGGTTTTCAATTCTTATTTCTTTATATTGGAATATTATCTTGCCTGATCATTTTAGAGTAAACATGTAAAAACATTTCTGCATGCAGTCATGCTATTATTTATGTTTTTGCATTTACAAAAACCCGAAAAAATAATAATGATAATTTTCATGAAAATAATGGTTGCCATGAAATTTAAAAAAAAATGATGCGCTGTTGATCTGTTGGTTTCTGTCAAATTGATTGAATACTTCATAACTGTTTTCAAGTTTTTTCATTAAAAATGTATTCTATTTAAGAAAAAGTGCAAATTGTGAAGTGGTGGGAGTTTTGTTGAAGTGCGGGATATGTTTGCAATAAAATGTTCAGCATGGATTCATGCTATTATTTCTATTTTCATTCATAAAAACCAAAATTTCATGGCAACCATTATTTTCGTGAAAATTATCATTTTTATTTTATTACTTTTTCGGGTTTTATGAATGCAAAAAAATAAATAACAGCATGACTGCGTGCAGAAATTTTCACTCTACAAAAAATGTATTAACATGTTTACTCTAAAATGATCAGGTAAGATAATATTCCAATATAAAAAAATGAACATTGAAAATCCGTTCCGTTTTGTTCATCGCGCTACCCTATTTGGAAGTTTCTGTTACCAATTGACTCCATTCGGTTTGCAGTAGCATACGGGGTTTACATGTCCCTACTGTTAGTAAAAAAAATCACACAAAAACCATCAGATTCGGATTAAGGGAGGGTGACAAGGTCACTGTATCCTATAACCATAGCCACAGTGCTATAGCAGTGAATATGGCCAGGCACACATTGCGACGCATGGCAGCACAGCACAGAGAAAGTCTGCGTGACACAGAGTGAGATTAAGGGAGGGTGACGAGGTCACTGTATCCAAAAACCATAGCCGCAGTGAACATGTGTTAAAGAATAAGACCAGGCGCACATTGCGACGCAGGGCAGCGCATGGCAGCACAGGTCTGCGTGACACAGAGTGAGCGCACATTGGCAAGTAGTTTTATGCCATTCCAAATTCTATCCTTTAATTTAGCCCTCGTGTAGTCTGGATCATGTGCGTCGTAGAGAACAGTTCTGTTTCGAACAGCTTCAATTAATTCTTCAAGCATGATCTTATAATTTGAGAGAGCCGTGCAGCTTTCGCAACACGTACGCAGTAAACTGTGTATCGAAGTTCTGCGTCAAGCAGGTGTAAACAACCCCTGTGGTGCTCTGCGTCCCAATTTACGCCCCCGTATTAAAATCCTTGCGATACAAAAACCTATGCTGTGTCGCCTGCGTCGCAATGTGCGCCCGGGCTAAGTCTTTGTAAATACAGATTTGAGATGTACAGTTTACGAGATCCTAATAGCGAGCGCACTTTTTGTACCATATGAAAAAAAAATAGTGAAGATACATTTACGTACTTAAATGGGAGAGACATTTTTGAGCCGCACTGTGTTTATATTGTTCATTTTGGCTTGGAATCTTCATGCATATTAAATTTTTTTGCGACATCCTCATGCTCATTCTAAATTTTTCCATTCCGCGTGCGTTCCGATTATCCCGATTGAAATGAACGTGCTTTCGTCGGTTTAAAATAATTTCATTACCTGTGACGGCTCGTGTTTTGAAACGTGCACGGCCAAACTTAAAATTCGGTTGATCACGATAGAGCTCTGGAGTTTTCAAATATAGTGAAGATTTTTATAGTGAGCAAATTTCTAATATATTCTGTACGCACCTCTGCTAGATTACTAGATCTTCACTGAAGCTTCACGATAGAGCTCTGGGGTTAATTCTCAATTATAGTTAAGATTACTAGATTTCACCAAAGCTCTATTCTGTATACCAGAGTATATACTAAATTAGTAGAGATGTTAATTCTGTTCAAATCACTTCTATTAGAAAATATATAGATTCTCCGGGAGCTTTATTCTGTTCACTTGTTCCGGAGTTGTCACTCTACTACCATATGTATAAAACATATTTAGATAAGGTATGTCCATGATAAACAAAATCACGGTCTTAGATTAGTTCAGCACGTTGTTGACTTTATGTCAATTAATTACTTTGAACAACTGGTGGCGAAGACGTAATGCGACGTACGTTCCGAAATATAAAGCCACCCTTTATCTAAATAATTTTTATACATATGGTATAATTTAATGAGCAGAATATAACTCCCGAAAAATTTGCACTACTCTAGTAAATCTGAATAATCCTGCTTAATCACACACTGAGCTAGAGCGTATCACATTTGGTCGACCCGTGTATCAGAACACTGGCCGTCACTGCGTATTTCGTATTTTAAGGTGACGAAGATCCGTTATCGGGAGCACGCCACGCCGTACATCCCAAAATTCCGAAACAAAAATCCTGCATGCGAAATCTTGGTGTGGTAGACATCATTTTATAACATAGCACATTTTGGCACCTCAAGAAAATTGTCTTATATACAACCGCATAAATATATATATTTCAATAATTTTTTTTTTGAGGTGTCAAAAAATTGTCTTTTGACCTGCTTGCACCCTTACACTTAACTTACCTTGTCTGATTGGCTGGCAATGAGGATAATCCGCTTTTTTATATTACATACATATAATTAGATCTATTTATTATGAATTATATATATTTATAACCAGATATTTTGATTAACATGTGATATTTCGTACGTGTACACACCACACACGGCGGGGGTGATGTGTTTTTGGTTTTCTATAATTTTTTTGTTTTGTTTACAACTACAATTTGCATGCATGCAAATTTTTTTCGTTTGGTGTGAGGGTTAAAAATCCAATACGGAAATTGAGCTTTTTACATGCCGTGTGTTTGAATTTTTTTTTTATCGGTACAACCTTTGGATATAGAAAAATGATTTTGCAAAAAATGACGGGTACATATATATATTTGTTCTTTTTGTGATCTTCAGGAACTTTGAACTCATTCAGACTGAAGAGTTTTAAACGTCGATAAATTTCGAACGGTCCATTGTATACAGTGTAATTAAAATCGGAGGATGAACGTCTGGAGTGAGTATCCCACACTGAAACAAGAAAATAGTTCATACCAATATGTCTGCAAGAACCGTTTCCCGTACAAAACTCAATGAGATTATTTTTTTGATTTAAATTTGATAAAGACAAAATATAGCCTGAATATGAGAATATCTTTGACTATATACTATTGCACTGCCAGCGTCGCTTCATGTGTGTCTCCAAGCAACGGTGGCGCGGCGGGACCCTAAATGGTTGCGGTATGTTACTAAATTGGTAGTTATTTTGTGTCTATGACATATGACTCTATGAGCTCGCATTGCATATTGTGATACCCTGCAATTTATTCACACCTTTGAATATATAAACATTTATATTGTCAAATATTCACACCATGTCAAAATATTGCTATGCGAAAGGCTGCAATACGTCCACGTATATATGCCAACGCGGTTGTAATACTCGTCAGCTGATGTACACGTCAGTTGACTTTTGACTTATAACCTAAAATTCTGTATTAGATTTCCATCAAATCCGGAACTTCGCAAATTATGGGTTGATGCTTTGCCTGTAAAGAACAGGCAGGAAAGTGGACCCGAGTTGCCGAAATATGCTCGCATTTGCATTCTCCACGTTGCTGATGAATACATCTAGAAACATTTTTTTTTGCTTTCCGGTTTTTAAATTACGCTCCATTTTTGGCTCCGGGGCGGGACTTATATCGGACTCCAGCTCGCGGACAACTTTTAGAGCAGTGATCATATGGGAAATGGAGGGGGAATAGCAGTCCATTAGTATATAGTCAAAGGTGAATATTCAACCTGTTTGTGACTCTGCAACTTATATTTCGTCTTCATTAAATTTAAATATATTTAATGCTTCTTGTTGCAGAAGCATTAAATAAATTGATGTCTCTAATTTATTTATTATTTTTTGTATTAAGTTATTACGTTCAAATTCCCCTTTATTTATTAAACTATATAGACATAGCCACGTCGAATTATGAACCAGAATGGTTGCGAACGAATTCACAAGGTGTGCTAGAGACTTTGTGCACCTTTAGAAAAGAATCAAATGGGTTAAAGTCACAATCGTGTGGTGGTTCTGCTTTGCTTAACTGTCGGAATAATTATTCTACTCGATTTGTTTTGTTTCAGTTTTAACTCGGTAAGGGTAAGTTTACAGATACATTTTCATATGAACGTTTTTCTCGTTTCAACGTTGGGATGGACGACACGGGGGCCTGGTGGGTAGCATTCTTGCTTATGGTCCGTGGGGTCGCGGTTCACTTTTTCGAAACACAAAATGGCCTTACAGGTCCATGGATATGTAGTGGGGTTGTATATTATAAAAAATATAATAAATGGGATTGATGGGAACGCGGGTTAAGGAGAGTGAATGATATTAGGGATTTTTACTGTTTGTTAAGTTTTGTGATTATAACGAAATAGTGCAAACACTAACATCCATGGACCCGAAAGGAAAATTTTCGTAAATAAAATCCGGCGTGGGACTCGAACCCACAGCACTTCACACCGAAAGCAGGCGCCACGGAGCGCCCCATATTATAAATTATAATAAACGAATCAGTTATGGCAGGATATCCTTATCGGCTACATCAATTTCCCAAATCATCCGGTCTTCTGCAACCCGAAGTCCTTTCAACCAACCTTCTTTAAAAAAAAAAGTGTTTGTAACTTCTTTGTTTTGTTATAGTAGATAACACCGTTTTGAATGTTATAAAAATTCATCGGCTTACATATACACAGTGTCCCAAATATGGCAGATAAATTCGATGGATGAGTAATGTTTTTCCACAAAAACTCTAGGACTTTGTTTTGCCACCGTGATGTTTTCAGAATATATTTGTTTAGAAAATATATTACATCGGCTTTCGCAACTATAACCAATACACTCGAGAAAGTGATGAGCAATGTTTTTCCGGAAAAACCCTCTGGGCTTTGTTTTGCCATCGGTGTAGGTACCATGATGTTTATTGGGCTTGAGCCCCCCCCCAAGATATTTATGTATCGAGTGTTAACCACCAAACCTGGCCGTTTTAGAATTTTATTAATTGTAATGCCATTGCCATGTTAGACTTTGTTTAATGTTAAAATATCTTCGGATTCGAAATTTCAAAGAAAATATCTAGCCAAGATGATTCTGATCATTTTCCAAAAGCGTTTTGTCACTCATGCGAAATGTTTCTAGTTATTTTGTAAGGTAAACAGTTTTTCTATATAAGGTTGATTTTTACGATTTTCAGCTATTTCAATTATTTTTTGCGAAATCACCACCGTTTTGAAGTTGAAGTTTTCACACATAGATGGTGTGTAAATCATTCATCAGTGGTGTGTGAATGAAATGTAATTGAATGCGATTTTTGTGAGTGAGTTGCACAAGGATAACCGTGCGGCGTTTTCCCCGTTTTGTCAAAATTTTGTGTTTGTACTAATTATTTATATCCAGCACTTGATCAAAACTACTCACTAAAAAGTAAATTGTGTTAACAAGGAGTTTTAATTTTTATTTCGAGGTGTATCCCGAAGTGAACGCCTCCAGACTAGAGGTGGGTCGGCTCAAAGAAGCCACTCCCCGAAGTGAGGAGAAATTTTCCATTTTGAAAAAGTTATGCATTTTTTTTAAGCAAGTTTCACAGCTTTTTTCGCTCATCACTTTCCTAAGTTTTTTATGAGTCGCTCTTTCCGGTTGACAGTTTTCGCCGAGGCAACTCACCAATAAGACTAATTTAGCCCATCTCCACTCGACTCAAAGAGGCAACTCGTCGAAGTGAGGACGAATAGTTATGCTTTTTTTTAAAGCAAGTTTAACACTTTTTTCCTGTCATACTTTGCACTTTCTACAAGGAATTCATGAGTCACTCTTTCCGGTTGACTCCTTTCGCTGAGGCAACTCACCAATAAGCGTAATTTTGCCCACCTCCACTCCACACACTAATAATTTTCAAACATTTTGATTCCTTTAACCCGCCAATGGTGACCTACTGGTCTGTGAGACCGGGTGTGTCGAATAACTTTATTCTCCGTTATTGTTTTTTTGTTGCAATTTCGAGTATCTGTCGCATTGCAGAGCTTAAATTGATTAAATATCTTTGTTTTATTGTCAAAGAGCATATATTTAAAAAAAACATGAACTATTAGTAACATAAATACAAGAAAACGAAATGTAGCCTGAATATATGAATGCTTGCAGATTAACGAACAGGTTGAATATTCATATATTCAGGCTACATTTCGTTTTCTTGTATTTATCTAATGCTTTCTGCAACAAGTAAAGTTGTTTCTAATTTGTTTATTAGTAACATGTTTCGAAAAATCTTCAGTTGAAACCCCCGGTGCGTGAGACCGGCGTCACCATTAAATTGCGTCACCAATGGCGGGTTAAGGGCAGGTTTATCATTGTCTGTAGAGTATGTCTGAATGTGGGAGCGCTAAGCTGCACGTGTTTGTGTGTGTGTGCGTCTGGTGATGCTTCTTATCTCTAAATCTATAAAGTTTTTCAACCGGAATTTTTACGCATTAAATATGGTTTCCCGATCCGTATACCTATGGACCGGTTTCAACCTATCAGGTCTCATCAGCACAGTTAGTAGCCAATGGGGAAATGGAAATTACAGTTGGAATATAAAGGAAACTTTAACGCTTCGCTGCACGCGATTTCACTCATTTTTAATTCGCGTCTTTGTTCAGCTTTGTACGTTCTGATTTATAAGTGGTCTATTTTGTGGACTGATGTGTCACAATTCGCTTGAATTTGGTGGTATTGATCATGGAAGTTCAATATGTACAGTCGGTAAACCCAAATTCTCAAAATCTAACGACAACAAAATTTCGAGAGCTTCTGGTAGTTTCTCAGGCATCAATCAATGACAAGCACGGACCACCCACCACCGGTGGTAATATCTCAAGCATCTATGAAGAAAAGAAAAATGCTCATATTAGAAAAATGTTAAATGCAAATGCTAACCAAATTACGAGGGTCGTTTTTTTTTCAACCATAAGACAAGTGTATATAAAACAATCATTTTTATACCAAAAGTTATGTACACTTATGGTTATTTATCGACGTAATCACCTTGGAGATTTAGGCATTTGTCGTACCTGTGAACGAGCTTTCCAATACCCTCTTCATAAAATGTTGCCGCCAATGAGTTTAAATATGTCTTGACGTTGTCTTGAAGCTCCTCGTTATTTTGGAAGCAAATCAGCCATTCTAGTTTATGCATGTGAGAGTACGGCAGGGAAACAAGAAATAATTGAAAAGTGATGTAGGAAACCCCGGTTGCAACACAGTACGGGCATTATTACCAAGCCCAAGTTTTTCATTTCAAATTTGACCAATAAAATTATGCGCGTGTATCATTTTCATTAGTACAGTGCGACACATTTTTTCAAATGAATTTTTTTTTATATAAAACGAAATATTAAACCATTGTTATTATTCATAATCCTTTATTGGCATATAATCAATTTACATGTCTCATACATTTGTGCCACGTGCACCTTTCGGATTTTTTCACTTTGATTACCTTTGTCACTTTTAGTGCCTCCTTTCCTCCCCTCAATAACTTCACCCTGTCCATAAACCTTGCCCCATATGCCAGCAAGTACCACATAATCCTGCCTCTAGTTTTATAAATAACTAATCCTCTTGAATGCACCACTTCGAGTTATCCATAAATTCGGTTAACCCATTAGTTCTCATTATATTCAAGCGAGTACAACGAACATCACAGGCTCTTGTAACAATTAGTGGCAGTGTTATTTACTTTAGAGAATGTTTCTTTGAAACGAACTCCTCTGTATTCATTGTTTCATCAAATTTAGTCCAAGAAAATATCTATTTTTTCATGGGATATAGCTCTCGTTCAATCAAATTCAACGGCATCTTTCGACTCCATTAAAGTTCAAAGTTTGCAAACATAAACTCCATTCTGAAAACGTGAGTTTCCTAAGTGCCACCCTGTATAACAGGTAAAATCAAGAAAACCGTTTTTGGAATGTCAAACAATAATATGTATCTCGGCTAACGTGTTAAATATGAAATAAAAATAATAAGTAAACACATAAATTTCGTTATCCAAAGGTAATTCCGATAAAACCCCAATTACATTCGTCTCGCGCTTTTTATCGTCCAAACGTGTAACCAACGCCCCCGTTTCCGCCTTGTTGCAGACTACCAGCAACGGCCCCAGCTCCTACCCCCCGGCGTCACCATAAAGGATGTCGAGCTGTTCAGGGAGACGCGCGAGACGGCCAACCAGTCGACCGTTCCCGTCGCGCCGCCCCCGCCTGCCGCCGCCGCCCCCGAGGCCAACAACGGCGCCCTCGCAAGCCCCGCGCAGGCCATGGCCCAGCTGCGCAACCCGGGCGCCATCGAGTTCGGCCGGTACGAGATCCAGACGTGGTACTCGTCCCCCTTCCCCCAGGAGTACGCCCGCCTGCCGAAACTGTTCCTCTGCGAGTTCTGCCTGAAGTACACGAAGAGCAAGGCGGTGCTGGAGCGGCACCAGGACAAGTGCACGTGGAAGCACCCGCCCGCCACCGAGATCTACAGGTGCAATGACATTTCCGTGTTCGAGGTGGACGGCAACGTCAACAAGATCTACTGCCAGAATCTCTGTTTGCTCGCGAAGCTCTTCCTCGACCACAAGACCCTGTATTACGACGTGGAGCCGTTTCTGTTCTACGTGCTGACGAAGAACGACAAGAAGGGGTGCCATCTGGTGGGGTATTTCAGCAAGGAGAAGCACTGCCAGCAGAAGTACAACGTTTCGTGCATCATGACCATGCCCCAGTACCAGCGGCAAGGGTTCGGGAGATTCCTCATCGATTTCAGTAAGTTGTAGACTAAATTACAAGTAGAAAAATGTCTACTTTCATTTCACATAATTGCACAAATCATTTTACGTTTGTGTTCGCTTCAATAAGGCAAGAAGTATCGTATGTTCATTAAAAAAAAACCTCAAGTGTGCCATGATTTTTTATTTAAAAACAAACAAACAAAACGTCAGATTATTGCGTCGTCACAATGGTTTACAGCAACCAGCAAAAACGTTTCTATAGAGCTATTCAGCAGAGATGGCGGTCGGGGTGTCTTGTCCGTCCAAATCAAGTAGTGTCCGTTGCAATTTTCCACCATAGGCTAAATCGCGCGCGCCTATGAAATAACCGGTATGTAAGAGACGCCGTAAACTCTTTCTTTCTCCTTCTACCTACCGAGCTACGCAGGCCGCGTGTGTGTTTTCTAGATACGGCCGACGACGAAATCGTACGTCTTGGGAATGTCCGCTCGGTTATCAGGTAGTATAATAATAATAATAATAATAATGATAATAATAATTCTTGAATCTTGGAGGCGTTCACTTCGTGGTACATTTTCAATTTCGATATAAAGAAAACACTTAACTTTTTTATACCACTTTTATTTTACTTTACGTGACTAGTTTCAATTACACGGTAATCATTATCAAACTGAGTACTTAAAATACGAAATACAAAGGTATATATACTAAAACTAGAACGCTTCAAAAAGAGGGGTGTACATCAGGTCAATCTGGTCGTTGCGGATGGAAATTCCCGGATTCTAGTTCCCGTTCTAGTTTTAGTATATATACCTTTGTATTTCGTATTTTAAGTACTCAGTTTGATAATGATTACCGTGTAATTGAAACTAGTCACGTAAAGTAAAATAAAAGTGGTATAAAAAAGTTAAGTGTTTTCTTTATATCGAAAATAATAATAATAATGCTTTATTAGTGCTATTACCAGTTGGCTTACACAAGTCTACACAAGCAAGAGAGTACAGATTAAAATTTCCATAGACATTAAAATTACAATTACAATCACAAATTAAAACTACAGTTACGAGTTATTAAAATTACAGTTACAAATTTCACATTAAAAATTACAACTACAATTACTGATCAAAAAACCACAACTTTAAATAAAAATTGAAATTAAAAGCAAAGTTCTGATTGAAATTGCAATTAAAAACAATACAAGTAATAAAAAAATCCAAATAAAATCCAATAAAATGAATTTTATCAGAATGTATGACCCAGAAACTCCTCCAAGGTATAGAATGCATTATCAAGCAAAAATGTTTTTATTTTTGCTTTAAATGTTATAAAATCTAGATCTCTGTAGTCAGTGGGAAGTTTATTGAAGAACTTTAAACCGTAATGATTGATCCCATTCCTCGACCTCTGGAGTCTTAGAGAAGGTAAGCATAAGTTGTCCTTCATTCGTGTATCATAATTATGATTCTGGGAGAGTACTTTATTATTATCAAAGTACTTCTTGGTTAAAATTAGACAATTAAGAATATACAGACATGAAAATGTTAATATTTTTAAGTTTAGGAAAGCCACCTTGCAGTCATCACGATACCCCAGGTCGTATAAAATACGTACAGCTTTGCGTTAGATTCTAAAAATTCGGTGTCTCATTGAAGCATGACCCCAGGCAACTATGCTATATGAGAGGTGGGACTGGAATAGTGCAAAATAAGCGACAAGCAGCATTTGTGAGCTAACATTGTTTTTTTAATTCTCTTAAGACAAAGATGTTTTTATTTAATTTGGAAGCTAACTCCTCACCGTAACTGTCCCAAAGTAGAGAATTGTCAATGTTGACACCTAAGAATTTTACGCTATTGGTATTGTTAATCAAATTATGCTTGTTTAAAGTATATATTGCTGTTTCGGTTTTTTTTTTCATTGAGACTCATGCGATTGGCAGTGAAACCACGTTTTTGCCCTCTCCAGTAGTCTCTTACCATCCTCGCATGCAGTATCCACGCTAGAAGATGAATTGAGCGGGGTTGTATCATCGGCGAATAAGACAACCCCGGAAAATCGTTGATATATAAGAGGAATAGGAGAGGGCCCAGAGTTGAACCCTGCGGTACCCCACATGTCGTCTCAAGAAATTGGGATCTTTCACCGTTGAAAGTTGTTGCTCTCTCTTGGTTAAGAATGACATCAAGAGATCACAACTCTTCGGGTTAAAATTGTAATTAAACAACTTCCTTAAAAGCAATAAATGCGGGACACAATCGAAGGCCTTTGACAGGTCAACGTAGGTAGCAATTGCAAAATGACCCTTTTCATATGCGTCGGTAATATATTCAGTAAGATCGTAAGGCGGCTATTGTAGATTTCCCTTCCCTAAACCCGAATTGCTGTTCAGACAGTGTATTATTGTTTTCTAAGTGAGTGTTAAGTTGAATGAGCAAAATTTTTTCAATTACCTTAGAAAACATCGGAGGAATACTTATGGGTCGGTAGTCATTACAATTATTGGAATCTCCTTTTTTGAAAATAGGAACTACTTTGGTTATTTTGAGTACATCAGGAAATATATTTGATTTAATGATATGATTGATTAATTTAGTAAGTGGCTCAATTATTGCATCCGATATACATTTAATTATGTTGACAGATAAACCATAAATATCAGTAGTCGGACTATTTTTCATACCCCTGATTGTGTCCCTCACTATAACTTGCGAGACAGGTAGGAACGTGAATTGGGGTATATCTCTCGATATATTTACATTGACTAACGATAGAGGATCTATATTGCAGGTAGGCAGTTCATTATTAATTTTAAGAGGAATATTTACGAAAAAATCATTGAGCATTGGCGCTGTTAGACTAGATTTGACGGTATTCGATATTGAGGAATTTCTTTGGTTATTTATAATATTCCACATGGCTTTTATTGGATTATTTGCTGTTGACACCAATCTTAGCTGCGATTTTCGCCTGTTTAATGGTATTTTTATATGTTAACTGCATGTCTTTTTTCAGTTGTTTCATTTCCGGATTATTTGATCTTATGCTAGCCTCGTGTACAAGATTTAAATTGTCTCATCATTTGTAAACCAGTTACTCTGAGTTTTATTTGTAGTAAATGCTTTCGTTTTAGTAGGGAAGCAAATTTTAAAATAGTTTACAAATATATTCACAAATTTGTCGCAAATAACATTTATATCACCTTCATCAATAAAACTCCAATTTGTTTCTCTAAGCATATGGTATAAATCAAATTTGCCAGCTGATGTTAACGGGCGAATTAACTTAGGAACATTTGCATTGACATTTTGGTGCAACTTACGTTCACACCGTCATGGTCGGAAAACGGAACAACCACCGGTCTGATTCCAGTATTTGTATGCCTGTAGTTAGTGAAAATATTATCCAGGCAAGATACTCCTCTAGTTGGAAAATTTGAATAATTTTAAAATTAGCATCATTTATAAGAGCTTCAAGAAAAGAATACCAATATTATTTGAATGTTCCGAACTTAGTTCGTAAACCGCCCTTACTCATGAATAGGTCTATAGTTGAAAGTTAAGGGCCGGTTTCATAAAACTTTTGAACCATTGTTCAACGTTGATTTTCAGTTCAGTATAAAAATTACGTTGCTCAATGTGGTAATTTTATTCGAACTAAGATCAAACGGCCGCTCAATCCGAACGGTCGATTGAGGCCGTTCAAGCTGATTGAACTATAGTTCATCACATACATAACCTATTTTAAATACGTATACGTCACCTCCGAAAATGTTTTTTATTCAAAATGGAATACGTACGCGAAATGACGGATGATGAGGAGTTTGCAGAGTTGGTGGAATTAACCTTGCGACCAAAAATCCCAAGATTGTTCAGGCAGCGGGTTAATCATTTTGTAAAATGGAATAGTAGAGAATTTTTAAAAAGGTTTCGACTCTCAAAAGAGACTGTGAGAAATGTATTGCAGCAAATTTCGCTAGCTATATCATCTAAAACTGCAAGGTATTTATACAAAGCAAACATAGCTGCTAAATTGTAGATTGTGCAAACCCTTAACACAACAAGTATATCAATTAACCTTGACAGTTAAGGCCAATAAATGAGTAATATATTTTTTATGTATTATGTACGCATGAACATACAAATACAGAATAATAATACAAGTAAATAAGGTCACAAACAAACATAATTTGCGATATGATTGCAAGCACCATTATTATTGTCAAACAGACAGAAGTTATTTACGATATTGAATTACTAATATAAATCTCACAAATACATAAAAACCAGTGAATTATGCAAAATGGCATGCAAATATAATAACGAGACTTCCCTATATGTTTTACAATAAAATTCAGAGAACTTTACGAACTTAAACAACACCAATAACCTAAAATGTTTTCAGTACATTGGCGCCATTCAGCGTTTTCAGGTTTACCAACTTACACAAATCAACGATCTACGGAACTCGGCTTCATTTCTATTTATGCAACGATATTGATTTTGATCATAGTTCACTTTTCGATCTTGGTTCATATGAACTCTGGTTCATTTCAGTTTTATGCAACCGGCCCTAAGTAACATAACCTCAATATGTGTTACCAACAATTTCAACATACCATCTACAACGAGATCAAACTTACTTTTCCGAGAAACGTTTCATCGCACTAATTATGCCCGTAACAATGCGGTCTGTCGGATGATGAGAATAGGCAACTTGGTCTGTTCTTCGCCTAATTTTATTTTATTCGGAACATCGTACAATAGATTTAAGCGCCATTTAAAATACATTGACTTATCACAGTGTGTCTCATAATATCCTTGCAATCTTATTTATTTCTTTTGTATTTATTTTTATTTTTGTATTTTATGTAATATGTATGTTATTTTTTTTTATAATAATTTTGTGTTTTACTGTTAATTTAATTATCATCATAATTGATTAATTGTAATTTATTTTTGTAAAATGGTTATTCCGTAAATAAATAAATAAATAAATAAAATAAATAAACTTAAATTTTTTAAATTAAAAAATCATGGCACGCTTGAGGTTTTTTTTTTAATGAACATACTTTATGTTAACTCTAACGTTAAGTTATTGTGTTGCGAATTTAAAACCATGATTTATTTTATGTTTGTCACAATTTTTCCATTTAAAGGTTACTTGTTATCGAAAGAGGAAGGCCAACCCGGCACCCCGGAGAAGCCCCTCTCCGACCTCGGCAAAGTCTCCTACCACGCCTACTGGAAGTCCGTCGTGCTCGAATACCTCCACGAAAACCGCGACATAAACAACCTGAAATTAACGAACATAAGCAAAGAGACCGGGATGTACTGCCACGACATATCCACCGCGCTGCAGATCCTGAATTTCGTCAAGTACAAACAAGAAGAGGACGGCGCTCTGAAGGCCATATTATCGGTGGACTGGAAAAAGGTGCAGATCCACGCGGAGCGCGTGGGGAAATCGAGGACCAGAATCAAAATCGATCCGGAATGTCTGAGATGGACGCCGCTGCTGACCACGACCGTGAATCCGTTCCGGGAAGATAAATCCGACACCGACCGCGATGCCGCTTTAATGGAAACCGCCGACATAATCGTTCCGATGCCCGAGAAGATCATCATCGAAACGCAGACCGGCGTTAAGATGAAGCGGGGCGGGAAGAGGAGGCGGAACGCGGGCGGCGGCACCCCGAAAACTCCGAAATTGCCCAAGGTGGAGGAGGCGGTGGAAGCGCCGCAACCTCCGGTGGAAGTCGAGGTGACGTCATCGGGCCGGAAACGGACCAGGCCGAGTAAATTCAACGAAACCACTTTCGGGGAACCGAAGAAGGATCTGAAGAGGAAACGGAACGAAAGCTTGAACGATAGCGACGGCGAGAAGAAGAAGGTCAAGGTTGAAATTGAATTACCAAAGCTTGTACCGGATGTTGCGAAACCTTGCAAGGAGGAAGAGCCGGCGACTCCGTTACGCTCGAAGCGGAACACCGCGCCGAAACGCTCCTCGCAGCGGAACCAGGTGAAGGCGGAGGAGAAGGAGGTTCCGGTCGAACCGGTGAAAATCGAGGCGGAGGTCACGTCGACGCCGCAACCGAAGAAGAACCGCGGGAAGAAACGCGCGTGCTGGTCGAAGAAGCGAAGGCCGAAACCCCTGCAGCAAACCCTACTGCAGAAGACCAAAGCGGCGCAATCGGAAACGGAATCGTTGTTTTCGGAGAAATCCGAGGACGAGCGTAAACCGGCGCCGGAGACGAAAGCCAAAAAATCCAAGGAGGAGAAGACCAAAATACCGAAGCGGCCGTCCTGCGAGGAGGACTCCTCGGCGGAGGCCGATGACGAGATGGACGATACCGAGGAGGTAATCAGCAGCAAACGCGCGGTCGAGCCCGCGTACCAGCTGCCGAAGCCCGAGAAGGAGAACAACAACGTGCTGAACGTGCCGCCGATGCCACCTCCACCGCAAGCGGATAAGAAGATCGTCAACGAATTCACGAGTACATCAGAATCGGAAACGGAAATCGACGGGCAGAAAATTAAGATAATCTCGCAGGAGGAGATCATGGAGATCACGCGGCAGAGCGGGATCCTCAGCCCGACACCGGAGGATAAACAGAAGGAGGAGGTTAAACGCGAGGCGACGAAGGTCGGCGTTGTTGCTAAAGAAGATCCGACCAAGGTTACACCGGTCGCCGAAGAAAAATCCAAAGTGCCATTAAAATCCGAGGAACCGGTGATAAAAATCCCCGAAGTCGCTCCCCCTCAACCCAAACCTCCGATTGAGTCCGCGAAATCTCCGCGGGAAAAAGAGAACGCGGTGAAAAATTCTCAAGTTCAGGTTAAAACCATTCAGAGTGCGCCGGCTCCGAATCAAGAGGGCGCGGGCAAACATTCGAAACGCGACGCCGGCAAACAAACGAAAGATGTCGGTCAGAACGCGCAAACGAAAAGGGTGCATCAAGAGAAAAAACAAGCAAACGAAGAGGCGGTGAAGGAAATTGGTCAAGACGCGGTGAAACGTGTTAATCGGGAAGCCGTTAGGCCTCAAAATCAACCGGCCAATTCGGAAACAACTGCAAGATCTTTGAATCAGGAAACTGCCAGAGCGGTTGATCAGGAATCCGCGTTGAGGAAGAATCAGGAGTCTCCAAATAACGAGACAACTGTTAGACGTTCAGATATTGAGACGGGTATTAGAACTCCTAGTAATGAGACAACTGTTAGAGCTAATAATGAGACAAATGTTAGACCTTCTAATAATGCGACAACTGTTAGACCTCCTAATAATGCAACAACTGTTAGACCTTCTAATAATGAGACAACAATTGGAACTCCTAATAATGCGACAACTGTTAGACCTTCTAATAATGAGACAACTGTTAGACCTTCTAATAATGAGACAACAATTAAAATTCCTAGTAATGAGAGACCTTGTAATAATGAGACAACTATTAGACCTCCGATTCAAGAGGCAACTAATAGGCCTCCTAATAATGAGACAACTATTAGATCTTCGATTCAAGAGACAACTAATAGACCTTCCAATAACGAGGCAGCTATTAGATATAATAATGAGACAGATAATAGACCTAATAATGAGACAACTATTAGACCTTCGATACAAGACACAACTAATAGATCTCTAAATAATGAGACAATTAGAACTTCTAATAATGAGACAACTATCAGACCTCCAAATATTGATTCAACTATTAGTTCTTCGATTCAAGAGGCACCTAATAGACCTCTAAATAACGAGACAATTAGACCTCCGAATCATGAGACAACTATTAGACCTCCAATTCAAGATTCAACAATTAGACCTCCGGTTCAAGATACAACAACAAGACCTCCGATTCAAGATACAACAAGATCACAGACTCACGAGTCAACTATTAGACCTCCGATTCAAGATACAACAATTAGCCCTCCGGTTCAAGATACAACAACCAGACCTCCGATTCAAGATACAACACGATTACAGACTCACGAGTCAACTATTGGACCTCCGATTCAAGATACAATTAGACCTCCGGTTCAAGATACAACAACAAGACCTCCGATTCAAGATACAACAAAATCACAGACTCACGAGTCAACTATTAGACCTCCGATTCAAGATACAACAATTAGACCTCCGGTTCAAGATACAATAAGACCTCTGGTTCAAGATACGACAAGACCCCACACTCACGAGACATCTATTAGACCTCCTCTTCAAAATACAAGACCTCCGATTCAAGATTCAACAATTAGACCACCGAATCATGAGACAAACATCTCTGTTCAAGATACAACAACAAGACCTCCGATTCAAGACAAAACAATTCATGATACAACAGCAAGATTTCCGATTCAACATTCAACAATTAGACCACCGAATCATGACCCAAGTATTAGGCCTCAAATTCAAGATGCAACAACAGGACCACCGATTCAAGATACAACAATCAGACCACCAAATCATGACCCAACAATCAGGCCTCCGATTCAAGAAACAACAACAAGACCACCGATTCAAGATACAACAATCAGACCACCAAACCAAGACTCAACCATCAGGCCTCAAATTCAAGAAACAACAACAAGACCACCGATCCAAGATTCAACAAGACCACCGAATCATGACCCAACAATCAGGCCTCAAATTCAAGATACAAGACCACCGATTCAAGATACAACAATCAGACCACCGAATCATGACCCAACAATCAGGCCTCCAATTCAAGATACAACAACAAGACCACCGATTCAAGATACAACAATCAGACCACCGAATCATGACCCAACAATCAGGCCTCCAATTCAAGATACAACAACAAGACCACCGATTCAAGATACAACAATCAGACCACCGAATCATGACCCAACAATCAGGCCTCCAATTCAAGAAACAACAACGAGACCATCGAATCCCGAGGCAACAAGGCCTCCGAGTCAAGAGGCAAATATTAGAATTCCGAATCAGGAAGCGAGGCTTCAAAACCAAGAAACTACCAAACCTCCCCATCATGGAGCAGTTACATACCTGAAGCAGGAAGCAACCAACGAAACCCGCAACCAACCCGCGGTCCAATCTTGGAATCAGGAAACCGTCAAATCATTAACCTCAGAAGCGAGCAGATTGATGAACCAAGAAATGGTCAGGTCTCTGAACCAGGAGATGACGCGCTCGATGCACCAGGAAAGAATCAAATCCTACGTCCAAGAGACCGTGCAGATGCAACAGGCGGCCAAATCTTTAAACCAGGAAACCATCAAACATCCCGAAACCGTTAAACCCTCAATCAAATACCCAAGTCCGGAAATAATGAAACCCACGAATCAAGAAACCGCCAAAAGCATAAATCAAGAAGGCGCCAAGGACACCGCGAAACCGGAAACGGCGAAAGAAATACTCAAACCACCACCGCTGCAGCAAATCCTGCACCAGCAACAGCAGCAGGAAATCCCGAAAAAGAAGGAACCCAAAATGGCGGATGCGAACAGAACTAAAGACGAGCCGTCGCGCAAGGAGCGCTACAAGGAGAAACACGAGCCGCCGGAGAAGAGGTATCCCAAGCCGGAGGAGATGAAGCCGAAGGCCCTGATGGAGTGCGAGAAAATCCCCGATTTCACGATGACCGCCCCCAACTACCAGATGACGCAGGCGCAGTACAACCAGTGGCACTGGGAGCGGCTCGCGCTCGAGCGCAGCATGTACCACCCCTACCAGATGCCCATACAGTTTCCCCCAATAGAGATCCCGAAGCACGAGAAGATGAACCAGAAGGTGCGGCACGAATCGTCAAAGCAGAACGCACAGAAGAGCAAGGAGAAGAGCTCCCCGAAGAAGGACGACAAGCACCGGATCAAGGACGAGCTGAAGAATATGGAGAAGGTGGAGAAGTGCAAGGCGAAGGAGCTGCCCGACGGCGACGGTTCCGATCAGAACGGCGCGAAGCACAGCCAGGATATATCCATGGGCGTGTACACGCCCGACTCGACGACGAACTCGGTGCACAGCCTGCACTACGGGCAGTGCGATCTGGACGTGAGCCAGCTGGGCCTGGAGTCGCCGGCTTCTATATCGAGCGACATGGCCTCGCAGAATTCCGTCGAGCCGGTCAGGCCGCCGTCCGCGATACCCCCGCACGGGCAGGCCAACCAGCAGGCGCCGAGTTACGACTGCACGGTGCAGCACAACATGCAGAACAGCATGCACGCGCAGCAGCACCAGCAGCAGGTGCAGGCGGCCGCGCCGGCGTCCAGCCCGAACGTGGCGGTGCAGAGCAAGCGGCAGATGCAGCAGCAGAGGAACAGGAGCAGCACGCCGTCGAACAAGCAGCACAACAACATGCGGAGCACGCCGCCCACGCCGCACGTACAGCAGGTAGGTGCAAACTGAAATTTTTAAAAACGTCAGATTAATATAATAATTTAGGTTATGTTATGTATTTCCACGTTAGCACAAATTACCTTAAGTAAAATTGCGGTTCCGGCCATCGTCGGCTTGCATTTACTGAAAAGATCGTATTTCCTTCGACAATAAGCGAATTTTTCTTACACGTCCAGTTTGTACATTATTACATAGTTTGAATCGCAACCCCAGCCATTAAAAAGAAAAAACAAAAATATTGCTCCGTTTCCTTCAATTTTTATAAACAATTCGGGAGAGTAAGTACTCGATCTAAAAAAACCTTACAACTCCCCTGGCATATTTGAAAGGCTTAGAAGTAAAACGGTTCTTATGGTTTTGTTTTAATCAACTTTAAATTTCCTTTGATAATAAAAATTTCAGTTTATGGCTTGAAATGATATTTTGCGATAGTTAAGCTAGGTAAAAAGAATGTGTCAAGATTTTGTTTCGAAAATGTACTTGAACCATTTTTGTAGAAGCAACAGCGGAGCTCGGACGTTTTACAGTGCTGCCAAAATGGACACCCGGGTTTACCTCGACGAAAATACAAAAACAACTGTCGCAAGCTGATGACTGTATAAACCGGATGTAGTTTTATCTCATAACGGAAACGCCGCACGGTTGCGCCAACTAGGGTTTCACCAAGACAAAAAAACTTGACTTGATGGGGTACTCTTGTTTCGTCTTGAAAATCGAGACAAGAGTTTTGAATTATCTCGTCTTGGCACTTATCTCGTTAATTTCTTGTCCACCTCAAAATGGCCGCCAACCTCCGAAATCTCGGGGATTCGAATATGTTGGATTTTTTCAAGGCGGGAAATTCGAATACGGGGGAATTGGCAACAGCGGAGCTCGGAAGTTTTCCGGTGTTGCCAGAAGGCATCCGGATTTACCTCACTAGCTGGTAAACCTACAGATTTACTCGAAATCAATTTTACGTCACGATTAAGAAAAAAATACAAAAAAAACCTCCTACACCAGTCTACAAAATAATCGCACGAAAACAAAATTGCCAATCTGAAAAATGCGGTTTTTCTCGATACAAAAACAACTGCCACGAGCTTGAAAGCTCTGTAACGCTGCTCCAAATTCTGCCCCATCGGTTGTTTTTTTTTTTTCGCGACGATATGGTGCATCATCTTTCCTGCCTGTTCGGTGAGGAGGCTACGGAAGGAAATTTGACCAAAGCAGCAGCGAAATATTTGCTTCTTCTATAAGAGTAAGTAGTGCAGCATGAACGGCATCTCTGTCTTGGCCTCCTCTACGGAAATCCACGAGCCGCCGCTGTCTCCCACTATGCAGCAACATCTTGCAATCTCAAGTTTCTCTATAAAGTTCTAACCCGTTGGGCCGGAATGGTCAGGACCCAGTCCAATCCATAGCATATCTTGTAACCCAACTCCTCCAAACTTATGGCAGACTCGGAATCCACCAACAGTGCGATCTCTAGCTTGAATTCCTTCGGATCTCTCCTGTTAGAGGCGTTCGAATCGTTCTGGGCCTCAACCAACGAGAAGATTTTCGCATTAGTCTGGAAGGGCCAGGCAGCGGTGGCGGCTCGTGGAACATGTTGGTTGTAGAGCCACTTATACAATATCCCCCCCCTCCTTTTTGAAGAAAGAAAGAACAATTTATCTTCCTAGACCAAAGTAACTGGCAAAAAAGCGTCTTAAGAATTAATTAACAATTCTTGTTGAGCTTGAAACTACAGGTAGTGCCATGGCTCCTTGACTCTGTATAACGAGCCGCCCCTGCCAGGCAGTGTTCTTTTAATAGCCCTTCGTCCCTTGGCGCCATCTTACCCTTGGGTCTGAGCTCCAACCAGCCAAACCCATAGCAGATCTTCTGACCCAGCTACTCCAAACTGCCGGCGGACTGTTAACCCACCGACTGGGGGTCTCGGATCTCTGCTGAGGACCCTCCAGTTAGAGGCCTTTCGCGTTGGTGTATTCCAAGCCGTCGGGAAAGCAGCCAATCGGGATTTTGGAATGAGGCATTTCTGCTTCTTCCAGTATCCTTACCTCTACTCCGTCCCACAGCTTGAGATGGGTCGATGAGCCCCGATTTGATGTCGACACAGGACACACGACTGTGCGAGCCCTTAGATGGGCTGTTGAGCTCGTAAGCCAGTCAGCTGTGGTACGGTCGACACAAGGTAGTGCGAGCCACCCTGGTGGAATCTGGGCTTCACTGTTCTCTTCTTTCCATCCTCAATTATTTTCTCCAGAATGGCTTCGAACTATTCCGCGGACATGATGCTTTCTGGAAAAACTTCTAGGCTTCATGCTAGCTGCAGTCTTGGAAATGAATTTTGGGTTTGAGGCGCATTGACAGTTAAGGTCATTCGCGCGACATAGGGTTACTCATGAAGGGCAGATTCAGAAGATTAAAGGAGGGTGACGCCCTTGTATGGGTTCTTTATACACCTGTTACCGGCGTAGTTCAGTTGGGTAGTAAACAATTGGGTTCTGTAACAGAGAGACACAGAAAACTAATAACTCCCACGTGCAAGGTGACCTTGTGACCAACTTTGGCAACTAAGTACATCACTGCTACTTTCTGAACCGTTTGGGGTGTATAAGCGAATTAGGAGGCACAGGGGGCGCTCACCACAACGCACCTAATCGATTAGCACCCAAGGGATCGATTAGACAGTTTCACAATTATTGTACTTACTTGAGCCCCAGCGCCACGTCAAGGCAGGGGTCAACTAGCGGATAACGGTATCGCGCTAGAGGGGTCACTCACGGGTCAATCGGCGGATAAAACCAAATCCGATGTTTACGCCACAAAATCACATATAACACTGGAGCACTGAGTGTTATATACAGAGAGGATTTTTTATCAGTAAACATTTCCCCTATGTATACCGATAGAATACGCGAGTCAAAAGCATTGAACCGATTGTTTTATATTGTGTTATAGGCAAATCAACACACACATGTCAAATCAGTCAATTGTGGTGTTCAATGTCAAATTGTATGAAATATTTCAAAATGTTTACAAACGCATTGATTATTATTAACAGATTTTAATAACATTATTTAAAACAAAAAGAGTGAACAATAATAATAAACAAGAAATAAATAATTACAACAAATGTTCGAAATGACCACCACACACTGCAAGACAATAACTCAAACGATCGCGAAAACCATACACCGCGTTTCGAATAAAATCAGGGTTCAGTTCGTTGCATTTATTGGTTATGCGGTCTTCGACATTGCCCATTTGAATATTGTCATAAACACAAGATTTTAAATGCCCCCAAAGGAAAAAATCATTCGGTGACAAATCTGGAGACCGGGGTGCCCAAGGTATAGGACCGTACTGTCCTATCCAACGACCTGGAAACTTTTCATTCAAAAAGTTTCTAACAGCCATTGTGGAATGCGGAGGGGCTCCATCCAATTGAATTCACGGTAGTGGAATATTTAACCGTTCGAGGTCTGGAACAATTCTATTCCTTAGCATTTCCAAGAATGTGTTCGATGTAAGGTTCCCATCAATAAAATACGGACCGATAATTTTTGTCCCAATCAGTCCAATCCACACATTAACTTTTTGCTTGTACTGTGTACGCTTTAAAGTTTGTACATGGTGGTTAGAATGGGACCAATATCTAAAGAGCGATGAGGAAGAAAGTTAGTATTATAAAATATTGAAAAAATAACAATACCTGAAATTTTGGGAATTTACTTCACCTTTTAAAGTGAAAGTTGATTCATCCGTAAAAAGTATTTTTTGTAAAATGGATTCTTGACTAGTGATGAGATTAATTCTGTGGCTTGGTGCTAAAAAGGCCAAAGTCAAATATTTTACAATTGAGATAATCGAGATAAAAGTTTTATTAAAAATGATTTTATTTGCTGATTTTGTAAAGTATAAGTTTTTTTTAAATCGGCTATTAGTTAAACTAGACACTGGCCCTTTCAGCATTAAAGATATTATTAAAGATATTGAGAAAAATAATCTAATGTACTGCTTAACTTCAAACAGTAAAATTGTGACATTGGCCCTTTTAGCATCAAGCCACAGAAATAATGTTTCACACATCTCCGTTCTTTTCTCCTTATCTTCTTCAAATAATTGTTGATGGTTCCCGAATGTATAAGGTTTGTATTTAAATTCTTTCAATGTTTTCAGTACCGAGCTTTTCGATATTTAAAAAAAAATTGGCAATTGTGACGAGGCTGTTGGATTTTCCTCGACAAAACACAAAATCTTCAATTTAACATCCTCGGTTAACACATGACTTCTTCTGTTGTATCTTTTATGAGAACGCGTGATGCACTCTTCCGAAGACAATTGCCCTCATTTACTTACTAACCAATGAAATCGAATAACGTTGATGAGATGATCCAATAAAATTCTAATTACGATGCGTAACAGACCACGCTCTATGTTATGCATGGCAATTTACCCTGGGTCGTATCTAATCAGATAATCTCTCATGTTGGTATTGCCTAGCAACGCGATGGTTCATTTTCTATAGCGTATAAAACGTCAGTTATTGCCGGACTTTTAAGCAGTTTGCTCCTGAATTCGATCTGTTTGTATTTTCGGGTGAAGTGTTAGTGCTTTCATTAGTAATAGTATTCATAGGCATTTCTCAAAATCTTGGTAAGCTCATTTTTACTACAATTATTGTGGCGCAGATAAATACACGTCTGACACTTGGTGTCACTAAATTTAATTTTTCAAATTTAGAAGTGTGAACTTTCTGTTCGGCCAATTGTCTTCCCGAATCTAACTCGTGACTGATTTTTCCTAGGCAATTATTAGCGTCTGGATCACTCTTGCTTGTTGCTTCTAGAAAATCGGCACTCCTGCTTCGCAGTCGTGCCGATTTTCGTCGCAACAAGCAATCGTGATCCTGCCGCTAATAATTGCCGGCACAATCATAGGCACTCGTTATATTACTGTTGAAAATCTTCTAATTGTTTTTTGAATAGTCCTAATGGAAGGAATCGGCCGTTCGGGATACTTCGTTGAAAAAAGGTCTCGTACTCCTCTAATACTGTTGGAATTGTAATACATAGTTACGAATTCGATTCTTTCTTCATTTGTATACATTTTTAAATATTTCACAAAATTTAACACAAATGACTGATTTAATATGTGTGTGTTTGTTTGCCTATAACACGATATAAAACAATCGGTTCAATGCTTTTGACTCGCGTATTCTATCGGTATACATTGGGGAAATGTTTACTGATAAAAAATCCTCTCTGTATACCGTACCAGGGTTATATATCACACCTTTATTAGGGCACTTGTGCCTTTACTCGAGCTTCCCCTGGCTCCATATTAATCTTGATGAGGAACTTGCGGCACCGTTAATTTTAGCCTTATGATCCTTCGTATTAAGACCTTTAAGACTACCGGCAAGCTCCTCCTTATCTGCTTTGCTGCTAGTCTTCACCTTTTGGATCCTTTAAAGCATCTTTGGACGTCAGGACGTCGTCCACTCTATGAATGTGAATAGCTTGAGATGAACCGATGAGCCCTTCGATGTTGACACACAACACTGCGAGCCCTCAAGATGGCACGTTTGAGACGAGCCACCCTGGCCTATGGTGGACTTGATGGAATCTGGGCTTCACTGTTCCAGTCTTTCCATCCTCAATTATTTTCTCCAGAATGGCTTCGAACTATTCCGCGGACATGAGGCTTTCTGGAAAACCTTCTAAGCGTTTACGCTGTAGCTTGGCTGTTGTTAGCGGCGCTAGGCATTGTCTGCCTTTTCCTCCACTTGGCTATGGCTGTGTCCGGAGTGCTACCTGTTGACCGAGGTTTCTTGGTAGCAGCCATGGGGTTGCTCTTAAAGAGCAAATTCAGGTTAAGGGAAGGTGATGAAGTCACGGTATTTAGGCCCATTATATACCTCCATTAGGGCACTGATGCCTTTACTCGAGCTTTCCCTGTCATCAAATAATTTTTGCTACAGTAGGTCTTATGTTCTTCTTTGTTGCGGCACCGCTAATTTTAGCCTTATGGTCCTTCGTATTCAGACCTCGTTGCCTTTGCTGCTAGTTTCCACAGGTTCTTCACCTTTTGGATCTTTTTAGACGTTGGGGAGTTGTGCACTCCATTAATGTTAATTCGTTCCACGAGTAGTCCAAAGGGAATGATAAAATAGATAACAGATGTAAAAATATTAAACCCGCTATATATAATTCCATGACCTTACATTTAGATACAGCAACGGCAGCGATCCACGCCCCCCGTACAAGCAACGCAGCAACATCTCCAGCCCAGCCCAACGCAGACGCACCACCAGGGGCACCAATTGAACATGCAGCACAACAACTCGCCGCAGCAGCTGCAAACCCATTTGCAACACCAGGTGGCGATGCATCAGAGTTACGGCCACCACCACCAGCTGGCCGCCGCGCCCATGCACCAGCACCACCATCACCCCCACCACTCGGTCATAAGCCAAAGTAACTACATTCCCGTCCCCCCGCAGATGGCGGTAAGTTCGCAAGCGTTCACCGCGCAGGGCGGCAGCACCTACGTGAACGTCCCCGCGATGACGACGGTGATCCAGCATCGGATGGCCACGCCGCAAGGCACGCTATCGCACCAGAAACTCGGCCCGGGTGCTGCGTGCGCGGTTACGACGGGTAGCACGAATTTTTATATACAAACGAACCCGCACCCGCATTCCCACACCCCGATACCTACACCGACGGCCACGCCGACCTCAACGGCGCTGCAGGTGAATCCGCAGAATCAAGGCAATAGCAGTTGTAGCCTGGCGAAGCTGCAACAGTTGACGAATGGTTTGGAGATGATTCCGCCTGCTTGTAATACGATGACTCCACCACCGCCGTCGGCGATGACGCTCACCCCGCCGCCTTCCCATCACGCGACGATGACCCCCCCGCCGCCGCATCAAATGCTGCAGAACCAGAGGAATTTACCCACGCCACCGTCGGGCATCCCTAACCTACAACCGCAGGTGCTCGGCTATCACAAGTACTACCAACCGAACATGAACGTGAATCAGATCGGCGCGACCGTCACGCCGCCTATCGGGCAGAATTTGGGCAGGTCGGGTCGGAACTCCGCCGCCAACGTTGCCGTCCAGCACATGCAGTCGACGTCGAGCCGGGTGAGCCCGAACGTGGCCCTCAACCCGAACCTGATGGCGCAGTACAACTACCGGATGGCGGCCGCCGCCCAGCAAACCCCCGCCGTCACCGGCTACATCGCCAACACCAGTTTCATCAACAACACGCAGATACCGATGCAGATGGGCGTGATGAACATGACGCAGGGGCAGTACCAGGACCCCGCGGCCATACAGAGGGCCCAGCAGAACACCATGTACACGACGTACGGGTACATAAACAGCGGGCTCATGCAGCCCCTCAACGGCACCATGAGGAGGTAAAAGAGTGAACGTTTTTGATAATGTTGATGAAAATTCGTGAAGAAACGAGCTCTAACCGAGATGAAGAAACGGGATTGCAGCCCTCGACGAATGACCGTAGTGTTTAATGAAGTGCGCGGTGGCGTATGACACACACACATTCACACCGCCGCGGACGACAACTGAAATGAGAGTGTTCATCGAACGTCAACTTCCCAATCCGTACACTTGTTTGCCTACTTAATCATACATCACAGTTTGGTGAGTGAACACTAAAAAAAAAAAAACAAACTTAGAGGGCGTGGCGTTTGAAATATTTCTGTTGTTTCTGGTTAAAAGTTGGTTAACTATAAATCGATGAAAAGAAGGACCACGGTGTAACCTTAATTTTTTCGTTTTGTTGCATGCGCTATAAATTGATGAAAAGAATTTCAGTTTTAAGTTTTTCGTTTTTACTAAATTACAAATTTTATACCGTCGGTGTAAAAAATGATCTTTTGTTTTTAGTTACGGTGAACTGTGTATTTTTTTAATTCGACAGTTAATGGTGAAAATTACGTTTTATTTTTTTTTTTTACTTTGGTGATGGTGACTAGATGATTTGTAATTTGTAAAAATGTGATTATTCGAAATAACCACCGCTTTATCTTGTATCTCTGACCAGTGACGGATGATACGGCCGAGGCGGCAATACAAATAAAGGGTACAGGGAATAAACCGGCTTAGTCCATATCCAGTTTCTGCGAGTGAGTTTGCCCCATCTTGTAGTGCAAAATATACTCCACCAGGTGGTGTAGGTGCCAAATGACAGAACCGTCTAAGCCCGCTAAAATAACAACTTAATAATTCACCGTACAGGGAAAGAGACAGCTAAGTCAAACTTTAAAAACGCATTATCCACAAATTATGAAAATGTGACTAAGCCGGTTTATTCCCTGTAGATGCAGAGATCTGTACCACCTCTGCTGCCTCCGCCGTACCATGAGTCACCCATGAGTATGTCCGTGATAGCAGAGGTGGCAATACGTATAGGTAGAGTCGGTTGCAGAGATCTGTATTACCACCTCTGCTGACTCGGCTGTACCATGAGCTGTCACTGTCGCATGTGTGACTTATGGTGCGGCAGAGGTAGCAGAGGTGGCAATACAGATAGGTAGGGTCGGTTGCAGAGATCTGTATTACCACCTCTGCCGTACCATGAGTCACCCATGAGTATGTCTGAGGTAGCATAGGTAGAGTCATTTGCAGAGATCTGTATTATCACCTCTGCTAACACGGCTGTACCATGAGCTGTCACTGTCGCATGTGTGACTTATGGTACGGCAGAGGTAGAGTCGGTTGCAGAGATCTGTATTACCACCTCTGCCGTACCTTGAGTCACCCATGAGTATGTCTGAGGTAGCATAGGTAGAGTCATCTGCAGAGATCTGTATTATCACCTCTGCTAACTCGGCTGTACCATGAGCTGTCACTGTCGCATGTGTGACTTATGGTACAGCAGAGGTAGAGTCGGTTGCAGAGTTCTGTATTACCACCTCTGCTGCCTCTGCCGTACCATTAGTCACCCATGAGTATGTCCAAGGTAGCAGAGGTGGCAATACGTATAGGTAGAGTCGGTTGCAGAGATCTGTATTATCACCTCTGCTAACTCGGCTGTACCATGAGCTGTCACTGTCACATGTGTGACTTATGGTACGGCAGAGTTAGAGTCGGTTGCAGAGATCTGTATTACCACCTCGGCCGTACCACGAGTCACCCCGCACCGTCACTGTCGCTGGATGACTCATAACACAGCCCAGGTAGCAATACGCGATCTGCATTACCACCTCTACTACCCCGCCCGTACCATGAGTCACCCCGCTGTCTCCGACCCCTTCAGAACATCTGTTTTCATCCGTTCCGCCTTGATAACCCTTTCAAAATGGTACTTTTTTTTTAACGTTCAGAAACAACAGAAATATCACGAACGCAACATCCCCGTATCTTGTATATTTATTGTAAAAAGTTAGGGAGTAAGCGAAAATTTTGATGTATTTTTTTAAGAAGAAGAAACGTTTTAATCCCCAAAGGTAAATTAAAACGAGAAAAGTTATTTTTAAAAGAAAACTGTGAGGCTGTGCAGGTTTGTAACGTCGTTGGATTATCGTTTTTAATAATTAACTGTTAACGACTGAATTTAAGAATTCTCACCCCCCTCCCCCAACCCAACCCGGTTATTATTATTATTATTATTATTGCATAAATTTTTTCACCCGCGCAAGTATTTAATTTATTTGTAAGATAAAAATTGTGAATATTTGTAAATTTTACAGGGACAGGTTATTATCGCGATATATATATGAAGATTATTTATTTAACATCTGTGTATATTGTTATATAAATAAGAACTGTTTATTTGTACATACACTAATGATAAATTAAGGAATATTCTATAATGGAGAATGTTGTGTTTATTATTTCATGTTTTCTTTTTTTTTATATATAAATATATATATATCGTCACTTCGATCACCTCTCGTTCATTTCTTTTTTTATTATTATTCGATAAGTTTAGAATACACTGTGATTAGATTTGTTAGCTTGTTTAATATTAATGCGTAATCTCTTAGATACTGTACGATACATTAATCCCCCCAACCGTGGCCGCACGACTTTTTCTATTTGTACTATACCGAGTAATATTAAAGAAGAAATGTTAGTTTTTATTTGCGGATGTTTTTTTTTGTGCCTTCGGAAGCTCGATGAGAGGATGCGATCGCACCGGCGGTTTATGAATTTTTGTGAAGGAGGCTGAGAGAGAGAGAGAGGGATGTTAACAGTGACGGCTTACAGGTATGGCTGGGGTATCGGATAGGTAAGGTCGGTTGCAGAGATCTGTATTACCACCTCTGCTACCTCAGCCGCACCGAGCTGTCGCTTATCTTTTCCAACTCATGGTATGGCCGAGGTATCAGATAGGTAGGGTCGGTTGCAGACATCTGTATTACCACCTCTGGTACCTCAGCCGCACCGAGCTGTCACTTATCTTTTCTAACTCATGGTACGGCCGAGGTATCAGATAGCTAGGGTCGATTGCAGAGATCTGTATTACCACCTCAGCTGCACCGAGCTGTCACTTATCTTTTCCAATTCATGGTACGGCCAAGGTGGTAATACAGATAGGTGCGGTCTTTGCAACCAACCCTACCTATCTGTATTGCGACCTCGGCCGTACCATCAGTCACCCCGCTAGCCGTCACTGATAGGTAAGGTCTGTTGCAGAGACGGCACGTATCTGTGTTACCACCTCGGCTATACCATAAGCCACCCAGCGAGCCGTCACTCGATGTTAGCAAGCCCTTGAGCCGCACGACTTGCTCTACAAGGGAAGCAAGTATCGGGCCTCGGTTTTCTTGCATAGCTTCCTCTGCCGGAGTTTCACGGACCGCTCCTGCTGGAATGAAATTGTTCGTTGCAGGTATTGACTGGTTTTTGTTTTTGTATTTGGTATGCCTGCTTCAAAATAGGTGAGTATCGGGTTCCGTTGTTCATTACGAATGAGCTGCAAAAGGGGTTCCCCAAGGATTTAAGTGTAAATAATTTTAAAATTTGAACAGACAACAGTTGCAGCGATAAAGTTGGTACTTGTGTTTTACTATAATAAAACCAGCTTGTCTTCAAATATTTGACTGGTAAATCTGCCAGTTTTGACAGTTTAAATATGCCATCTATTTTTGACTGTTGACAAATGCCATATTTGACTGGTAAATCTGCCAGTTTTGACAGTTTAAATATGCCATCTATTTTTGACTGCTAAAATATGCCATTTTGACTGTTAAAATATGCCAGTTTTGACTGTTGACATTTGCCAGTTTTGACTTGTAAAATATGCCATTTTGACTATTAAAATATTCCATCTATTTTTGACTGCTAAAATATGCCATTTTGACTGTTAAAATATGCCATCTATTTTTGTAAAATATGCCATTTTGACTATTAAAATATGCCATCTATTTTTGACTGTTGACATGCCATATTTGACTGGTAAAATATGCCTGTTTTGACTTGTAAAATATGCCATTTTGACTATTAAAATATGCCATCTATTTTTGACTGCTAAAATATGCCATTTTGACTGTTAAAATATGCCAGTTTTGACTGTTGACATATGCCATTTTGACTATTAAAATATGCCATCTATTTTTGACTGCTAAAATATGCTTGTTTTCACTTGTAAAATATGCCATTTTGACTTGTAAAATATGCCATCTATTTTTGACTGCTAAAATATGCCATTTTGACTGTTAAAATATGCCAGTTTTGACTGTTAAAATATGCCATCTATTTTTGACTGTTGACATGTCATATTTGACTGGTAAATCTGCCAGTTTTGACAGTTAAAATATGCCATCTATTTTTGACTGGCATTATATGCCCGTGGCCTCTTTAGCCTTAAGTACACACACACAAAAAACAACGTAAACTATAAAACGGTAAAGTTTGACGACTACTGGACGTTTATTAGTTCGAAATTCGTCCCCAGAGGGCGCCTCGGTCAAAAGGCCGGATTGTAACTTTGAGCAGTGGCGTACGTATGTGGTTGCAGGGGGAGCGGAAAGCTCAACCCCACACAGTGATTTCGTCGCATTTTGGTTGGAAGGGCCGCGCCCTTCAAAAATGAACTCTTTTCTATGTAAAACAGTAAACATTGCACTCTTTAAATTTTGAGAGGCGCCAAGACATTTTTCCAGGGGGGCACGAATCATTATTACGCCACTGACCTTGAGGTTTCATAATAAGAATAATAATCCTAACATTCGTAACAATACTTAGATCATTTATTTTAGCATATATATTCAGGCCAGCGGCGGCTCGTGGATATTCGGCGGTGAGGCAACGGAAAAAATCAACGTAATATTTGCTTCCTCTATTAGAGTGAGTAGTGCAGCACGAGCGGCATTTTTGTCTTTGCCTCACGTACGGAAATTCACGAGCCGCCGCTGATTCAGGCTAAGAATATTGCATTTGAGAAATTAGCCGAGACAGGAACCAACTGTAATTTCGTTCCCTTCTTAATAGCCGAGACACGAACCAGAAATTTAGTAAGATGGCACGTTCGCTGCCACAACAATTGGGGCACTAGCGCGTCGGTGGCAGCGAACGTGTTAGCCGGGAAACCACCGAAACACGTTGAGATGCAATTTCCTTACAACCTTTACAGAATGATAATTAAAAACTGCGCAGACGCACTCAATAAGCGCGCCATAAATTATTGACATTAACCTTGACAGGACACGAAAATAATTTACAGAAACTGTCATTCCAGCGCCAGCTGGTGGCGCTTCCAAGTTGAATTTTCTGTACGTTGAGTTTCCGCATTTTGTGCCTTACCTTTGACCAGTGGCGTTGTTAATAGTGGCCGGGGGGCACGATCCCTCGTATGGCGCGCCATATAATTTAATTACGAAGTTTTATTGGACTACCCAGACTCGCTCAACGAATACGTCATATTACATTCAACATGACAGAATAATTTACAGAAATTGTCATGCTAGCGCCATCTAACGGTGCCTTCAATTCGAATTTTCTTTACGACAAGTTTCCGCATTTCTTGCCTTACCTCCAGCGGCGGCTAGTGGATCTCTGTTGTTGAGGCAAAGACAAAGATGCCGCTCGTGCTGCACTACTTACTCTAATAGAGGAAGCAAATATTCCGTTGCTTTTTCAGTCAAATTTTCTTCCGTTGCCTCACCGCCGAACATCCACGAGCCGCCGCTGCTTACCTCTGACCAGTGGCGTTGGTTATAATGGGCCAGGGGGGGGGGGGGGGGGGTGGGCGATATAATTTGATTAGGAAGTTTTATTGGACTGCATTCGACGAATGCGTTTTAAATTATCACATGACAAGAATAATTTACAGTAATCGATCGAAATTGTCATTCTAGCGCCATCTAGTGGTACTTCCAAGCTGAATTTTCGTTGCGTTAGTGTTCGCATTTCGTGTCTTACCTCAGGCCAGTGGCGTTGCGTATAGTGGGCAAGGGGGGTGACCGCCCTCCTTTCGGCGCGACTCTTGGGCGATCTAATTTGATTAGGAAGTTTTATTGGACTGAGCAGACGTACTCAACGAATACGTCATAAATTTTACACTCGACGATTACGAAAAATAAATTTGTACTTTCAGGTCGATTTTTTCAGGTCTGTAAGTAAAACGGAACAATTATTTTGACATATGGTACTAAAGACATTCATCTGCTATCTAAACAACCATTATTTGTTGCAATTGTTCGAATATGCTAGGAGTTACGAGCCAAAAACATGACGTGTGCATGATGGAAAAGGGAAATTTCGACTTTGAGATCAATTTTTTTAGGTAAGTAATTAAAATGGAAGAATTCTTTTGACACATGGTACTAAAGACATTCATCTGCTTTCTAATCAACCATTGTTTGTTGCAATTGTTCGAATATGCTAGGAGTTACGAGCCAAAAACACGACGCGTGCATGATGGAAAAGGGAAATTTCGACTTTGAGATCAATTTTTTCAGGTAAGTAATTAAAATGGAAGAATTCTTTTGACACATGGTACTAAAGACATTCATCTGCTATCTAAACAACCATTGTTTGTTGCAATTGTTCGAATATGCTAGGAGTTATGAGCCAAAAACACGACGCGTGCATGATGGAAAAGGGAAATTTCGACTTTGAGATCAATTTTTTCAGGTAAGTAATTAAAATGGAAGAATTCTTTTGACATATGGTACTAAAGACATTCATCTGCTTTCTAAACAACCATTGTTTGTTGCAATTGTTGCAATATACAAGGAGTTAGAATTCAAAAACACGACGTTGTGCATGATTTTGTGCAGACCTTAATACATTTTTATCAGAATTAAAGTTGCAATCACGTTTATTATACTGTTATCCATCAGTAGCGTATAATTTTCCATTGTAATCACAAGTCTAGCCTTTATTAATAAGTTTATTGCTTTGCTGACCCCACAATCTCGATTTGAACGCGCTCAAATCGCGAACGACGAATCATTTTTCTTTTTAGTTCCAACTCTGGGAGAGTAAGGCGCAATTCAAATGCTTTCCCGCGCCGGTATTCTGCAGAACCTGTTGAATAAAACGCCGGTAAGTCGTTGTTTTCTTTTTTTTTAACTTAAGTCAGCGTTGGTAATTGCAGCAATTCAGCGAATTAGAAGTATTGTTAACGCGCAATTGTTGTTCGCATTTGACCTTCTCGGCGATTTAAAAACGCAGGGGTTATCTTTTTTCGATAACTCGCGGAGATATAACGCGTCGTCGAGCACTTGAGCATTTACGACCGACTCTTCGCTGAATTAGCACGCAAAGGTGTAAGTGTGTGGTTATGTGCGGGCGTGCGTAAAATGTTTACTCATTTGCGTCCGGTTCGTCTGTTACAGAAGCTCAACATTTGCAAGATGAGCGGCTACGCGAAGAACCTGATGGACACCAACGTCTGGGATTCCGATCCCGAACTCTACGAGATGATGAAGCTGGAGAAGAAGCGGCAGAGGGGCAGCCTGGAGATGATCGCCTCCGAGAACTTCACCACCATGTCCGTGCTGCAGTGCCTCGGGTCCTCCCTGCACAACAAGTACTCGGAGGGACTGCCCGGCCTGAGGTGACTTCAAGGTTAATCGTTGTTTTTGAATGTCGCTTACTCGATTGTTTTGCAGGTACTACGGAGGAAACGAGTTCATCGATATGGTGGAGACTTTGGCTCAGAAGCGGGCGCTCGAGGCGTACAATTTGGACGCGGAGAAGTGGGGCGTGAACGTGCAACCGTACTCAGGGTCACCGGCTAATTTCGCTGTTTACACAGGTAGGCATGTTTATCTGTTGATACAGGTGTGTATTTAAATATACGGTGAGTTGATTCATTGTTGAGAGAATGTTGTAAATTTTCCAGTGGTTATGAAAGAATTAATATCGTATGAGCTACAAATCTAGATTTAGAGTAAATGAAAATGATCGTAAATCATGTGAAAATTGCAAAATGTTCAACTTGATTAAAAAAATATTAAAACAATTGCTACAAGTGTGAAACTTTCCAAATTTGCTAAACACTAAATCTGCTTTATGTTACTGTCAAAATCCAAAAACACCCCTTCAGTGGATTTCGAGTAAATTTCCATGAAAATGATCGTAAAATTTCAAAATGCATGACCAAATTCAAATTGTTATCTCAATTATTTTAAATGTTCATTTAAAGCTGTTGCCGACCCCCACGGACGCATCATGGGCTTGGACCTACCCGACGGCGGTCATCTAACACACGGCTTCTTTACGGCGACCAAGAAAATTTCCGCGACGTCCATCTTCTTCGAATCAATGCCCTACAAGGTAACTGCGATAAACGTAATCGTTGATTGCATTACATTTATTATCTTAAAGCGACACGATGACCTCTTAGTGTTGGGCAATCAATGTTACGTACGTCAATTGATGAAAAACAAGATAATTGTTTATTTACATTCAAGGTCATTGAATGAGAGTTGTTTCTGCACTTATTTTCTAAACACGGCGCGAATCGCCGGAGTTGTTAAAGCGCCCTCTATAACACAAACCGTTTTTAATAAAAAAAATTGACAAATTTGACATGTGTCACTGGCAATGGCCAACTTGTTCACGAGTTTAACACTATACTTTTTCGCATCATATTAAATAATTACCTAAAGATTTTTCTGTTTGTATTAAATTATAACGAATAATTTTTCTATATGGAAATTGCGGCAGTTCGCTGACAAAAAACGAATCGTAACCATGGTAACAACTAAACTGTTGGGCAATGAAACTGCTATTATTTGATTGGACGTCACCTGTGGAGAAAATGATTCGGTCGAATAATGGACAACTTTCTCAATCAAAAACGATTTAACAACGTTTATATTATTTAATAAGATGCGAAAAATATTATTAATAGATTTTATTACGTACACATTAAATAGAGAAATTCTCTTGCTTTGTAGTAAATTTTTTAAACACTGAGCGAAGCGCCGTCTGTAACAAACCGTTTCCAAAAAATTTTATTATTATTACGTTCGCATTAAATAGGGAAATTCACTTGTTTTGTAGTGATTTTAAAAGTTAATTTCTTTAGGTAAATCCTGAAACCGGTCTAATCGATTACGAAGAGCTGGAGAGATCGGCGAAACTATTCAAGCCGAAGGTGATCATCGCCGGGGTCAGCTGTTACTCGAGGGCGTTGGACTACAAGAGGTTCAGGAAGATATGCGACGAGGTGGGCGCCCTCCTGTTCTCGGACATGGCGCACATTTCCGGATTGGTCGCCGCCGGTAAGTAAAAGCGCGACGACTTGTAAATAAAATTTAAATGACCGGGAGAATTGCAGGGGTCACCCCCAGCCCGTTCGAGTACAGCGACATCGTCAGCACCACCACGCACAAGAGCCTGAGGGGACCGAGGGCGGGCGTCATTTTCTTCAGGAAGGGCGTGCGCTCCGTGAACTCCAAGGGAGAGAACATCATGTACGACTTGGAGTCGAAGATTAACCAGGCAGTATTCCCCGGATTGCAAGGTAATGTTTGCAACAAACAGTGGTTGTTTGGATAGCAGATGAATGTCTTTAGTACCGTATGTCAAAAGAATTCTTCCATTTGCATTACTTACCTGAAAAAATTGACGCCAAAGTCAAAATTTCCCTTTTCCATCAAGCACACGTCATGTTTTTGGCTTGTAACTCCTAGCATATTCGAACAATTGCAACAAACAATGGTTGTTTAGAAAGCAGATGAATGTCTTTAGTACCTTATGCCAAAAGAATTCTTCCATTTTCATTACTTACCTGAAAAAATTGACCCCAAAGTAGAAATTTCCCTTTTCCCTTACGCACACGTCATGTTTTTGGCTCGTAACTCCCAGCATATTCAAACAATTGCAACAAACAATGGTTGTTTAGAAAGCAGATGAATGTCTTTAGTACCTTATGTCAAAAGAATTCTTCTATTTTCATTACTTACCTGAAAAAATTGACGCCAAAGTCAAAATTTCCCTTTTCCATCATGCACACGTCATGTTTTTGGCTCGTAACTCCTAGCATATTCGAACAATTGCAACAAACAATGGTTGTTTAGAAAGCAGATGAATGTCTTTATTACCATATGTCAAAAGAATTCTTCCATTTTCATTACTTACCTGAAAAAATTGACTCCAAAGTAGAAATTTCCCTTTTCCATCATGCACACGTCATGTTTTTGGCTCGTAACTCCTAGCATATTCGAACAATTGCAACAAACAATGGTTGTTTAGAAAGCAGATGAATGTCTTTAGTACCTTATGCCAAAAGAATTCTTCCATTTTCATTACTTACCTGAAAAAATTGACCCCAAAGTAGAAATTTCCCTTTTCCCTTACGCACACGTCATGTTTTTGGCTCGTAACTCCCAGCATATTCAAACAATTGCAACAAACAATGGTTGTTTAGAAAGCAGATGAATGTCTTTAGTACCTTATGTCAAAAGAATTCTTCCATTTGCATTACTTACCTGAAAAAATTTACCCCAAAGTAGAAGTTTCCCTTTTCCATCATGCACACGACATGTTTTTGGCTCGTAACTCCTAGCATATTCAAACAATTGCAACAAACAATGGTTGTTTAGAAAGCAGATGAATGTCTTTATTACCATATGTCAAAAGAATTCTTCCATTTTCATTACTTACCTGAAAAAATTGACTCCAAAGTAGAAATTTCCCTTTTCCATCATGCACACGTCATGTTTTTGGCTCGTAACTCCTAGCATATTCGAACAATTGCAACAAACAATGGTTGTTTAGAAAGCAGATGAATGTCTTTATTACCATATGTCAAAAGAATTCTTCCATTTTCATTACTTACCTGAAAAAATTGACTCCAAAGTAGAAATTTCCCTTTTCCATCATGCACACGTCATGTTTTTGGCTCGTAACTCCTAGCATATTCGAACAATTGCAACAAACAATGGTTGTTTAGAAAGCAGATGAATGTCTTTAGTACCTTATGCCAAAAGAATTCTTCCATTTTCATTACTTACCTGAAAAAATTGACCCCAAAGTAGAAATTTCCCTTTTCCCTTACGCACACGTCATGTTTTTGGCTCGTAACTCCCAGCATATTCAAACAATTGCAACAAACAATGGTTGTTTAGAAAGCAGATGAATGTCTTTAGTACCTTATGCCAAAAGAATTCTTCCATTTGCATTACTTACCTGAAAAAATTTACCCCAAAGTAGAAGTTTCCCTTTTCCATCATGCACACGACATGTTTTTGGCTCGTAACTCCTAGCATATTCAAACAATTGCAACAAACAATGGTTGTTTAGAAAGCAGATGAATGTCTTTATTACCATATGTCAAAAGAATTCTTCCATTTTCATTACTTACCTGAAAAAATTGACTCCAAAGTAGAAATTTCCCTTTTCCATCATGCACACGTCATGTTTTTGGCTCGTAACTCCTAGCATATTCGAACAATTGCAACAAACAATGGTTGTTTAGAAAGCAGATGAATGTCTTTAGTACCTTATGCCAAAAGAATTCTTCCATTTTCATTACTTACCTGAAAAAATTGACGCCAAAGTCAAAATTTCCCTTTTCCCTTACGCACACGTCATGTTTTTGGCTCGTAACTCCCAGCATATTCAAACAATTGCAACAAACAATGGTTGTTTAGAAAGCAGATGAATGTCTTTAGTACCTTATGTCAAAAGAATTCTTCCATTTTCATTACTTACCTGAAAAAATTGACTCCAAAGTAGAAATTTCCCTTTTCCATCATGCACACGTCATGTTTTTGGCTCGTAACTCCTAGCATATTCGAACAATTGCAACAAACAATGGTTGTTTAGAAAGCAGATGAATGTCTTTAGTACCTTATGCCAAAAGAATTCTTCCATTTTCATTACTTACCTGAAAAAATTGACCCCAAAGTAGAAATTTCCCTTTTCCCTTACGCACACGTCATGTTTTTGGCTCGTAACTCCCAGCATATTCAAACAATTGCAACAAACAATGGTTGTTTAGAAAGCAGATGAATGTCTTTAGTACCTTATGTCAAAAGAATTCTTCCATTTTCATTACTTACCTGAAAAAATTGACTCCAAAGTAGAAATTTCCCTTTTCCATCATGCACACGTCATGTTTTTGGCTCGTAACTCCTAGCATATTCGAACAATTGCAACAAACAATGGTTGTTTAGAAAGCAGATGAATGTCTTTATTACCATATGTCAAAAGAATTCTTCCATTTTCATTACTTACCTGAAAAAATTGACTCCAAAGTAGAAATTTCCCTTTTCCATCATGCACACGTCATGTTTTTGGCTCGTAACTCCTAGCATATTCGAACAATTGCAACAAACAATGGTTGTTTAGAAAGCAGATGAATGTCTTTAGTACCTTATGCCAAAAGAATTCTTCCATTTTCATTACTTACCTGAAAAAATTGACCCCAAAGTAGAAATTTCCCTTTTCCCTTACGCACACGTCATGTTTTTGGCTCGTAACTCCTAGCATATTCGAACAATTGCAACAAACAATGGTTGTTTAGAAAGCAGATGAATGTCTTTATTACCATATGTCAAAAGAATTCTTCCATTTTCATTACTTACCTGAAAAAATTGACTCCAAAGTAGAAATTTCCCTTTTCCATCATGCACACGTCATGTTTTTGGCTCGTAACTCCTAGCATATTCGAACAATTGCAACAAACAATGGTTGTTTAGAAAGCAGATGAATGTCTTTATTACCATATGTCAAAAGAATTCTTCCATTTTCATTACTTACCTGAAAAAATTGACTCCAAAGTAGAAATTTCCCTTTTCCATCATGCACACGACATGTTTTTGGCTCGTAACTCCTAGCATATTCGAACAATTGCAACAAACAATGGTTGTTTAGAAAGCAGATGAATGTCTTTATTACCATATGTCAAAAGAATTCTTCCATTTTCATTACTTACCTGAAAAAATTGACTCCAAAGTCAAAATTTCCCTTTTCCATCATGCACACGTCATGTTTTTGGCTCGTAACTCCTAGCATATTCGAACAATTGCAACAAACAATGGTTGTTTAGAAAGCAGATGAATGTCTTTATTACCATATGTCAAAAGAATTCTTCCATTTTCATTACTTACCTGAAAAAATTGACTCCAAAGTCAAAATTTCCCTTTTCCATCATGCACACGACATGTTTTTGGCTCGTAACTCCTAGCATATTCAAACAATTGCAACAAACAATGGTTGTTTAGAAAGCAGATGAATGTCTTTATTACCATATGTCAAAAGAATTCTTCCATTTTCATTACTTACCTGAAAAAATTGACTCCAAAGTAGAAATTTCCCTTTTCCATCATGCACACGTCATGTTTTTGGCTCGTAACTCCTAGCATATTCGAACAATTGCAACAAACAATGGTTGTTTAGAAAGCAGATGAATGTCTTTATTACCATATGTCAAAAGAATTCTTCCATTTTCATTACTTACCTGAAAAAATTGACTCCAAAGTAGAAATTTCCCTTTTCCATCATGCACACGTCATGTTTTTGGCTCGTAACTCCTAGCATATTCGAACAATTGCAACAAACAATGGTTGTTTAGAAAGCAGATGAATGTCTTTATTACCATATGTCAAAAGAATTCTTCCATTTTCATTACTTACCTGAAAAAATTGACTCCAAAGTAGAAATTTCCCTTTTCCATCATGCACACGACATGTTTTTGGCTCGTAACTCCTAGCATATTCAAACAATTGCAACAAACAATGGTTGTTTAGAAAGCAGATGAATGTCTTTATTACCATATGTCAAAAGAATTCTTCCATTTTCATTACTTACCTGAAAAAATTGACTCCAAAGTAGAAATTTCCCTTTTCCATCATGCACACGTCATGTTTTTGGCTCGTAACTCCTAGCATATTCGAACAATTGCAACAAACAATGGTTGTTTAGAAAGCAGATGAATGTCTTTATTACCATATGTCAAAAGAATTCTTCCATTTTCATTACTTACCTGAAAAAATTGACTCCAAAGTCAAAATTTCCCTTTTCCATCATGCACACGACATGTTTTTGGCTCGTAACTCCTAGCATATTCAAACAATTGCAACAAACAATGGTTGTTTAGAAAGCAGATGAATGTCTTTATTACCATATGTCAAAAGAATTCTTCCATTTTCATTACTTACCTGAAAAAATTGACTCCAAAGTAGAAATTTCCCTTTTCCATCATGCACACGTCATGTTTTTGGCTCGTAACTCCTAGCATATTCGAACAATTGCAACAAACAATGGTTGTTTAGAAAGCAGATGAATGTCTTTATTACCATATGTCAAAAGAATTCTTCCATTTTCATTACTTACCTGAAAAAATTGACTCCAAAGTAGAAATTTCCCTTTTCCATCATGCACACGTCATGTTTTTGGCTCGTAACTCCTAGCATATTCGAACAATTGCAACAAACAATGGTTGTTTAGAAAGCAGATGAATGTCTTTAGTACCTTATGCCAAAAGAATTCTTCCATTTTCATTACTTACCTGAAAAAATTGACCCCAAAGTAGAAATTTCCCTTTTCCCTTACGCACACGTCATGTTTTTGGCTCGTAACTCCCAGCATATTCAAACAATTGCAACAAACAATGGTTGTTTAGAAAGCAGATGAATGTCTTTAGTACCTTATGTCAAAAGAATTCTTCCATTTGCATTACTTACCTGAAAAAATTTACCCCAAAGTAGAAGTTTCCCTTTTCCATCATGCACACGACATGTTTTTGGCTCGTAACTCCTAGCATATTCAAACAATTGCAACAAACAATGGTTGTTTAGAAAGCAGATGAATGTCTTTATTACCATATGTCAAAAGAATTCTTCCATTTTCATTACTTACCTGAAAAAATTGACTCCAAAGTAGAAATTTCCCTTTTCCATCATGCACACGTCATGTTTTTGGCTCGTAACTCCTAGCATATTCGAACAATTGCAACAAACAATGGTTGTTTAGAAAGCAGATGAATGTCTTTAGTACCTTATGCCAAAAGAATTCTTCCATTTTCATTACTTACCTGAAAAAATTGACCCCAAAGTAGAAATTTCCCTTTTCCCTTACGCACACGTCATGTTTTTGGCTCGTAACTCCCAGCATATTCAAACAATTGCAACAAACAATGGTTGTTTAGAAAGCAGATGAATGTCTTTAGTACCTTATGTCAAAAGAATTCTTCTATTTTCATTACTTACCTGAAAAAATTGACGCCAAAGTCAAAATTTCCCTTTTCCATCATGCACACGTCATGTTTTTGGCTCGTAACTCCTAGCATATTCGAACAATTGCAACAAACAATGGTTGTTTAGAAAGCAGATGAATGTCTTTAGTACCTTATGTCAAAAGAATTCTTCCATTTGCATTACTTACCTGAAAAAATTTACCCCAAAGTAGAAGTTTCCCTTTTCCATCATGCACACGTCATGTTTTTGGCTCGTAACTCCTAGCATATTCGAACAATTGCAACAAACAATGGTTGTTTAGAAAGCAGATGAATGCCTTTAGTACCTTATGTCAAGATAATTCTTCCATTTTCATTACTTACCTGAAAAAATTGACTCCAAAGTAGAAATTTCCCTTTTCCATCATGCACACGTCATGTTTTTGTTTCGTAACTCCTAGCATATTCAAACAATTGCAACAAACAATGGTTGTTTAGAAAGCAGATGAATGTCTTTAGTACCATATGTCAAAAGAATTCTTCTATTTTCATTACTTACCTGAAAAAATTGACGCCAAAGTCAAAATTTCCCTTTTCCATCATGCACACGTCATGTTTTTGGCTCGTAACTCCTAGCATATTCAAACAATTGCAACAAACAATGGTTGTTTAGAAAGCAGATGAATGTCTTTATTACCATATGTCAAAAGAATTCTTCCATTTTCATTACTTACCTGAAAAAATTGACCCCAAAGTCGAAATTTCCCTTTTCCATCATGCACACGTCATGTTTTTGGCTCGTAACTCCTAGCATATTCAAACAATTGCAACAAACAATGGTTGTTTAGAAAGCAGATGAATGTCTTTAGTACCATATGTCAAAAGAATTCTTCTATTTTCATTACTTACCTGAAAAAATTGACGCCAAAGTCAAAATTTCCCTTTTCCATCAAGCACACGTCATGTTTTTGGCTTGTAACTCCTAGCATATTCAAACAATTGCAACAAACAATGGTTGTTTAGAAAGCAGATGAATGTCTTTATTACCATATGTCAAAAGAATTCTTCCATTTTCATTACTTACCTGAAAAAATTGACTCCAAAGTAGAAATTTCCCTTTTCCATCATGCACACGTCATGTTTTTGGCTCGTAACTCCTAGCATATTCGAACAATTGCAACAAACAATGGTTGTTTAGAAAGCAGATGAATGCCTTTAGTACCTTATGTCAAGATAATTCTTCCATTTTCATTACTTACCTGAAAAAATTGACCCCAAAGTCGAAATTTCCCTTTTCCATCATGCACACGTCATGTTTTTGGCTCGTAACTCCTAGCATATTCGAACAATTGCAACAAACAATGGTTGTTTAGATAGCTGATGAATGTCTTTAGCACCATATGTCAGAAGAATTCTTCCATTTTAATTACTTACCTGAAAAAATTGTCCCCAAAGTAGAAATTTCCCTTTTCCATCATGCACACGTCATGTTTTTGGCTCGTAACTACCAGCATATTCGAACAATTGCAACAAACAATGGTTGTTTAGATAGCTGATGAATGTCTTTAGCACCATATGTCAGAAGAATTCTTCCATTTTAATTACTTACCTGAAAAAATTGTCCCCAAAGTAGAAATTTCCCTTTTCCATCATGCACACGTCATGTTTTTGGCTCGTAACTACCAGCATATTCGAACAATTGCAACAAACAATGGTTGTTTGGATAGCAGATGAATGTCTTTAGTACCTTATGTCAAAAGAATTCTTCCATTTGCATTACTTACCTGAAAAAATTAGCCCCAAAGTAGAAATTTCCCTTTTCCATCATGCACACGTCGTGTTTTTGGCTCGTAACTCTTGTAGAAATGTAGAAATTAATTTCTCTTAATCCTTGTTTTCTTACTATCAGGTGGCCCACATAACAACGCAATCGCAGCAATTGCAACGGCGATGAAACAAGCCAAAACTCCGGAGTTCATCCAGTACCAAAAACAGGTGGTGGCCAACGCCAGACATTTGGCCTCGGCGTTACAATCCAGGGGCTACAAAATCTCCACCGGAGGCACCGACGTGCACATGCTGCTGGTGGATCTGAGAGGCACGGGGATTTCGGGCGCCAAGGCCGAGTTCATGCTCGAAGAGATCAACATAGCGTGCAACAAGAACACGGTCCCCGGAGACAAGAGCGCCATGAATCCATCGGGAATTCGATTGGGTAAGGAGGTCAATTTTTAGCCGTTATTGGAGATGTTGAGTAATTTTTTTTCAAGGTACTCCTGCGCTTACGACCAGAGGCCTATTGGAAGCGGACATGGAGAAGGTCGCCAATTTCATGGACAGGGGATTCAAGTTGGCCGTGAAAGTGGGCAGAATTTCGGGGCCCAAGTTGTTGGATTTCAAGCATATCGTCGAGAAGGACGAGGCCATCAAAGGAGAGGTCCGCGCGCTCAAGGAGGAAATTGAGACGTTCAGCAATTCGTTCCCGTTGCCGGGTAACGAGGAGTACTAGGCTTTCTTCGCGGGATGAAGAAGGGTGTATTTAACGCATTTACTCTTTGTTTTTTTGAATAAATAATTATGTTTTGATATGAAATATTAATATTAAAAATTATATATACGCTTCTCTGGAGTTTTATTTCACACACCTTTCTCACAACGGTTTTTTTTTTTAAGACGGAGGTGCAATTCTTATTACGCGTTCATCGCTTCACTGTTCAGAATGTGTACCCTAAAATAATTTCGAAAAATTTTCTGGATTTGTAACAGGAGTGCAGAAACGCAAGGAGGTGTTTTACACTCTTTAAAAATCGATCGAAAATTTCCGGTTCAGAATGTGTACCCTAAATTAATTTCGAAAAAATTTCTGGATTTGTAACAGGAGTGCAGAAACGCAAGGAGGTGTTTTACACTCTTCAAAAATCGATCGAAAATTTCCGGTTCAGAATGTGTACCCAAAATTAATTTCGAAAAAATTTCTGGATTTGTAACAGGAGTGCAGAAACGCAAGGAGGTGTTTTACACTCTTCAAAAATCGATCGAAAATTTCCGGTTCAGAATGTGTACCCAAAATTAATTTCGAAAAAATTTCTGGATTTGTAACAGGAGTGCAGAAACGCAAGGAGGTGTTTTACACTCTTCAAAAATCGATCGAAAATTTCCGGTTCAGAATGTGTACCCTAAATTAATTTCGAAAAAATTTCTGGATTTGTAACAGGAGTGCAGAAACGCAAGGAGGTGTTTTACACTCTTCAAAAATCGATCGAAAATTTCCGGTTCAGAATGTGTACCCAAAATTAATTTCGAAAAAATTTCTGGATTTGTAACAGGAGTGCAGAAACGCAAGGAGGTGTTTTACACTCTTCAAAAATCGATCGAAAATTTCCGGTTCAGAATGTGTACCCTAAATTAATTTCGAAAAATTTTCTGGATTTGTAACAGGAGTGCAGAAACGCAAGGAGGTGTTTTACACTCTTCAAAAATCGATCGAAAATTTCCGGTTCAGAATGTGTACCCTAAATTAATTTCGAAAAATTTCTGGATTTGTAACAGGAGTGCAGAAACGCAAGGAGGTGTTTTACACTCTTCAAAAATCGATCGAAAATTTCCGGTTCAGAATGTGTACCCTAAATTAATTTCGAAAAATTTCTGGATTTGTAACAGGAGTGCAGAAACGCAAGGAGGTGTTTTACTCTTCAAAAATCGATCGAAAATTTCCGGTTCAGAATGTGTACCCTAAATTAATTTCGAAAAATTTCTGGATTTGTAACAGGAGTGCAGAAACGCAAGGAGGTGTTTTACACTCTTCAAAAATCGATCGAAAATTTCCGGTTCAGAATGTGTACCCAAAATTAATTTCGAAAAAATTTCTGGATTTGTAACAGGAGTGCAGAAACGCAAGGAAGTGTTTTACACTCTTTAAAAATCGATCGAAAATTTCCGGTTCAGAATGTGTACCCAAAATTAATTTCGAAAAAATTTCTGGATTTGTAACAGGAGTGCAGAAACGCAAGGAGGTGTTTTACACTCTTTAAAAATCGATCGAAAATTTCCGGTTCAGAATGTGTACCCTAAATTAATTTCGAAAAAATTTCTGGATTTGTAACAGGAGTGCAGAAACGCAAGGAGGTGTTTTACACTCTTCAAAAATCGATCGAAAATTTCCGGTTCAGAATGTGTACCCAAAATTAATTTCGAAAAAATTTCTGGATTTGTAACAGGAGTGCAGAAACGCAAGGAGGTGTTTTACACTCTTCAAAAATCGATCGAAAATTTCCGGTTCAGAATGTGTACCCTAAATTAATTTCGAAAAATTTTCTGGATTTGTATCAGGAGAGCAGAAACGCAAGGAAGTGTTTTACACTCTTTAAAAATCGATCGAAAATTTCCGGTTCAGAATGTGTACCCTAAATTAATTTCGAAAAAATTTCTGGATTTGTAACAGGAGTGCAGAAACGCAAGGAGGTGTTTTACACTCTTCAAAAATCGATCGAAAATTTCCGGTTCAGAATGTGTACCCTAAATTAATTTCGAAAAATTTTCTGGATTTGTATCAGGAGAGCAGAAACGCAAGGAAGTGTTTTACACTCTTTAAAAATCGATCGAAAATTTCCGGTTCAGAATGTGTACCCAAAATTAATTTCGAAAAAATTTCTGGATTTGTAACAGGAGTGCAGAAACGCAAGGAGGTGTTTTACACTCTTCAAAAATCGATCGAAAATTTCCGGTTCAGAATGTGTACCCTAAATTAATTTCGAAAAATTTTCTGGATTTGTATCAGGAGAGCAGAAACGCAAGGAAGTGTTTTACACTCTTTAAAAATCGATCGAAAATTTCCGGTTCAGAATGTGTACCCTAAATTAATTTCGAAAAATTTTCTGGATTTGTCTCAGGAGAGCAGAAACGCAAGGAAGTGTTTTACACTCTTTAAAAATCGATCGAAAATTTCCGGTTCAGAATGTGTACCCAAAATTAATTTCGAAAAAATTTCTGGATTTGTAACAGGAGTGCAGAAACGCAAGGAGGTGTTTTACACTCTTCAAAAATCGATCGAAAATTTCCGGTTCAGAATGTGTACCCTAAATTAATTTCGAAAAATTTTCTGGATTTGTATCAGGAGAGCAGAAACGCAAGGAAGTGTTTTACACTCTTTAAAAATCGATCGAAAATTTCCGGTTCAGAATGTGTACCCAAAATTAATTTCGAAAAAATTTCTGGATTTGTAACAGGAGTGCAGAAACGCAAGGAGGTGTTTTACACTCTTCAAAAATCGATCGAAAATTTCCGGTTCAGAATGTGTACCCTAAATTAATTTCGAAAAATTTTCTGGATTTGTATCAGGAGAGCAGAAACGCAAGGAAGTGTTTTACACTCTTTAAAAATCGATCGAAAATTTCCGGTTCAGAATGTGTACCCAAAATTAATTTCGAAAAAATTTTTGGATTTGTAACAGGAGTGCAGAAACGCAAGGAGGTGTTTTACACTCTTTAAAAATCGATCGAAAATTTCCGGTTCAGAATGTGTACCCTAAATTAATTTCGAAAAATTTTCTGGATTTGTAACAGGAGTGCAGAAACGCAAGGAGGTGTTTTACACTCTTCAAAAATCGATCGAAAATTTCCGGTTCAGAATGTGAACCCTAAAATAATTTCGAAAAATTTTCACAATTTGTATCAGGAGACTAGGAATGAAAAGAGGTATTTTGTTCCAAATTTTTCACTTCTAAAATCGATCGAAAATTTGCGGTTCAGAATGTGTACCCTAAATTAAGTTCGAACAAAATATTAATTTGCCAACAACAAAAAATCTTACTTTATTCTTTATTAATAAACCATTAATACCTCTGTAAATTACAATTTGAATCATTAAAATCAATTTAAGCATTAAAAAATTGCTGCGGCAATATTCATTATTGCAAGATTTTTTCAGCACTTTTATTTCAAAAGATTAAAGGATTATAAGTTTGTCGGTGATTTAATGCTTAAATTATCAAAATCATCCCTTAGAATTGCTATTTAGAAGCTTTTAAACATTTTACGTTCGGATTTCCGCGCCTCGTCGCCATCTATTGGGTGGAGGCTGAACTGCTAAGTGATGTTTTTGAACAGCGCCAAAATGCTCGAACTTTATACCTATTGTCAAAGTGTTAATATTTAGCAATGGGCTGTGCATGAAACGGTAGACGATTTAATTCTGAAACGAATGGTGTATAAAATAGCTGAGGCAATTTAGCGGTTTTCCTGTAATTTGCGAATGAAAATTAAGCACGACACCCTTACCGACATTTACAGTTCACTGTAACATAAAAATTTAATAAAGGTGAATTTGCTATATTCTTTAATCAAATACGGGTTCCAATACTTATTCCTGAATAATCATTGAACTATTTATATTGTTAATGCATTACAATAAGAGAAATATACGAGAAATCATAATCTAAGTAGAGGGCTCCACCTGTTATCGAGGGGATAAACTACATAACAATTTGTGAATGTAAATATTGTTGTAATAATAAAAGAATATTTAAAAACTCTAAAAGAATGTTATCTTATGATAAAATAAATTCACTTGTAGATATTTACGTATTTAAATTGCAGAAACAATATTTTATAATGCACAGGCCTAATCCCAAGCAACCCAATATACTCATAACTCGAATTAATTTATTATTAAAAACTTCTCATTTTATACGTAACAGGGACAAAACCATAAGTGTAATCCTGAACAAAGCTTCAAAAATAGTGGGAATATTTAGGTATTTACATTGCGGAAACAATGGTATTATATAAACGCTTACTTGTAGGCAACCCAATATACTATAACTAATAATATTTTTTATTAAAAACTTCTAATTTTAAATATAATAGGGACACAAGCATGAATGTAATCCTTAGCAGCGCTTTAAAAATATTACACTTATGGTTTTGTCCCTGTTATGATTAAAATTTGAAGTTTTAAATAATAAATCATTATTAGTTTTACGTATATTGGGTTGCCTGTAAGCAGGCGTTTATATAATATAATTATTTCTGCAATTTAAATACTTAAATATTCGCACTATTTTTGAAGCTTTACTGAGGATTACACTTATGGTTTTGTCACTGTCACGTTTAAAATTGGAAATTTTTAATATTAAATTAATTGTAGTTATACGTATATTGGGTTGCCTGTTATTAGGCGGATATATTACAATGTATTGTTTCTGCAATTTAAATACAAAAATATCTACAATTACATTTATTTTATTATAACATAATGTTCTTTTTAAGTTTTTAAATATTCTTTCACCATTAGAACAATTATTATATCCACAAATGAAAACGTAGTTTATCCCCGCGATAACAGAGGGCACCCTCTATGAAGATTAGGATTCCTAATATATTTCTCTTATTATAATGCATTAATAATATAAAAAGTTAATTAAATAATCAGTAATAAGTATTGGGACCCGTATTTCATTGAAGAATATAGCAAATTGTTGTGCATTTAATTTTTAAGTTACAGTGAACTGTAAATGTCGGTAAGGGTGTCGTGCTTAATTTTCATTCGCAAATTACAAGAAAACCGCTAAATTGCCTCAGCTATTTTATACACCATTCGATTCGGAATTAAATAGTCTATCGTTTCGTGTACAGCGCATTGCTGAATATTAACACTTTGATTATAAGGATAAAGTTCAAGCATTTTGGCGCTGTTCAAAAACATCACTTAGTAGTTCGTCTATCGTCGAATAGATGGCGTCGAGGCGCGGAAATTTGAATGTAAAATGTTTAAAAGCTTCCAAATAGTAATTCGGAGGGATGATTTTGATAATTTAAGCATTAAATCACCGACAAACTTATAATCCTTTAATCTTTTGAAATAAAAGTGCTGAAAAAATCCCGGAATAATAAGTCATGTCGTCGAAATTCTACATTCATTGTTATGATTTAAACGGTAATTAATGGAGGGATTAAAGGTTTAATAATAAACAATGAAGGAAGGTTTGTTGAATTTAAGAAGAATTATCCAATTTGGTTGAAAAGTCGCTGAGTTATGTGCAAGTGCACACCCATAACTTGGTGCCAAATCGTAGTAGCAAGGTAGGAACTTCGTTGTTTGAGTCCTGCAAAGGGAATTGATCAAATTTTAATGCCTTTATGGTGGATCGAGTCGACAAATTCCGTAGCCATCGTCAAAGTTGGACATGGTTTACTGAAAGAACTTTTTTTTTCACAGGGTTGCTAGAGGAGGCGGAAGGGTTTACGCTTAAGTTCGCATGACTTCAAAGTTTTTAGCCCTTAAAGATTCATCACAGTCGATTGAAAATACGCCGAGTTATGACGGTATGAAAATGAAATTTAACGAATTTCATGTTTTTTTTTCACCAGTGTATTAAAATGTTCAGTTGTATCCGTCAGTACATTAATACATCATTAGTGCCACGCGAAATGTTGGCAATAAATTAATGTATTCAGTGAAAAATGTTAAATTTTACTGACGTACGCTCGATGTAACTTTAAAATATGATTTAAATTGAAAAAACCATGAAAGCGTAAATATAAATGATACCATCAAGTCGGAGAAAGTAACATGATGGCCACATCACCATTTTTACTTTCTCCGTTACGAAGTACGAGAAAGTATTGTGATCGTGATTTTTTTTCAAAAATTGTTTTTGCTGAAATATCCGTTTTGGGGTCCATTTCAACAATTTCTGGAATTTTTTTTTTGTGTCTGTGTGCGCTGTATCTCAAAAACTAACAGAGCAATTGATATGAAACTTTGAACATACGTCTTATTTGATAATCTGAAGAACTGAAAAGCTTTTGGTAAAATTTCGTACACCGGAAGTGGGTGTTTACCTTAACTGTTTTTTGTTTTTTGCCAATATTTTCTTAAATATGAAAAATATCACAAAATTTTTTAAGCAAACATTAAAGACAACAAGGAAATGAATATCTTTTGCTTGAAAATATTTTTCATAAAATCATTGCTATTTGAGAAAAAAATTTATTAATTTTTTTTAAATTTTTGGTTTATAATTATGAAACGATAATAGTTACAGCAAATGTATATAAATAATAATTGTAGAGAATGCCAAAATAAACAACTTCTAAAGAATAAGTTTTTTTCGAAATCTCGTTAGTTTTTGAGTAATCCGAGTTTTTGAATTTGAAGTATAATTTTCCATATTTCATGATTTTGACGTTTTAAACGTCAGTTTCATCCAAGTTTACGCAACGCTCGATGTATATTTAAAATATGATTTTAATTGAAAATAAACCCATGAAAACGTAAATATATTGTCGGAGAAAGTAACATGATGGCCACATCATCATTTTTTATTGCATGTACTGATGTAAATGAACATACAGTGCGTAGAGTTGTTTTTGCCATTCCTCAACACCAGGGATTTTCTTATTGAATAGTTTGGATTTGGATAGACGAAATCATTGTAGCAGAGTATCGCAAGGGTCATAAGAATCACACCTTTAGGGAGATGCATACTTACCACTTTTTTATGATTACGTACTCCAAGTCAGTGACGGTTCGCGGGGTTTTTTCTGGTACGGCCGAGGAACAAGAGGTGGAAATACAGATAGGTAGGGTCAGTTGCAGAGACCTTGTACCTATCTGTATTACCACCTCTTGTTCCTCGGCCGTACCAGAAAAAACCGTCACTGGATTAAGTAAAGATAGGATAAATAAGGTATAGAATAAATTGACAAACAATTCTGAAATTGTAAAGTTTACTTACATATACAGATAAAACATAAAATTCTCAATAATAATAATAAATCACTTAAACATTACAAATAAATTACGTTTTGCATTACATTATCTTACAAATGTAAACACGGTAATGTACAAATCGGAGGAGAACGGACAGTGTGATGGTGGGTCGAAAGAAACTTAACCGAATGCCGGCGTGATCGGCTTTGCACAGGCCTAGAAATCGATGTACGATGCGGACGTCAACAAAAAAACAATAAAATCGAAAACAGTTTCATCCTAAATTTAAAATTGTAGACACTTACGTTATACATTATGAGAATACGCCCTAAAAAAAAAGTTACGCACCGGCGCTTCCGATCGAAATCTTTGGCAGTTACGCGAAATTCCCTACTTAAAAGTTACGCGGAAAAAATGGCCGCGCCGCGCGTTCCCGCACACAGGAAAGTAAACGTCGGGTAATATACAGAAATTCAAGAGGGCGGCTCGAATGGAAAATATATGTACACTTGCGGGGGGGCTCGGGGGGCGCCATTTCCTCTCGGATGAGTTTTTAAAGAAAGAAAAAATTACATCGGCGAGCGCGGTAAGCTATAAACATATATATAAACACTGTTTGCCGAGTTGCACAGGCAATAATCCTAAAAAGAGTGTTCGTTTATGTATGTTATATAAATATATTTAGACAACGTTTAAAAACATTTAATCCAGAAAGTGACGTTTCTTGTGTTTATTATATAAAATACAGTTATTGTATCTTTATCAAAAAATGGTTTAAAATTAGGTTCACTTTCTCTCTGAAGACTACTTTTTTTTTGACACAGATTCTCATGAGCAAATGTTTAGATCCGTGGAAATCTACACATTTTCCAGCTAAACACTCGACCCGCGCCCTTTTTTTTTAAAGAATGGAATGTTTCCGCGCGGATCTTTCTACTCTAATTAATCTACGCCGTATATTGACGTTCTTTAAATAAATATTGCTCCCTTGGTTGTTTTTTTTTTTTTGGAAAAAACGAGCGTTAACATCCTCACCTGGTTAGGAGTTAGTAAAGGAACACGTCGAAGTATTAAAATAATAAGAAACGATTGTGCAGATCTATGATTGGTCGACTGCCTGCAATTCCCAAATGGAAAATGAAAAAATTACAATTCTGTAACAGCATACAGCTGGCGCTCGGTGTCGTTGTTCGCGTACATGCTCTCGTGCGTCTGGTCCTGGATTTTGGCGGAGCGGAACTGCGAGTGGGCCGGCGGGAGGGCGGAGGAGCCGCGCTGCAGCGAGCGGAACTGGACGCCGTGCTGGAACGTGTTCGAGTCCTGCCAGGCGACGCCGCGCTGCAGCGAGCGGAAGTTCGCCGGGTTCAGGGGCGTCTCCACTGATTGGGAGATCGTCGTCGGCACCTTCGGCATCGCCGGTTTGCTGCTGTTGCGGCTGTTCTTCGCCTCGTCCGGCAGCTGGGGCAGCGGCCTGCGCCCCAACGAACTGAACTTGTTTATATTCGCCGTGCGCTGTTGCGAATTGTCCACCGCTTTATTGTACTGCTGCTGCTGCTGCTGCTGCTGATCGAACTTAAAACCTTTGAAGTTTGGGAAATCCTTGCAGGCAGACCTGTTTCGTAAACAAAAAAAAATGTATCGCTTTATCCTTCTTCTGATGTAAGACATCTACCTGTCTCAGTAGAAGTCGGAACTTTCCAAAGTTTTACACTGCTTGCTCAAAGTCGCGTACTTGCCATTGTTGGGTCCCGAGAGGGGCTCGTGGTGGTGCGAGGGGAGTCGTCCGAGGGTGTGCCCTCTGAGATGAGACATATGGGCTCCCCCTCCGCCGCCTCGGTGGTGGTCCGGCGGTCGCATGTCGCACCCATCTCTGTAAAACCAAAGGACCACTCTACATTGCACATAGCTGACCTCCAAACCACCGTCCACACTAATATGATCGGAAAATTACAACAAACGCACTCGACGAAAATAAAGAAAAAAAAAAGTGATAGACTAACATCGAGGGATTTGCGCAAAAGAAATTTTTAAACTGTAATGAACGTGAGAAATAAATGGTAAATCATAAATACATTAGTGGATGTGCTTCATGCATGGGATTAGAAGAAGCTGGTATGCAGTTATGCATCATGGCTGTTGTGTAGCTAGGTGGAGGAGTGTCGGGGGGGTAAGACGACCCTTGGCTACGTTGCAGAGTCCTCGCCGCTATCGCCTGGCTCGCCGCCGGTGGGGGCAGGTACGGATCGGCCTCGTTCACTTGATGGTAATCTTTCCTAAAATTAAAAATTAATTACCTCATGAAAATTTATCTTAGTTACATGTACCGGGTGACCCAGCGATCTGTAAAAGACCCATAACTTATTTGCTATTTGAGATTGATGTATAATATACATAATAATGCGACTGCTCTGCTTGAAATACATATATTCACTGGCCACTATTTCTGGATCATATAAAAAGTACAATAAGAAAAATATAAAATAAATGCAATTATAAACTAAACTAGATGGCACATGAATGCATTTATAAATATAATATCTCATGACATCCCCTTTTTTCTAAATTAGACAATAACTTAAATATTTATTTTTTATAACTAATAATAAATCATTAATTTATTTTTATGTTTTTTATTAAGGTTTGTAGCGATCAGGCATTTTTACTAGCCTACTGCTACTTGTCTTCTCAGGTGGATTATAACAGGTGCGCCATCTTGTGGTAACTGAAGTTTTCTTTAAATAAAGTAAGAAAAACAGATTTTTTTGTGTACGATCATTCATTTTATTTAAATTTGGTCCAGCACAATTTGTTTGGTCACTTTTTGAAAACAATATCCGCTAAGTGGTCACCGCCGGCAGCTATGCACAAATCCGCCCGTTTCCTGGCATTTTCCATCACTTTTTTGAGTGTTTCCGGGTCAATACCAGCGATTTCGTTGCGTATGTTGGTCTTAAGTTGTGCGAGGGATTGAGGTTTGTTGGCGTAAACCTTACTTTTCAAGTACCCCCATAAGAAAAAGTCAGCAGAATTCAAATCTGGTGATCTCGGGGGCCAGTCAAAATCGCCCTTTTTTGAGATCAGACGATCAGGAAACATTTGCTTGAATAAATTAATCGTCTCATTGGCTGTGTGGCATGTTGCGCCATCCTGCTGGAACCAATAATCCTCCATTTCATATTCATCCAGCTCAGGTGCCAAAAATTCGCGAATCATTGCCCTATATCGCACGCCATTGACCGTAGTACGGGCCAATGATCCTATCGGCACAAACACCGCACCAAACTGTGGCTTTTGGTGAATGTAAAGGCACTTCGAATATCAATTGAGGGTTTTCAGTCCCCCAATAGCGAACATTCTGCGTATTGACGCTTCCGCACAGCGTAAAATGTGCCTTGCCCGTCAAAAAAAAAAAAAAAAAAAAAAAAAAAAAAAAAACGATTGCAACGATACTCGTGAATAGACGTCCTTGTGTCCGCTCCAGTATTTAGTGAGAAAAAGTGTGTTTAATCAATGTGCTTATTACGGTCTATGGCCCCCACATCTAAGTGTAACGTCATTGTTCACCTGTGTCTGCTTGGTAACCGCTAATCTACAGATAAGTAAACATTCCGTGCATTGTCCTTTATTTTATGCACGCCGGTGGTGCTCTTGAATTTTACAATTCCTCGACATTGATGATAACGGTTTTTATTGTTGTTCTTTTTCTGTGTGTTTTAATTTCAACAATTCCGCGCGTCTTCCGAGGTATAAATGGATGATCGCTCGGATATTCTCCACAGTTGCTAAATTTAAGTTCCCTTAACTTTGTAATCCCACTATTCCGTGGCCCTCTTTGTGTGTTATTTTGTTAATCACTGCGATAGGCCCCGCTAGTGCGAAGAGTGTGCACCCTTGTTTTTTTTCCTTTTCCGCATTTGTACTACCCTTATGTGTGTTACACATCTGAATTTAAATTGAATTTTTTTTTATCATGCCTGATTTTATCTGTGCTGGGAACTGCGGGAAAACGGTTGCGAGTAGGACGACCTGTAGCAAATGTAATAAACATTGCCACCCCGGATGTAAACCCAACCACTTATGTGACACTAGCTCTTCCAGCACTGTCAATGACTCGGTTATAAATGACTTGGTGAACTGCGTCAAGGTTCTCCAGCAGTCTATTGATGTTTTAACATCTGAAATGAAGTCCCTTTTTTCTAGCATGACTAGCATTAAGGATGATAATATTAAACTGCGCTCTGAACTTGTCGAGTTGTCAAAAAAGGTCAACAGTATTGAGAACAAAGTTTCCAGCAGTTCCAAGTCCTGTGACACTGCCACCATCGATGAACTAGAAGATCGTAAACGTAGAGAGAATAATCTCATCTTTTATAATATACCAGAGTCTACTGATAACTCAAACCATGACAATGATTCTAATAGAATTGCTTCGATGTTAAAAACAATTGACAACAACATAACAATACAAAAATGTTTTCGTTTGGGCCGTCGTGGAGTCAAACCCAGGCCCGTTAAAGTGATTTTATCTAATCCAGCGTCGGCGTCCTCTATTATGACTAAAAGAAACAAGCTGCAGAACGATATTAGAGTCAGCTTTGACAAAACTATTGTCCAACGTGCACAGTTTAAGCAAATTTTGACTGAGCTTAAGCGTCGCGAAGGGGATGGTGAACAGGATCTTGTTATCAAACACTTTAATAATGTTCCTAAAATAGTAAAGAGGACATCTAATAAAAAAAACTAAATCATCCCCAACTCTCCCACACATCTACACCTATATGCCTGTGTTATCAGAATGTACGTGGCCTTAACAGTAAGCTATCTGAACTTTTTAATAATGCTTTATCCGAGGATTTTGAGATACTTCTCCTGACAGAAACCTGGCTACATAACGGGGTGGCTGATGGTGAGGTGTTTCCAAATATATATAATGTATATCGCGCTGATAGGGCATGTGGGAGGGGTGGCGGCTCTTTGATTGCCGTCCATTCTAAATTCACTTCGGAGGAAATAAAAATATCTAAGCCTGACCTTGAGTCAATGGAAATCACGGCAGTTAAAGTGGGATCAGGCATTTCGACTGTATTATATGTATGTACTTATATCAAACCTTCCACTAGAGCTACAGATTACATAACATTTTTTGATTGGGTCGATACATTAAATAACGCTCATAATGATAATATTGTGGTAGTTGGTGATTTCAATATACCGGGATACTCTGCTGGTCTACAGTCAGGTCAGTTACACGCGCTTAACAACTTCCTCGAGTTCAATGATTTCATCCAGCACAATAATGTACTCAATAATAATGGGAAAATACTAGACTTTATAATGTCTAAAAATATTATCTCGGATATTCAGAGAAATCCACTTCCACTAGTGAAAGAAGATGGTCACCATCCCAGTCTCGCTTTTAATCTCCAATTGGAGATGTCAGTACCACCTAAAGTTGATGTTCATCGGAATTGGAAGTATTGCTTTAGGAAAACTAACTTTCCTGGCTTATACAATGATATAATGTTCACTGACTGGTCTCCTGTCTATGAGTGCACTGATGTTGACTTGGCCTGTGAAAGATTATACGGCATATTGTACCAACTATTTGATTTACATATCCCGCAGTACAGTAGATCCAATCTTGCACACGATCACAATGTCCCATGGATTACCAAGCCTATTTCCAAAAAACTTAAAGAAAAGGAGAAATATCGCAAACTATTTAGGAAATTTGGACTAGAGGCTCATAAAGCTAAATATGAAGAGTTAAGGAGATCATGCAAACATCAAATTTCTGCGGCCCATGGGGACTACATTAGGAATACAGAAAGTGAAGTAAAGAAGAACCCGAACTATTTGTGGTCCTACGTAAATTCCAAACAGAACACTACTCGGATCCCAGGGGATCTTTCGCTCAACGGCACTCACCTGACAACACCTGGGGATATTGTAAATGGCTTTGCTGAGCACTTCAGGATGTCTTACGGGGACTCTTCTTCGCATGACAAATCAACTTCTTTTCATTCCCACTTAGGAGACCTTCGCATCGACTCATCACAAGTTAGAGAACACTTACGCAAGCTGAAACCTAAATTCACCGCAGGCTTGGACCTGATCCCAGCATTAATTGTTCGGGATTGTGCTGATTTTATTTGTGAGCCATTAACTTTCATTTTTCGACTTATTCTTGGAACCAGCAAATTTCCTAATCTGTGGAAACGAGTTCGCATCTGTCCAGTCTTTAAATCCAAGAACAGGTCGGAAATTGAAAATTATCGACCTATCGCTCTTCTCTCTAACTTCTCTAAGATCTTTGAATCGATTCTGAGTGAGCACATTTATCACAGTGTTGTTTCTAAATTAAGCATTAACCACCACGGCTTCTTCAAGAGGCGCTCAACATGTACCAACCTGTGCAATCTATCTCAATTCGTGTCGGAAGCGCTTAGTAAAAATAAGCAGGTGGATGTTGTTTATACAGACCTAACAAAAGCCTTTGACAGACTTGATCACGCTTTAGTATTAGACAGTTTATATAAATTTGGGATCACCCAGAATGTTATCGATGTGATAGCATCGTACCTAGTTGATCGCCAGCAGATAGTTGATATAAACGGTGTCCATTCTGAGCCATACCTGGCCGTCAGTGGGGTACCTCAGGGTTCTAATCTGGGCCCCCTGCTGTTCTTAATCTTTTTTGATGATGTATGTACTGACTTGAAATGTGATGTCCTGATTTACGCTGATGACCTTAAGATAATGAAAGTAATTGACAGTGCCTCCGACAGCGTTGCTCTCCAGGATGATTTGAACACTGTTAACCATTGGTGCAAATCGCACAAACTGACACTGAACCCGAATAAATGTTCTGTCATTACTTTCCACCGCAAGTTGAATATCATTTTGGAGAGCTATGTTGTCGATAACACTGTAATTGAAAGAGTTTTTGAGATTAGAGACTTGGGTGTTACTTTTGATAGCAATTTGACTTTCAACACACATGTTGTCAAAACAAGTAAAGCCTGCTTTAGGATGTTGGGTTTCATTATCCGTACTTGTCGCGGCTTCCGGAGTGAGGATGTCATTAGGACTCTCTTCGATGCTTTTGTTATAAGCAAGCTTACCTACTGTTCTCTAATCTGGTCACCAATGTATCACAAATACATGGACATGCTTGAGAATATTCAAAAGAAGTTCTTGCGATACTTGTTTTTTATTAGATATGGTTACTATAATAATGATATATCATATGAATCGCTCCTATCTGATTTCAATTTCATATCCATTCGACGTAAACATCAGTATATTGCTCTAGTTCACTTATATAAATTGGTTCATTTTGCTGTCGACAATCCCCTCTTTTTAAATAAATTTAATTTTACAGTCCCGCGCTTGGCTGCTCGATATGTTAGACCGCTTTTATACAACACACCTCATAATAACTATACTCTGAGTTCTCCGTTACATCGGTTATCAATAGCTTATAATGAAGTGAGTCCTAATGTTGATCTATTTGCCGCAAAACTCGTGATTTTCACAAAACAGGTCTTAGAGTATTTTAGTAATTGATACAAGCTAGGGCCATATATATTCTCTGTATATTTTCTGTTTTCTGTTTTCTTCTCCGCCTTTTTTTTTAATGCTAAATGTTAACATCCTACGCATTTTACTTAGTCATTATGAATTTCATAACCTATGTTTTCTTTTTTTTTTAATATATTGATTTTACTGTAACGATTAGTTAACTTAGTTTATAGATATGATTGTAATTTTAGTTAGTCTTAACTTTAACTTTGATATTAAATTTTTTACTGTTACTTTGTATATATCACCCCTGTAACTGGACCTGTGGGTCTGTTGGGTATTTGATTTAAATAAATAAATAAATAAATAAATAAATGATTACACGACTCCAAAAATCTGGTTGGCTGGCGAGGATGTTTTGCATGTTTCGACCGTACTCAATGCGACGACGCTTGTCAACCGGCAATAAACGTTGAGCCATCTGCGTCTTGTAAGGGAATGAACGCAAATCGACCCTCAAAATGCGCCGCAATGTTGTCGGAGACAAGCCAAACTCCTGAGCACGGCGACGATACGAGGTGGTCGGATGGTCTTGAACATCGGCTCGTACGGCATCAATGACTTCATTACTTCGACGTGGACGTGGCTTAACTTTGGGCGTGGATGTTGCCAAAGACCCACTTTCGTTGAATTTGGTCACTAACTTGCGAATTGTCTTCGCTGTAGGCACTTTTTTGCCGCGATACTTTGCTCGGTACGCGCATTGAGCAAGCGTAACTGAGGAATTATTTTGGAAATAAAATTTCATCAATTTCGGCTCTTTGTTTTGGTGTGTAATAATGCTCCATGGTAACAATTGTACTGCTTTGACGTTTCCAAAATTGTCGTTATTCAATAAAAACCATCAGTTACCACAACATGGCGCACCCGTTAAATAAAAGAATCATCAATAATGACATCAGAATCATCAATCTGTCCTTCAATTCTGATATCATTATCTCTTACTTCCTTTATCTTTTCGCCATCAGGAATGATAGACAAAAACCTTCTGTTTCGTTCAAGTAAATTACCATGATCTGTATTTTATAAGTTCGCGGACGAAGATTTTTGACTACTGTTCCTGAGTTCCATATTTTGTTTTGTTGAACATTCACCCTATCTCCCTTCTTTAAAATAGATAATTCTTTACTACCTTTATCATAATATTTTTTATTTAAGAGTTGTTTATTTTTTAGTTTAAATTTGGTATTCTTTAATTGGATTATTTTCGGATTTAAAATGGAATTAGGCTGTTTAATTTCCTAGACATTAAGAGCTCAGCTGGCGAATCCATATTACCAACTGGGGTGTTTCGGTAATTTAATAACGTTAATTCTAAATCCTAATAGCTTTCTTAAATAAATTTTTAATTGTTTGAACTGTCCGTTCCGCTAAACCATTAATATAGATTCGATAAAATATGTTGAAAATTCCATGATTTTGAGAATTCTTTGAATCTGTTACCAGTAAATTGAGGACCACCGTCTGAATACAATACTTCGGATATACTATGCCGTGAAAAAATTGTCTTTAAATATTTAATAATTGTTGACGCGTGCATATCCCTCTCTAGAACTTGTACTTCTACATATTTGGAAAAACTGTCCACAACGAGCAAATAATTTCTATTATTCAGGTGGAAAACATCACCCCCTACGTATTGCTATGGTCTCTCTGCTATAATTCTTTTAATAAGAGGTTCTTTTACATTTGATTTTTTGAACTTCATGCATGTTTTACATGTTTTAAGGAATTTTGTTATATCACTGGTCATTCCACGCCAAAATAACGATTCTCTTGCTAAACTGATTGTTCTGCAAATTCCTTGATGAGCATAATGTATTTTTACTTTCTTGGTTATGAAGTACGAGAAAGTATTGTGGTCGTGATTTTTTTTCAAAATTTTTTTTTACGGAAATATCCGTTTTGGGGTCCCTAGATGCCATTTCAACAATTTCTGGAAAAAAAATTTGTGTCTGTGTCTGTGTGTGTGTGTGTGTGTGTGTGTGTGCTGTGTGTGTCCCTCAAAAACTAATAGAGCAATTGATATGAAACTTTAAACATCCGTCTTATTTGATAATCCAAAGAACTGAAAAGCTTTTGGTAAAATTTCGTACACCGGAAGTGGGCGTTTACCTTAACTGTTTTTTGCTTTTTGCCAATATTTTCTTAAATATAAAAAATATCACAAAAACATTTAAACAAACTTTGAAGACAACAAAGAAATGAACATCTTTTGCTTAAAAACATTTTTCATAAAATCATTTTTATTCGAGAAAAAAATTTATTATTTTTGTTTACATTTTGGTTTATAATTATAAAACGATAATAGTTACAGCAAATTTAAGTGAATAATAATTGTAGAGAATGCTAAAATGAACAACTTATAAAGAATAAGTTTTTTTCGAAATCCCTTTGGTTTTTGAGTAAACTGAGTTTTTGAATTTGAAGTATAATTTTTCCATTTTTCATAATTTTGACGTTTTAAACGTCAGTTTCATCCGAGTTTACACAACGCTCGATGTACATTTAAAATATGATTTCAATTGAAGATATACCATGAAAACGTAAATATAAATGACTATGATACCATCAAGTCGGAGAAAGTAACATGATGGCCACATCACCATTTTTTGCAAAATATTTGGTATTTGTTTTTCCGGAATAATCAGTTTATTTTGTTTATATAATAATCCCTTGAATTCACTAAGTTGATTTCTTATTTGATAATAATAATCTATATCTGTATTATTAATCTTTCTTGACCAACCTTCTTTTAAAAATAATGATATTTTATACAAAAGTGGGTCATTTTGCGTATCATGTACCAGTGAATTTCGTTTTGTGTTTGTCATTTTTACATTACTTTCAATTAAACACACATGCCCCTCTATTATTTTATCTAGATCTTCACATTTTTGTTTATCATCGGAATAATAAGCTCTTGATAACGCATCTGCTAGCAGTAACTCTTTTCCCGGTTTGTAATACACATTCAAATCATATTTTTGTAATCTTTATGCTTGCATATATGTACATATGTATACACGCACACATATATACATATATAGACAAGTTCATATACACACACAACAAATAAACAAAGCTACAGTGATCATATACATCAGAAATTAAATATTGTTCAAAAAAAATTTTAATTGGCTCGGGCTACAATTGAATATGTCGCACTCAGATGCAATCCCGTTATGAATTTCTTTTTAAAAATTTATTCTAGTGGCTTATGATCAGTTTGTACGTCAATTTTTTTTCCGTAAATAAATTGTGAAAACCGTTCACACCCAAAAACAATTGCAAGTAATTCTTTTTCTATTTGCGTGTCCGTCATCGTTTTAGACGCATATGCACACGGTAAATCGTTTTGCATTAATACCGCGGCGAGACCGCCCTTCGACGCATCAACTGATAAAACTGTTTTTCTTTTTACATTATAATGCTGTAAAATCGGCGAGTTAATTAAAATATGTTGTAATTTGTCTATACATTCATCGTACATTACTGTCCAACTCCACATATTATTTTTCTTAATTAGCTCACGCAGTGGAGCTGTAATGGACGATAAATTATATACAAATCTTCCGACACAATTGATCATTCCTAAAAAACACTGTACACTGTAATGATATTTTATCCGTAGGTTTAGGCATTTTTACTATTGCCTCAATTTTGCTATTATCTGGTTTTATACCCTCTTCATTTATTACATGTCCCGTAAATTTCAATGCACTTTGAAAAAATTGACATTTTTCTTTGTTAAATTTGACTTATTATTCCTAGCTAATTCCAAAACTTGTTTTAACCTTTCATTATGTTCTACTGTCTTACCCGAAACTATTAAATCATCAACACCTGTTACATCAAAAATTTGTTTAAATTTTTTATGGAAAATTTCAGGTGCACATTTAAGCCCGTAAAAATCTATAATGCCCGTACGGTGTTGCAAATGTGCAAAGTTTTGAACTTTCCGTATCTAATAATATTTGCCAAAATGCCTGTGATGAGTCTAGATGACTGAAATATTTCGCTCCGGACATTTTGGTGGTTATTTCTTCAAATGTGGGCAACTGAAAATGCTCCCGTGTAATCGCTTTATTTAATTCTGTGGGGTCAAGACACACGCGTAAATTCCCGTTTGGCTTTTTAACAATGACCATAGGATGTACCTCATCTACCTTAATAACTATATTTTGCGCTTCCATATCATCAAGAGTTTGTTTTAATTGATCATGAATCGCGAAAGGAATCTTACGAGCACTAATAGTTGGATTATTTTCTTTATTTAATTTTATGTGATATGGTTCAGGTAAGCAACCTATACCCACAAATAAATCCTTATAATTTTCAACCAAATTTGTATTAACATTATCAACTCTTTTCACTAAATTAAGTTCTTTGATTGCACTTAATCCTAAAATTGCGGGTGACAAAGGTGAATCGACAAACGTAGAATTTAAACTGCTTGGTAGTTTCATTGTGCTTACAATTTAACACTATTTCTCCTACAATTGGTATTGATTTGTTAGTAAATGTTCTAACTATGTTCGAACTGCCTATTCAAATTCATCTTCTTAAATAGATGTTGCTGAGTTAAATTTGCCATAGCACCGGTATCGATTTTAAAATTGATTTCATACATTTTCTCAATTAATAATTTTACAGTCCAGCAATTTAAATTATATTTATTATCGACGTTACCAATAAAAATAGCGTCCGGCTCTTGATATTTTTCCATTTGTACGCAATGCACTTTACACATTACCGCGAAATGACCTTTTTTGTTGCACTTGTCACAATTTTGATTGTACGCAGGGCACTTAAATTTCCCGCACCGGTAGCATTTACTCCGCACCGACACTTTTTTCCGCCTGTCACTATTACCTTGTGACGTAGATGCTGCAGCTGATCCTGGATTGCTGCGTTGCCATTTTCCTTCCTTCCAATGATTGCAATTTGTCCGTATCATATCAATGCTGTCCTCTGTGTCCTTCACCGCAACTGCTTCGAACTCTCCATTGCTCCGCAAACATTATTGGCCTCTTCCAAGGACAAATTTTCTTTTTCTAGTAGACGTTGTCGCATTTCGTCAATTCGAAGACCACATGTTAGGACACTTTTTACAAGTTCCTCTTTAACTCACATGATAATGCAATGTGTTTCAAATCCGTACCATACTGCTCAACGGTCTCTCCCATTTTTCGTTTTCGTGTGAATAGTTTAAATCGTTCATATTCCACACTTTTCTTAGGCAAAAAATGATTTTCAATTGCCACAAATTTGCCCATAACTAACCAACTGTTCATAATAGACCCATACTATCTTATACTATTTTCATCAGCTTCTCAAGAGGGTTGAAAATAAAGTATGAAATATAGGGTGTTTCATTTAAAAAACCATAACTTTGTTATGTTATGTATATTCGGACACCCTGTACAAAAACATACACATGTTTAAAATATGTAGGGTGGGTTTACAGTACATTTTCTAATTAGAAATTAAGTTAGTCGCGCAATCAATTTAATAGCGCCATCAAATTAATCGCAGTTTAGAGATACTCTTTTGTCGAAATTAACAACGCTATTATTATATTTAATTTCAATTAAGGCGATTTTAATCGCGGTTGGTACGGCGAGAGACGCCAGCGGCTAACTTCACGCCGTTTAACATAACCTATCAATTAAATAGTCTGTCACCAATCTGTCGCCACGAATATGTGCGCATGTGTTGATTGTATGGCGGTCGATGGTGTTTAAACGATCTGCTGTTCTCTGCTGGCGCGTTTGCTTTTGTAAAAGGTTATATAAAATAATACAAATGAATCAAGACGATGTTCTTTAATGCGGGAAAATGTTTATACATGTTGGAACAATATGTTCCTATGTAGTTTTTGGCGTTTATAATTTTTTTGGTAGTAATTATTAATATGATTAACTGGACCTTATCATTGTCCAAGAATGCTTGTCAGAGATATGATGTGCCATGACGTATGTATTAAATGCATGTTTGCACTGGCCATATACTATAGTATAGTATAGTAATGCACAGTTTTAGATTAATTTGTTTGATTTTGACGATATCGTTAGAATTAATTACCCTCTCCACTGTTAAATAAATTTGAATAACATCTTGTGATGCTATGAAATAGGTTCCTCTACTTTTTTATTTTTACACAGCCAAAGAATGTTTTGGCTTGCCTTATACATATGAACATAAATTTATAATGCCTGTACTAACATTATTCGGGTAACAAATACGGGTTTCATCAATTACTTACCTTTTATTAATTGATAACTTGCCAAATTTTTGTTGTTAATAAGTTTTTTGTTTCACTTAATTGGGGTAGCGCCATCAATTAAGTTAACGACAAATTAAACAAAAAGTGAATCGCAATCAAATGCTAATCGAGCTTCTGTAAACCGATTTTTTGTTTAATCGCAATCAAATCGGACTTAACACCGCTGTTAACTCAATCGCAATTAACTATTTGATTTCATGTTGATTGATATTAGTTGGCAAGGCAACGCGAATTTTAATCGAAATCAAATAGTTAATTGCAATCAAATATTTGATTTACTTTCTGTAAACCCACCCGTAGAATAAGTGTGGGTACCAGTTCAAGAAAACTAGAAGTCCATATGTCAAATAGCAAACAAGTTATGGGGCTTTTACAGATCCCTGGGTTACCCGGTATGTAAAGTTGGCAATATTTCTAGCAATAACCCGGCGCCTGCACCAGACGAAAAAATAGATTTTTATGACGACGCGATAAAAAATGGGTAGTCGCAGGTGGACATCCCAGATTTTCTCGACATGATCTGACAGCCACGGAGGCGCCGAGTTATCGCTAGAAATATTGCTAACTTCACATACATCTTAATCACTTACTTCTTTCTAATGTAGATCCACGTGTGCGAGTCGACCCAAACCAAAACGGTGAGCAGCAGCCCGGCCAGGATGGCGGAAGCCAGCATCAACGACAATCCCAACAGCCCGACGTTGCAGAGGGCCCTCGTCCCCCTCAGATAGTGCGAGTGCAGCGCCCTGCAGTCCACGCTCGAGGTCAGCGCCGTTATCAGCACGTCGCCCTCGTTCACCTGGTTCAGCAGCGAACTGAACTTCGGCTCCAGCGACTTCCTCGGGAACAGATCCATGGCGGGCTTCTTGAGCGCGTTCAGGGCGCCGCGCATGTTCTCGATGGCCATCTTGGCCTCCCTGAGCCGCTGCGTGAAGGGGTTGGCCCTGGCGCGCTCGCAGCTCGTGTAGTACCGCAGGATCTCCTTCGTCAGCTCGTTGGAGGCCTGGTCCTCGATGTACTTGTCCGGAGCCATGCAGAGGTCGGCCAGGGCCACCGAGGAGGCTATGTATATGCTGGCCATTATATACGAGGCTATAACGGCCAGCAGTCCGCAGACCGAGAACGCGATCAGCGCGCACCTGTTGTGCCTGGCCACTCCCACCAGCAGCACCACGCAGAGTATCAGCAGTATGCTGAGGACGGCCATGGTGAAGGGCCACCGCACCTGCTCGACTTTCTCGCCGAGGTTTATTCGCGGGCTCAGGTAGATGCCCTGGAGGGGCTGGCGGATGTCCGCCGCGGCGCTCGCCGCCGCCGAGTTGTTCTCCTTCGCGTACTTGTGCCAGTCCATGCACTGCTTCACGGCCGTCGTGTTGGAGACCGGCTGGTCGAAAACGTCCTCGAGGTCGGTGAGTTGCTTACTGGCTTGTACCTGGGTAAAAGTAGAGGTGGTTTATTTCGAATATAGGCACCACGTACAACCGTACGTGGCACTCATAAGTGTAATAATAACTAATTTCCATCAATGACAACTGAAGATCACTGGAGAAGAACGGTTTATGTCCATTTTTCACCAAAATGGCGATTGGAACGCCATCTGTTGCATTTTTAGGATTACTAAACATTGACAAATCATTAACGAGGAAAATAGGTTCTCCCCGAGAGTTATTAAACTATGAGGATGGACCGTGTATACTTGCTTCTGAAAGTTCTCAAACATTTAAATTAGTTTTTCTCAGAATCAGCTTTCATGGACAGGTACCGTTCTTCCCCCTTAGTCTTCAACTGTTATGACCGCTATCCTAAAGCACCCCCAAAAGACGTTGCAGTATCGAGACAGGCCGTGACAGCCAGTGTGAAAAACATCCGTCAGCCGCTCAACACGTAATCGCGTTATTTTGTTTGTAAAGTTTGTTATTTTTGTTTAGTGTGTGAAATCAATTACGAATAGACACATCAGTGAAATCATTCTACATTATTGTCGATTTGGTCCTTTGAGTACGTAACAACAACTGTAAGGCGATGAAATAAATTGACATATTGTTCCGCGTTACTATCGCGTGAGCCACAAAATTTTGTTTCAAAGTTGGCTGTGGGATAAATGAGGTATGTCGCATATTATTATTAGTTCAATTGAATTAGTTTTTAAATAATGATTTAATCTCAGACAAGACTGCTAGGTTTCTGTCTCTCGGACATGGCCAATTCTGAAACAAAATTCTGTCTCTCACACCTTATAAAAGAAATAGACACCGTTGGTATTGTGTAAAACAAAAGTTATTCGCGATATTGACATGCATTTTGCGCGGTCAGATTGAGGAAGTGTAAAAGTTTCGATAGCACAGTTGGTAGTACTGCGCAAGCATAATAGCTACGATGGCTGCAAACTCTACTGAGATAGTACATTATTATACAAGTTTAATAAGAGGGTATATTGCGGCACGAGTGGGATTGGAGCACGACTCGTGCAATGTAACGAGTGCCCCACAATGTCTTTTATTAAACAAGTATAATATACTATTCTTTCGACTTTGGTTTTAGTTAAGGATTTATTTCTAAAATAAAATATAGTACAATCGAGGGGGTCCGGGACAAAGTGCCGAATCGATATTTTGCCCAAAGTGCCGAATTTCATAGTACCTACCATGCCCGAAGTGCCGAACGACGCCCAGCGACGTCGCATCGTTTGTAAACAAAGCGTCGGAGCCGAATGCGAATCGGCAGTTTGGTCACAAGCATCTACGAGTAAGGTCCAAAATGCCGAATATGTATGTTATAAAACGTTTAAAAAAAAACTACAATTTGTTTAATTTTAAATTTAAAAAAAGACAATCTCCAACCCTGAAACTATCTACTTTCCATTGATAAACTTGTATTATCAAACATTATTTTCACATATTAGGAACATACATGAGGGTGTGCATTCGGCATTTTGGGCCTTACTCGTAGGTGCGCGCGAAGACATTCTGCCGAATGACCAAAGTGCCGATTAGCATTCGGCTACGACGCTTTGTTTACGATCGTTGCGACTTCGCTTGGCGTCGTTCGGCACTTTGGGCATGGTCGGAGGTATGAAATTCGGCACTTTGGACATTCACAAGTCCCTATAGAAAAAAAAAACGCACGGTGTAAGATCGGGGCTCCTTGATGGCCACCGTACAAGAACGCGATTGTCGGCTGTTGCACAGCGCTGTGGAAGTGTTTCGTCCAGATAATTTCTAACGACACGGTACCAGTGAGGAGGTGCTCCATCTTGTTGGAAGATAAAGTTCCCCCCGTCCTCATGCAGTTGAGGCATCAACCAATTGATCAACCTTTGATATGTAGCTTTCTTCAAAAAAGAAAGGACCGTACACATTTGTGCGAGATCCAGTTCACTTTTGGAGAATCACGCAAATGATCCACCAACACTCTCGGAGGTTCGGTGCCCCACATTCGGACGTTGTGTTTATTGCATTATGTGGAACGTTGACTCGTCACTGAAAATTATCCGCTCGCAAAACTCATCTTCTTCGTTACGTTGCAGAAATCTTTACGTTTAAGCTTGTCATCTTCACGTAGATGCTGTACCAACTGCAATCTGTAAGTCGATTAAAAATTTTCCACACGGTTGGTTGCGGAATTTGTAGTTCCAAACTGGCACGTGTTGTTGACTTTTGCGGACTTCGTTGGTAAACAGCATGAACACGTTTCACTGTTTCTTCTGACACACGAGGTCCTCCTTTACATAAACACTCTGTCGTTTCAAATTTATTGTACCAATCGTAGATCGAACGTCTAGTACAGTGGTTTCCAAAGTGGGCGCCACCGCCCCCTGGTGGGTGCTGCAGCGATTCAGGGGGACGCTGTTGGCCACAGGTGCATTTGGGGGCGATGATAATATAAAAGAAATATAATATAAAAGAAAGAAGAGAAGATTTAGTGAGTGAAACGTGGGTTCAGTGCGGTAACCAATTTATTAACAAACAAAAAAACCAATTGCAAATAGTCAATCTTGGTGATCCTATTAATTGCTTCTAAAATAAATAAAAAAATTTCCAAGGGGTGCTAGGTAATATTTTTTCTGGAAAGGGGGCGGTAGGACAAAAAAGTTTGGGAGCCACTGGTCTAGTAGGTGGTGATTTTCTGAAACGTGTTCGAAAATGTCGCTGGACAACAGTTACGGAGTTCATTTTGGCAAATTCAAGCACGCAATATGCTTTCTCAGTAGAGTTTGCAGCCATCGTAACTATTATGCTTGTGCAGTACTACCAACTATACTATCGAAACTTCAACAGTTCCTCAATCTGACAGCGCAAAATGCATGTCAATATCACAAATAACTTTTTTCTACTTTGGTTTAATAATCGACCATTTGTTATATCAAAAATAGTTTAATAATGAGATTTTTTATTTTACAGTTTTTGCTCATTATTAAACTATTTGTGGTGACATTTTAGTTGTCGCGATTGGCAGTACTTAAACGTGACGTGTGTCGACATCACGGGTCGTGCACTTGTGAAAGGCCTGGTTCACGTCCCCCCCCCCCCCCCCCCCTAATGATTTAGTTTAGATGAGTTAAAACAAAGCATCACGAGAGCTGTGGAAAGTGCAGATATGTTACTCCTAGTTTGCAATAAACTAGACCAGGGATCTTCAAACTACGGCCCGCGACCTCAACGAGTCCGGCCCGCGACAAGCAGTTACATTTTGCATAAACATCACATTTAAAAAATTTATAACGATTTTTCGTTATAGATTTTGAAATGAGTTATAAAATTGATTATATCTTGACCCACTAGATTATGAAGAATTGTACATATGGCCCGCGATGGAAAAAGTTTGGAGACCCCTGAACTAGACTATCGCCTCGATGTGTGCCGTGTGACAGGAGGTGCCCATATTGAGCACGTATGAGTTCCCAAAGTAAACTTTAAGAATAACTGTATAAAATAGTTTAACCCATTTGGACCCACGGATTTTTTTTTTACTTTTAGTAAACACATGTTAATAAATATTATGTAACTAGGAGATCAAGCGACATTTTAAATCTGAGGTGATACGTTAGAAATCTCCGAAGATTTAAACTCAGCTTGATCTCCGTAATAATAGTTCATTATTATTAAATTGGTCTAATAACAGTCAAGTTAGAGACATTATGGCAATTGTTAAAAGAAATCATTGATTCTCCTAAATTTTTTTGATGTTTTGAATTATTTATTTGATTTAAGTTGAAAGTATTCCTTGTTTCATTTATTTACTTTTTATTTTGACAGATTGTTGATAAGTGACAACTAACTTGATTTTGAGTTTCAATTGATTTTAGCGATTTAAAAATCTGGAGCTAACTTCAGCCCATGACTAAAATGCACAAAGTCACAGTTTGTCTGTATTTAAAGAATCACTTAGCGTCATGGAAATATATGCGATAAATGACATTTTAGAGGTGGGAGTAGAAAAAATATATTAAAGTTGAAACCGTGATGCAGATTCAACTAGTGTGTCTACATTGCTTCGGCTCCAACACAAAATATTATCGATATGATTAGTCGTAACACGAGTTATATTTAGCGAGAGAATGTAATGAATACAATTTTGTAAAATTAATGTCAACTCACAAATTGCAGCGTTTTAATTAAGTTTGTCTTTTTTTGCAGCACAAAAACTCCGTAAACTGCCATCACCGTCTCTTTATTCCTTACGGTGTTTCTTGACGTTGCACTGTTTACGGTTTCACTGCTTTCGTTGTTAGAAACTGCACCCCGACCATTTGCTACGTCCATTTTGACGTTTGGAATTCTGACAGGCCATAACAGAATTAAAACCAAATTAAGAGACTTCTTAATTGAACAAGAATTTTATTCCATCTCGGAATACACCAATTAGAGTACTGTAACTCGTTTTGTTTTGATGTATTCATTTAGCGGTTGATTCTGATAGTAATATTAATAGTAATTATCAATTATGTCATGTATTTTCCCTAATATGAATAAAATGTTTATTATTATTATTATAACCTATAACCACAGGTTATTTTGTTTTTTATCAGTGTACCCAACTTATAAAAAAACGTAGCGTAGGCTGCTGTTGGGTCCGCTTCAAATTCTGAAGGTCCAATTTCCTCCACAGCGGAATATTCCTATGGCAATGGCGATAGGTTCGGTTTGGCGGGTGTGCATTTCCACAATATTAAAAATTCAATCACAATGAATGTTTAGGAGAAAATCAGCAATATGTTGGTTAAATAGTAGCTCTAAAGTTTTTATATCTCCATCGTGATTGACAGCGGAGATAAAGTCATACCAAATACTATTAAATTTAGGAGATATAGTTCATCCGTTGACAGCTGATGGTGGCTCATGCATTTTCGTACTAAGAATTGCTTTGCATTTTATATCTATCTTTTTCTATCATGTACGAAACAGTATGAAATAAAAGGCGAACGTGTGTCTGCGTGTTAAAGAATAGGGCAGCGTTAACGTAGGTCTAAGCTCACGCATGACTCTTGCATCGCATTGGCACGCTTCATATAAACACACAAAACATGCGAGCGCTACGTCAAATAACATAACCGTAAAAAGTTTGTTTAGGTGGTGCGCGAGAATTTTTAAATATCCCGCCAATGACAATCAGCCCGGCACTAAATTTTCTTACGGACATACGTTTACTTAAATCTTGATTCATGCGATTTTAAGCGATGAGTCACAGGCAGCTCTCAGCGGCCCGACTATAAATACAAGTTTGAAATACGAAATGAAATAAATAATTCATATTACATGCTTACTAGCGCCCCCTTGTATCGCTTTGGTGTACCACGGCATAAATGGACTATGTAGAACCCTGTAATTTACTCAAACTTATATTTAAAATATCAAATAACATTTATTATAAGTAAAGCCTCGTACAGGGACAACAGGTCCAAATGGGTTGAACGTTATTAGTTTTGGATTAATAAAACATTGAAAGTGTCTATTTCTTTTGTAGTAACCCGGTATACAATTAATAACATCTCAAGTCGTTGCTTGTCCGTACTTACCCTCAACTGCCTCTCGATGTTCTCGGTCTGGTTCCGGATCTTCTGTATCTGCTGGTCGATCTGTCTGCCCTCTTGGAGGAGCTGCGAGACGCCGTTGTGCAGGTCGTCGTTGCCGTAGAGGCCCAGCCCCACGGCGGCGCAACACAGCACGGAGACGATGGCCAGCGTCACCTTCAGGGCGGATATGGAGCGCGACGGGCGCGGCTTCCGGTCGCAGCATCTCGTCAGCAGGTAGATGAGCAGCACCAGGAGGGTCAGGATCAGCCAGGCCGCCGGCACCGAAGCCAAGATACCCAGGCTCTAAACAGAAAAAAAAAATCATTTTTTTTTGCGAACGCCTCACGGTTTTCAAATTAATTTTTTCAAAATGAATCGATTTGTCTCGTTCTTAATAATATTAATAATTCTTGTAGTGAGATACAGATTAGTACAAGTTAAATATACAAATCAATGTTCACACAAGTATTTTCAAAAACGTACATATAGATGGAGCGAGTGTACTTTTACTGAGTAGATCTATTTGCGATACAACGTGAGATAAAAACTTTTTTCTACTCCCACCTCTAAAATGTCATTTATCGCATATGTTTCCATGACGCTAAGTGATTCTTTAAATACACCTTGACAAACTGTGACTTTGTGCATTTTAGTCATGGGCTGAAGTTAGCTCCAGATATTTAAATCGCTAAAATCAATTGAACTTAAAATCAAGTTAGTTGTCACTTATCAACAATCTGTCAAAATAAAAAATTAATAAATGAAACAAGGAATACTTTCAACTTAAATCAAATAAATAATACAAATCATTAAAGAAATTTAGGAGAATAAATGATTTCCTTTAGCAATTGCCATAATATCTCTAACGCAACTGTTAATGCATATTTACCGAAATAGACTAATTTAATAATAATGTACTATTACCATGTTCATTTAAGATAATAAAATAATTTCAAAATTTTACCAATTTAGTCGTAGAAAAAGTATAGTATGCAATTCGTGTTATAAACTTCTCTAGACACTCGTTATTAAACACTCGCTCCGCTACGCTCCGCTCGTGCCTAATTAACTCGTAACTAAAGTGCCGTTTATAACACTTGTTGCATAATATACTAAAATATATTGATTCTATTGCTACATGAAGTTATAGGTCACTTAATGTGTATAATTCCTTATCCAACAAGTATTGTTTTAACATTGATTTGAAGAGTTTCAAACTAGTTATATTTTTTATGTGACTAGGTAATTTATAAAAAATTCTTCTGATGAAAAAAAAAGGTATTACATAAAGGTCTACGATGATTATTAACCCTTTCGGCCTGGTGGTGGCAATTGCCACCGCAACATTTACAGGTCTCTACTTACTATGACAATCCATATTTTTGCTGTTTATCACTAGATGTCACTTCAACAAAGCTTCACTAATTAATTCCTATACTAATTAATCAAATGAGTTCAAATTTGGTATTTATGGTCTTAAGAAGCTCCCCATCAATAATAATTAACAAAAACATTTTTTTTTCAAATTTAAAAATCCAGAGTTTTCTTTGCTGACGTGTCACAGGCTTCAAATAGACATTTGTGGTTGAGCAAGTACATTTTCTGAAGCGTCTTAAAGGGATCTTAAAAAACCCCGAATCGAACCAGTGGTTTCTTCTAGAATTTATTTTAAAGCCAATTTTTGAGCAAAAGTAAGAAGGAATAAAAAAAGAAAGAAGAAAAATAAAAAATCGCTAATTTTAATTGTACATTCAAATAGAAAGATTTTGTTACATACCTCCAAATAAACGGGAGATGCCGGATTGAAGGAGGAATTAACTCTATGCACGGAGACATTAAGGTGAGGCAGATAATGGAGTAGCCGTGCTAACGTGGGGATGCTGTACGCGTCCTCCCCCGGAGAGACGCCCATGCCAGTGGAGCCCCTTTCCTCCTTTCCGCCACTCACGTCACGCCATCGCGCACCTTAAGTCCCATACACTGAAACAATAAAAAAGACATACATAATTGAAAAAAAAATGGTGAAGTGGCCATCATGTTACTTTCTCCGACTTTATGGTATCATAGCCATTTATATTTACGTTTTCATGGTTTATTTTCAATTGAAATCATATTTTAAATGTACATCGAGCGTTGCGCAAACTCGGATGAAACTGACGTTTAAAACGTCAAAATTATGAATTATGGAAAAATTATACTTCAAATTAAAAAACTCGATTTACTTAAAAACTAACGAGATTTAGAAAAAAACTTATTCTTTAGAAGTTGTTCATTTTGGCATTCTCTACAATTATTATTCACATAAATTTGCTGTAACTATTATCGTTTCATATTATAAACCAAAAATTGAAAAATTAATAATATTTTTTTTCTCGAATAGCAATGATTTTATAAAAAATATTTTCAAGCAAAAGATGTGCATTTCTTTGTTGTCTTCAATGTTTGTTTAAATATTTTTGTGATATTTTTCATATTTAAGAAAATATTGGCAAAAAACAAAAACCAGTTAAGGTAAACGCCCACTTCCGGTGTACGAAATTTTACCAAAAGCTTTTCAGTTCTTCAGATTATCAAATAAGACATATGTTCAAAGTTTCATATCAATTGCTCTAGAGAGCCCAAAACGGATATATCTATTAAAAAAAAATTGAAAAAAAAATCACGATCACAATACTTTCTCGTACTTCGTAACGGAAAAAGTAAAAATTCCATAAATTGTTGAAATGGCATCTAGGGACCCCAAAACGGATATTTCCGCAAAAAAAAATTTTTTTTCGAAAAATCGACAAAAGTGACATACTTTTTTACTATTTAAGATGGCTGAAATTTTTTAACGGCAATCAATTTATCTCGTCTTTCTGATGAAAAAAAGGTATACTTCAATAGTCTACGATGATTATTAAGAAAGTTGATTTTTTCGATTTTTTTCCATTTTCGTGTTTTCTTTGCTAACGCGTTACGGGGTTTAAATTGTCATTTGTTCTTTCAAAAGTACATTTTCTGAAGCGTCTTGAACGGATCTTCCCAGTGATGTATAGAAACCCCGAATCGAACCGGTGGTTTCTCCAAGAAATAATTTCAAAGCCAATTTTTGAGCAAAAGTAAGAAGGGGGGACCCTGATTGATTTTTCAGGTTTTCCTCAAAATTTTAAAATCGCCAATTTTAATTGAATATTTTTGTAAGTAAATCTTTTGTACACTTACATTCTCAGCAAACAGGAGATGATTATTTTTTTTGCACTTTTCAACCGCAAAATTGTTACTGGTGTGAGAGACTCGGCGCTTCTGCAATCTTCTGTTTATCGAGTACGTATGTAGTACTCGAGTCCGGATGGAGAAAAGTGCGCCGCGTTATCCACTTCTAAGCAGGAAACAATTTTCATATGTATATATTTATTCATTTATATTTAAATTGGACAATGGACCGAGGCCAAGGAGGAAACTTCAAATACCTGGGGATGCCCGGGACACTCGAATTACGCCAGGAAATTGATCGAGCGGCGAAAAAAGGGCGGAGCTCGGGCGTTAAATTAATTAAAACGGGTCAGAGGATTGTTTTCTAACGTTAATTGCGAGATTAACATCGGAACGCTAATTTAAAAATAAAAACTGAGGAAACGATTTCAATAAACTAAATAAAACACACTTTTACTTAGTTTATTTATAGTGACTGCAGTTTCGATCAAACAATGATCATTATCAAACTATAAGTAAGTGCCGCCAACCTCAATCAGTTAATTTCAATAAACGTTTTTCACGGTTTCCAGCGTCAGAAGTTCATTGGTCTTGTGCATTACATTTATAATATGAGACATGTCAAAATAAAAAACTTAGGTCAACTAACAATTAGATAAAATAAACTAAAATAAAATAACTTAAGAGTAACTTAAAAATAACTTACCACAACTTAACGTTTTAACTCTTCTAATTTTCCAATAAATTCCTCCTTAACAATTGTATTTACACTTCTGTTAATTGCGTTAAGAAATAAGCTTTTTTTTTATAAAAGGTCGTTTTGCACGGTTTATAACGTAAGACAATTCTCAATCTTAACAATTGCATCCATTCCGTTGATTGCGTAAAAAATTAAACTTTTTTTTTTTATGAATTTTGTCATTCCCTGTAATAGGATTGAGTCTTATAAAATTCATAAAGTGTGCATTAAACCATCTCAAAAATTCCTAGACGTTAGAAAATATATTGCAAACTCTGTTTCAGATTGTGTAGATAATAATAGTGGATACCAAAATAAAATTGAAAATACTAACGTGAAATTTTGCCAGCAATCAATGAAAACACACCGTGTCTGGGATAATGACCTAGTAAATCTTATAAATAAATACAATCACCTAATTTTGACTGTATTTTCACTTTAGTAGCAATTGTTTTTATTTTTTTTTTCGTATCGCCAAAATTCTTACAAATTTTCACATTTTTACGCTTGAGATTAGATCAAAATCTGGATAGGGGAGGTATGTAGTTTTTCATGGGATTATAATCTTGAATGCATTTTTAGTAATTTTGGAAGTTTTCTTGTCGCTAGCAATTGTTTTTATATTTTTTTAGTAACGCCAAAATTCTTGCAAATTTTCACATTTTTTCGCTCGAGATTGGATCAAAATATGGATAGGGGAGGTATGTAATTTTTCATGGGATTATAATCTTGAATGAATTTTAAGTAATTTTGGAAGTTTTCTAGTCGATGGCAATTGTTTTTATATTTTTTTCGCATCGACAAAATTCTTACAAATTTTCACATTTTTACGCTCGAGATTAGATCAAAATCTGAATAGGGGAGGTATGTAGTTTTTCACGGGATTATAATCTTGAATGCATTTTTAGTAATTTTTAAAGTTTTCTAGTCGATGGCAATTGTTTTTATATTTTTTTCACATCGACAAAATTCTTCCAAATTTTCACATTTTTACGCTCGAAATTATATCAAAAACTAGAAGCGGGAGGTATGTAGTTTTTCATGGGATTATAATCTTGAATGAATTTTAAGTAATTTTGGAAGTTTTCTAGTCGATGGCAATTGTTTTTATATTTTTTTCGCATCGACAAAATTCTTACAAATTTTCATATTTTTACGCTTGAGATTAGATCAAAATCTGGATAGGGGAGGTATGTAGTTTTTCACGGGATTATAATCTTGAATTAATTTTAAGTAATTTTGGAAGTTTTCTAGTCGATGGCAATTGTTTTTATATTTTTTTCCAATCGCCAAAATTCTGACAAATTTTCACATTTTTACGCTCAATCCACATGCGATTAGATCAAAAACTGGAAGGGGGAGGTATGTAGTTTTTCATGGGATTATAATCTTGAATGCATTTTTAGTAATTTTGGAAGTTTTCTAGTCGATGGCAATTGTTTTTATATTTTTTTCCAATCGCTAAAATTATTAAAAATTTTCATATTTTTACGCTCGAGATTAGATCCAAATCTGGATAGGGGAGGTATGTAGTTTTTTAAGGGATTGTACTCTTGAATGAATTTTAAGTAATTTTGGAAGTTTTCTAGTCGATGGCAATTGTTTTTATATTTTTTTCCAATCGCCAAAATTCTGACAAATTTTCATATTTTTACGCTCGAGATTAGATCAAAATCTGGATAGGGGAGGTATGTAGTTTTTTAAGGGATTGTACTCTTGAATGAATTTTAAGTAATTTTGGAAGTTTTCTAGTCGATGGCAATTGTTTTTATATTTTTTTCCAATCGCCAAAATTCTGACAAATTTTCATATTTTTACGCTCGAGATTAGATCAAAATCTGGATAGGGGAGGTATGTAGTTTTTTAAGGGATTGTACTCTTGAATGAATTTTAAGTAATTTTGGAAGTTTTCTAGTCGATGGCAATTGTTTTTATATTTTTTTCCAATCGCCAAAATTCTGACAAATTTTCATATTTTTACGCTCGAGATTAGATCAAAATCTGGATAGGGGAGGTATGTAGTTTTTTAAGGGATTGTACTCTTGAATGAATTTTAAGTAATTTTGGAAGTTTTCTAGTCGATGGCAATTGTTTTTATATTTTTTTCCAATCGCCAAAATTCTGACAAATTTTCATATTTTTACGCTCGAGATTAGATCAAAATCTGGATAGGGGAGGTATGTAGTTTTTTAAGGGATTGTACTCTTGAATGAATTTTAAGTAATTTTGGAAGTTTTCTAGTCGATGGCAATTGTTTTTATATTTTTTTCCAATCGCCAAAATTCTGACAAATTTTCACATTTTTACGCTCAATCCACATGCGATTAGATCAAAAACTAGAAAGGGGAGGTATGTAGTTTTTCATGGGATTATAATCTTGAATGAATTTTTAGTAATTTTGGAAGTTTTCTAGTCGGTAGCAATTGTTTTTATATTTTTTTCCAATCGCTAAAATTATTAAAAATTTTCTCGCCGTTAATCTCCACTTACAAGAGATTAGATCATCATCTTGAGAGGGAATGTACATAGTTTTTCTTGTAATTATAATCTCTAATGTATTTTAAGTAATTTTGGAAATTTTCACTTAGTTTTTTGAAAATTCGGTGATTTCCAGGTTCTAGATTTTCTAAGTAGCAGAAGCCAAATTAAAACAAATATTGGTTTTCCTTATTTATTTAAAATTACCATTACCATATTCAATGCTCATTCTCATTCTCATTCTCATTTTAAATGTATCTGTTTGAATTCATAATTAGCGTTAATTATCACTCGTTTTATCAATAGACGGCCTCGCTGCTGTAATTAATTTTTTTTTTTTTTCAATTTTGATTCAATCAATGGTAAACCTCGAATGTTAGAAGACAACTGCAGCAATTGTTTCGCCACACAGTGGCTCCATAAAACATAAAATAAAACTGCCGGGTGTCCGCTCTATCTAAAAATAATTACCCTTTGATGTCTTGCACATAAAACCCTATTGATAGTACGTCTCGATAAAAAAGGAGGATAACAACGACGTTATTTATGGATAACCTCCTCCGAAACTAACCATTTGCTCGTAATTAATCGTAACAAAAAAAAAAAAAAAAATACGAGGACATAAAATTTATGTTCGTAACGTGGAAATATTTTATCTGAGGGGGAATTAAAAGTAAGATCCCTGAATATAAACAGTTGGTATGAGTGACGGCTCTCTGCGGGGTGACATGGTACGGCCGAGGTAGCAGAGGCGGTAATACAGATATCTGCAACTGACCTTAGCTATCTGTATTGCCACCTTTGTTACCTCGACCGAACCATGAGCCACCCCACCAGCCGTCACTCCTTACCAACTGTTTATATTCAGGGATCTTATGGTTGAAGTTATGATCAATTTTGACCTAGATTTGTCGTGCAGTATTTTCATTTTAATAGTACACAAGGTGACCTTGATTGCACCATTAAGACAATAACTTTTTATGTTCTTGTCATAAAACTTTAGTTGATTATTACAAAACACGATTGTGATACTATTTCTGGAAGAACACTAAATAAGATTTGCGTTGATTTTGTTTTTTTTTTTGATATCGGGCGAGCAGATGTTCTTTCTTTGGTGAATATTTTCGTCCAGACGCTGACGGTGGTGCTCTTTCCGTTTCCTCTCACCCAGAATAAATCGCTCCTTCAAATTTATATAGCCTCGAGCGCGATCCATTCGGGCCGGACGTGAGAAGAACGAAACGTCCGTGTGGTGGCTATTTGTTAGAATCGCCCAGACATGAGGGTTCGGCCAATTGGCCCTTAATTGACGTAACGTCTGCGGGTCTTATCTCTCACGCCCACGTGTGCCCGGTCAAAAATTGCCTTTTCAAAAAACATCTGTGCGCTCGCTCCCGTCTGCGTGCGGCAGATGCAAGAACATCCCGACGAGTCGGTGTTCCGGTTTATTGGATCGTAGATGGTGATGGATTTATTCGTTTTCACAGTGCGTGATTATGTTTATTGGTCTTGATGTTTGGATATGGTTACACATTCTTAATACATAGTACAAGAACGTTTCAAACTTATGTAATCCTCGAAGACGATAATTGCTTCCGAATGTTATCAAAATCTATTCGATTTTGATAACATTATTGGAAAAACAATGCATCTCGGATTTCTTGTTGAAACAATTGCCATATCTTTGGTAGAAACAAAACAGCAACAATTCAAACTCAAACCGAAAAATTGAAAAATGCACTCAACGATTCGAAAAATTGTAAAAAATTAATTAATCAACGAATTCGCTTCAAAATCTCCAGATTATTGCAAAAATAATGCATCTCTGATTTCTTGTTGAAACAATTGCCTTATCTTTGGTAGAAACAAAACAGCAACAATTCAAACTCAAACCGAAAAATTGAAAAATGCACTCAACGATTCGAAAAATTGTAAAAAATTAATTAATCAACGAATTCGCTTCAAAATCTCCAGATTATTGCAAAAATAATGCATCTCTGATTTCTTGTTGAAACAATTGCCTTATCTTTGGTAGAAACAAAACAGCAACAATTCAAACTCAAACCGAAAAATTGAAAAATGCACTCAACGATTCGAAAAATTGTAAAAAATTAATTAATCAACGAATTCGCTTCAAAATCTCCAAATTATTGCAAAAACAATGCATCTCTGATTTCTTGTTGAAACAATTGCCATATCTGTGCTAGAAACAAAACAGCAACTGAAAAATTAAAAAACGCACTCAATGATTTGAAAAATTGTAAAAAATGAATTAATCAAGGAATTCGCTTCAAAATCTCCAAAATGATTGCAAAAATAATGCATCTCTGATTTCTTGTTGAAACAATTGCCTTATCTTTGGTAGAAACAAAAAAATCAACAATTCAAACTTAAACTGAAAAATTGAAAAATGCACTCAACGATTAGAAAAATTGTAAAAAATTAATTAATCAACGAATTCGCTTCAAAATCTCCAGATTATTGCAAAAATAATGCATCTCTGATTTCTTGTTGAAACAATTGCCTTATCTTTGGTAGAAACAAAACAGCAACAATTCAAACTCAAACCGAAAAATTGAAAAATGCACTCAACGATTCGAAAAATTGTAAAAAATTAATTAATCAACGAATTCGCTTCAAAATCTCCAAATTATTGCAAAAACAATGCATCTCTGATTTCTTGTTGAAACAATTGCCATATCTGTGCTAGAAACAAAACAGCAACTGAAAAATTAAAAAACGCACTCAATGATTTGAAAAATTGTAAAAAATGAATTAATCAAGGAATTCGCTTCAAAATCTCCAAAATGATTGCAAAAATAATGCATCTCTGATTTCTTGTTGAAACAATTGCCTTATCTTTGGTAGAAACAAAAAAATCAACAATTCAAACTTAAACTGAAAAATTGAAAAATGCACTCAACGATTAGAAAAATTGTAAAAAATTAATTAATCAACGAATTCGCTTCAAAATCTCCAAATTATTGCAAAAACAATGCATCTCTGATTTCTTGTTGAAACAATTGCCATATCTTTGGTAGAAACAAAACAGCAACTGAAAAATTGAAAAATGCACTCAACGATTCGAAAAATTGTTAAAAAATTAATTAATCAACGAATTCGCTTCAAAATCTCCAAATTATTGCAAAAACAATGCATCTCTGATTTCTTGTTGAAACAATAGCCTTATCTTTGCTAGAAACAAAACAGCAACTGAAAAATTGAAAAACGTACTCAATGATTCGAAAAATTGTAAAAAATTAATTAATCAACGAATTCGCTTCAAAATCTCCAAATTATTGCAAAAACAATGCATCTCTGATTTCTTGTTGAAACAATAGCCTTATCTTTGCTAGAAACAAAACAGCAACTGAAAAATTGAAAAACGTACTCAATGATTCGAAAAATTGTAAAAAATTAATTAATCAACGAATTCGCTTCAAAATCTCCAGATTATTGCAAAAACAATGCATCTCTGATTTCTTGTTGAAACAATAGCCTTATCTTTGCTAGAAACAAAACAGCAACTGAAAAATTGAAAAACGTACTCAATGATTCGAAAAATTGTAAAAAATTAATTAATCAACGAATTCGCTTCAAAATCTCCAAATTATTGCAAAAACAATGCATCTCTGATTTCTTGTTGAAACAATAGCCTTATCTTTGCTAGAAACAAAACAGCAACTGAAAAATTGAAAAACGTACTCAATGATTCGAAAAATTGTAAAAAATTAATTAATCAACGAATTCGCTTCAAAATCTCCAAATTATTGCAAAAACAATGCATCTCTGATTTCTTGTTGAAACAATTGCCATATCTTTGGTAGAAACAAAACAGCAACTGAAAAATTAAAAAACGTACTCAATGATTCGAAAAATTGTAAAAAATTAATTAATCAACGAATTCGCTTCAAAATCTCCAAATTATTGCAAAAACAATGCATCTCTGATTTCTTGTTGAAACAATTGCCATATCTTTGGTAGAAACAAAACAGCAACTGAAAAATTGAAAAATGCACTCAACGATTCGAAAAATTGTTAAAAAATTAATTAATCAACGAATTCGCTTCAAAATCTCCAAATTATTGCAAAAACAATGCATCTCTGATTTCTTGTTGAAACAATAGCCTTATCTTTGCTAGAAACAAAACAGCAACTGAAAAATTGAAAAACGTACTCAATGATTCGAAAAATTGTAAAAAATTAATTAATCAACGAATTCGCTTCAAAATCTCCAAATTATTGCAAAAACAATGCATCTCTGATTTCTTGTTGAAACAATTGCCATATCTTTGGTAGAAACAAAACAGCAACTGAAAAATTGAAAAACGTACTCAATGATTCGAAAAATTGTAAAAAATTAATTAATCAACGAATTCGCTTCAAAATCTCCAAATTATTGCAAAAACAATGCATCTCTGATTTCTTGTTGAAACAATTGCCATATCTTTGGTAGAAACAAAACAGCAACTGAAAAATTGAAAAATGCACTCAACGATTCGAAAAATTGTTAAAAAATTAATTAATCAACGAATTCGCTTCAAAATCTCCAAATTATTGCAAAAACAATGCATCTCTGATTTCTTGTTGAAACAATAGCCTTATCTTTGCTAGAAACAAAACAGCAACTGAAAAATTGAAAAACGTACTCAATGATTCGAAAAATTGTAAAAAATTAATTAATCAACGAATTCGCTTCAAAATCTCCAAATTATTGCAAAAACAATGCATCTCTGATTTCTTGTTGAAACAATAGCCTTATCTTTGCTAGAAACAAAACAGCAACTGAAAAATTGAAAAACGTACTCAATGATTCGAAAAATTGTAAAAAATTAATTAATCAACGAATTCGCTTCAAAATCTCCAAATTATTGCAAAAACAATGCATCTCTGATTTCTTGTTGAAACAATTGCCATATCTGTGCTAGAAACAAAACAGCAACTGAAAAATTAAAAAACGCACTCAATGATTTGAAAAATTGTAAAAAATGAATTAATCAAGGAATTCGCTTCAAAATCTCCAAAATGATTGCAAAAATAATGCATCTCTGATTTCTTGTTGAAACAATTGCCTTATCTTTGGTAGAAACAAAAAAATCAACAATTCAAACTTAAACTGAAAAATTGAAAAATGCACTCAACGATTAGAAAAATTGTAAAAAATTAATTAATCAACGAATTCGCTTCAAAATCTCCAAATTATTGCAAAAACAATGCATCTCTGATTTCTTGTTGAAACAATTGCCATATCTTTGGTAGAAACAAAACAGCAACTGAAAAATTGAAAAATGCACTCAACGATTCGAAAAATTGTTAAAAAATTAATTAATCAACGAATTCGCTTCAAAATCTCCAAATTATTGCAAAAACAATGCATCTCTGATTTCTTGTTGAAACAATAGCCTTATCTTTGCTAGAAACAAAACAGCAACTGAAAAATTGAAAAACGTACTCAATGATTCGAAAAATTGTAAAAAATTAATTAATCAACGAATTCGCTTCAAAATCTCCAAATTATTGCAAAAACAATGCATCTCTGATTTCTTGTTGAAACAATAGCCTTATCTTTGCTAGAAACAAAACAGCAACTGAAAGATTGAAAAACGTACTCAATGATTCGAAAAATTGTAAAAAATTAATTAATCAACGAATTCGCTTCAAAATCTCCAGATTATTGCAAAAACAATGCATCTCTGATTTCTTGTTGAAACAATTGCCATATCTTTGGTAGAAACAAAACAGCAACTGAAAAATTGAAAAATGCACTCAACGATTCGAAAAATTGTTAAAAAATTAATTAATCAACGAATTCGCTTCAAAATCTCCAAATTATTGCAAAAACAATGCATCTCTGATTTCTTGTTGAAACAATAGCCTTATCTTTGCTAGAAACAAAACAGCAACTGAAAAATTGAAAAACGTACTCAATGATTCGAAAAATTGTAAAAAATTAATTAATCAACGAATTCGCTTCAAAATCTCCAAATTATTGCACAAACAATGCATCTCTGATTTCTTGTTGAAACAATTGCCATATCTTTGGTAGAAACAAAACAGCAACTGAAAAATTGAAAAATGCACTCAATGATTCGAAAAATTGTAAAAAATTAATTAATCAACGAATTCGCTTCAAAATCTCCAAATTATTGCAAAAACAATGCATCTCTGATTTCTTGTTGAAACAATTGCCTTATCTTTGCTAGAAACAAAACAGCAACTGAAAAATTGAAAAACGCACTCGACGATTAGAAAAATTGTAAAAAATTAATTAATCAACGAATTCGCTTCAAAATCTCCAGATTATTGCAAAAACAATGCATCTCTGATTTCTTGTTGAAACGATTGCCATATCTTAGGCAGAAACAAAACAGCAACTGAAAAATTGAAAAATGCACTCAATGATTTGAAAAATTGTAAAAAATGAATTAATCAACGAATTCGCTTCAAAATCTCCAAATCATTGCAAAAACAATGAATTTCTGATTTCTTGTTGAAACAATTGACTTATCTTTGGTAGAAACAAAACAGCAACAATTCAAACTTAAACTGAAAAATTAAAAAATGCATTCAACGATTTGGAAAATTGTAAAAAAATAATTAATCAACGAATTCGCTTCAAAATCTCCAAATTACTGCAAAAACAATGCATCTCTGATTTCTTGTTGAAACAATAGCCTTAGCTTTGCTAGAAACAAAACAGCAACTGAAAAATTGAAAAATGCACTCAACGATTCGAAAATTTGTAAAAAAATAATTAACCAACGAATTCGCTTCAAAATCTCCAAATTATTGCAAAAACAATGCATCTCTGATTTCTTGTTGAAACAATTGCCTTATCTTTGGTAGAAACAAAACAGCAACAATTCAAACTTAAACCGAAAAATTGAAAAATGCATTCAACGATTAGAAAAATTGTAAAAAATTAATTAATCAACGAATTCGCTTCAAAAACTCCAAATTATTGCAAAAACAATACATCTCTGATTTCTTGTTGAAACAATTGCTATATCTTTGGTAGAAATAAAATAGAAACATTCCAAACTTGATCTGGAAAATTATTATTATTATTAAATGAATTATCGCAGAAACTCCGCGACGAATTTGAATGAATTTTTAAGCAAACATTCTTAGAATATATGGCCATTAAACAAAAGAGAAACTAGAATTTTTTTGTCGCCAGTTTTTCCGGAATTTTCAATCAAAAATCGAGACTTTGAAAAATACGTACATTCCACTATATTTCCTCAATTTTCGCAAAAAACCCCTCAACGAATTTGAGTGAACTTTTTAGAAAACATCCTTGGCACATATAGCTATTAAACAAAAGAAAAAAAAACTAGAAAAACATCTCGCTAGTTTTTCCGTAATTTTCAATCAAAAATCGAGATTTTGTAAAATATGTACATTCCACTACATTTCCTTAATTTTCACGAAAACCCCTCAACGAATTTGAGTGATTTTTTTTAAAAAAACATCGTTGTCATTTATAGCTACCAAACAAAAGAAAAAAAAAACTAAAAAAAGTCTCGCTTTTCGTTTAAAAATCGAGATTTTGTAAAATATGTACATTCCACTACATTTCCTTAATTTTCACGAAAACCCCTCAACGAATTTGAGTGATTTTTTTTAAAAAAACATCGTTGGCATTTATAGCTACCAAACAAAAGAAAAAAAAACTAAAAAAAGTCTCGCTTTTCGTTTAAAAATCGAGATTTTGTAAAATATGTACATTCCACTAGATTTCCTCAATTTTCACGAAAACCCCTCAACGAATTTGAGTGAATTTAAAAAAAAAAACATCGTTGGCATATATAGCTACCAAACAAAAGAAAAAAAAAACTAAAAAAAGTCTCGCTTTTCGTTTAAAAATCGAGATTTTGTAAAATATGTACATTCCACTAGATTTCCTCAATTTTCACGAAAACCCCTCAACGAATTTGAGTGAACTTTTTAGAAAACATCCTTGGCACAGCTATTAAACAAAAGAAAAAAAAAACTAGAAAAACATCTCGCTAGTTTTTCCGTTATTTTCAATCAAAAATCGAGATTTTGTAAAATATGTACATTCCACTAGATTTCCTCAATTTTCACGAAAACCCATCGACAAATTTGGATTTTTTTTTTTTAGAAAACATCCTTAGCATATGTAGCTATTAAACAAAAGCAAAAAACTAGAAAATCGTCTCGCTAGTTTTTCCGCAATCTCCATAAAAAATCGAGATTTTGTAAAATATGAACATTCCACTAAATTTCCTCAATTTTCACGAAAACCAATCAACGAATTTGAGTGATTTTTTTTAGAAAACATCGTTAGCATATATAGCTAGTAAACAAAAGAAAAAAACTAAAAAAACGTCTCGCTAGTTTTTCCGCAATTTTCGTTTAAAAATCGAGACTTTGTAAAATGTGTACATTCCACTATTTCCTCAATTTTCACGAAAACTCATAGACAAATTTGGATTATTTTTTTAGAAAACATCCTTAGCATATGTAGCTATTAAACAAAAGCAAAAAACTAGAAAAACATCTCGCTAGTTTTTCCGCAATTTTTTTTTAATCAAAAATCGAGATTTTGTAAAATGTGTACATTCCACTAAATTTCCTCAATTTTCACAAAAACCCCTCAACGAATTTGAGTGAATTTTTTAGAAAACATCGTTAGCATATATAGCTATTAAACAAAAGAAAAAAACTGAAAAAGCGTCTCGCTAGTTTTTCCGCAATTTTTTATCAAAAATCGAGATTTTGTAAAATATGTACATTCCACTAGATTTCCTCAATTTTCACGAAAACCCCTCAACGAATTTGAGTGAACTTTTTAGGAAACATCCTTAGCATATATAGTTACTAAAGAAAAGAAAAAAAAAACTAGAAAAACATCTCGTTAGTTTTTCCGCAATTTTCAATCAAAAATCAAGATTTTGCAAAATATGTACATTCCACTATCCTCAAGTTTCACGAAAACCCATCGACGAATTTGAATACTTTTTTTTTTAAGAAAATATCCTTTGCATAAAAAAAAACAATCAAAAACCCCAGAAATACGTTGTCGCTAGTTTTACCAGAATTTTTTTTTTGAAAAATAATTACTCTAAGCGCATTTTTCCATCATTAAGAGCCGCTATGAGTTTTTTCAGATTTTTCCGAGATCCAAAATTTTTTACATATTTTTCTGATTAATGGGTGAAAATCTTGAAATGGTCAAATGACTTGTAATGTACATCAAAATGTTCACAAATGAACGTGGAATACGTGGTTAAATTTTCAGCCCGATCGTACTTGTAGTTTTCTTGTCACCCGCTCTCAAATCGCGAACTCGAAAGTTGGCCAGAAAATTCGGTCGATTTTGAGAATTTTTTTGGCGCGGTCTTACGAGACCGATATGGATGATATGGCATAACTTTACAGCTGCATTCTTCCAGAATCGATTACTTCCATTCCCAACCATCTACCATGTCCACGAACCGAAATTTGTTTATTCGAACCAGACGTTGTCCGTCAACGTCAATCTGCAGGGTCTCAGCATTCGCTTCCCGTAAGGCCCCATGTTAATTTTCGGTTGGTAAAAAATGGTGTAAAAGATTTCTTTTTCGGAAAAATAATTACTCTAAACGTTTTTCCCCATCATTAAGAATTGCTATGATTTTTTTCAGATTTTTCCGCGACCCAAAATTTTTAACAAATTTTTCTGACCAAGTTCGGATAATCGACGCTCAACTGTAATTAACTCCATAAATCTGCTGTTGTAATTGTCCGCATCCAAAGTCTATTAATTATTTCGAAATATCCAGTAACCTCAATAATATTTACACTTCCTCTCCAAGATAATGAACGCAGAAAAAAAATGTTGTCTCGATATTCCGTTCAGTAGGTCACGTCACGCATTGATGTAAACTATCAGGATGACTAATTTTCTCCTTGGAACGGAAAATAAAATGGCAAATTGTCATCAGCGATCGTAATAGAATTGATTTCATCTGTGCCCGCATAAATTTGCATCGTTAAATGAAATCAATGCATTATTCACAAAGGTCAGATCGCCTTTATTTACGGACAATGTCTAAAAAGTGATAATGACGCATGGAATGATGAATTTTGCCAATAACAACCAATTTTGTAATTTACTGTACGTTCGATAATATATAATAAACCTTGTCTGTGATATCAACAAAGTGTAGTTGAGTCAATTTCTGTCTCCAAAATGAAGGCCATAATTTTCAAAATTTAGAAATTAGATTTTTATTTTTAATTATAAAATACGCGAAACCTTAACTGACTTTAGGGTCCAGAAAAAAGCCAAATAACCGTTGAAAATAACCGGTTCATTGCTGAGAGTGAACCGGTTTACTGCTGAGAATGAACCGGTTCACTGCTAAGAGTGAACCGATTCGGAGCCGTTCACGGAAATCGAACCGTTTTGCACACGCGTCACGTTCACATATTTTTCATTCTAAATTTTCTCATTTAATTCAAGAAAACGCCAATACATTAGCGCGCGTGATTTAGCATTTCCTTACTCGGCCCACCGTTACCAAATGAATAACGCTTTCTTTGCATCCTTTTTTGGATTTGCAATGTTTTTATTGCCATCTTGATTTGTAATTGGCAATGTTTTTGTTGCGTTCGTGGTTACCGTAATTAAATAAACTAGTAGGAATTTAAATTAGATTTTTCTTGTGATGGTTCCAGTTTATTGGCCCCATTGGGCGTTGATCCTAACAAAGTAGTGTGTGTGTGTGTGTGTGTGTGAAAAGAGGAAAAAAGTCGGTAGCACAGATGATTATGATGATGATGATGAGAGGAGCAGCGTTGTTTCACAATAATCCATTGCACAAGCGATACGAAAAACGTTAAACAGTGAATATCGAGGCTGCACGTTTATAATTTCAACTTTTATCTGCAATTATACAGGGTGTCCCGCGATTCGGCAGAATTAATTAATTAATTTTAATTTTCAAAAATTCCTAACTCAGGGAAAAATTGACACATTTTCAAAAATTTTAACTAATTTTAAAGGTAGATGTCTTGTGAATGTATTACACATTTTAAACAATTTTATCTTATAAGTACTTATTTTTTTTCGATTTTTTTAAATTGAAGTGTTCGACAAATGAAAACGTTAATTTTAAAAAATTCATAACTCAGTTAAAAATTGACACATTTTCAAAAATTTTAGTTAATTTTAAAGGTAAATGTCTTGTGAATGTATTAAACATTTTAAACAATTTTATCTTTTAAGTATTTATTTTTTTTTCGATTTTTTTAAATTGAAGTGTTCGACAAATTAAAAAGTTAATTTTCAAAAATTCATAACTCGCGGAAAAATTGACACATTTTCAAAAATTTCAGTTAATTTTAAAGGTAAATGTCTTGTGAATGTATTAAACATTTTAAACAATTTTATCAAACAAGCATTTATTTTTTTTTCGATTTTTTTACAAGGTGGAAACTTTAACTGGAACAATTACGTGAAAGAATAGTGACGTCATAAAATTTTTAAAGACGCTAAAAAGTGCGCAATAAAAAACAAAAATCGACGTGTCCGAGGATTTTTTTCTGGAACTTCTCATTTTATAAATACCGAATTTGTTCCAGTTAAAGTTTCCACCCCGTATATTAAAAATCCTCTACTTCCGGTTCCCTTCAGGTACAAATAATTTAAAAAGAGGTACAAACGGGTAGAAACGATTCTTTTTTTTATTTCCTTTTGCTGCTTTACGATATCTTAAAAATTAGCAAAATCACCTCTTGTGTATTTTTTAAAAACCGGTACTTCCGTTACCTTTGTGGTGCAAACAATTGTCTATTGATTCCCTTTCAGTCGCTTTGCCATATCTCCAAAGTTGGAAAAAATACCGGGTGTAACTGAACTCCGGTAGACCCCAAATATCATTTGTATTTTAGTATGGTTTTTTTTTTAAGAATAAAGTACATTGGTATGTGGATTTTTAATACAAATTTCACATCCGGTTTAACCGGAAATTATCATAACTTTTCTATTTCAAATGGAACACCCTGTATATTTTTACATATCTTAATTGGTCTCTAAATTCCGAGTTTGGAAATGTAACATGAGTGACCTTTTGGTTATTAGTTTTTTTGTTTAAATTTAACCAATATGTGCAAGCTGAAAGTATCAACGATTTTTTTGATGGCGAAAGATTGCTGCGGATTATTATAAAATTAAAAATTTATTTTGAAAGTTTGAAGTTTTTGGCGATATATGTAAGCTGAAAGTACCAACGATTTTTTGAAAATTTTGGCGAAAGATTGTTGCGGATTTTTATAAAATTAAAAATTAATTTTGAAAATTTGAAGTTTTTGGCTGTATTTTTTAACCAACTTGCAATATGTGCAAGCTGATCATTATTTTGAAATTCTGAATAATTTTGAAAGTTTGAAGTTTTTGGCTGTCTTTTTTAACCAATACATGCAAGCTGAAAGTATCAACGATTTTTTGAAAATTTTGGTGAAAGATTGTTGCGGGTTTTTGTAAAATTAAAAATTAATTTTGAAAGTTGGAAATTTTAAATGTGTGTGTTTTCGAGCGTTTTGTAGACTCGCATGAAACTGACGTTTAAAATTTCAAAAATTTTGAAAGCAAACCAAAGTATAAAATTCTAATAGTCAGATTACTCAAAAACCCAAGAAATTTCGAGAAAAACTTCCAGAAATCTTCGAATTCGCCTCTAGGGACCTCAAAACAGATATTTCTGTAAAAAAAAAATAATTTGAAAAAATGTTCACGATCACAATATTTTCTCGTACTTCGCAACGGAGAAAGTAAAAAGGTAAAAGGCAGATATGTCAATCATTTGTGTTTTGCAACAGCCTGCATTAATACAAATTGCGGACTATTCAAATTCAAATAGAGATTAATTCACACTAGGCACTGAAAGGTGTCCTATTTTTTTACTTTCTCCGTTACGAAGTACGAGAAAGTATTGTGATCGTGATATCTTTTTCAAATTTTTTTTTACGGAAATATCCGTTTTGGGGTCCCTAGATGCCATTTCAACAATTTCTGGAAAATAAAATTTTGTGTCTGTGTGTGTGTCTGTCTGTGTGCGCTGTATCTCAAAAACTAATAGAGCAATTGATATGAAACTTTGAACATACGTCTTATTTGATAATCTGAAGAACTGAAAAGCTTTTGGTAAAATTTCGTACACCGGAAGTGGGCGTTTACCTTAACTGTTTTTTGTTTTTTGCCAATATTTTCTTAAAGAAAGACAATAAATAAATGAGATTATATTGTTTGAAAATATTTTTCATAAAATCATTGTTATTCAAGAAAAAAAATATTTTTTTTTTCATTTTTGGTTTATAATTATGAAACAATAATAGTTACAGCAAATGTATGTTAATAATAATTGTAGAGAATGCCAAAATGAACAACTTATATAGAATAAGTTTTTTTCGAAATCGCTTTAGTTTTTGAGTAAACTGAGTTTTTGAATTTGAAGTATAATTTTTCCATCGTTCATAATTTTGACGTTTTAAACGTCAGTTCAATCCGAGTTTACGCAACGCTCGATGTACATTTAAAATATGATTTAAATAGAAAATAAACCATGAAAGTGTAAATATAAATGATGATACCTTCGGAGAAAGTAACATGATGGCCACATCACCATTTTTTTTTGTACTTGCTTTGACAAAGTAATATACGAAATAAAAAAACAAACGCGACAGCAATACAAAGATAATGCGATTTGCAGATACGCACAAGATTACAAATGTGTTCTGTTTCTTTTTGGCAGCTATTGTAGATTTTGCGTTTTAATAATTTTTCGGTGCTAAAACATCCGGCCTTCGCTTACATATGGCTTGAATGCGAAACAGCATTTGGAGTACGAGGATCGATTTTTGCGTAAGGGATTACGGAAGTGCGGTTCGCATTTATGATCCTATGAAGGGTGGCAACAGTCACCGGTGGTCGTCCTGGGGCCCGAGCGGCAGAGTATCAGCGTGTGGAAGCCGTGTGGTGGGCACAAGCGGAGGCAACGGGGATCGATGTTGCCCAGCCACGCCCTTGTACCCCAGAGCACGACTCGCCCTAAACTACCCCAACACAACGCACCCTCATTCGCACGCGGCATGCCATCGCGAACGCGAACCCTTCCCGTAGAGAATAAAAAAAAACATTCAGCACCTACCATTATGACTATGCAAAAGAACATCTTTTGGTGGAGGGTGAGGGAAATAAGATGCGAATCTATTAATTAATCTGAAGGTGCAGATTGTTAACTGATTTAAATAAATGAACACGCGCTCGGATTGCAAGTGCAAAATTGCAGTTTTAAGGTTTAATTTCAAAACCTGTATTAGTTTTTGATTAACAGATTTTACAAAAATCGTCAGATTTGTTTGTATGGGTGTTTCCGTTAAAATTTCCCATATAAACATTTTCACAAAAGCAATTTTTTTTTGTACTTTATGCGGAGAAACTAAAAAACGTAAAAAAATATAATAGATTATACACCGTTTTAAATATTTCAAAATATATTATCAATTATTGTAAGTCTTAACTCCCACTAGTTCGCGTATATTCTTTAATGCAACCCTGGAGACCGTACAGTCAGAGAAAATACAAATGCGAAACTTGTTCGGCGAGGGAATGCTGCCGCATGTCGGTGCTTAGTTCGGTCGAAACCGGTCAGTCCCTGCTTAAAATACAATTATGAGGTAATAAAATTTACAAGCCTAGTTCCCTTCTCGCCCCTAAGTGATCGAGTGACGGACTCCATATCTGTGATTTTTTTCATCTTCCAATTTTTGGTGCATCTTCAAAAATTTCAATAACTAAAATTTTTACATTATATTGATATTTTTTATATATTTATCAATTGAAGAGTAATTTTATTTAAATTTATTGGTGATATTTTGGTATTAATAATTTTATTTCAGTTTCGTATAAATAATCCTATTTTTTGCCAAGATATGACCTTGAAACCCTCAAAAAATAAGATTTTATTTTTTTAACCACTAAAAATTATTATAATAATCTGAAAAATTCACATATATTTTTTACCCAAATAAAAGGTTATTTAGGGTATTCATTTTTTTATTAGGGTTTTTCGCCCCGAACCGATCAAATGACGGAAAATTTTATTTAGTCAATGTTCTTTCAATGTTTGGTGCGTCATCTTGAAAAATTTGAATAACTAATCTTTTTACGATATTTTGTATATATTTATCAACAATTGAGCAGCAAAATTTTATCAAATTAATAAGTAACAGTATGTTTATGTTGAGTTTAGATTCTTTTTTTTTTAATTTCAAATACCATATATCTTTACCAGTGGCGGCTCGTGGAACATGTTGATGGTAGAGCCACTTATATAATACCCACCCCCCCTATTTTTTTTTAAAGAAACAAAGAACCATTTATCTTCCAAGACCAATCGAATATTTTGGCCAAAAAATCAAAAATTTGGAACAAAACCGCCCAAGATCTAAAATATCGGCCGAAAAAATAAAAAATCCTGGCTTAAAAATAAAAATGCAGACCAAAAAATTGAAAATACAAGCAAAAGAAAAATCAATTGCCATTTTCAGCACCAAATATAACTCTTTTAGCTTAAAATAAGTTCCAACGAGAAATTCGAAAGTAATAGCAAAATTTAAAAAAATCGCACAATAAACTCAATAACTCAAGTTAAGAAAATCTAAAATATGGGACAAAAAAATAAAAAATTAAGAGCTAAAATCTAAAATTCGTACCCAAAAATCAAAGTGGTAGACCGAAAAATCAAGATTTTTAACAAACGAATCGAAAATTTAAGTCGACTAAAATTGAAACTAAAACAATCGAAAATACAAAATATAGGCCAAAAAAGTAGGGCCTAATAAGGTGAAAATTTAGACAAAACATCGAAAACTCGGACCTAAAGATAATAAACGCAGACTAAACAAAAAATCAAATACGGACCAAAAAATCGAAAATTTTGACAATAAAATCCAGAAGTTAGTAAAGAAAAATTTAGGTCAAAAGATTAAAAAAATAATAATACAAATTTGTAATGTAGGCCAGAAAGTCGAAAATTTAGACATTGCATAGAAAATTCGGCCCTAAAGATAACAAATGCAGGCTAAAAAATTGAAAATTTCAACAAACAAAACTTATTAAAAAAATCTCGCATATAATTCAGGTTATAGATATTTTAATCAAATTTGGAACTGGAATTAAAATTTCGGCCCGAAAAATAAAAAATGGGGACCAAAGAATCAAAAATTTGAACAATTAATCGAAAATTTAGAATATTTAAAAAAAAATCAAAAACACAATGATACAATATTTTGACCAAAAATATCGAAAATTTAAAAATTAAAAATTCGTCTGGAAAAATAAAAAATGCGGACCAAACAGTCGAAAATTTTACCAATTAAATTTAGGCCAAAATAAATAACGTTTGGGCCTAATAATAAAAAATTTAGACAAAAGAAATCGAATATACAGGTCAACAATCTAAAAAAAAATCTATTTGCTGAGTACAATACTTTGTACTGATTCTGGATTCTAATCCAAGAATTTCATGAAAATTCTCCAATTTGAACAACGGCTTTGGATCTTAAACGCATAATTTGTGACCAAAAATTATAAATTTGGATTTTAATTTGATTTTTGGCCCCTAAACGCAGAATTTGAGACTTAAAATTAAAAATTTGGATTCTAATACAAGAATTTCAATAAACATCTCGAATTTGGACCATAGAATCCATGGTTTTTAAACGCAAACTGTGTGTTGAAAAATCCAAAGTTTGTATTTCAATTTGATAATTATATGTAAAATCTCTAATTTGAAACTTTAAATCCAAGTTTCTGGTCCCTAAACGCAGAACTTGAGATCCAAAATCCAATATTTGGTTTCAATTGATCAATTGCATTTAAAATCAGGCATTTTGAACATAAAATTCAAGTTTTTGACCCTTAAACGCAGAATTTGAGTCCTAAAATCAAAAATTTGGATTATAAACTAGGAATGTCATGTAAAATCTCAAATTTGGATCATAGAATTCATGGTTTTGAACCTTAAACCCAAAATTTTTGCAATAAAATCCAAGATTTTGATTTTAATCCGATAATTTTATTAGAGGTTTTATTAAAATACAGGGTGTTCCATTAGAAAAACACAACTTTGATATTTTAGGGCGTTTGGAACACCCTGTATAATATGAAATTAATTTTAAAAAGTAACCATAATAGACCCCTATATATCCTAAGTCAAACTTTTTGAAAGTCACGTATTTTGGCCACAATATTCCGTGCGGTATAGCGTGAATAACCCTATATATTTCAATCTATCCTAAATTTATTTCAATTGTTGATACATTTATAAAAATATAAAATGACCTTGAAAATTTCATTTAATTTGGTATTTTGATCAACAATATATGTGATTTTTTTCAGATTATTTTTTAGTGGTTAAAAAATTTTTATTTGAAAAAATCGTATTTTGGGGCTTCCCGGGTCATGTCGGGGTTTTTTTGATATACGGCTTACGACTATTTTGGTTAAGGTCACAACTAATGATATTTTCATATTTATTTAAAGATCCGTGTCGGGTGGCATTTTGACCATCTTATATCGGGATACCCTTTTATTACCTCATAAATGGATTGGTTTCGACCGAACTAAGCACCGACATGCGGCAGCATTCCCTCGCCGAGCGGGTTTCGCATTTGTATTTTCTCTGACTGTACATTGCATTGACAATAATAATAATAATCTTGTTTCGAAGAATCGATCATTCGAAGAATTTATTTTCGGAGAATTGCCATTCGATGAAATTACTTTCGAGAAATTCGCCTTCGAAGAATTTGTTTTCACACGTAACCCACACAACCCGTCCACTGGATCTCAAGTGTTGTGGGTTCGATTCCCCATTCAAGGCGGTACATTTTTCTGAACGAGAAATATCCGTTCGGGTCTGTATCTGAGGTTGCATTTAACGCATATATTAATTCTTTTTTTTTCAAATATTTACAATGTATAACAAAATCCGTCGTGGCTGGATGCCCCAACTGGAGTCCAACAATGAAATCATTGTCGAACCGCGTAGATTCCACGGCATCGATCGCGCGTGCAAATAAATTAGCGATATCTTATTACCGGTTTCTCATGCCATTGCTTGCCTTTTCCCAGGGTGCAGATTTCAATGCACCGCCGTACGAAATGATATTATCTGCGTCACTGGATCAATATTTGTATTCCTCGCATGGAACTATAAATAAATAAGAGGCGCGTTATGTGCATTTCCTATAACTACATAGTATATAGTAATCGATGGCTCGTACGATTGCGATTGAATTATTCAGACGGACACGTCACTACTATAAATTGTTGCGTAAATTCTAACTACTTACAAATACTCCATTTAAAGATTTAGGTTTCTCCTAATTATCCAATTATCTTTCAGATTATAATAATTATTCGTGATGTGATAATCGCCAAATACAAGAAAACTATTGAGATTAGGAACAGGGAACCATTACACAATCTGAAAGATGATTGGATTCTACTCAAGAATACGTTACTAAATACAGGGTGTGCCATTTGAAAAAACGAAGTTATTCAACTTTATAAGTTGGGTTTTTCCACCGCATTTTTTATCACCCTGTATAATTTTTTGTATGAAATCATGGTTGGTTCTACAGTTCGAACCTTCAACCAAATAATAGAAATGATTTTAATCGTTCAACGTCAATCACTGGGGCAGAAATAAAATTTCACCCAGACCATGCATTTCAACAAATCTTCAAATATTTCGAAAACGGCAAACAATAGGTATAGGGAATATTGAAGTAACTCACCTTTATTTGCTCCATATAATTCAAAAATGACAAAAAATACAGGGTGTTCCATTTAAAAAAAAACATAAGTTTGGTCTGTAACTTTGTTATGAGACACCCTGTATAAATTTTAATATTTTTAGGGCGTGCAGCTGACTATTATACACAACTTTTGTTTAAAACATTTTCCGAAATTTTAAAAAATAAGCACGTGATTGACCGTTCCCAGAGCTCTGAAACACCCTGTAAACATGAAATATTTCACTGCCAAAACATTTTGCGAATTATGCAATCTCATGGGAAACAGATATTGCCGATCTAAACAAAAACAATCGCATGTTTGAATAATAACAATTTACGTTACATATTGCAAACAATAACAAACGTGTTGGTGTTATTAAACCATGTAACATAAACAGTAAACTAACTAATTGATTAATTAAAGCTGGGATAATAAATGCTTGCAAAAAAATCTAATCAATGTGCTGTTAGAATTATGAATATTCACAGATAATCATATAAAATGATGTAAAAATCGAAACTAGTCGGAATAAATGTTAAAAAATTGTAAAACCAACCTTTAATATTAAAAATGTTTCACCACGTGATAAACGAGAACCAAATTGAACAAATATTCACAGTTAAGTTAAAATTAAGTTAAAACATTCGATTCTCGTTCCAATAAAAAAAAAATATATATATATACACATCGCTCTAGTTTCTGTGTTTTCTTTTTCTACTTTGGCTTACTAGTTTCGCCTTATTATGGTAAGAATGAATAAATTAATATCAACTTCATATTACTATAATTAATAAGGTTTTTGTAATAAAGGACTAAGCAAGATTGTCGTTTATGAAAATTACGAACAACAATGGTCCAAGAGTTGAGCCTTGAGGTACCCCATGGCTTATGTTGTCGGGTTTCGAAATTTTACCATTATGGTACACCGATTGACATTCAGTCACTAACGAGTGTAAAGTTCGTAACAAAATTTTGCATATCATGACGAAGAAAAATTTCCGAATTTTTTAATTACACTTATACCGCTCACGACGGGATTTCCCGATCGTTATTCGCGTGTTCTGCGTGCACGCACCTATTTATTTACGGGGCTAAATAAGGAGTGTTTGAACTATAAAATTTGTTGGTACATAATCCCTTAGCAGCAATTAAATAACTTTTTTGTTTTGTACTCGGAACTCGATGGAGCTCATCTTTTCCTTTCAGAATATTTTTTGTTTTGTATAGTTCAGATTTGTACTCGAGGAATTCTGAAGATGATAAATTGCGTTTAAATGACGGAAAATCGGCATTTTCGAAATTAAATTGTCCATTTTGGTGTGGCGACTTTATTTTAAAATAAATACAGTCACGATTGGATGTTAAGAAATTTCGTGTTTTCCGTTGTTGAGAACACGCCTGGAATGTGGTGGCAGCAAGACGGGGCAACTGCTCACTCGGCCCGGGAGTCCACACATTTTATTCTCTAAAAACACTAATTTTTTTTTAATGTATTCACAAAACATCTAACTTTAAAACTTTGAAAATTTGTTACTTTAGCCGTAAGTTATGGATTTTTGAAAATTACAGTTTTAATTTCACGAACACTTCAATTTAAAAAAATCGAAAAAAAAAATAAATGCTTATATGATAAAATTGTTTAAAATGTTGAATACTTTCACAAGACATCTACTTTTAAAATTAACTAAATTTTTTGAAAATGTGTCAATTTTTCCGCGAGTTATGAATTTTTGAAAATTAACGTTCTAATTTCTCGAACACTTCAATTAAAAAAAATCGAAAAAAAAATAAACGCTTGTATGATAAAATTGTTTAAAATGTTTAATACATTCACAAGACATCTACTTTTAAAATTAACTAAATTTTTTGAAAATGTGTCAATTTTTCCGCGAGTTATGAATTTTTGAAAATTAACGTTTTAATTTCTCGAACACTCCAATTAAAAAAAAATCGAAAAAAAATAAATGCTTGTATGATAAAATTGTTTAAAATGTTTAATACATTCACAAGACATCTACTTTTAAAATTAACTAAAACTGTTGAAAATGTGTCAATTTTTCCGCGAGTTATGAATTTTTGAAAATTAACGTTCTAATTTCTCGAACACTTCAATTAAAAAAAATCGAAAAAAAAATAAACGCTTGTATGATAAAATTGTTTAAAATGTTTAATACATTCACAAGACATCTACTTTTAAAATTAACTAAATTTTTTGAAAATGTGTCAATTTTTCCGCGAGTTATGAATTTTTGAAAATTAACGTTTTAATTTCTCGAACACTCCAATTAAAAAAAATCGAAAAAAAATAAATGCTTGTATGATAAAATTGTTTAAAATGTTTAATACATTCACAAGACATCTACCTTTAAAATTAACTAAATTTTTTGAAAATGTGTCAATTTTTCCGCGAGTTATGAATTTTTGAAAATTAACGTTCTAATTTCTCGAACACTTCAATTAAAAAAAATCGAAAAAAAAATAAACGCTTGTATGATAAAATTGTTTAAAATGTTTAATACATTCACAAGACATCTACTTTTAAAATTAACTAAATTTTTTGAAAATGTGTCAATTTTTCCGCGAGTTATGAATTTTTGAAAATTAACGTTTTAATTTCTCGAACACTTCAATTAAAAAAAAATCGAAAAAAAATAAATGCTTGTATGATAAAATTGTTTAAAATGTTTAATACATTCACAAGACATCTACTTTTAAAATTAACTAAAACTTTTGAAAATGTGTCAATTTTTCCGCGAGTTATGAATTTTTAAAAATGACGTTCTCATTTCTCGAACACTTCAATTAAAAAAAATCGAAAAAAAAATAAACGCTTATATGATAAAATTGTTTAAAATGTTTAATACATTCACAAGACATCTACTTTTAAAATTAACTAAAACTTTTGAAAATGTGTCAATTTTTCCGCGAGTTATGAATTTTTAAAAATGACGTTCTCATTTCTCGAACACTTCAATTAAAAAAAATCGAAAAAAAAATAAACGCTTATATGATAAAATTGTTTAAAATGTTTAATACATTCACAAGACATCTACTTTTAAAATTAACTAAATTTTTTGAAAATGTGTCAATTTTTCCGCGAGTTATGAATTTTTGAAAATTAACGTTTTAATTTCTCGAACACTCCAATTAAAAAAAAATCGAAAAAAAATAAATGCTTGTATGATAAAATTGTTTAAAATGTTTAATACATTCACAAGACATCTACTTTTAAAATTAACTAAAACTTTTGAAAATGTGTCAATTTTTCCGCGAGTTATGAATTTTTAAAAATGACGTTCTCATTTCTCGAACACTTCAATTAAAAAAAATCGAAAAAAAAATAAACGCTTATATGATAAAATTGTTTAAAATGTTTAATACATTCACAAGACATCTACTTTTAAAATTAACTAAATTTTTTGAAAATGTGTCAATTTTTCCGCGAGTTATGAATTTTTGAAAATTAACGTTCTAATTTCTCGAACACTTCAATTAAAAAAAATCGAAAAAAAAATAAACGCTTATATGATAAAATTGTTTAAAATGTTTAATACATTCACAAGACATCTACTTTTAAAATTAACTAAATTTTTTGAAAATGTGTCAATTTTTCCGCGAGTTATGAATTTTTGAAAATTAACGTTTTAATTTCTCGAACACTCCAATTAAAAAAAAATCGAAAAAAAATAAATGCTTGTATGATAAAATTGTTTAAAATGTTTAATACATTCACAAGACAACTACTTTTAAAATTAACTAAAACTTTTGAAAATGTGTCAATTTTTCCGCGAGTTATGAATTTTTAAAAATGACGTTCTCATTTCTCGAACACTTCAATTAAAAAAAATCGAAAAAAAAATAAACGCTTATATGATAAAATTGTTTAAAATGTTTAATACATTCACAAGACATCTACTTTTAAAATTAACTAAATTTTTTGAAAATGTGTCAATTTTTCCGCGAGTTATGAATTTTTGAAAATTAACGTTTTAATTTCTCGAACACTTCAATTAAAAAAAAATCGAAAAAAAATAAATGCTTGTATGATAAAATTGTTTAAAATGTTTAATACATTCACAAGACATCTACTTTTAAAATTAACTAAAACTTTTGAAAATGTGTCAATTTTTCCGCGAGTTATGAATTTTTAAAAATGACGTTCTCATTTCTCGAACACTTCAATTAAAAAAAATCGAAAAAAAAATAAACGCTTATATGATAAAATTGTTTAAAATGTTTAATACATTCACAAGACATCTACTTTTAAAATTAACTAAAACTTTTGAAAATGTGTCAATTTTTCCGCGAGTTATGAATTTTTGAAAATTAACGTTTTAATTTCTCGAACACTCCAATTAAAAAAAAATCGAAAAAAAATAAATGCTTGTATGATAAAATTGTTTAAAATGTTTAATACATTCACAAGACATCTACTTTTAAAATTAACTAAAACTTTTGAAAATGTGTCAATTTTTCCGCGAGTTATGAATTTTTAAAAATGACGTTTTAATTTCTCGAACACTTCAATTTAAAAAATCGAAAAAAAAGTAAATGCTTATATGATAAAATTGTTCAAAATGTTTAATACATTCACAAGACATCTACCTTTAAAATTAACTAAATTTTTTGAAAATGTGTCAATTTTTCCGCGAGTTATGAATTTTTGAAAATTAACGTTCTAATTTCTCGAACACTTCAATTAAAAAAAATCGAAAAAAAAATAAACGCTTATATGATAAAATTGTTTAAAATGTTTAATACATTCACAAGACATCTACTTTTAAAATTAACTAAAACTTTTGAAAATGTGTCCATTTTTCCGCGAGTTATGAATTTTTGAAAATTAACGTTTTAATTTCTCGAACACTCCAATTAAAAAAAAATCGAAAAAAAATAAATGCTTGTATGATAAAATTGTTCAAAATGTTTAATACATTCACAAGACATCTACTTTTAAAATTAACTAAAACTTTTGAAAATGTGTCAATTTTTCCGCGAGTTATGAATTTTTAAAAATGACGTTTTAATTTCTCGAACACTTCAATTTAAAAAATCGAAAAAAAAGTAAATGCTTATATGATAAAATTGTTCAAAATGTTTAATACATTCACAAGACATCTACCTTTAAAATTAACTAAATTTTTTGAAAATGTGTCAATTTTTCCGCGAGTTATGAATTTTTGAAAATTAACGTTCTAATTTCTCGAACACTTCAATTAAAAAAAATCGAAAAAAAAATAAACGCTTATATGATAAAATTGTTTAAAATGTTTAATACATTCACAAGACATCTACTTTTAAAATTAACTAAAACTTTTGAAAATGTGTCCATTTTTCCGCGAGTTATGAATTTTTGAAAATTAACGTTTTAATTTCTCGAACACTCCAATTAAAAAAAAATCGAAAAAAAATAAATGCTTGTATGATAAAATTGTTCAAAATGTTTAATACATTCACAAGACATCTGCCTTTAAAATTAACTAAAATTTTTGAAAATGTGTCAATTTTTCCGCGAGTTATGAATTTTTGAAAATTAACGTTTTAATTTCTCGAACACTTCAATTTAAAAAATCGAAAAAAAAGTAAATGCTTATATGATAAAATTGTTCAAAATGTTTAATACATTCACAAGACATCTACCTTTAAAATTAACTAAATTTTTTGAAAATGTGTCAATTTTTCCGTGAGTTCTTGGATTTTAAGATATTTTAATTTTAAACAACAAATCATAAAAAGTTTAATATTGTTTTGAGATTCGAACAAAATATATGTGAAGTGAATAACCGAAAAAATCGAGAAGACTGGGTCCGACGACTGATGTCACAGCACCGACACGTGTTCGTCCAGGTCGTTGAGACCATAGACACGTGTTCGCCCCGGTCATTTAGCAGAGAAAATCACGGTGTGCATTAAATGTGAAGTGAATGACCGAAAAATTCGAGAAGACTGGGCCGATGACTGATGTCAAACCATCAACACGTGTTCGTCCAGGTCGTTCAGATCGACGACACCTGTTCGTCCAGGTCGTTCAGCAGAGAAAATCACTGTGTGCATCAAGTGTAAAGTGAATAAAAAAGAGAGAGTGAAGACTGGGTCAGACCTTTGACAAGTGTTCGTCCGGGTGGTTTAGACTATCGACACGTGTTCGCCCAGGTCGTTCAGACCATAGACACGTGTTCGTTCAGGTCGTTCAGCAGAGAAAATCACGGTATGCATCAAGTGTGAAGTGAATAACCGAAAAATTCGAGAAGACTGGGCCGATGACGGATGTTAAACCATCGACACGTGTTCGTCCAGGTCGTTCAGCAGAGAAAATCACTGTGTGTATCAAGTGTAAAGTAAATAAAAAAGAGAGAGTGAAGACTGGGTCGATGACTTTTATCAGACCTCTGACAAGTGTTCGTCCGGGTGGTTTAGACTATCGACACGTGTTCGCCCAGGTCGTTCAGACCATAGACACGTGTTCGTCCAGGTCGTTCAGCAGAGAAAATCACCGTGTGCATCAAGTGTGGGTCGATGACTGATGTCAAACCATCGACACGTGTTCGTTCAGATCATCGACACGTGTTCGTCCAGGTCGTTCAGCAGAAAACATCACGATTATTCGCCGGAATTTCGCCGAGAATCCGTGAACATCCATTCGGCATCGTATTGATCATTTCATGAAGCGCTAAGCAGCGTATTCCCTGAAAATATTTGTGTCTTCACGTCTACAAAATCCTATTAACTTAACAAATACGTCTACAGACTATGGTCAGCGAGGAAAGTTTGCCAATTAGTCATTGAACTACAACTGGTAAACGATGAGTTTTCCAACAAAATCATCCATTTTCATTTTGATGGATTCGTGGACAAGAAAAATTGCAGAAAAATTGGAGTGGCGAAAATCCACGTGCGTATCGTGATTAGAGAAAGCACCCAAACGTGTGGATGTTGGGCCGACGCTGCGCCGAGAATGCAACAGTCAATGGCGAACGGTATCGGAGCACGATGGCCCAGTTTTCTGTACCTCAAATGAATGGTGCGGATTTCGAAGACATGTGGTTCCAACAGGACGGTGCCACTTGCCACGGATCACGTAAAACAATGGCGTTATTGCCCGAGTCATTCCCTGGTCGTGTAATCTCCAGATTGGGCCTCTTAGATTGTAAGACTATGAGTTTTTTCTTGTATTCTTCTCCTTAATATCTTTTATTTGGGTGGTAGCATTAATAAAGATTATTATTATTATTATTACAAGCTACCCGAAGACAATAAGAAGATGGTTTCATTTTAACTTAATGTTATCATTGATAGCTTAAGGTTAGAGTCCTACATTAATGACCTAACCAATTACAGATTATTTATAAAATTATCTATAGAGTAAATCTTTTGAGTTGTGCTGTTGTCTAGGAGATTAACTGAGAGGGACATTGCTAAAGTCAAAAATTCTCATATGTCTACTTTATGATTAAATCAAAATTTCGGTAAAAATAAACTATGCCCTAGTGAAAATTCTGTTGGGACAACCTTTATATACTCATTTCCATTCAGAATTTCTACAACGAAACGACGAGGAATAATTTTTTCGATAGCTTGCTTGCATAACGCGCGACCTTGAGATTCCCAGCAATGCCGCGCGCAAACCATAAAGTCCTTTCGACGTGCATTTCTGTTTGCTCTGTAAATAATAAACAGCGTTCGGAAGATTAAACTTGCAAACACGTTCGTTCCGCCGCCTGGCGCCATTTCGGGGATAGCGTTTGTTTATTTAGAGCGCGGGAATCTCAATCAGTGGTCCGATTGCCGCCCGGAGGACTTAATTGCCGTCGTCGTTCGTTCGTTCCCCCGCCCGCCCCACCTTATCTATTCCCTTCTTGGCGCGACTAAATTTAACTTCCTATTTCCTGTCTCGGCGAGAAAGAAAGCGGGAAAGTGTCGCGACCAGGAAATGAATTCCACTCACACAGTCACACACACGTGCATTCAAAGCGAACAATCGGGTTTCCTTAAACGAAATCTATTTAATGGTTGTGTGAGTGAAATACTAACTCGCTGCGGTTGTAATTGCAAGAAGTACAGTATTGCCGGCCACTAGAGGCGTGCGCGGATGCGATAACAAATCTCCGGAGACAATTGAATTTAAGATGGGCACTGTGCAACACGCCTCGAGTGCTTGGTAGAACTATATGGTGGTGTCGTAAAAAAATAAAAACGAAAATTGTTTTTTTTTCGAATATCTCCGGAAGTAATCGGAATATTTTAAATTTCTCCGTGAAAAGTTATTCGGCACTAAAATGCCTTCTGTGTCTCTCATTATTTACGAAGATAGCATGCCAATGCACCCACTCTGTAACACCCTGTACATTTTCCAGGGCGGGATATTTAACGCAACAGAAGTTGCCACTTACAATTCGCGAATGTAAACACCCGAGAACACCCATTCATCATTCCTGACAGCGCTATCTCTCAATTCCCTACGAGGATGCAAAAAAAAAACAATGTATGCGGCATTGTCCCGGATACAGCGGGACGTTGTTCGCGGGCGAAAATAAGAGAGTAAAAGGGTTGAACGGGCCAAAGGGGTAGGGCCCGGAATGAGCCTGGAACTTTGCCAACTTCATCGCGCGATATGTAAACGTCAACGTGGAAAGTTAGTGAGGGCAACGACTTTTCCCTCCTGTCCGCCCTTCCGCGAATTTAAACACGGAATCCATTGCATGATTAATTTATCCCTTTATCCCCGCGACGGGAAAATACGCCATTGTTACGATAGCGACGCAAATTACTTCCGTAATGGAATTTTTTTTTCAATTTCATGATGAAGTAAACAAGTTTGATTGCAACGACAGCTCGGTACGATATTATATCTCATTCCGTATTATATTTGTTACAATTAAATAACAATATTGGACGTACTTCGACTGTACAAATGAATGGAGCATTAGAAAGCGTACGTCATTTTGTGGTAACGCAGCGCAAGCGCCATCTAGCATGTAACGCTGACGCTAAGTAATATAACCTAACAAATGGTGATGTATATCGAGCGGATGAAACTGACGTTTAAAACGTCAAAATTATGAAAAAGGAAAATGACATCATTGCGTTATTGTTTTACAAATGCTAGGAGATACTTTGACATCTATTTACTACCCAAAACAAATGACCACAATTAAAAATTCCGACTGTAACAAAAGTTATGAATTTTTTTAAATGTCGCTGCAATAAAGTTCAAATTTTAGTCGAAATAAAATATTTAAAAAAAATATGAAATCATTGCGTTATTGTTTTACAAATACTAAGAGATTCTTTGGCATCTATTTACTACCCAAAACAGTTTACCACTATTGAAAATTCCGATTATAACAAAAGTTATGAATTTTTTTAAATCTCCCTGCAATAAAGTTCAAATTTTAGTCGAAATAAAATATTTAAAAAAAAATGAAATCGTTGCGTTATTGTTTTACAAATGCTAAGAGATAGTTTGGCATCTATTTACTACCCAAAACAAATGACCACTATTAAAAATTCCGACTATAACAAAAGTTATGAATTTTTTTAAATCTCCCTGCAATAAAGTTCAAATTTTAGTCGAAATAAAATATTTAAAAAAAATGAAATCGTTGCGTTATTGTTTTACAAATGCTAAGAGATACTTTGGCATCTATTTACTACCCAAAACAAATGACCACAATTAAAAATTCCGATTATAACAAAAGTTATGAATTTTTTTAAATCTCCCTGCAATAAAGTTCAAATTTTAGTCGAAATAAAATATTAAAAAAAAAATGAAATCGTTGCGTTATTGTTTTACAAATGCTAAGAGATAGTTTGGCATCTATTTACTACCCAAAACAAATGACCACTATTAAAAATTCCGACTATAACAAAAGTTATGAATTTTTTTAAATGTCCCTGCAATAAAGTTCAAATTTTAGTCGAAATAAAATATTTAAAAAAAAATGAAATCGTTGCGTTATTGTTTTACAAATACTAAGAGATTCTTTGGCATCTATTTACTACCCAAAACAGTTTACCACTATTGAAAATTCCGATAATAACAAAAGTTATGAATTTTTTTAAATCTCCCTGCAATAAAGTTCAAATTTTAGTCGAAATAAAATATTTAAAAAAAAATGAAATCGTTGCGTTATTGTTTTACAAATGCTAAGAGATAGTTTGGCATCTATTTACTACCCAAAACAAATGACCACTATTAAAAATTCCGACTATAACAAAAGTTATGAATTTTTTAAAATGTCCCTGCAATAAAGTTCAAATTTTAGTCGAAATAAAAAATTTAAAAAAAAATTAAATCGTTGCGTTATTGTTTTATAAATGCTAAGAGATACTTTGGCATCTATTTACTACCCAAAACAAATTACCACTATTAAAAATTCCGATAATAACAAAAGTTATGAATTTTTTTAAATGTCCCTGCAATAAAGTTCAAATTTTAGTCGAAATAAAATATTAAAAAAAAAAATGAAATCGTTGCGTTATTGTTTTACAAATACTAAGAGATACTTTGGCATCTATTTACTACCCAAAACAGTTTACCACTATTGAAAATTCCGATTATAACAAAAGTTATGAATTTTTTTAAATCTCCCTGCAATAAAGTTCAAATTTTAGTCGAAATAAAATATTAAAAAAAAAAATGAAATCGTTGCGTTATTGTTTTACAAATACTAAGAGATACTTTGGCATCTATTTACTACCCAAAACAAATGACCACTATTAAAAATTCCGACTATAACAAAAGTTATGAATTTTTTTAAATGTCCCTGCAATAAAGTTCAAATTTTAGTCGAAATAAAATATTAAAAAAAAAAATGAAATCGTTGCGTTATTGTTTTACAAATACTAAGAGATACTTTGGCATCTATTTACTACCCAAAACAAATGACCACAATTAAAAATTCCGATTATAACAAAAGTTATGAATTTTTTTAAATGTCCCTGCAATAAAGTTCAAATTTTAGTCGAAATAAAATATTAAAAAAAAAAATGAAATCGTTGCGTTATTGTTTTACAAATACTAAGAGATACTTTGGCATCTATTTACTATCCAAAACAAATGACCACTATTAAAAATTCCGATAATAACAAAAGTTATGAATTTTTTTAAATGTCCCTGCAATAAAGTTCAAATTTTAGTCGAAATAAAATATTAAAAAAAAAAATGAAATCGTTGCGTTATTGTTTTACAAATACTAAGAGATACTTTGGCATCTATTTACTACCCAAAACAGTTTACCACTATTGAAAATTCCGATTATAACAAAAGTTATGAATTTTTTTAAATCTCCCTGCAATAAAGTTCAAATTTTAGTCGAAATAAAATATTTAAAAAAAAATGAAATCGTTGCGTTATTGTTTTACAAATGCTAAGAGATAGTTTGGCATCTATTTACTACCCAAAACAAATGACCACTATTAAAAATTCCGACTATAACAAAAGTTATGAATTTTTTAAAATGTCCCTGCAATAAAGTTCAAATTTTAGTCGAAATAAAAAATTAAAAAAAAAATTAAATCGTTGCGTTATTGTTTTATAAATGCTAAGAGATACTTTGGCATCTATTTACTACCCAAAACAAATTACCACTATTAAAAATTCCGATAATAACAAAAGTTATGAATTTTTTTAAATGTCCCTGCAATAAAGTTCAAATTTTAGTCGAAATAAAATATTAAAAAAAAAAATGAAATCGTTGCGTTATTGTTTTACAAATACTAAGAGATACTTTGGCATCTATTTACTACCCAAAACAAATGACCACAATTAAAAATTCCGATTATAACAAAAGTTATGAATTTTTTTAAATGTCCCTGCAATAAAGTTCAAATTTTAGTCGAAATAAAATATTTAACAAAAAATTAAATCATTGCGTTATTGTTTTATAAATGCTAAGAGATACTTTGGCATCTATTTACTACCCAAAACAAGTGACCACTATTAAAAATTCCGACTATAACAAAAGTTATGAATTTTTTAAAATGTCCCTGCAATAAAGTTCAAATTTTAGTCGAAATAAAATATTTAAAAAAAAAATGAAATCGTTGCGTTATTGTTTTACAAATACTAAGAGATACTTTGGCATCTATTTACTACCCAAAACAAATTACCACTATTAAAAATTCCGATAATAACAAAAGTTATGAATTTTTTTAAATGTCCCTGCAATAAAGTTCAAATTTTAGTCGAAATAAAATATTAAAAAAAAAAATGAAATCGTTGCGTTATTGTTTTACAAATACTAAGAGATACTTTGGCATCTATTTACTACCCAAAACAAATGACCACAATTAAAAATTCCGATTATAACAAAAGTTATGAATTTTTTTAAATGTCCCTGCAATAAAGTTCAAATTTTAGTCGAAATAAAATATTTAACAAAAAATTAAATCATTGCGTTATTGTTTTATAAATGCTAAGAGATACTTTGGCATCTATTTACTACCCAAAACAAGTGACCACTATTAAAAATTCCGACTATAACAAAAGTTATGAATTTTTTAAAATGTCCCTGCAATAAAGTCCAAATTTTAGTCGAAATTAAAAAAAAAAAAAAAAAAATGAAATCGTTGCGTTATTGTTTTACAAATGCTAAGAGATACTTTGGCATCTATTTACTACCCAAAACAAATGACCACTATTAAAAATTCCGACTATAACAAAAGTTATGAATTTTTTTAAATGTCCCTGCAATAAAGTCCAAATTTTAGTCGAAATTAAAAAAAAAAAAAAAAAATGAAATCGTTGCGTTATTGTTTTACAAATGCTAAGAGATACTTTGGCATCTATTTACTACCCAAAACAAATGACCACTATTAAAAATTCCGACTATAACAAAAGTTATGAATTTTTTTAAATGTCCCTGCAAAAAAGTTCAAATTTTAGTCGAAATAAAATATTAAAAAAAAAAATGAAATCATTGCATTATTGTTTTACAAATGCTAAGAGATACTTTAGCATCTATTTACTACACAAAACAAATGACCACTATTAAAAATTCCGACAATAACAAAAGTTATGAATTTTTTTAAATGTCCCTGCAATAAAGTTCAAATTTTAGTCGAAATAAAAAATTTAAAAAAAAATGAAATCGTTGCGTTATTGTATTACAAATGCTAAGAGATACTTTGGCATCTATTTACTACCCAAAACAAATGACCACTATTAAAAATTCCGACAATAACAAAAGTTATGAATTTTTTAAAATGTCCCTGCAATAAAGTCCAAATTTTAGTCGAAATTAAAAAAATTAAAAAAAAAATGAAATCGTTGCGTTATTGTTTTACAAATGCTAAGAGATACTTTGGCATCTATTTACTACCCAAAACAAATGACCACTATTAAAAATTCCGACTATAACAAAAGTTATGAATTTTTTAAAATGTCCCTGCAATAAAGTTCAAATTTAAGTCGAAATTAAAAAAATTTAAAAAAAAATGAAATCGTTGCGTTATTGTTTTACAAATGCTAAGAGATACTTTGGCATCTATTTACTACCCAAAACAAATGATCACTATTAAAAATTCCGACTATAACAAAAGTTATGAATTTTTTAAAATGTCCCTGCAATAAAGTTCAAATTTTAGTCGAAATAAAATATAAAAAAAAAAATGAAATCATTGCGTTATTGTTTTACAAATGCTAAGGGATACTTTGACATCTATTTACCACCCAAAACAAATGACCACTATTAAAAATTCCGACAATAACAAAAGTTATGAATTTTTTAAAATGTCCCTGCAATAAAGTTCAAATTTTAGTCGAAATAAAAAATTTAAAAAAAAAAATAAAATCATTGCGTTATTGTTTTACAAATGTTAAGAGATACTTTGGCATCTATTTACTACCCAAAACAAATGACCACTATTAAAAATTCCGACTATAACAAAAGTTATGAATTTTTTTAAATGTCCCTGCCATAAAGTTCAAATTTTAGTCGAAAAACAATTGCGCAACGATTTCAATTTTTTTTTAATTTTTGTAACGTACAGTTAATTTTTTTAAATTATTTGCAAGTACAATTTTGAAAATTCATAACTTTTGATCGAGACGTAATTTTCGAAATTGGTAAACTGTTTTAGTTAGTCAATAGATGTAAAAGTAAATGTTGGCAATTACAAAACAATTGCGCAACGATTTTAATTTTTTTTAAATTTTTGTAACGCACAGTTAATTTTTTTAAATTATTTGCAGGTACAATTTTGAAAATTCATAACTTTTGATTGAGACGTAATTTTCGAAATTGGTGAACTGTTTTAGTTAGTCAATAGATGTAAAAGTAAATGTTGGCAATTGCAAAACAATTGCGCAACGATTTCAATTTTTTTTAAATTTTTGTAACGTACAGTTAATTTTTTTAAATTATTTGCAGGTACAATTTTGAAAATTCATAACTTTTGATTGAGACGTAATTTTTGAAATTGGTGAACTGTTTTAGTTAGTCAATAGATGTAAAAGTAAATGTTGGTAATTACAAAACAATTGCGCAACGATTTCAATTTTTTTTAAATTTTTGTAACGTACAGTTAATTTTTTTAAATTATTTGCAGGTACAATTTTGAAAATTCATAACTTTTGATTGAGACGTAATTTTCGAAATTGGTAAACTGTTTTAGTTAGTCAATAGATGTAAAAGTAAATGTTGGCAATTACAAAACAATTGCGCAACGATTTAATTTTTTTTTTTAATTTTTTTAACGTACAGTTAATTTTTTTAAATTGTTTGCAGGTATAATTTTGAAAATTCATAACTTTTGATTGAGACGTAATTTTCGAAATTGGTAAACTGTTTTAGTTAGTCAATAGAATTTTGAAAATTACATCTAAGTCATTCTTGAAAATTATAAAATTTTAGCTGCGACTTGAAAGCAATGAATGAAAGAATTTTCATCACAATACTTTCCCGTACTTCGTAACGGAGAAAGTAAAAAGTATGACATTAGAAAACGTACGTCGTTTTATAGTACCGCAATGCAGGCGGCATCTAGCATGTAACGCTGACACTAAGTAATATAACCTAGAAAAGTATGGCATTAGAAAACGTTCGTCGTTTCTAGTACCGCAGCGCAGGCGCCATCTAGCATGCAATGCCAACACTAAAAAAGTATATCGGCACTAAAACGGCATTAGAACACGTTCTAATAAATTATCCATTACCAATTAAAACTTCAATTGGTTCCCAGTAATTCCGACAAAATATTTCCACAGTCGGCATCGTTGGGAAATTTATCAGAAGTAATAATTTTCCAACTCATTAACCACCTTATATGTGTGGAAGCAGATCTAGTAGGCTATTAAAAAAAAATAACAAAATCAACACAAAATTATTTCAGAATCGCAATTTACATCACCGTATTTGTAAATCAGTATTCATCGTGTATGTATAACATTTGATTAACACATACGCGATTTCATAATAACCTCTTAATTGCGAGTGATTAACGAAGTTTACTCGTCTGACGTTTTGAGGTTAATAGAAATTGCTCGCGCGCCGAGATACGGCCGTAATTTGCTCACAAATTGGGGAAAATTAATGTCGTTAACGATTCGGTTTTGATTAAACGGTACGTAATGCGTTTTTTTTGTGTTTTGTGTCCTTTTTTGTTTGATGTGACTAACGGGGAAACTTTGATCGAATTTCCCGTGATTAAATGGTGATTAAGCAATCGGGGATGGATTGCGGTTTATAGTTAAATTTGATGAGTGTTGCTCTCTTTGTAGTATTAACCGGAAAATATACTCGAATATTAATCATATTATGAACAAACATTACGAATTCAACACGTCAATCAGGTTTTACAATGTTCGACAGAAATGGCACTCTTTAACCACCTGACATTTATAAGCGAATACGGTTGCCGAATTTTTGAACTGGTTGCACCAATCTGAATTTGAACTATTTAGTGGTAATTATCCAATATGAAATATTGTCGGGTACACGCACTGTAGATCTCAAAAAAATTGGCAAAATCAACTCTTGCGCGCATTTTTTTAAATGACTGCACTTGCCAGATTTTTGTTTCCTGCAACAATCCTGGAATTTTTTGCTTTTAATACTTAATCTTAGATTTTTCCGATAGCAAATTCAGGGCGATAGAGCTCGCAACATCAGTAACATCGGGCGGTGTACTTATAACATCACTGCCGTTGCTATTTTCATAATTATTTGTTGAAATAACAATTTTATCAATGTCACACAATTAACTGACGTTTACTGTCATAAACGTCAGTTTTATTTCTATTTATCCGCTTGCGAGATACGAGACCATCCTCACGATTCAGTTTAGTATTCCATGGGTAAATAATGCACACAAAAATTTATGTTGCGTTTAGGCTAACTTTAAACAATTATAACCCGTTCAGCATAATTTTACTTAATGAGTTGTTGATACACCAGACAACACATAAACAAGCGATTTTACGGCACCCGCGCATCCACCCATTTTAAATTTAATAAGCAATTCTCTCGTCGGAATTCCCAGCGAAGATTTAATGCTTCATTAGCCATCGAGTATAACGGCGAAATGATTTCTCGAGAGGCGAACATGCTAATTGGATCGGAGGAGGCCGTAAACAACACTTCTTATTTGAACAGGTGGGAAATCCATGTTTATCAACACGTACGGCCCCCCGTTCGAGGGAAAACAACGAGCCAGACACGTGGGTCAAGCGCCGAAGGGAACGGTTCCCGGGACGGGCGGGCGGCCCTTTCGCATTTTAACGGACGATCAATTATTATTGGGAGTGACAAAGCGGGGCCGGCCCAAAACACGGATCCGCTCACCTGGGCCCGGTTTGTTTATTCCGCTGTTACGGGAAAAATCGAGCCGCGCAATGAGGTTAACTGGTTCGTTTCGAGTGGTCTTTTTTTTTCGAAAAAAATAGGTGCGGAAATTGAAGAACGGTCCGGCCGCTACGGGGGCACACGCAGCCCGAACGAAGAAAATCAATAATGTTGAATGAAAAGCGGAAGGTCGCGGCGGGGCCGGATCGCGATCGCGAGCCGTTCGCGTCGAGGGGGCGAACGCGGGGGGCTTACCTTGTTATTTTTATGTTAAATATCCTTTAATCCGAGAGCAGCAACAAACACGCACCCACTCACCACAACGCCGTCGGGATGACTGAAGAAGTGGGGACCGCCGGTAACGGCGGGCGCGCGCGGAATCTTCCACGCCGCAACGGTGATTACCGATCGTTTCGCGACAACAATCACAGATGGCGCTTCGTTTTGGCAATAGACGTGTTTCTTTCTGTAATTAAAGGTAATTTAATCAGTAATGGGATTTGTATTGTATTGTATTTTTGTGAAATTAGAAAATTAAGACGCAATAAAATCGACACGGAAATCCGATTTTAGTGCCTTGTCGATGCAAGTTGTGTTGCATACCTATGTAGCAGTCCCTCCTACTGTTTCCAGTGTTACCAAGTTTAAATCCGAATTGCGGAATAACTTTCGTTTTAGCGGAATTATGTTGGATTGTTGAGAAGTAGAAACTCAAAAAAATAATTTTCAAAAATTCATAACTAACGGAAAAAGTAAAAATATTATTATAATTTCACGAAAAAAAAAATATAGTCAGTTGTTTATTACACAAAATTTTACAAATTTTGACCATTGAATCGTCAAATTTCAGGCAAAGTGTTTGACTGTTGTGCAATTTAAAAAAAAATCAAAATCGCAATTTGAAACCTTTAAAAAAGTGAAATTTTGCATTTCACGAAAAAAAACATTGTAGTCAATTTATTATATTGAATTACAAATTAGGAAAAGCAATGAGTAAATTTTGGAAATTTCAAATCGATAGCAATTGTTTTTTATATTTTTTTCCAGTCCCGAAAAACTGTCGAAATTTTCATGACTTGACATTCCTTTTAAAATAAAAATATCTTAAAATCAAAGAAAAAAATACTTGCCGTTTTTACTGAACTGTAAACTAGGAAGAGTAATGAGTAAATTTTGAAAATTACAAATCGATAGCAATTGTTTTTATATTTTTTTTTCAAGTCTCGAAAAACTGTTAAAATTTTTATGACTTGACATTCCGTTTCAAATGAAAATATCTTAAAATCCAAGGACAAAATACTTGCAGTTGTTACTGATTTGCAAACTAGGAAGAGTAATGAGTAAATTTTGAAAATTACAAATCGATAGCCATTGTTTTTATATTTTTTTCGAGTCTCGAAAAAGTGTTGAAATTTTCTCGATTTGACATTCCGTTTAAAATAAAAATATCTTAAAATCCAAGGAAAAAATTCTTGCAGTTTTTACTGATTTGCAAACTAGGAAGAGTAATGAGTAAATTTTGAAAATTACAAATCGATAGCAATTGTTTTTATATTTTTTTCAAGGCTCGAAAAACTGTTCAATTTTTTTCACGACTTGACATTCCGTTTAAAATGAAAATATCTTAAAATCCAAGGAGAAAATACTTGCAGTTGTTACTGATTTGCAAACTAGGAAGAGTAATGAGTAAATTTTGAAAATTTCAAATCGATAGCAATTGTTTTTATATTTTTTTTTCAAGTCTTGAAAAACTGTTAAAATTTTCATGACTTGACATTCCTTTTAAAATAAAAATATCTTAAAATCAAAGAAAAAAATTCTTGCAGTTTTTACTGAACTGTAAACTAGGATGAGTAATGAGTAAATTTTGAAAATTTCAAATCGATAGCAATTGTTTTTATATTTTTTTCAAGGCTCGAGAAACTGTTCAAATTTTTTCACGACTTGACATTCCGTTTAAAATGAAAATATCTTAAAATCCAAAGACAAAATACTTGCAGTTGTTACTGATTTGCAAACTAGGAAGAGTAATGAGTAAATTTTGAAAATTACAAATCGATAGCAATTGTTTTTATATTTTTTTCGAGTCTAGAAAAAGTGTTGAAATTTTCTCGACTTGACATTCCGTTTAAAATAAAAATATCTTAAAATCCAAGGAAAAAATTCTTGCAGTTTTTACTGATTTGCAAACTAGGAAGAGTAATGAGTAAATTTTGAAAATTACAAATCGATAGCAATTGTTTTTATATTTTTTTCAAGGCTCGAAAAACTGTTCAAATTTTTTCACGACTTGACATTTCGTTTAAAATGAAAATATCTTAAGATCCAAGAAAAAAATACTTGCAATTTTTACTGATTTGCAAACTAGGAAGAGCAATGAGTAAATTTTGAAAATTTCAAATCGATAGCAATTGTTTTTATATTTTTTTCGAGTGTCGAAAAACTCTTAAAATTTTCACGACTTGACATTCAGTTTAACATAAAAATATCTTAAAATCGAAGGAAAAAGTACCTGCAATTTTTACAGAATTGCAAACAAGGAAGAGTCGTGAGTAAATTTTGAAAATTTCAAATCGATAGCAATTGTTTTTATATTTATTTTTTGGAAAGGCAAAAAATTGTTCAAATTTTCACAACTTGTTACATTTAAATTTAAAATATCTTAAAAAAAGAAAAAATATTTATAATTTTTACTGAACTGTAAACTAGCAAGTTACCAATAATTTAAAAAAATTTCAAATCGATAGCAATTTTTTTAATATTTTTTTCGAGTCTCAAAACATTAAAATTTTTATGACTTGTCGTTCCGTTTAAAATTAAAACATCTTATAAATCAAAAAAATAAAATTCTTGTTATTTTTACTGAATTGCAAACTAGGAAGACTAAGGAGTAAATTTTGATTTTTTTTTAAATTGAAGTATTTGACAAATTAAAAAGTTAATTTTCAAAAATTCATAACTCACGGAAAAATTAACAGATTTTCAAAAATTTGAGTTAATTTTAAAGGTAGAGGTTTTGTGAATGTTTTAAACATTTTGAACAATTTTATCATACAAGTATTTATTTTTTTTTCGATTTTTTTGAATTGAAATGTTCGAGAAATTAAAACGTTAATTTTCAAAAATTCATAACTCGTGGAAAAATTGACACATTTTCAAAAATTTTAGTTAATTTTAAAGGTGGAGATCTTGTGAATGTATTAAACATTTTTAACAATTTTATCATGTAAGCATTTATTTTTTTTTTTGATTTTTTTTAAATGAAGTGTTCGAGAAATTAAAACGTTAATTTTCAAAAATTCACAACTCGCGGAAAAATTGACACATTTTCAAAAATTTTAATTCATTTTAAAGGTAGATGTCTTGTGTATGTACTAAACATTTTGAACAATTTTATCATACAAGCATTTATTTTTTTTTGATTTTTTTAAATTGAAGTGTTCGAGAAATTAAAAAGTTAATTCAAAAATTCATAACTCACGGAAAAATTGACACATTTTCAAAAAGTTTAGTTAATTTTAAAGGTAGAGGTCTTGTGAATGTATTAAACATTTTGAACAATTTTATCATATGAGCATTTATTTTTTTTTTCGATTTTTTAAGTTGAAGTGTTCGAGAAATTAAAACGTTAATTTTCAAAAATTCATAACTCGCGGAAAAATTGACACATTTTCAAAAATTTTAGTTAATTTTAAAGATGGATATCTTGTGAATGTATTAAAGATTTTTAACAATTTTATCATATAAGTATTTATTTATTTTTCGATTTTTTCTATTGAAGTGTTCGAGAAATTAAAACGGTAATTTTCAAAAATTCACAATCTTGCAGTGTTTTCCCTAATCGAACAGCTGAAAATGTAAGGAAAATAAGTTAACAAACAATTTTTATTACACAAATGTTCAGTTTATTATTTTCCATGTGAAATTAACAAAGGAATCTATTTAAAATCTTAAGGCACATATTTTACATTTTACAAAAAGAAAACTTCAATCTCGTTATTTCTTTTTTTTTTTTGGTATCCGTGCCATTAATACACATAATCGTTCCGGAAAGAAAATGCGCTCCGCGTGTGTTGTCTCTGTGTGTGTGTGACTAGCAAAATATCTAAAAGTAGAATAGAAAATAGGGTTCGTGTACACGTACGTAATAAATTTAAAAATATAGCGGGGAAAACATAACAGCGCTCTTTTTTTAAAAGTAATAAATTATAAGAATATGAATAAACACAACAGGTATATATTAATATGTTCATATATCTATATATGTATATATATATATATATATAAATAAATTAAATACTTTGCTAGTGTATGTATATATATAAAAATATCCCATTCTTTTCACGATTAAAATTAGCGAATCGGACACGATGATCGGATGATGAGGGGGTTAGCGTTAGGAACGGGGGATGGATAGTCAGACTAACGTTTGTTTTTCTTAGTTTTAGTGCGGGTCTCTCGTCGTCCCTGCAAACTTACAGACCGAAAAACAAAGGAAATTTAGTGCTTATATGGTACTATATAAATATTTACATAAATACAGAGCTCGGCGACCGCAAAGTTCCTCTCACACCGACACCTGGGACTCGTGCATTTTTCTGATTGGTTGCGGCGACAACTGTAACAAAAATTATTTATATCAATTGTTTTTTCATCGATCGGGAGAATGTGTGATATGGAAATGCAATTGGACGCTTCTCCAGTGAATATTTCGAAATCCAGCAAATGGATTTTTCGGATTATCCTTCAATTATGAAGAACAATCGATTTTAAGTTGATTTGTGAAAATTCAAGTTTCCAGCAATTGTTTTTGTATTTTTTTTAACGATCGGGAGAATGTGCGATATGAAAATGCAATTGGACGCTTCTCCAGTGAATATTTCGAAATCCAGCAAATGGATTTTTCGGATTATCCTTCAATTATGAAGAACAATCGATTTTAAGTTGATTTTAAAAAATTCAAGCTTCCAGCAATTGTTTTTGTATTTTTTTTAACGATCGGGAGAATGTGTGATATAAAAATGCAATTGGACGCTTCTCCAGTGAATATTTCGAAATCCAGCAAATGGATTTTTGGGATTATCCTTCAATTATGAAGAACAATCGATTTTAAGTTGATTTGTGAAAATTCAAGTTTCCAGCAATTGTTTTTGTATTTTTTTTAACGATCGGGAGAATGTGTGAAATGGAAATGCAATTGGACGGTTCTCCAGTAAATATTTCGAAATCCAGCAAATGGATTTTTGGGATTATCCTTCAATTATGAAGAACAATCGATTTTAAGTTGATTTGTGAAAATTCAAGTTTCCAGCAATTGTTTTTGTATTTTTTTTAACGATCGGGAGAATGTGTGATATAAAAATGCAATTGGACGCTTCTCCAGTGAATATTTCGAAATCCAGCAAATGGATTTTTGGGATTATCCTTTAATTATGAAGAACAATCGATTTTAAGTTGATTTGTGAAAATTCAAGTTTCCAGCAATTGTTTTTGTATTTTTTTTAACGATCGGGAGAATGTGTGATATGAAAATGCAATAGGACACTTCTCCAGTGAATATTTCAAAATCCAGCAAAATTGATTTTTCGGATTATCCTTCAATTATGAAGAACAATCGATTTTAAGTTGATTTGTAAAAATTCAAGTTTCCAGCAATTGTTTTTGTATTTTTTTTAACGATCGGGAGAATGTGTGATAAGGAAATGCAATTGGTCGCTTCTCCAGTGAATATTTCGAAATCCAGCGAATGGATTTTTGGGATTATCCTTTAATTATGAAGAACAATCGATTTTAAGTTGATTTGTAAAAATTCAAGCTTCCAGCAATTGTTTTTGTATTTTTTTTAACGATCGGGAGAATGTGTGATATGAAAATGCAATAGGACACTTCTCCAGTGAATATTTCAAAATCCAGCAAAATTGATTTTTCGGATTATCCTTCAATTATGAAGAACAATCGATTTTAAGTTGATTTGTGAAAATTCAAGTTTCCAGCAATTGTTTTTGTATTTTTTTTAACGATCGGGAGAATGTGTGATATGGGAATGCAATTGGACGCTTCTCCAGTGAATATTTCGAAATCCAGCAAATGGATTTTTGGGATTATCCTTCAATTATGAAGAAGAATCGATTTTAAGTTGATTTGTGAAAATTCAAGTTTCCAGCAATTGTTTTTGTATTTTTTTTAACGATCGGGAGAATGTGTGATATGGGAATGCAATTGGACGCTTCTCCAGTGAATATTTCGAAATCCAGCAAATGGATTTTTGGGATTATCCTTCAATTATGAAGAAGAATCGATTTTAAGTTGATTTGTGAAAATTCAAGTTTCCAGCAATTGTTTTTGTATTTTTTTTTTAACGATCGGGGAATGTGTGATATGGGAATGCAATTGGACGCTTCTCCAGTGAATATTTCGAAATCCAGCAAATGGATTTTTCGGATTATCCTTCAATTATGAAGAACCATCGATTTTGAGTTGATTTGTAAAAATTCAAGTTTCCAGCAATTGTTTTTGTATTTTTTTTAACGATCGGGAGAATGTGCGATATGAAAATGCAATTGGACGCTTCTCCAGTGAATATTTCGAAATCCAGCAAATGGATTTTTGGGATTATCCTTCAATTATGAAGAACAATCGATTTTAAGTTGATTTGTAAAAATTCAAGTTTCCAGCAATTGTTTTTGTATTTTTTTTAACGATCGGGAGAATGTGTGATATGGAAATGCAATTGGACGCTTCTCCAGTGAATATTTCGAAATCCAGGAAATGGATTTTTGGGATTATCCTTCAATTATGAAGAACCATCGATTTTAAGTTGATTTGTAAAAATTCAAGTTTCCAGCAATTGTTTTTGTATTTTTTTTAACGATCGGGAGAATGTGTGATATGAAAATGCAATTGGACGCTTCTCCAGTGAATATTTCGAAATCCAGCAAATGGATTTTTCGGATTATCCTTCAATTATGAAGAACAATCGATTTTAAGTTGATTTGTGAAAATTCAAGTTTCCAGCAATTGTTTTTGTATTTTTTTTTTAACGATCGGGAGAATGTGTGATATGAAAATGCAATTGGACGCTTCTCCAGTGAATATTTCGAAATCCAGCAAATGGATTTTTCAGATTATCCTTCAATTATGAAGAACCATCGATTTTAAGTTGATTTGTAAAAATTCAAGTTTCCAGCAATTGTTTTTGTATTTTTTTTAACGATCGGGAGAATGTGTGATATGAAAATGCAATTGGACGCTTCTCCAGTGAATATTTCGAAATCCAGCAAATGGATTTTTCGGATTATCCTTCAATTATGAAGAACAATCGATTTTAAGTTGATTTGTGAAAATTCAAGTTTCCAGCAATTGTTTTTGTATTTTTTTTAACGATCGGGAGAATGTGTGATATGAAAATGCAATTGGACGCTTCTCCAGTGAATATTTCGAAATCCAGCAAATGGATTTTTCGGATTATCCTTCAATTATGAAGTACAATCGATTTTAAGTTGATTTGTGAAAATTCAAGTTTCCAGCAATTGTTTTTGTATTTTTTTTAACGATCGGGAGAATGTGTGATATGGAAATGCAATTGGACGCTTCTCCAGTGAATATTTCGAAATCCAGCAAATGGATTTTTGGGATTATCCTTCAATTATGAAGAACAATCGATTTTAAGTTGATTTGTGAAAATTCAAGTTTCCAGCAATTGTTTTTGTATTTTTTTTAACGATCGGGAGAATGTGTGATATGGAAATGCAATTGGACGCTTCTCCAGTGAATATTTCGAAATCCAGCAAATGGATTTTTCGGATTATCCTTCAATTATGAAGAACAATCGATTTTAAGTTGATTTGTGAAAATTCAAGTTTCCAGCAATTGTTTTTGTATTTTTTTTAACGATCGGGAGAATGTGTGATATGGAAATGCAATTGGACGCTTCTCCAGTGAATATTTCGAAATCCAGCAAATGGATTTTTCGGATTATCCTTCAATTATGAAGAACAATCGATTTTAAGTTGATTTGTGAACATTCAAGTTTCCAGCAATTGTTTTTGTATTTTTTTTAACGATCGGGAGAATGTGTGATATGGAAATGCAATTGGACGCTTCTCCAGTGAATATTTCGAAATCCAGCAAATGGATTTTTGGGATTATCCTTCAATTATGAAGAACAATCGATTTTAAGTTGATTTGTGAAAATTCAAGTTTCCAGCAATTGTTTTTGTATTTTTTTTAACGATCGGGAGAATGTGTGATATGGAAATGCAATTGGACGCTTCTCCAGTGAATATTTCGAAATCCAGCAAATGGATTTTTCGGATTATCCTTCAATTATGAAGAACAATCGATTTTAAGTTGATTTGTGAAAATTCAAGTTTCCAGCAATTGTTTTTGTATTTTTTTTAACGATCGGGAGAATGTGTGATATGGAAATGCAATTGGACGCTTCTCCAGTGAATATTTCGAAATCCAGCAAATGGATTTTTCGGATTATCCTTCAATTATGAAGAACAATCGATTTTAAGTTGATTTGTGAAAATTCAAGTTTCCAGCAATTGTTTTTGTATTTTTTTTAACGATCGGGAGAATGTGTGATATGGAAATGCAATTGGACGCTTCTCCAGTGAATATTTCGAAATCCAGCAAATGGATTTTTCGGATTATCCTTCAATTATGAAGAACAATCGATTTTAAGTTGATTTGTAAAAATTCAAGTCTCCAGCAATTGTTTTTGTATTTTTTCTAACAATCGGGAGAATGTGTGATATGGGAATGCAATTGGACGCTTCTCCAGTGAATATTTCGAAATCCAGCAAATGGATTTTTCGGATTGTCCTTCAATTATGAAGAACCATCGATTTTAAGTTGATTTGTAAAAATTCAAGTCTCCAGCAATTGTTTTTGTATTTTTTTTAACGATCGGGAGAATGTGTGATATGGGAATGCAATTGGACGCTTCTCCAGTGAATATTTCGAAATCCAGCAAATGGATTTTTCGGATTATCCTTCAATTATGAAGAACAATCGATTTTAAGTTGATTTGTAAAAATTCAAGCTTCCAGCAATTGTTTTTGTATTTTTTTTAACGATCGGGAGAATGTGTGATATGGGAATGCAATTGGACGCTTCTCCAGTGAATATTTCGAAATCCAGCATATGGATTTTTCGGATTATCCTTCAATTATGAAGAAGAATCGATTTTAAGTTGATTTGTGAAAATTCAAGTTTCCAGCAATTGTTTTTGTATTTTTTTTTACGATCGGGAGAATGTGTGATATGGAAATGCAATTGGACGCTTCTCCAGTGAATATTTCGAAATCCAGCAAATGGATTTTTGGGATTATCCTTCAATTATGAAGAACAATCGATTTTAAGTTGATTTGTGAAAATTCAAGTTTCCAGCAATTGTTTTTGTATTTTTTTTAACGATCGGGAGAATGTGTGATATGAAAATGCAATTGGACGCTTCTCCATTGAATATTTCGAAATTCAGCGAATGGATTTTTGGGATTTTCCTTCAATTATGAAGAATAATCGATTTTAAGTTGATTTGTAAAAATTCAAGCTTCCAGCAATTGTTTTTGTATTTTTTTTAACGATCGGGAGAATGTGTGATATGAAAATGCAATTGGACGCTTCTCCATTGAATATTTCGAAATTCAGCGAATGGATTTTTGGGATTTTCCTTCAATTATGAAGAATAATCGATTTTAAGTTGATTTGTGAAAATTCAAGTTTCCAGCAATTGTTTTTGTATTTTTTTTAACGATCGGGAGAATGTGTGATATGAAAATGCAATTGGACGCTTCTCCATTGAATATTTCGAAATTCAGCGAATGGATTTTTGGGATTTTCCTTCAATTATGAAGAATAATCGATTTTAAGTTGATTTGTAAAAATTCAAGTTTCCAGCAATTGTTTTTGTATTTTTTTTAACGATCGGGAGAATGTGTGATATGAAAATGCAATTGGACGCTTCTCCATTGAATATTTCGAAATTCAGCGAATGGATTTTTGGGATTTTCCTTCAATTATGAAGAATAATCGATTTTAAGTTGATTTGTGAAAATTCAAGCTTCCAGCAATTGTTTTTGTATTTTTTTTAACGATCGGGAGAATGTGTGATATGAAAATGCAATTGGACGCTTCTCCAGTGAATATTTCGAAATCCAGCAAATGGATTTTTCGGATTATCCTTCAATTATGAAGTACAATCGATTTTAAGTTGATTTGTGAAAATTCAAGTTTCCAGCAATTGTTTTTGTATTTTTTTTAACGATCGGGAGAATGTGTGATATGGAAATGCAATTGGACGCTTCTCCAGTGAATATTTCGAAATCCAGCAAATGGATTTTTCGGATTATCCTTCAATTATGAAGAACAATCGATTTTAAGTTGATTTGTGAAAATTCAAGTTTCCAGCAATTGTTTTTGTATTTTTTTTAACGATCGGGAGAATGTGTGATATGGGAATGCAATTGGACGCTTCTCCAGTGAATATTTCGAAATCCAGCAAATGGATTTTTGGGATTATCCTTCAATTATGAAGAAGAATCGATTTTAAGTTGATTTGTGAAAATTCAAGTTTCCAGCAATTGTTTTTGTATTTTTTTTTTAACGATCGGGGAATGTGTGATATGGGAATGCAATTGGACGCTTCTCCAGTGAATATTTCGAAATCCAGCAAATGGATTTTTCGGATTATCCTTCAATTATGAAGAACCATCGATTTTGAGTTGATTTGTAAAAATTCAAGTTTCCAGCAATTGTTTTTGTATTTTTTTTAACGATCGGGAGAATGTGCGATATGAAAATGCAATTGGACGCTTCTCCAGTGAATATTTCGAAATCCAGCAAATGGATTTTTGGGATTATCCTTCAATTATGAAGAACAATCGATTTTAAGTTGATTTGTAAAAATTCAAGTTTCCAGCAATTGTTTTTGTATATTTTATTAACGATCGGGAGAATGTGTGATATGAAAATGCAATTGGACGCTTCTCCAGTGAATATTTCGAAATCCAGCAAATGGATTTTTCGGATTATCCTTCAATTATGACGAACCATCGATTTTAAGTTGATTTGTGAAAATTCAAGTCTCCAGCAATTGTTTTTGTATTTTTTTTTACGATCGGGAGAATGTGTGATATGGAAATGCAATTGGTCGCTTCTCCAGTGAATATTTCGAAATCCAGCAAATGGATTTTTCGGATTATCCTTCAATTATGAAGAACAATCGATTTTAAGTTGATTTGTAAAAATTCAAGCTTCCAGCAATTGTTTTTGTATTTTTTTTAACGATCGGGAGAATGTGTGATATGGGAATGCAATTGGACGCTTCTCCAGTGAATATTTCGAAATCCAGCAAATGGATTTTTCGGATTGTCCTTCAATTATGAAGAACCATCGATTTTAAGTTGATTTGTAAAAATTCAAGTCTCCAGCAATTGTTTTTGTATTTTTTTTAACGATCGGGAGAATGTGTGATATGGGAATGCAATTGGACGCTTCTCCAGTGAATATTTCGAAATCCAGCAAATGGATTTTTCGGATTATCCTTCAATTATGAAGAAGAATCGATTTTAAGTTGATTTGTAAAAATTCAAGTCTCCAGCAATTGTTTTTGTATTTTTTTTAACGATCGGGAGAATGTGTGATATGGGAATGCAATTGGACGCTTCTCCAGTGAATATTTCGAAATCCAGCAAATGGATTTTTCGGATTATCCTTCAATTATGAAGAAGAATCGATTTTAAGTTGATTTGTAAAAATTCAAGTCTCCAGCAATTGTTTTTGTATTTTTTTTAACGATCGGGAGAATGTGTGATATGGGAATGCAATTGGACGCTTCTCCAGTGAATATTTCGAAATCCAGCAAATGGATTTTTCGGATTATCCTTCAATTATGAAGAAGAATCGATTTTAAGTTGATTTGTAAAAATTCAAGTTTCCAGCAATTGTTTTTGTATTTTTTTTAACGATCGGGAGAATGTGCGATATGAAAATGCAATTGGACGCTTCTCCAGTGAATATTTCGAAATCCAGCAAATGGATTTTTCGGATTATCCTTCAATTATGAAGAAGAATCGATTTTAAGTTGATTTGTAAAAATTCAAGTCTCCAGCAATTGTTTTTGTATTTTTTTTAACGATCGGGAGAATGTGTGATATGGGAATGCAATTGGACGCTTCTCCAGTGAATATTTCGAAATCCAGCAAATGGATTTTTCGGATTATCCTTCAATTATGAAGAACCATCGATTTTAAGTTGATTTGTAAAAATTCAAGTCTCCAGCAATTGTTTTTGTATTTTTTTTAACGATCGGGAGAATGTGTGATATGGGAATGCAATTGGACGCTTCTCCAGTGAATATTTCGAAATCCAGCAAATGGATTTTTCGGATTATCCTTCAATTATGAAGAAGAATCGATTTTAAGTTGATTTGTGAAAATTCAAGTTTCCAGCAATTGTTTTTGTATTTTTTTTAACGATTGGGAGAATGTGCGATATGAAAATGCAATTGGACGCTTCTCCAGTGAATATTTCGAAATCCAGCAAATGGATTTTTGGGATTATCCTTCAATTATGAAGAACCATCGATTTTAAGTTGATTTGTGAAAATTCAAGTCTCCAGCAATTGTTTTTGTATTTTTTTTAACGATTGGGAGAATGTGTGATATAAAAATGCAATTGGACGCTTCTCCAGTGAATATTTCGAAATCCAGCAAATGGATTTTTGGGATTATCCTTCAATTATGAAGAACCATCGATTTTAAGTTGATTTGTGAAAATTCAAGTCTCCAGCAATTGTTTTTGTATTTTTTTTAACGATCGGGAGAATGTGTGATATGGGAATGCAATTGGACGCTTCTCCAGTGAATATTTCGAAATCCAGCAAATGGATTTTTGGGATTATCCTTCAATTATGAAGAAGAATCGATTTTAAGTTGATTTGTGAAAATTCAAGTTTCCAGCAATTGTTTTTGTATTTTTTTTAACGATTGGGAGAATGTGCGATATGAAAATGCAATTGGACGCTTCTCCAGTGAATATTTCGAAATCCAGCAAATGGATTTTTGGGATTATCCTTCAATTATGAAGAACCATCGATTTTAAGTTGATTTGTGAAAATTCAAGTTTCCAGCAATTGTTTTTGTATTTTTTTTAACGATTGGGAGAATGTGTGATATAAAAATGCAATTGGACGCTTCTCCAGTGAATATTTCGAAATCCAGCAAATGGATTTTTGGGATTATCCTTCAATTATGAAGAACCATCGATTTTAAGTTGATTTGTGAAAATTCAAGTCTCCAGCAATTGTTTTTGTATTTTTTTTAACGATCGGGAGAATGTGTGATATGGGAATGCAATTGGACGCTTCTCCAGTGAATATTTCGAAATCCAGCAAATGGATTTTTGGGATTATCCTTCAATTATGAAGAACAATCGATTCCAAGTTGATTTGTAAAAATTCAAGTTTCCAGCAATTGTTTTTGTATTTTTTTTTTAACGATCGGGGAATGTGTGATATGGGAATGCAATTGGACGCTTCTCCAGTGAATATTTCGAAATCCAGCAAATGGATTTTTGGGATTATCCTTCAATTATGAAAAACAATCGATTTTAAGTTGATTTGTGAAAATTTAAGTTTCCAGCAATTGTTTTTGTATATTTTATTAACGATCGGGAGAATGTGTGATATGAAAATGCAATTGGACGCTTCTCCAGTGAATATTTCGAAATCCAGCAAATGGATTTTTCGGATTATCCTTCAATTATGAAGAACAATCGATTTTAAGTTGATTTGTAAAAATTCAAGTTTCCAGCAATTGTTTTTGTATTTTTTTTAATGATCGGGAGAATGTGTGATATGGAAATGCAATTGGACGCTTCTCCAGTGAATATTTCGAAATCCAGCAAATGGATTTTTGGGATTATCCTTCAATTATGAAGAACAATCGATTTTAAGTTGATTTGTGAAAATTCAAGTCTCCAGCAATTGTTTTTGTATTTTTTTTAACGATCGGGAGAATGTGTGATATGAAAATGCAATTGGACGCTTCTCCAGTGAATATTTCGAAATCCAGCAAATGGATTTTTCGGATTATCCTTCAATTATGAAGAACAATCGATTTTAAGTTGATTTGTGAAAATTCAAGTCTCCAGCAATTGTTTTTGTATTTTTTTTAACGATCGGGAGAATGTGTGACATGGAAATGCAATTGGACGCTTCTCCAGTGAATATTTCGAAATCCAGCAAATGGATTTTTCGGATTATCCTTCAATTATGAAGAACAATCGATTTTAAGTTGATTTGTGAAAATTCAAGTTTCCAGCAATTGTTTTTGTATATTTTATTAACGATCGGGAGAATGTGTGATATGAAAATGCAATTGGACGCTTCTCCAGTGAATATTTCGAAATCCAGCAAATGGATTTTTCGGATTATCCTTCAATTATGAAGAACAATCGATTTTAAGTTGATTTGTGAAAATTCAAGTTTCCAGCAATTGTTTTTGTATTTTTTTTAATGATCGGGAGAATGTGTGATATGAAAATGCAATTGGACGCTTCTCCAGTGAATATTTCGAAATCCAGCAAATGGATTTTTCGGATTATCCTTCAATTATGAAGAACCATCGATTTTGAGTTGATTTGTAAAAATTCAAGTTTCCAGCAATTGTTTTTGTATTTTTTTTAACGATCGGGAGAATGTGCGATATGAAAATGCAATTGGACGCTTCTCCAGTGAATATTTCGAAATCCAGCAAATGGATTTTTGGGATTATCCTTCAATTATGAAGAACAATCGATTTTAAGTTGATTTGTGAAAATTCAAGTCTCCAGCAATTGTTTTTGTATTTTTTTTAACGATCGGGAGAATGTGTGACATGGAAATGCAATTGGACGCTTCTCCAGTGAATATTTCGAAATCCAGCAAATGGATTTTTCGGATTATCCTTCAATTATGAAGAACCATCGATTTTGAGTTGATTTGTAAAAATTCAAGTTTCCAGCAATTGTTTTTGTATTTTTTTTAACGATCGGGAGAATGTGCGATATGAAAATGCAATTGGACGCTTCTCCAGTGAATATTTCGAAATCCAGCAAATGGATTTTTGGGATTATCCTTTAATTATGAAGAACGATCGATTTTAAGTTGATTTGTAAAAATTCAAGCTTCCAGCAATTGTTTTTGTATTTTTTTTAACGATCGGGAGAATGTGTGATATGGAAATGCAATTGGACGCTTCTCCAGTGAATATTTCGAAATCCAGCAAATGGATTTTTGGGATTATCCTTTAATTATGAAGAACGATCGATTTTAAGTTGATTTGTAAAAATTCAAGCTTCCAGCAATTGTTTTTGTATTTTTTTTAACGATCGGGAGAATGTGTGATATGGGAATGCAATTGGACGCTTCTCCAGTGAATATTTCGAAATCCAGCAAATGGATTTTTGGGATTATCCTTCAATTATGAAGAACAATCGATTTTACGTTGATTTGTAAAAATTCAAGTTTCCAGCAATTGTTTTTGTATTTTTTTTAACGATCGGGAGAATGTGTGATATGAAAATGCAATTGGACGCTTCTCCAGTGAATATTTCGAAATCCAGCAAATGGATTTTTGGGATTATCCTTCAATTATGAAGAAGAATCGATTTTAAGTTGATTTGTGAAAATTCAAGTTTCCAGTAATTGTTTTTGTATTTTTTTTTAACGATCGGGAGAATGTGTGATATGAAAATGCAATTGGACGCTTCTCCAGTGAATATTTCGAAATCCAGCAAATGGATTTTTCGGATTATCTTTCAATTATGAAGAACCATCGATTTTAAGTTGATTTGTAAAAATTCAAGTTTCCAGCAATTGTTTTTGTATTTTTTTTAACGATCGGGAGAATGTGTGATATGGAAATGCAATTGGACGCTTCTCCAGTGAATATTTCGAAATCCAGCAAATGGATTTTTCGGATTATCCTTCAATTATGAAGAACAATCGATTTTAAGTTGATTTGTAAAAATTCAAGTTTCCAGCAATTGTTTTTGTATTTTTTTTTTAACGATCGGGGAATGTGTGATATGGGAATGCAATTGGACGCTTCTCCAGTGAATATTTCGAAATCCAGCAAATGGATTTTTGGGATTATTCTTCAATTATGAAGAACAATCGATTTTAAGTTGATTTGTGAAAATTCAAGTTTCCAGCAATTGTTTTTGTATTTTTTTTTTAACGATCGGGGAATGTGTGATATGGGAATGCAATTGGACGCTTCTCCAGTGAATATTTCGAAATCCAGCAAATGGATTTTTGGGATTATCCTTCAATTATGAAGAACAATCGATTTTAAGTTGATTTGTGAAAATTCAAGTTTCCAGCAATTGTTTTTGTATTTTTTTTTTAACGATCGGGGAATGTGTGATATGGGAATGCAATTGGACGCTTCTCCAGTGAATATTTCGAAATCCAGCAAATGGATTTTTGGGATTATCCTTCAATTATGAAGAACAATCGATTTTAAGTTGATTTGTGAAAATTCAAGTTTCCAGCAATTGTTTTTGTATTTTTTTTTTAACGATCGGGGAATGTGTGATATGGGAATGCAACTGGACGCTTCTCCAGTGAATATTTCGAAATCCAGCAAATGGATTTTTGGGATTATCCTTCAATTATGAAGAACAATCGATTTTAAGTTGATTTGTAAAAATTCAAGTTTCCGGCAATTGTTTTTGTATTTTTTTTTAACGATTGGGAGAATGCGTGTTTTGGAAATGCAATTGGACGCTTCTCCACTGAATATTTTGAAATCCAGCAGGCGGATTTTGTTTTTGTATTTGTTCTCGCACGACACTTACCCAACTTAATTGACCGGTGCTGCCCTCTGTGGCAAGGCAACTTTTGGCATCGTTTTCCACCACCAAACTCTTGGTTTTCCTCTCGTCGATGAACTTAATGTTAATCTCCTCGTTCGACAGGCCGTTCACCCTGTGCTGACTCAACACGGGACTCCTAACCTCACTAGTGGTAATGTCGATGTTACCCGAGGCGTTTATGTAGATGCTGGTCGTGTACGTCTTCTTCTCCCCCTGCCCGCTTTCGCTCCTCCTGATCGAACTGCTGCTGTTGTAAAGGGTGTTCTGCGAGTTCCGGAGGGTGACCGTGTCCACCGCGTCCTCCTGGATCTCGTCCTCGTTCTTCGTGTTCTCCTCCGGCTGGGCCTGCGGGGGCGCGTTCACCGCCGCCACGGTCAGGCTCGCCGGCGGTTTCGTCTCGATGATCTTCGGGCCCTTCTTCTCCTTGTTGCTCTTGGGCGGGACGAACCTCGGCATCCTGGATATCCAGTGATCCCCCGCCGAGCCCACGGAGCTCGTGCTGGCGGCGCTCGACGAGCTCGAGCTCACGTAGATGCCGCTCCTCTTCTGGTAGAAGAGGATGTAGGCGCTGTTGTTCACCAGCTCGGCGTTGATGTCGTTCGCCTGGGCGCTCAGGTTGGTGACCTTGGCGTCGTCGTACAGGTACCAATTGTTGTCGTACGGGTTCTTGCAGGCCGCCGTGTAGTGCCCGGTCTCGAGGTCGGTGCCGTGGTGGTAGCAGATGGCGTAGAGGTCGTAGGTGTTGTCGTTGACGGTCGACTGTTTCCGGGGCCGCTTCCACGGCGACCAGTTCACCCCGTGCATGATCACGTTCTGCTGCTCGGACATATTCGAGTGGTTCATGTTCGAGTTGTGCTTGTTGGCCAGGTGCGGGGTCATGTCGAAGGCGTACACCGGGAAGTCCACCATGGTGGTGAGTTTTGTACTGTTCCTGCCTTTCACGGTTTGCCTGTAAAATTTCGAGGTTAGTTTTTGAGGTTTGCGCGTTGTTGGTGAAAACTTACTGTCTGAATCTCTTGAAGTGCACCACCAGGATGTCGGGCAGGGACCACATGTCCAGCGTCTTGATCACCGGTTGGTACTGCTGGCACTGGGGACACCGCCAGGCGTCGTCCAACGTTTCGGCTTTGGTGTAATGCCTCAGGCATTCTTCCAAAGTCAGTGGAGCACCTCCTAGATTATAAATCTATTTTAAACGTATGAAATTTTATACAAAAATGTGAATTATGACTACGATGATACGAGTAAGGGTTCAATCAAGTCGGCATGGGCAAATTTTTAGAGATGATTACAAATAAATACAGTTTACAATTGCGGTGCAACATTTTTTTATGGCATTAAATATCGTTCGCAGGCTGGATGTTTGCTCATGTATGACCTAGATGGCGCTTTGTACGAGTCTACAGATGAATTGGCAGGCTGAATATTTGTCCATGCCTGACCTATACTCGGCGCACCAAATAGATGGTATGGTCACGTTACGTTCACCCCGCGTCCTCGTGATAGTTCGTCGAGACGTTACGAAAAGCCTGATTCACACAGCCTTGCCACATTTTAGTTCTGTGCCGGAAATATACATCTTTCTACTTTAACCCACAAAATCCAACTATTTACCACTTCCTAATTAAATGTAATAGAATGTAATCACTACATTTAAATAAAACAGAAAAACGAGAACACATGGCATAAAACGGGCGTGATTAAAAATTTCGGCTGTGTGACATACGCTTCACATGCGTTTGCGCCGACCAATCAGCGAACATCACGCGAAAATCACGCAACCCATACAACCGGTTCGGTGCGCCGAGTATAGATGGCGCTATGTACGAGTCTACAGATACCTTTGCAGGCTGAAAGTTTGTCCATGCCTGACCTAGATGGCGCTTCTTACGAGTCTACAGATGATCTAAAAATTTAACAAAATTACCTTGTAAAGCCTGTGCCCTCAGCTGTTTAACACTGGAATGTTCCTCGACGTCCTCCAGATCATCGGCGATCACGGCGTCTTTACTCTCCGCCGACCACTCAAGCACCAGCTTGACGTGTGGTGGTCCGCTGTCTTCGCTGCACAAAGCCAGGGCCTGATCGATGGCCTCCATGAAGAGGGGATGCTCCAGCTCGGGCTCGAGGTAGCACGCGGGTTCGTTGACGTTGCACGCCGGATCGGATATGCGGATTTTGAAGATCTGCAAGAGGAACCGGTGAATGAGTTCGCTGGCGTTTCCGGTTGTACTTTCGCTGGCCGCGCCGTGAACCGCACCACCAGCCGTCACCGATTACGACTATTGATAATAGCAAAGGCGACATACCCCCGTAGGTTGAGACGAGGTCAGGATGTCATCGTGGAGGATCGGCGCCATCTCTTTCAGCATCAGTTTTTGGAGGTCCACGAATGAGGTTTCTCTATTGATCTGCATCGTATACGGACTGCCTGCAAATGAATTTTAAAAAATCAAAATTATGATATTTCCTAAATTCAATAATTTTTTTGTAGAATTTTATCCGCACGATTTATATTTATTTAAATTTTTTCGACATTTCAAAATTTGGAATTTAAAAAAATCGCAACTCGCAAGAAAATTGTCGGATTTTTGAAAATCAAAATTATTTCGAAAGAACGATGTTTCCTAAACGCAATAATTTTTTTGTAGAATTTTATCTGCACGATTTACATTTTTTTTGACATTTCAAAAGTTAGAATTTTAAAAAATTCACAACTCGCAAGAAAATTGTTGGATTTTTAAAAACCAAAATTATTTTGAAAGAATCACGTTTGCTAAACGCAATACATTTTTTGTAGAATTTTACCCGCACGATTGATATTTATTTAAATTTTTTCCACAATTCAAAATTTGGAATTTAAAAAAATTCGCAACTCGAAAGAAAATTGTCGGATTTTTAAAAACCAAAATTATTTCGAAAGAATAATGTTTCCTAAACTAAATAAAATTTTTGTAGAATTTTACCCGCACGATTTATATTTATTTCAATTTTTTCGACATTCTAAAATTTAGAATTTTAAAAAATTGCAACTCACAAGAAAATTGTCAGATTTTTAAAAACCAAAATTATTTCGAAAGAACGATGTTTCCTAAACGCAATACATCTTTTGTAGAATTTTACCCGCACGATTTACATTTATTTCAATTTTTTTCGACATTTCAAAAGTTAGAATTTAAAAAATTCACAACTCGCAAGAAAATTGTTGGATTTTTAAAAACCAAAATTATTTCGAAAGAACGATGTTTGCTAAACGCAATAATTTGTTTGTAGAATTTTACCCGCACGATTTATATTTATTTAAAATTTTTTCGACAATTCAAAATTTAGAATTTAAAAAAATTCGCAACTCGCAAGAAAATTGTCGGATTTTAAAAAACCAAAATTATTTCGAAAGAATAATGTTTTCTAAACTCAATAATTTTTTTGTAGAATTTTACCCGCACGATTTATATTTATTTCAATTTTTTTCGACATTTTAAAAGTTAGAATTTTAAAAAAATCACAACTTGCAAGAAAATTGTCAGATTTTTAAAAACCAAAATTATTTCGAAAGAACGATGTTTCCTTAACGCAATAATTTTTTTGTAGAATTTTACCCGCACGATTTAAATTTTTTTTTCGAAATTTCAAAAGTAAGAATTTTAAAAAATTTGCAACTCATAAGAAAATTGTTGGATTTCTAAAAACCAAAATTATTTCGAAAGAACGATGTTTCCTAAACGCAATATATTTTTTGTAGAATTTTACCTACACGATTCACATTTTTTTTGACATTTCAAAAGTTAGAATTTTGAAAATTCACAACTCGCAAGAAAATTGTTGGATTTTTAAAAACCAAAATTATTTCGAAAGAATAATGTTTTCTAAACTCAATAAAATTTTTGTAGAATTTTACCTGCACGATTTACATTATTTTTTGACATTTCAAAAGTTGGAATTTTGAAAATTCACAACTCGCAAGAAAATTGTCGGATTTTTAAAAACCAAAATTATTTCAAAAGAACGATGTTTCCTAAACGTAATACATTTTTTGCAAAATTTTACCTACACGATTTACATTTTTTTTGACATTTCAAAAGTTAGAATTTTGAAAATTCACAACTTGCAAGAAAATTGTCAGATTTTAAAAAACCAAAATTATTTAGAAAGAATAATGTTTTCTAAACTCAATAAAATTTTTGTAGAATTTTACCTGCACGATTTACATTTATTTCAATTTTTTTCGACATTTCAAAAGTCAGAATTTAAAAAAATTCACAACTCGCAAGAAAATTGTCAGATTTTAAAAAACCAAAATTATTTCGAAAGAATAATGTTTTCTAAACTCAATAATTATTTTGTAGAATTTTACCCGCACGATTTAGATTTATTTCAATTTTTTTCGACATTTCAAAAGTCAGAATTTAAAAAAAATCGCAACTCACAAGAAAAAATTGTCGGATTTTTAAAAACCAAAATTATTTCGAAAGAATGATGTTTCCTAAACTCAATAAAATATTTGTAGAATTTTACCCGCACGATTTACATTTATTTCAATTTTTTTCGACATTTCAAAATTTAGAATTTAAAAAAATCCACAACTCGCAAGAAAATTGTCAGATTTTAAAAAACCGAAATTATTTCGAAAGAATAATGTCTTCTAAACTCAATAAATTTTTTGTAGAATTTTACCCGCACGATTTATATTTATTGAAATTTTTTCCACAATTCAAAATTTAGAATTTTAAAAAATTCCCAACTCTCAAGAAAATTGTCAGATTTTAAAAAACCAAAATTATTTCGAAAGAATAATGTTTTCTAAACTCAATAAATTTTTTGTATAATCTTACCCGCACGATTTACATTTATTTCAATTTTTTTCGACATTTTAAAAGTTAGAATTTTAAAAAATTCACAACTCCCAAGAAAATTGTCAGATTTAAAAAAACCAAAATTATTTTGAAAGAATAATGTTTTCTAAACTCAATAAATTTTTTGTAGAATTTTACCCGCACGATTTATATTTATTGAAATTTTTTCCACAATTCAAAATTTAGAATTTTAAAAAATTCCCAACTCTCAAGAAAATTGTCAGATTTAAAAAAACCAAAATTATTTCGAAAGAATAATGTTTTCTAAACTCAATAAATTTTTAGTAGAATTTTACCCGCACGATTTACATTTATTTCATTTTTTTTCGACATTTCAACAAAATTTAGAATTTAAAAAAATTCACAACTTGGAAGAAAATTGTTGCATTTTTAAAAATCAAAATTATTTCGAAAGAACGATGCTTCCTGAATGCAATACATTTTTTGTAGCATCTTGTTAGAAACACTTAACATGTTTGTTTGTCATCTCAAAGTTGTCGCAATTTTAAATTGTAATTTTAACTTTTGTATTTTAATATTTTATATTTATATTTTATATTCTAATTAATTCTTAAATATACAGGGTAAATCCCGTTAAATATATTATTATTATTAACACTCATTAAAACGTAGAGAATGGTGTAATTTTAACAACAGTTTCAAAAAGTCACCAACAGATGGCCTACAGGATATTTGTTCACTTACCAAATCTTGTTGACTCTCCGCTCAGTTCGACGACGTTGATCCAGCAGAGCAGCACGTAGACGCTCTGGGGGTCCTCGTCGGCGTCCTTCAGCTGCGGCACCTCTATGCAGTACACCGGGTCGACCTCCGTGATCGTGTTCACGGGCTGCAGATCGGTGAAGGTCCTCATGAAGCCGGCCTCGCCGATCTCGGTGAGGAGCATATCACAGCGGGAGATTGACGTGTCCGACTCGAGGATGTCCCTCAACTCGGACACGGTCGCGCCCGACGGCAGCGACAGTCCGATCTTTACTTCTCTAGGTTGCTGGGATGTATATAAGACCTGCAATCAAAACGATAACATTTTTTTATGGGTTCAAGTACTTTTTGTATCAATACTTTTTATTCGATACCGAGAAGTAAGCATCGCTGATACATTTTATTCGGTACAGTTGTTACATGTACATTTATAAGGTAATTGTAACTTACCGAAACATACACGGAGTGTCGGTGCAACTGTGGTAGCTGAACGGAAATGCACTGGAAGGGATCGAAGGTGTTGGACTGTGTGAGGCACCGCGGACAGCTCAGCGAGGACCTGTATTGGGCCTGAAACACGCTGTGGATGAAGGAGTTATCTCGCCTCCTGTAGTTCTCCAAGGTCTCCGCCGCTATCTCCTCGTCAGGTCGTCCGAGTGTCTGAAAAAAGAAGAAATTTAAGTGTTTTGTACTTTAAAGTTGTTGAAGTTAACAATATGTAAAGGACTAGCTTTGTAGGAAGTCATTTTTTTTTGGGAAAGATCGGAAGTCGAGAAACTGCATCCCAAAATTATTCTTTGTACCAAGATTACAGGCAGCTACAAAAACACGACAGAAAACTACTTTTGTATGATTTGTACCAAGATTACAGGTAGCTACAAAACACGACAGAAAACTACTTCTGTATGATTTGTAGAAAGATTACAGGCAGCTACAAAAACACGACAGAATTACTACCTCTGTAACGACTTCCATTAAATTACTCTATCACACGTGCCAAAGAAGTTTCATTTCAAACAAATAAAGAGTCGATCATGGAAATAAATTCGGAACAAAAAGCAAAGTTTGCGCAGACGTTCACGGTCGGAAAATTAAAGATTTATGTCCAACGGAAGTCTGCCAAAATAGCCCGTTTTGTGCCAAATCCGAACGTGGGACGTGAGTGTATTGAATGCCGAACTATATATTGCCCACGATAAATAAACGTGAACTACTTTTTAAAATCGAGTACGCAGCAACGTGGATGGAACATATTATTCAGCAGGAAATTCAAATTAATGAGGCACTTATTGAAAATGCAAGTATTCAAGTTTTACCAAATTTAGAGGTGCGTTCGTGGGCATTTCGACGAACGATCGAAACGGGTCGAATACAAAAGTGAATGGGTACTTCGGCAATTTTAGTTACCGACTTTAGAAGTGTCAAAATATCGAATCGGCAGTGGATGAGCACTCGGCTCCGACACCATGTTCGGTTACGGACTTTAGAATAGCGTCAAAATATCGATTCGGCAGCGGATGGGTACTCGGCTCGGATGCCATGTTCGGTTACCGACTTTCGAATGGTGTCAAAATATGGATTCGGCAGTGAATGGGTATCCGACGCCATGTTCGGCAATTTTGGGTACCGACTTTAGAATAGGAGTCTAAATATCGATTCGGCACTGATTATTTATGTTACGCTAATTTAAAATGAAACAACTTTCGACGTTTTCTACCACCATTAATAAATAAAGGCTTTCACTTTGTCGTACATTTCTGTAAACGAGTAACTTTGTTGTTGTTACACATTTCATTTATAATTAGTGACCATAGTTTCGACAAGTTGAGCTTCTTTTTTTATTTTTAAATGTATATTGGCCATATTGCCAATCTACCAGTCACCTTTGTTAGCATAAGAATAACAGGAGTTTACAGGGTTTACGGCTTTTCATTCACCAAAAATGTGTAATATTAATAGTCACCACGTTTTTGCATTACATTATACGTTAATTATATCGGTGAGTTGTTCATGAAATAACAACTTGTTACGAAAGAAATAATCTCGAAATAAGATTTCGTAGTATTTCAAATGCAAATGACAGCTTTGACAACACGCAAATAATTAATTGGATCGATTGGATTGGAAGGATGATTCTGCGTTGCGAAAATAAAGTTCGATCTTTATTTCTGGAGAGCAGAGGGAGTGGGAGGACAGTGTTATTTTCTGAGCGCACAAAAGAAAGAACGGACGTGGGGAGTGAAAAGATTGTTATTTTCTGAGCCCGCGCCATTCCGGAGAGGAAATGATGATTCGTACAAAAAAAAACTGCGAGCACGTGTAATTTTCCCATGGCCGTTTGTTGCTGGAAACATGGAAGGGGCGACCTTGTGGCTGATTTGTTCCGAAAATCGCGCCGTTTGACCTTGCCTCCGGTCCACGTCATCCGAGCGTGCGGATGCTCATAATTTTTTATCCCACAATGAACGGAAATGAAAAAATATTGTTGTGGCCATCGTGTAATTTTTTCAGATTTAAAGGTATGATTGAATAATAAATTCAAAAATATTTACGGGAGATTACCAACAGTATAAAATATTTTTTCTACTTTGGTTTAACAATCGACCTTTTGTTATATCAAAAATAGTTTAGTAATGAGATTTTTTATTTTACAGTTTTGCTCCTTATTAAACTTTTTGTGGTAACATTTTAGTTTTGCGATTGGCAGTACTTAAACATGACGTATGTCGACATCAAAATGTAAAATTGCCGTTAATTCATAGGATAATTGGAACCGTCCAATGCGTTACACACTGAATATGTTCGAATGCATATTGGGGAGTTCGCCACCAGTACCACCACTAAAGTTAAAGAAAACGGAGGCGTCATATTGTTCACTTTTTATCCGCGTGGAAAATGTAGGAACTCGGTGAGAATGGCCGGACGCATGAATTCACTTAGCTCTCGGGACGACGTTTAGGCAACACAACATACACAGAGAAAAGCTTGTAATTTATTATACTACCGTGGACAAAAAAAATGTCACCCCTAATTTGTCATCTGTCTATAATTTCTTATTTTTTAGTATTGTGAATTTGACTTATGTAACCTTAATATTTGACAGTGACAGTAATAATTACTTCCCGGAAAATTTGTTATGAATGCGGCATTTGTAGCATTTTCAAACAGATTTTCTATTAAATAGTTTATCACAGCATTATTTTCTTCGTTATTTGAAACTTTTTGGCGGCCCAAACCTTTAATCTGCTCTAATCGCCTTTCATTCCTCCACATTTTTGAATTTTTTTGCACTGTACGTCTACTTACATTCAATTCAGCTGCTACATCATTGATATATTTGCCACATTTGACCTGCATAGCAATTTGTGCTTTCTGTGTGTTACTTAGGTGTGGCATATTCAATTTATGTTCATATATCTATATGATTAACACATATCTGACAAGATTGACATTTGCCGGTTTGTCAAATGAAAAGTCATATTTACATTAATAAAATTAGGGGTGTCATTTTTTTTGTCCACGGTAGTATGTATTATCACTTTGTTTGCAAAACGAATATTACGGAAGAAACAGCGAGAGTATAATGCATGTTTCATTCGCGGCGAAAAGGAGCCGCTTGAGTCGGTGTGTTAATTCGGTGTGGATTTTTAATTAGCGTCGATCGATGCCTGACACGAGGAACGAGAAACAAATGTAAACATAACCTTAAATTTCGGTAAACATTTCGGGGTACATTGCATTACTCTATAAGCTTAAATTGGTTACAACTTACTTGGAAATAGTTTGTTTGTCGCACCCTTAGCAACTTCCGTTATTTCTGGAGATATGTAAGTAATATTCTTGATTGAATATGTTTTAAAATTAACTATTGAAATCGCCGTCAAATATTAAATTCGTTCAAAAGGATCAAATGTTTTTAGTGCTGCCAAATGTTAAAAGATAAAACTCACTAGGTTTAAGTATATATTTTATTTTAGAAATAATTCCTTAACTAAGAGTTACATTGGAGCACTCCTCGCTGCGCGGGTCGTGCTCCAAACCCACTCGTGCCACAATATACCCTCTTATTAAACTTATATAATAATGTACTATTTGGAGATAATATTATTGTATACTACATCTACTTTGTTTAGGACAATAAACCATTATTATTATTATTATTATTATCACCCATATATTAGACTTTTTTTGACAACTTGAGTGTGAGAAATCCACTAGGATGCCGAACAGCTCTCGCCACAAAAAGTAGTACTTACGAAACTTTGCGGGAAATTTAAAAATTGCAATTGTAATTTATTACTCGCACTCGTTTAGAGCTTTCATGGCAGAAATTCCAAAAATAGTTAAAACTTAAAAATAATAATGTGTCTGTTGGCGACTTCGCGTATGAATTTATTGGAAGTATACCGGTACCAACTTAACGTGCTGCAAAATTACATTCTTTTTATAGCCGTTTTTCACTTTTTAGTGTTTTTTACTAAAGATGTCAGAAAAGTCCAATCTATCGGTGGATACGGTATACTAGAATAATCAAAAGGAAATCATAGTTATTTATCAGTGGAAAAAAAAAATACATATGCATATTCAGTTATAACGAATCTTAGATAAGCGCCGTTGCTGGAAATGATTAATGCAAATTTTATGGTAATATTAGACTTCCAAGAACTGATAAAAGAATCAAAAATGCATGTATGTGATTGGCAGCAACACAACAAACAAAATATTACGTTAATTTCGGATTTATCTACGACTATTTCGTAAAACATTATTTATACAAATTACTTGAATTAATTATAGCACCCAAGAAGCCTCCATCCGCTGCGCACCTACGTATTAAGGAAAACGTTTCGACCGATTCGCAGAACAATTAGTGTCATAAATGCAGTCACCCTGTTATTAAACTTGTAACGTGAGAGCTACAAAATTTTGTTTCAGAGTTGGCTGTGAGGTAAATGAGGTACGTCGCATATTATTACGTCATGAAACTATTGAATTAGATTTATAAAAAAAAAATTAATCTCAGACATGACTGCTAACCTAGAAATAGTAAAATAAAAACAAAGTAAAAGTGTGTTTTATTTAATTAAAAATGTATCACGAAGTAATTGCCGCCAACCTCAATCAGTTTTAGAAATAGTAAACTTTTTAAAAAAGAACAAATTATACATTTAGATAATATAGTATAACAAGTACTTAATGATGAAATTAGTAAGTGATTGATATAATTCTGTTGCATACGTTGTATACAATTAATATATGATATATTAACACAAACGGTGGTGGCAGATGTCCTCGCAGTCGACGCCAAAAAAAAAATGATTGCCATGTTTTTCTCACTCTCAGTCATGGCCTACTCAGAAACAAAATTCTGTGGCTTACACCTTATAATAATGTACTATTGGAATGTAATAGCTGAAATTAGTAATATGAAACAATCCAAAATTCTTATCAACATTCTCGATTGAAGAAATAAGTACGTTAATCAATGCCACACTACTGAACATAGCGCTCGACCACCGCAGGATGTTGCATCACGTTTGTTTGCATTGTACTGCTTTGATGGTGCAATTGGAAAGCGCGTGACATTGACTTTTATTCGCGTTGAATGCGAAAAATGTTCATTGATGAGAGCCACTCTAATTCATCACAATTAATCTGTCCGACCCGTGCATATTGTTACGACCGTGAAAAACCGGCTCGTGGCAAGCTTGCATCAATTAACAGATATTTTCAGTTTTGTTTTGTCATTTAAATCCGTAACAATTATTCATCATTTTCTCGCACCATAACTTCGGTGGATGAGAACATACTTTTTCAGCAAGACGGGGCAACGAGCCACACTGTAAACCGTGCGTATCCGTTGCTAACAAAACGACCGGACGGGGCATTTAATAGACGTACGTGTAATTTTTATAAACTTGCTATTTTTTCGAATTCGAAATTTCATTTGAAATATTCATTGTAAAGTTAATATTTAAGTTAAACAATTCTAAATCTTTTGAACACACAAACAACGAGTTGACGTAAAACATTAGGGACAATACACGTTGCTTGTGCTTGATAATGAAGATAATTATTTACATACATTTATAATGTATGGAAAATTTACAAAAGGATTACTGAAAAACGTTTTTTTGTTCATTTCCAAAATAAATCTAAATTTATGATAATTATTACAAAAATCTATATATAAATGATGACGTTAGCAAAGAACTACACATGGTTTATTGTGCTTCATAAACTCTTTGATTTTCGAGAAAAAAATAAAAATAGAAAAAAAAAATTACTAATATAAACAATTGATAATGTATAAATATTTGAAACCGCAGTAGTTTTTGAAAAAAAAAAAACCAAATTAACTTTATACCATAATCGAGGAAAGTTACACGATGGTAACATTTTTCTTATTTGTTTTAGAAAGCGTAACTACGTTTTCAACGTCTGCGGGTAGAATTATCAAGCTGTAAAGTATCGTTTAAAATATGTCATCAGTTTTTATTCAGTTTCAAGATGTAAAAAAGTCGGATTCGTTTAAAAACGGAGTACATTGTTTTGCGGACGCTTTTTGTGGCGCAAGCTCTCGGCATCCAAATACCGACGAGCCACAAAAAAATCTTCCACTTCGAATAAAACGTGTTATTTTTTTTCTCCAAACGCCGGTTCGAAAAAATTCAGCGTGTTTTATTCGGAGCAGAAGTAACTTTTTATGGATACAAACATGCCGACTCGTCATAAAAAGTGTTGCTTCCACTTCTAATAAAATAAAATACTAATTGTTTTTGATAAATTCGTTAAATGCATTTTTCGCTTCCGCACTTCCGCTTAGGATTGTTGCCATTCTGTTTCCACCTATGATGTGGCAATTGTTTTTACAGGATATCACATATGCATTGTTGATTTACGTATTTTGAGCTTTTCACGCAAATTTCTTCAATAATTAATTTTTTACAATTTTTCAAATCGTTGAATGCATTTTTCGCTTCCGCACTACCACTTAGGATTGTCGCCATTCTGTTTCCGCCTATGATGTGGCAATTGTTTTTACAGGATATCACAAATGCATTGTTGATTTACGCACTTTGAGCTTTTCACGCAAATTTCTTCAATAATTAATTTTTTACAATTTTTCAATCGTTGAATGCATTTTTTGCTTCCGCACTTCCGCTTAGGATTGTCGCCATTTTGTTTCCACCTATGATGTGGCAATTGTTTTTACAGGATATCACAAATGCATTGTTGATTTACGTACTTTGAGCTTTTCACGCAAATTTCTTCAATAATTAATTTTTTACAATTTTTCAAATCGTTGAATGCATTTTTCGCTTCCGCACTTCCGCTTAGGATTGTCGCTATTTTGTTTCCTCCTATCATAACGCAATTGTTTTTACAGGATATCACAAATGCATTGTTGATTTACGTACTTTGAGCTTTTCACGCAAATTTTTTCAATAATTAATTTTTTACAATTTTTCAAATCGTTGAATGCATTTTTCGCTTCCGCACTTAATTTAACGTACACGCAAAAATCCATTGATCAAAGTATATAAAGATCGTTGTCATGGTGAAGGTAAATAATTTTTTATGCACTTGCAAATTTTTTTCGAAAAAAAATAATACGGAGTCGGAGTCGCTACAAACTGACCATGTGTGTTATACTCGGTGATAAAACGTGCTTCCTCTGTATAAACAATTTCCCATTCTGTACGCTTATCGCACACGTTCAACCGGCGTTCAGGAAAAAAACAAAAACAGAGACAAGATAAGGTACGTCCGATATTGCGAGGATTTTCCAACCGCACCCACAACAATAATAACGAAAATAGGACAAGCGAAACACGGACGTCCTGCGGTATTTACAGATGCCTGAATCGTTAAGTTTCGACCTAATTTTCCCACTTTTTACACGAAGAGTAAATTTAATTTAAATTAATTATTTGCAATTTTCGACCCAATTTCCCATTTTTATTTGCAAACGCATGGTTTAAAAGTGAGAACGTGCTTTCGACAATGGTTGAACTCGTAACCTCCAGTTTGCTAGACTGGCGTGCTTGCCATTTGCAAAGTTGTAATTAAATTAGCAATCCGACGATAATTAAAATTGATTGAAAAAATAATATTTGTTATAAGACTTAATTTTGCTTGCAGTTACGAACAGGTTGAATATTCATATATTCAGGCTACATTTCGTTTTATTGAATTTATTTAATATTTTTTTACAATTAAAAATCGATGCCTTTTCTTCTTTTTTTGAAAAATCATGCCTTGGTGCAATACTTTTTACACACGCTGTATAAGAATACTGGTATTATTTATAAATTTTGCAACTTTTAGAATAATCACTGAAATATCATTGTTTGTAAATGAGAGATCGATGGCAGTATTTTGCAAAAATATAGAAAGTTGTACGGAGTGGTGCTATTATCCAAATTACAAACGGCACTAATGGGCCCTCCTGAGCGAGACCGTAATGTTCTTGTTTATTGCCGGTAATGGACCGGCACAGGATACGACACCGTTTTCAGAATTATCCCCAATTTTATGCTCCACAAAAAACGCGACGACCGTTCTATATTTATACTTTGTGGGCTGTCTGTGTGCCGGTTTTTTTTTTTTTTTTTAGGTTACCGGGACTAAAATAATTAACGATAATGAGGCTGGGAATTCGGAACGGTCATTATTACAAATGGTAATGTATCACTTCTCCCATATGTGTGTAATCAATTATATTTAGTAAACATTGACAATAAGATCAAAGTATACCGGGTGGCTCAAATTCAAATTTTTATTGGCTATCTCGGTAACCTTAAGCAGTGGCGGCTGGTGAAACATTTTGAGGGTAGAGCCACTTAGCATACAATATATGTCTTCTTTTTGAGGAACGATAATTAAAATTGAAAACCTCGCTAGAAGTAGTGCCATTTTTTCAGCCACGGATTTCCCGGCGCGTCCACCACCGAATAAAATTTCTTCAATTTTAACGATTTATGATCAATCAAACGTTGAGAATGTAACATAAGCCTATAGATGTACAGTCAATCCACAATTTCAATTATTTTTTTCTCGAGGCCACGCGAACTCCCTTTTTAAAATGACAAAAATTCAAAGTCCAAAATGGCACTGTTTGACGCGTTTCAAATTTAATTTTTTAACAACAACGTGTAGACAAGAGTCTACTTAAACGATTTAAGCGATGAAATTTTTGGTAAAATTGTTTATAACTTTTTTATGATTTTTTTTTCGCGGCTCCACCCAAACCGTTTATATAATATGGCAAATTTTCAAAGGCCAATATGGCACTGTTTGACGCGTTCCAAATTTAATTTTTTAACAACAACATGTAGACAAGAGTCTACTTAAACGATTTAAGCGATGAAATTTTTGGTAAAATTGTTTATAACTTTTTTATGATTTTTTTTCCGCGGGTCCACCTAAACCATTTATATAATATGGCAAATTTTCAAAGGCCAAAATGGCACTGTTTGACGCGTTTCAAATTTAATTTTTTAACAACAACGTGTAGATAAGAGTCTACTCAAATGATTTAAGCGATGAAAATTTTGGTAAAATTGTTTATAACTTTTTTATGATTTTTTTTTCGCGGCTCCACCCAAACCGTTTATATAATATGGCAAATTTTCAAAGGCCAATATGGCACTGTTTGACGCGTTTCAAATTTAATTTTTTAACAACAACGTGTAGACAAGAGTCTACTTAAACGATTTAAGCGATGAAATTTTTGGTAAAATTGTTTATAACTTTTTTATGAATTTTTTTTTCGCGGCTCCACCCAAACCGTTTATATAATATGGCAAATTTTCAAAGGCCAATATGGCACTGTTTGACGCGTTTCAAATTTATTTTTTTAACAACAACGTGTAGACAAGAGTCTGCTTAAACGATTTAAGCGATGAAATTTTTGGTAAAATTGTTTATAACTTTTTTATGTTTTTTTTTTCGCGGCTCCACCCAAACCGTTTATATAATATGGCATATTTTCAAAGGCAAATATGGCACTGTTTGACGCGTTTCAAATTTAATTTTTTAACAACAACGTGTAGACAAGTCTACTCAAATGATTTAAGCGATGAAAATTTTGGTAAAATTGTTTATAACTTTTTTATGATTTTTTTTTCGCGGCTCCACCCAAACCGTTTATATAATATGGCATATTTTCAAAGGCAAATATGGCACTGTTTGACGCGTTTCAAATTTAATTTTTTAACAACAACGTGTAGATAAGAGTCTACTCAAATGATTTAAGCGATGAAAATTTTGGTAAAATTGTTTATAACTTTTTTATGATTTTTTTTTCGCGGCTCCACCCAAACCGTTTATATAATATGGCAAATTTTCAAAGGCCAATATGGCACTGTTTGACGCGTTTCAAATTTAATTTTTTAACAACAACGTGTAGACAAGAGTCTACTTAAACGATTTAAGCGATGAAATTTTTGGTAAAATTGTTTATAACTTTTTTATGAATTTTTTTTTCGCGGCTCCACCCAAACCGTTTATATAATATGGCAAATTTTCAAAGGCCAATATGGCACTGTTTGACGCGTTTCAAATTTATTTTTTTAACAACAACGTGTAGACAAGAGTCTGCTTAAACGATTTAAGCGATGAAATTTTTGGTAAAATTGTTTATAACTTTTTTATGTTTTTTTTTTCGCGGCTCCACCCAAACCGTTTATATAATATGGCATATTTTCAAAGGCCAATATGGCACTGTTTGACGCGTTTCAAATTTAATTTTTTAACAACAACGTGTAGACAAGTCTACTCAAATGATTTAAGCGATGAAAATTTTGGTAAAATTGTTTATAACTTTTTTATGATTTTTTTTTCGCGGCTCCACCCAAACCGTTTATATAATATGGCATATTTTCAAAGGCAAATATGGCACTGTTTGACGCGTTTCAAATTTAATTTTTTAACAACAACGTGTAGACAAGTCTACTCAAATGATTTAAGCGATGAAAATTTTGGTAAAATTGTTTATAACTTTTTTATGATTTTTTTTTTCGCGGCTCCACCCAAACCGTTTATATAATATGGCAAATTTTCAAAGGCCAAAATAGCACTGTTTGACGCGTTTCAAATTATTTAATTACATTCTCAGCGTAAAACTTTTAGCAATAACACAACTTATAAACAATCGAGGCAATCAATGCTGTTTATCTTTATGACCACTTGTGCGCGTACATATTTGGTTAATTCGTGAATCACAACGATAAATACGTTTTATTAATGGGGGGCCATCGTTGTATTCGTTAAAGTGTAGAATCGTGTAAAATTGTGATTTCGATGTTGTCTCGATGAGTCACGACCCTCGCGGTAATTCCCCCCTCCCTCCCGAAAGTTTCGGCTTTGTTGGCACGAAAATGTGAATGCACTTGACTCGGCGGCTATTTTTCGTGCATCGATCGCCCGCACACGCGATCGGCACGAAAAAAAAAAGTTAAGAAAGGGTTAACACACGATACGTCTGTCTGGAAATGTTTGTAATCAGGGTGAACGTTAAAGGATCTGCAAGTGAACATTTTTCGTCAAAAATATGATGAGGATATTGGGATTTTTTTTTACATTTTTGGCAATATTTTGACGCCTCCACCATCACCGATAAATGTTATTCAAATGTTGTTCATCAGACAAAACAGTTGGGAGTTTACTGCCAACTGTTTTGTCTGATGAACGCACTGTTGATCATGAACAAGTTCGACCAGCGGTCGCCATTTTCCCAAGCAAACAAATTAGACCGATTGGTGTTGGAATTAAGCGTTGGAGTTGTCAAAGTCTTATGATAAACATTTAATTTATCATGTAACTAAAATTGAGAAAATGCAGGAATTGCTGATGGGTAAGAAAGTAAATGATTTTGTGTAAACAGCTTAATTTAAATTATATTAAAAGTACACAAACAAAGTACTGCAATCAGAATGGCCGAAGTTGCGTTTTTTTGCGTTTTTTTCCTGCTCTTGAAAAAAATATAAAAACAATTGCCATCGACTTGAAACTTTTCAAATGCACTTAAAGCACATTCTAGATTATGATTATGTCAAAATTCATTCAATGCTTCAACTGTAGATTTTGAATTTTGGTAACGAACCGAGCGTAGAGTTAAGAAAATTTGTAAAAATTTCCTGCTCTTGAAAAAAAATATAAAAACAATTGCCATCGACTTGAAACTTTTCAAATGCACTTAAAACACATTCTAGATTATGATTATGCCAAAATCCATTCAATGCTTCAACCGTATATTTTGAATTTTGGTAACGAACCGAGCGTAGAGTTAAGAAAATTTGTAAAAATTTCCTGCTCTTGAAAAAAAATATAAAAACAATTGCCATCGACTTGAAACTTTTCAAATGCACTTGAAACACATTCTAGATTATGATTATGCCAAAATCCATTCAATGCTTCAACCGTAGATTTCAAATTTTCGTAACGAACGAGCGTAGAGTTAAGAAAATTTGTAAAAATTTCCTGCTCTTGAAAAAAATATTAAAACAATAGCCATCGACTTGAAACTTTTCAAATGCACTTAAAACACATTCTAGATTATGATTATGCCAAAATCCATTCAATGCTTCAACCGTAGATTTCAAATTTTCGTAACGAACGAGCGTAGAGTTAAGAAAATTTGTAAAAATTTCCTGCTCTTGAAAAAAATATTAAAACAATTGCCATCGACTTGAAACTTTTCAAATGCACTTAAAACACATTCTAGATTATGATTATGTCAAAATCCATTCAATGCTTCAACCGTATATTTTGAATTTTGGTAACGAACCGAGCGTAGAGTTAAGAAAATTTGTAAAAATTTCCTGCTCTTGAAAAAAATATAAAAACAATTGCCATCGACTTGAAACTTTTCAAATGCACTTAAAACACATTCTAGATTATGATTATGTCAACATCCATACAATGCTTCAACCGTAGATTTTGAATTTTCGCAACGAACCGAGCGTAGAGTTAAGAAAATTTGTAAAAATTTCCTGCTCTTGAAAAAAATATTAAAACAATTGCCATCGACTTGAAACTTTTCAAATGCACTTAAAACACATTCTAGATTATGATTATGCCAAAATCCATTCAATGCTTCAACCGTAGATTTTGAATTTTCGCAACGAACCGAGCGTAGAGTTAAGAAAATTTGTAAAAATTTCCTGCTCTTGAAAAAAAATATAAAAACAATTGCCATCGACTTGAAACTTTTCAAACGCACTTAAAACACATTCTAGATTATGATTATGTCAACATCCATACAATGCTTCAACCGTAGATTTTGAATTTTCGCAACGAACCGAGCGTAGAGTTAAGAAAATTTGTAAAAATTTCCTGCTCTTGAAAAAAAATATAAAAACAATTGCCATCGACTTGAAACTTTTCAAATGCACTTAAAACACATTCTAGATTATGATTATGTCAACATCCATACAATGCTTCAACCGTAGATTTTGAATTTTCGCAACGAACCGAGCGTAGAGTTAAGAAAATTTGTAAAAATTTCCTGCTCTTGAAAAAAATATAAAAACAATTGCCATCGACTTGAAACTTTTCAAATGCACTTAAAACACATTCTAGATTATGATTATGTAAAAATCCATTCAATGCTTCAACCGTAGATTTTGAATTTTGGTAACGAACCGAGCGTAGAGTTAAGAAAATTTGTAAAAATTTCCTGCTCTTGAGAAAAATATAAAAACAATTGCCATCGACTTGAAACTTTTCAAACGCACTTAAAACACATTCTAGATTATGATTATGTAAAAATCCATTCAATGCTTCAACCGTAGATTTTGAATTTTGGTAACGAACCGAGCGTAGAGTTAAGAAAATTTGTAAAAATTTCCTGCTCTTGAAAAAAATATAAAAACAATTGCCATCGACTTGAAACTTTTCAAATGCACTTAAAACACATTCTAGATTATGATTATGTAAAAATCCATTCAATGCTTCAACCGTAGATTTTGAATTTTCGTAACGAACCGAGCGTAGAGTTAAGAAAATTTGTAAAAATTTCCTGCTCTTGAAAAAAAATATAAAAACAATTGCCATCGACTTGAAACTTTTCAAACGCACTTAAAACACATTCTAGATTATGATTATGTAAAAATCCATTCAATGCTTCAACCGTAGATTTTGAATTTTCGCAACGAACCGAGCGTAGAGTTAAGAAAATTTGTAAAAATTTCCTGCTCTTGAAAAAAATATAAAAACAATTGCCATCGACTTGAAACTTTTCAAACGCACTTAAAACACATTCTAGATTATGATTATGTAAAAATCCATTCAATGCTTCAACCGTAGATTTTGAATTTTCGTAACGAACCGAGCGTAGAGTTAAGAAAATTTGTAAAAATTTCCCGCTCTTGAAAAAAATATAAAAACAATTGCCATCGACTTGAAACTTTTCAAATGCACTTAAAACACATTCTAGATTATGATTATGTAAAAATCCATTCAATGCTTCAACCGTAGATTTTGAATTTTGGTAACGAACCGAGCGTAGAGTTAAGAAAATTTGTAAAAATTTCCTGCTCTTGAGAAAAATATAAAAACAATTGCCATCGACTTGAAACTTTTCAAATGCACTTAAAACACATTTTAAATTATGATTATGTAAAAATGCACTTAAGTCATTGGCGGCTCGTGGAACATGTTGATGGTAGAGCCACTTATACAATATACCCCCATCCCTCCTTTTTTGAAGAAAGAAAGAACGATTTACCTTCCAAGACCGAAGTAACTGGCGAAAAAGTGTTTTAAGAATTAATTAAAAATTTTCGCTGAGCTTGAAACTACTACAGGTAGTGCCATGGCTCCTTGGCTCTATATAACGAGCCGCCCCTGTGTATTGCCACCCTTGTTATCTCGGCTGTACTAGAACAAACCCCGCGAACCGTCGCTGATACAAAATCTAATCTGCGCGCGTTGTCCACAAAACAAAAGAAAGTCGAATGGCACATTTGCGTCGTCGCGTGTTCGGCGTCGCAGCCGTGATCGGTTTCATTTTCCAAAAATAGTTTCGTGCCGTCATAAATGCAAGGCTGCTTAATTAAAGGACGCACGTGCGTGCCGGAATCCCGACGCAACGTCCGCCAATCCCTGACACATGTAAATCGTGTAACCCAATGCGTAATAGGTTCGAATTTCAACCGTGATTCATTTTCTTCATAAATGAAATGCTTTGTTATATTGTGATTGCAATTTTGTCTGAATTGGCATTCGTTTCATTCCGTGTCTTTAATCTGGGGGTTAAAGGCGTGACAGATGGTTCAGGAAATTCATAGTAGTGAACCAATGAATAGTTGAAAAGAACCGGTTCACTTCACTGAACCGACTCAAAAGGGTTTGACCATCTTTACCGGTTCGGAAAACATGGCGTTAAATTAATGCCATGTCACCAACAATCTCTAGAAATGGGCGTTGGGCAGGGAGAACAAACTAATCGGTTGTCAGAACGTGTGTAGAAAAGAACCGGTTCACTTCAGCGAGCGAACCGACTCGGAACCCATTGCCCATTTTTACTGGGAATAGTTTGCTGCAGAAAACAAGACATTAAGTTAATTCCCTGTCACCAACAACCTCTAGAAATGGGCGTTGGGTAGGGAGAACAAACGAATCGGCTTTCAGAACGTGTGTAGAAAAGAACCGGTTCACTTCAGAGAGCGAACCGACTCCGAACCGTTTGCCCATCTTTACTGGAAATATTTTGGTTCGGAAAATAAGGCATTAAATTAATGCCACGTCACCAACAACCTTTAAAAATGGGAGATGGGCAGGTAAAACAAATGAACCGGTTCTCAAAACAGTTCACTTCAGGAACCGGTTTCCAAACTCTACAACGAATAGCTGTGTTCAAAAATAATAATGTAATTAAAAGAATAAGTCAATTGCCTGTTGAGGTCATTTGTAAAAGTGCTTTTCCTGTCAAAACGAATATTTTTTGGGAGTTCAAATTATAGCAGCAGAATTACGTGTTTCTACGTTTAAACTCCATCATTTAGTTTGAGGATTTTGCGACGAGACGGTGCTAAATACATACACGAATTGAATTCAGTTGGGTTTCTTTTGCGTCATCATCGATTTAACATTTGTGTGGATTTGGGGGGTTGTAGCGTCATCGATTTTCACAGTTACGTCTTACAGAAAGCGACGTCATCGTTGGCGCTGGCGGGTGGTTTATTTCGGTCTGGCGCGACACGGCGCACATTTAAAATTCGGAAATCGCGTTGGCGTGCTCGTGGTCAAGGTGAAGCCGATTTTCCTAGAGTTTTCTTTCTTCGCACCTAATTTCTTGATATCTCTAGACTTTGGGATAATTTCCTTCGAACCAAATGCGGATTTGTGAAAAAATTCAATCATCTTTAGCGACGCGAAAAAAATATGAAAACAATTGCCATCGACTTAAAATTTTCCAAAAGTACCCAAAATACCTTCAACTTTAAGATTCTATGAAAATTATAAATACCTCATCTCTAGACTTTGAGATAATTTCCTTCAAACCAAACGCGAATTTGTGAAAAAATTCAATCATCTTTGGCGGTGCGAAAAAAATATGTAAACAATTGCCATCGACTTAAAACTTTCCAAAAGTACCCAAAATACCTTCAACTTTAAGATTCTATGAAAATTAGAAATACCTCATCTCTAGATTTTGGGATAATTTCCTTCAAACCAAACGCGGATTTGTGAAAAAATTCAATAATCTTTGGCGGCGCGAAAAAAATATGAAAACAATTGCCACCGACTTAAAACTTTCCAAATGTACCCAAAATACCTTCAACTTTAAGATTCTATGAAAATTACAAATACCTCATCTCTAGACTTTGAGATAATTTCCTTCAAACCAAACGCGGATTTGTGAAAAAATTCAATCATCTTTGGCGGTGCGAAAAAAATATGTAAACAATTGCCATCGACTTAAAACTTTCCAAAAGTACCCAAAATACCTTCAACTTTAAGATTCTATGAAAATTAGAAATACCTCATCTCTAGACTTTGAGATAATTTCCTTCAAACCAAACGCGGATTTGTGAAAAAATTCAATAATCTTTGGCGGCGCGAAAAAAATATGAAAACAATTGCCATCGACTTAAAACTTTCCAAATGTACCCAAAATACCTTCAACTTTAAGATTCTATGAAAATTAGAAATACCTCATCTCTAGATTTTGGGATAATTTCCTTCAAACCAAACGCGGATTTGTGAAAAAATTCAATCATCTTTGGCGGTGCGAAAAAAATATGTAAACAATTGCCATCGACTTAAAACTTTCCAAAAGTACCCAAAATACCTTCAACTTTAAGATTCTATGAAAATTAGAAATACCTCATCTCTAGATTTTGGGATAATTTCCTTCAAACCAAACGCGGATTTGTGAAAAAATTCAATAATCTTTGGCGGCGCGAAAAAAATATGAAAACAATTGCCACCGACTTAAAACTTTCCAAATGTACCCAAAATACCTTCAACTTTAAGATCCTATGAAAATTGCAAATACCTCATCTCTAGATTTTGGGATAATTTCCTTCAAACCAAACGCGGATTTGTGAAAAAATTCAATTATCTTCGGCGGCGCGAAAAAAATATGAAAACAATTGCCATCGACTTAAAACTTTCCAAATGTACCCGAAATACCTTCAACTTTAAGATTCTATGAAAATTACAAATACCTCATCTCTAGACTTTGAGATAATTTCCTTCAAACCAAACGCGGATTTGTGAAAAAATTCAATAATCTTTGGCGGAGCGAAAAAAATATGAAAACAATTGCCATCGACTTAAAACTTTTCAAATGTACCCAAAATACCTTCAACTTTAAGACTCTATGAAAATTGCAAATACCTCATCTCTAGATTTTGGGATAATTTCCTTCAAACCAAACGCGGATTTGTGAAAAAATTCAATAATCTTTGGCGGCGCGAAAAAAATATGAAAACAATTGCCATCGACTTAAAACTTTCCAAATGTACCCGAAATACCTTCAACTTTAAGATTCTATGAAAATTACAAATACCTCATCTCTAGACTTTGAGATAATTTCCTTCAAACCAAACGCGGATTTGTGAAAAAATTCAATAATCTTTGGCGGAGCGAAAAAAATATGAAAACAATTGCCATCGACTTAAAACTTTCCAAATGTACCCAAAATACCTTCAACTTTAAGACTCTATGAAAATTACAAATACCTCATCTCTAGACTTTGAGATAATTTCCTTCAAACCAAACGCGGATTTGTGAAAAAATTCAATAATCTTTGGCGGAGCGAAAAAAATATGAAAACAATTGCCATCGACTTAAAACTTTTCAAATGTACCCAAAATACCTTCAACTTTAAGACTCTATGAAAATTGCAAATACCTCATCTCTAGATTTTGGGATAATTTCCTTCAAACCAAACGCGGATTTGTGAAAAAATTCAATAATCTTTGGCGGAGCGAAAAAAATATGAAAACAATTGCCATCGACTTAAAACTTTCCAAATGTACCCGAAATACCTTCAACTTTAAGATTCTATGAAAATTACAAATACCTCATCTCTAGACTTTGAGATAATTTCCTTCAAACCAAACGCGAATTTGTGAAAAAATTCAATAATCTTTGGCGGAGCGAAAAAAATATGAAAACAATTGCCATCGACTTAAAACTTTTCAAATGTACCCAAAATACCTTCAACTTTAAGACTCTATGAAAATTGCAAATACCTCATCTCTAGACTTTGGGATAATTTCCTTCAAAACAAACGCGGATTTGTGAAAAAATTCAATAATCTTCGGCGGAGCGAAAAAAATATGAAAACAATTGCCATCGACTTAAAACTTTCCAAATGTACCCAAAATACCTTCAACTTTAAGACTCTATGAAAATTGCAAATACCTCATCTCTAGACTTTGGGATAATTTCCTTCAAAACAAACGCGGATTTGTGAAAAAATTCAATAATCTTCGGCGGAGCGAAAAAAATATGAAAACAATTGCCATCGACTTAAAACTTTTCAAATGTACCCAAAATACCTTCAACTTTAAGACTCTATGAAAATTGCAAATACCTCATCTCTAGACTTTGGGATAATTTCCTTCAAAACAAACGCGGATTTGTGAAAAAATTCAATAATCTTCGGCGGAGCGAAAAAAATATGAAAACAATTGCCATCGACTTAAAACTTTTCAAATGTACCCAAAATACCTTCAACTTTAAGACTCTATGAAAATTGCAAATACCTCATCTCTAGACTTTGGGATAATTTCCTTCAAAACAAACGCGGATTTGTGAAAAAATTCAATAATCTTCGGCGGAGCGAAAAAAATATGAAAACAATTGCCATCGACTTAAAACTTTCCAAATGTACCCGAAATACCTTCAACTTTAAGATTCTATGAAAATTACAAATACCTCATCTCTAGACTTTGGGATAATTTCCTTCAAAACAAACGCGGATTTGTGAAAAAATTCAATAATCTTCGGCGGAGCGAAAAAAATATGAAAACAATTGCCATCGACTTAAAACTTTTCAAATGTACCCAAAATACCTTCAACTTTAAGACTCTATGAAAATTGCAAATACCTCATCTCTAGACTTTGGGATAATTTCCTTCAAAACAAACGCGGATTTGTGAAAAAATTCAATAATCTTCGGCGGAGCGAAAAAAAATATGAAAACAATTGCCATCGACTTAAAACTTTTCAAATGTACCCAAAATACCTTCAACTTTAAGACTCTATGAAAATTGCAAATACCTCATCTCTAGACTTTGGGATAATTTCCTTCAAAACAAACGCGGATTTGTGAAAAAATTCAATAATCTTCGGCGGAGCGAAAAAAATATGAAAACAATTGCCATCGACTTAAAACTTTTCAAATGTACCCAAAATACCTTCAACTTTAAGACTCTATGAAAATTGCAAATACCTCATCTCTAGACTTTGGGATAATTTCCTTCAAAACAAACGCGGATTTGTGAAAAAATTCAATAATCTTCGGCGGAGCGAAAAAAATATGAAAACAATTGCCATCGACTTAAAACTTTTCAAATGTACCCAAAATACCTTCAACTTTAAGACTCTATGAAAATTGCAAATACCTCATCTCTAGACTTTGGGATAATTTCCTTCAAAACAAACGCGGATTTGTGAAAAAATTCAATAATCTTCGGCGGAGCGAAAAAAATATGAAAACAATTGCCATCGACTTAAAACTTTTCAAATGTACCCAAAATACCTTCAACTTTAAGACTCTATGAAAATTGCAAATACCTCATCTCTAGACTTTGGGATAATTTCCTTCAAAACAAACGCGGATTTGTGAAAAAATTCAATAATCTTCGGCGGAGCGAAAAAAATATGAAAACAATTGCCATCGACTTAAAACTTTCCAAATGTACCCGAAATACCTTCAACTTTAAGATTCTATGAAAATTACAAATACCTCATCTCTAGACTTTGGGATAATTTCCTTCAAAACAAACGCGGATTTGTGAAAAAATTCAATAATCTTCGGCGGAGCGAAAAAAATATGAAAACAATTGCCATCGACTTAAAACTTTCCAAATGTACCCAAAATACCTTCAACTTTAAGACTCTATGAAAATTGCAAATACCTCATCTCTAGACTTTGGGATAATTTCCTTCAAACCAAACGCGGATTTGTGAAAAAATTCAATAATCTTTGGCGGAGCGAAAAAAATATGAAAACAATTGCCATCGACTTAAAACTTTCCAAATGTACCCGAAATACCTTCAACTTTAAGATTCTATGAAAATTACAAATACCTCATCTCTAGACTTTGAGATAATTTCCTTTAAACCAAACGCGGATTTGTGAAAAAATTCAATAATCTTCGGCGGAGCGAAAAAAATAAGAAAACAATTGCCATCGACTTAAAACTTTCCAAATGTACCCGAAATACCTTCAACTTTAAGATTCTATGAAAATTACAAATACCTCATCTCTAGACTTTGAGATAATTTCCTTCAAACCAAACGCGGATTTGTGAAAAAAATCAATAATCTTCGGCGGAGCGAAAAAAATATGAAAACAATTGCCATCGACTTAAAACTTTCCAAATGTACCCAAAATACCTTCAACTTTAAGACTCTATGAAAATTGCAAATACCTCATCTCTAGACTTTGGGATAATTTCCTTCAAAACAAACGCGGATTTGTGAAAAAATTCAATAATCTTCGGCGGAGCGAAAAAAATATGAAAACAATTGCCATCGACTTAAAACTTTTCAAATGTACCCAAAATACCTTCAACTTTAAGACTCTATGAAAATTGCAAATACCTCATCTCTAGATTTTGGGATAATTTCCTTCAAACCAAACGCGGATTTGTGAAAAAATTCAATAATCTTCGGCGGAGCGAAAAAAATATGAAAACAATTGCCATCGACTTAAAACTTTCCAAATGTACCCAAAATACCTTCAACTTTAAGACTCTATGAAAATTGCAAATACCTCATCTCTAGATTTTGGGATAATTTCCTTCAAACCAAACGCGGATTTGTGAAAAAATTCAATAATCTTTGGCGGAGCGAAAAAAATATGAAAACAATTGCCATCGACTTAAAACTTTCCAAATGTACCCAAAATACCTTCAACTTTAAGACTCTATGAAAATTGCAAATACCTCATCTCTAGATTTTGGGATAATTTCCTTCAAACCAAACGCGGATTTGTGAAAAAATTCAATAATCTTCGGCGGAGCGAAAAAAATATGAAAACAATTGCCATCGACTTAAAACTTTCCAAATGTACCCAAAATACCTTCAACTTTAAGACTCTATGAAAATTGCAAATACCTCATCTCTAGATTTTGGGATAATTTCCTTCAAACCAAACGCGGATTTGTGAAAAAATTCAATAATCTTTGGCGGCGCGAAAAAAATAAGAAAACAATTGCCATCGACTTAAAACTTTCCAAATGTACCCGAAATACCTTCAACTTTAAGATTCTATGAAAATTACAAATACCTCATCTCTAGACTTTGAGATAATTTCCTTCAAACCAAACGCGGATTTGTGAAAAAAATCAATAATCTTCGGCGGAGCGAAAAAAATATGAAAACAATTGCCATCGACTTAAAACTTTCCAAATGTACCCAAAATACCTTCAACTTTAAGACTCTATGAAAATTGCAAATACCTCATCTCTAGATTTTGGGATAATTTCCTTCAAACCAAACGCGGATTTGTGAAAAAATTCAATAATCTTTGGCGGAGCGAAAAAAATATGAAAACAATTGCCATCGACTTAAAACTTTCCAAATGTACCCGAAATACCTTCAACTTTAAGATTCTATGAAAATTACAAATACCTCATCTCTAGACTTTGAGATAATTTCCTTCAAACCAAACGCGGATTTGTGAAAAAATTCAATAATCTTTGGCGGAGCGAAAAAAATATGAAAACAATTGCCATCGACTTAAAACTTTCCAAATGTACCCAAAATACCTTCAACTTTAAGATCCTATGAAAATTGCAAATACCTCATCTCTAGACTTTGGGATAATTTCCTTCAAAACAAATGCGGATTTGTGAAAAAATTCAATTATCTTCGGCGGCGCGAAAAAAATAAGAAAACAATTGCCATCGACTTAAAACTTTCCAAATGTACCCGAAATACCTTCAACTTTAAGATTCTATGAAAATTACAAATACCTCATCTCTAGACTTTGAGATAATTTCCTTTAAACCAAACGCGGATTTGTGAAAAAATTCAATAATCTTCGGCGGAGCGAAAAAAATAAGAAAACAATTGCCATCGACTTAAAACTTTCCAAATGTACCCGAAATACCTTCAACTTTAAGATTCTATGAAAATTACAAATACCTCATCTCTAGACTTTGAGATAATTTCCTTCAAAACAAATGCGGATTTGTGAAAAAATTCAATAATCTTCGGCGGAGCGAAAAAAATATGAAAACAATTGCCATCGACTTAAAACTTTCCAAATGTACCCGAAATACCTTCAACTTTAAGATTCTATGAAAATTACAAATACCTCATCTCTAGACTTTGAGATAATTTCCTTCAAACCAAACGCGGATTTGTGAAAAAATTCAATAATCTTTGGCGGAGCGAAAAAAATATGAAAACAATTGCCATCGACTTAAAACTTTTCAAATGTACCCAAAATACCTTCAACTTTAAGACTCTATGAAAATTGCAAATACCTCATCTCTAGACTTTGGGATAATTTCCTTCAAAACAAACGCGGATTTGTGAAAAAATTCAATAATCTTCGGCGGAGCGAAAAAAATATGAAAACAATTGCCATCGACTTAAAACTTTTCAAATGTACCCAAAATACCTTCAACTTTAAGACTCTATGAAAATTGCAAATACCTCATCTCTAGACTTTGGGATAATTTCCTTCAAAACAAACGCGGATTTGTGAAAAAATTCAATAATCTTCGGCGGAGCGAAAAAAATATGAAAACAATTGCCATCGACTTAAAACTTTCCAAATGTACCCAAAATACCTTCAACTTTAAGATCCTATGAAAATTGCAAATACCTCATCTCTAGACTTTGGGATAATTTCCTTCAAAACAAATGCGGATTTGTGAAAAAATTCAATTATCTTCGGCGGCGCGAAAAAAATAAGAAAACAATTGCCATCGACTTAAAACTTTCCAAATGTACCCGAAATACCTTCAACTTTAAGATTCTATGAAAATTACAAATACCTCATCTCTAGACTTTGAGATAATTTCCTTCAAACCAAATGAGGATTTGTGAGAAAATTCAATAATCTTTGGCGACGCGAAAAAAATATGAAAACAATTGCCATCGACTTAAAACTTTTCAAATGTACCCAAAATACCTTCAACTTTAAGACTCTATGAAAATTGCAAATACCTCATCTCTAGACTTTGGGATAATTTCCTTCAAAACAAATGCGGATTTGTGAAAAAATTCAATAATCTTCGGCGGAGCGAAAAAAATATGAAAACAATTGCCATCGACTTAAATCTTTCCAAATGTACCCAAAAAAGCTTCAACTTTAAGATCCTATGAAAATTAGAAATACCTCATCTCTAGACTTTGAGATAATTTCCTTCAAACCAAACGCGGATTTGTGAAAAAATTCAATTATCTTTGGCGGTGCGAAAAAAATATGAAAACAATTGCCATCGACTTGAAACTTTTCAAATGTACCCAAAATACCTTCAACTTTAAGATTCTATAAAAATTACAAATACCTTATCTCTAGATTTTGGGATAATTTCCTTCAAACCAAATGCGGATTTGTGAAAAAATTCAATAATCTTTGGCGACGCGAAAAAAAATATGGAAACAATTGCCATCGACTTAAAACTTTCCAAACGTACCCAAAATACCTTCAACTTTAATATCCTATGAAAATTAGAAATACCTTATCTCTAGACTTTGGGATAATTTCCTTCAAACCAAATGCGGATTTGTGAAAAAATTCAATTATCTTTGGCGGTGCGAAAAAAATATGAAAACAATTGCCATCGACTTAAAACTTTCCAAACGTACCCAAAATACCTTCAACTTTAATATCCTATGAAAATTAGAAATACCTTATCTCTAGATTTTGGGATAATTTCCTTCAAACCAAATGCGGATTTGTGAAAAAATTCAATTATCTTTGGCGGTGCGAAAAAAATATGAAAACATTTACCATCGACTTAAAACTTTCCAATTGTACCCAAAATACCTTCAACTTTAATATCCTATGAAAATTAGAAATACCTTATCTCTAGATTTTGGGATAATTTCCTTCAAACCAAATGCGGATTTGTGAAAAAAATCATTAATCTTTGGCGGCGCGAAAAAAATATGAAAATATTTACCATCGACTTAAAACTTTCCAATTGTACCCAAAATACCTTCAACTTTAATATCCTATGAAAATTAGAAATACCTTATCTCTAGATTTTGGGATAATTTCCATCAAACCAAACCCGGATTTGTGAAAAAATGCAATTATCTTTGGCGGTGCGAAAAAAATATGAAAACATTTGCCATCGACTTAAAACTTTCCAATTGTACCCAAAATACCTTCAACTTTAATATCCTATGAAAATTAGAAATACCTTATCTTTAGACTTTGGGATAATTTCCTTCAAACCAAATGCGGATTTGTGAAAAAATTCAATTATCTTTGGCGGTGCGAAAAAAATATGAAAACATTTACCATCGACTTAAAACTTTCCAATTGTACCCAAAATACCTTCAACTTTAATATCCTATGAAAATTACAAATACCTCATCTCTAGACTTTGAGATAATTTCCTTCAAACCAAACGCGGATTTGTGAAAAAAATCAATTTCTTCGGCGGCCCGAAAAAAATATGAAAACAATTGCCATCGACTTAAAACTTTCCAATTGTACCCAAAATACCTTCAACTTTAAGATCCTATGAAAATTAGAAATACCTCATCTCTAGACTTTGGGATAATTTCCTTCAAACCAAACGCGGATTTGTGAAAAAATTCAATAATCTTTGGCGGCGCGAAAAAAATATGAAAACAATTGCCATCGACTCAAAACTTTCCAAATGTACCCAAAATACCTTCAACTTTAAGATTCTTTGAAAATTGAAAATACCTTGTCTCTGGATTTTGAGATAATTTCCTTCGAACCAAATGTTAAATATGACAGCTTAATTTTACAAAACTCTTTCTTTTTAAGTGATGTACTTCCAGATGCATCAAAAGGAATTGAGAACTCTATTCAGAACTATTTATTGGGGTACCAACTTGGCACACTCTACCTCTTTTAGGATAAAAAAAAAAGGCAAATAATGAAGAAGAAATAATGTTGTATTTACTTCCTCGTGAAATGAACAATTGCGGCGCCGACAGAAACTGGGTCGACGAAATCTTCAGATTGGCGTGTGAAGCCAATTACAAGTTGATGAATTTGGTGTGCGATTATTCCCACAAATTCGTGCCGGAGCGCGAATTCATTGTCTTCCCGATTTAATGAAATATTAAAATATTTTATTCATCGGTGCTGGAAAATGGGATATTGTTCAACGAGTGGAAATGCAGTTTTATGGATGCGGGTGAAAGGTCGATTTCGAACAAACAAGAACGCATCGCTAATTGGATTTTGGACTATCGATCGGAATGAATGGAATTCATAAGGAAATTACACGGTGACGCAAACTTTTTGATGTTTGCGTGCACTCGTTTATGCGTGACGAATGCGCAACGTGTGTGGAATTCAACCCATTTTTTCGCCTCAAATTTATAAACAAGGACGGTTGTTGATCATCAATACGATAAAAACTTTTTAAATATCGTTTTGTTCCTTATCCAGCTTTAATGTATAGCAGTGTTCCTCAAGAGGGAAGCAAAATTAGAATTAGAAAATATTAAAAACTGTTTATGTAATTATTTGTAATTATTGTTATATCTTATTAACAATTGTTTGCATAACACATATCTAATGTTTTAATGAAAAAAATACATTCCATTCATTTATTTATTTTTTGTTTTTGTATGACTATACAGGTGTGCCGTGAAATTTTTCTGTTTTGGAAAGTTTTGAATAGCATGCCGTGATATTTCTTCAACAGCCCTCCTTATTTGATCTTCCAACCCTTCTAACGACTGAAGTTTGGTCTTATAGATAGATAGATAATTTATTGGTGCAATACAGTAAGTTTACACAGGTCAATAGCAATACTATAATAATAATAATAATAACAGTATCTCTGGGATATACCCTATATAGACAACGGATCTTAAAAGATCCCAAAGAAATAAATTTTGCAATGTGTAAAAGGTCTCCGTCAATAAAATGTCATTTTGATACTAACCTCTTTGTTTTTTTTTTTTTTTTTTTTGCAATTTCTTAATCAAAATACCAGACCAAACTTGTTTCTTTTTTTTAACTTCATCAAGCGATAATGTTAATCACCGTTTGTTTATTTTCGCGGCGGTCGATTCACAGTTTTAATAGCTGGCAAGGTCTGCGGTTTTCGCGAATAAAAAAAATTGGACACAAGGTCGAGTCGTGATCATCTCGTTGACTCGAATCATTTCGCCCGATTGATTGATAAGTTCCGTTCGCATCGCCGACGGCGATTAATCTCCCGAAAATACAAACAAATAATGGAGGCGCCGTGTTTGAAAAATAAAGATAAATTGTGACCACATGGTCGACATATTTCTATATAATGGTCAAATCGAGTTGCCTGTGGTATTTGTGGCAATAGTTGAAAGTTTCCAAATTCATTCAGAAATATTGTATTTCTGATTTCCCATCAAAACAATTGACATGTTGAAGCTGGAAACAAAACCACAACACCTAAAACTTAAACTGGAGAAAATGAAAATTGCATTCAACGATTAGAAAATTCGTGCAGAACTAATAACTTGAGGAAATAACTTGAAAGTTTCCAAATCCATTCAGAAATATTGTATTTCTGATTTCCCATCAAAACAATTGACACATCAAAGGTAGAAACAAAACCACAACACCTAGAACTTAAAATGGAGAAAATGAAAATTGCATTCAACAATTAGAAAATTCGTGCAGAACTAATAACTTGAGGAATTAACTTGAAACTTTCCAAATCCATTCAGAAATATTGTATTTCTGATTTCCCATCAAAACAATTGACACATCAAAGGTAGAAACAAAACCACAACACCTAGAACTTAAATTGGAGAAAATGAAAATTGCATTCAACGATTAGAAAATTCGTGCAGGACTAATAACTTGAGGAATTAACTTGAAACTTTCCAAATCCTTTCAGAAATATTATATTTCTGATTTCCCATCAAAACAATTGATATGTTGAAGCTGGAAACAAAACCACAACACCTAAAACTTAAACTTGAGAAAATGAAAATTGCATTCAACGATTAGAAAATTCGTGCAGGACTAATAACTTGAGGAATTAACTTGAAACTTTCCAAATCCATTCAGAAATATTGTATTTCTGATTTCCCATCAAAACAATTGACACATCAAAGGTAGAAACAAAACCACAACACCTAGAACTTAAATTGGAGAAAATGAAAATTGCATTCAACAATTAGAAAATTCGTGCAGAACTAATAACTTGAGGAATTAACTTGAAAGTTTCCAAATCCATTCAGAAATATTGTATTTCTGATTTCCCATCAAAACAATTGACACATCAAAGGTAGAAACAAAACCACAACACCTAGAACTTAAATTGGAGAAAATGAAAATTGCATTCAACGATTAGAAAATTCGTGCAGGACTAATAACTTGAGGAATTAACTTGAAACTTTCCAAATCCATTCAGAAATATTGTATTTCTGATTTCCCATCAAAACAATTGACACATCAAAGGTAGAAACAAAACCACAACACCTAGAACTTAAATTGGAGAAAATGAAAATTGCATTCAACAATTAGAAAATTCGTGCAGAACTAATAACTTGAGGAAATAACTTGAAAGTTTCCAAATCCATTCAGAAATATTGTATTTCTGATTTCCCATCAAAACAATTGACACATCAAAGGTAGAAACAAAACCACAACACCTAGAACTTAAATTGGAGAAAATGAAAATTGCATTCAACAATTAGAAAATTCGTGCAGGACTAATAACTTGAGGAATTAACTTGAAACTTTCCAAATCCATTCAGAAATATTGTATTTCTGATTTCCCATCAAAACAATTGACACATCAAAGGTAGAAACAAAACCACAACACCTAGAACTTAAATTGGAGAAAATGAAAATTGCATTCAACAATTAGAAAATTCGTGCAGAACTAATAACTTGAGGAAATAACTTGAAAGTTTCCAAATCCATTCAGAAATATTGTATTTCTGATTTCCCATCAAAACAATTGACACATCAAAGGTAGAAACAAAACCACAACACCTAGAACTTAAATTGGAGAAAATGAAAATTGCATTCAACGATTAGAAAATTCGTGCAGGACTAATAACTTGAGGAATTAACTTGAAACTTTCCAAATCCATTCAGAAATATTGTATTTCTGATTTCCCATCAAAACAATTGACACATCAAAGGTAGAAACAAAACCACAACACCTAGAACTTAAATTGGAGAAAATGAAAATTGCATTCAACGATTAGAAAATTCGTGCAGGACTAATAACTTGAGGAATTAACTTGAAACTTTCCAAATCCATTCAGAAATATTGTATTTCTGATTTCCCATCAAAACAATTGACACATCAAAGGTAGAAACAAAACCACAACACCTAGAACTTAAATTGGAGAAAATGAAAATTGCATTCAACGATTAGAAAATTCGTGCAGGACTAATAACTTGAGGAATTAACTTGAAACTTTCCAAATCCATTCAGAAATATTGTATTTCTGATTTCCCATCAAAACAATTGACACATCAAAGGTAGAAACAAAACCACAACACCTAGAACTTAAATTGGAGAAAATGAAAATTGCATTCAACGATTAGAAAATTCGTGCAGGACTAATAACTTGAGGAATTAACTTGAAACTTTCCAAATCCATTCAGAAATATTGTATTTCTGATTTCCCATCAAAACAATTGACACATCAAAGGTAGAAACAAAACCACAACACCTAGAACTTAAATTGGAGAAAATGAAAATTGCATTCAACGATTAGAAAATTCGTGCAGGACTAATAACTTGAGGAATTAACTTGAAACTTTCCAAATCCATTCAGAAATATTGTATTTCTGATTTCCCATCAAAACAATTGACACATCAAAGGTAGAAACAAAACCACAACACCTAGAACTTAAATTGGAGAAAATGAAAATTGCATTCAACGATTAGAAAATTCGTGCAGAACTAACAACTTGAGGAATTAACTTGAAACTTTCCAAATCCATTCAGAAATATTGTATTTCTGATTTCCCATCAAAACAATTGACACATCAAAGGTAGAAACAAAACCACAACACCTAGAACTTAAAATGGAGAAAATGAAAATTGCATTCAACAATTAGAAAATTCGTGCAGAACTAATAACTTGAGGAAATAACTTGAAAGTTTCCAAATCCATTCAGAAATATTGTATTTCTGATTTCCCATCAAAACAATTGACACATCAAAGGTAGAAACAAAACCACAACACCTAGAACTTAAATTGGAGAAAATGAAAATTGCATTCAACGATTAGAAAATTCGTGCAGGACTAATAACTTGAGGAATTAACTTGAAACTTTCCAAATCCATTCAGAAATATTGTATTTCTGATTTCCCATCAAAACAATTGACACATCAAAGGTAGAAACAAAACCACAACACCTAGAACTTAAATTGGAGAAAATGAAAATTGCATTCAACAATTAGAAAATTCGTGCAGAACTAATAACTTGAGGAATTAACTTGAAACTTTCCAAATCCATTCAGAAATATTGTATTTCTGATTTCCCATCAAAACAATTGACACATCAAAGGTAGAAACAAAACCACAACACCTAGAACTTAAATTGGAGAAAATGAAAATTGCATTCAACAATTAGAAAATTCGTGCAGAACTAATAACTTGAGGAATTAACTTGAAACTTTCCAAATCCATTCAGAAATATTGTATTTCTGATTTCCCATCAAAACAATTGACACATCAAAGGTAGAAACAAAACCACAACACCTAGAACTTAAAATGGAGAAAATGAAAATTGCATTCAACAATTAGAAAATTCGTGCAGAACTAATAACTTGAGGAAATAACTTGAAAGTTTCCAAATCCATTCAGAAATATTGTATTTCTGATTTCCCATCAAAACAATTGACACATCAAAGGTAGAAACAAAACCACAACACCTAGAACTTAAATTGGAGAAAATGAAAATTGCATTCAACGATTAGAAAATTCGTGCAGGACTAATAACTTGAGGAATTAACTTGAAACTTTCCAAATCCATTCAGAAATATTGTATTTCTGATTTCCCATCAAAACAATTGACACATCAAAGGTAGAAACAAAACCACAACACCTAGAACTTAAATTGGAGAAAATGAAAATTGCATTCAACGATTAGAAAATTCGTGCAGGACTAATAACTTGAGGAATTAACTTGAAACTTTCCAAATCCATTCAGAAATATTGTATTTCTGATTTCCCATCAAAACAATTGACACATCAAAGGTAGAAACAAAACCACAACACCTAGAACTTAAATTGGAGAAAATGAAAATTGCATTCAACGATTAGAAAATTCGTGCAGGACTAATAACTTGAGGAATTAACTTGAAACTTTCCAAATCCATTCAGAAATATTGTATTTCTGATTTCCCATCAAAACAATTGACACATCAAAGGTAGAAACAAAACCACAACACCTAGAACTTAAATTGGAGAAAATGAAAATTGCATTCAACGATTAGAAAATTCGTGCAGGACTAATAACTTGAGGAATTAACTTGAAACTTTCCAAATCCATTCAGAAATATTGTATTTCTGATTTCCCATCAAAACAATTGACACATCAAAGGTAGAAACAAAACCACAACACCTAGAACTTAAATTGGAGAAAATGAAAATTGCATTCAACGATTAGAAAATTCGTGCAGAACTAATAACTTGAGGAATTAACTTGAAACTTTCCAAATCCATTCAGAAATATTGTATTTCTGATTTCCCATCAAAACAATTGACACATCAAAGGTAGAAACAAAACCACAACACCTAGAACTTAAAATGGAGAAAATGAAAATTGCATTCAACAATTAGAAAATTCGTGCAGAACTAATAACTTGAGGAATTAACTTGAAACTTTCCAAATCCATTCAGAAATATTGTATTTCTGATTTCCCATCAAAACAATTGACACATCAAAGGTAGAAACAAAACCACAACACCTAGAACTTAAATTGGAGAAAATGAAAATTGCATTCAACGATTAGAAAATTCGTGCAGGACTAATAACTTGAGGAATTAACTTGAAACTTTCCAAATCCTTTCAGAAATATTATATTTCTGATTTCCCATCAAAACAATTGATATGTTGAAGCTGGAAACAAAACCACAACACCTAAAACTTAAACTTGAGAAAATGAAAATTGCATTCAACGATTAGAAAATTCGTGCAGGACTAATAACTTGAGGAATTAACTTGAAACTTTCCAAATCCATTCAGAAATATTGTATTTCTGATTTCCCATCAAAACAATTGACACATCAAAGGTAGAAACAAAACCACAACACCTAGAACTTAAATTGGAGAAAATGAAAATTGCATTCAACAATTAGAAAATTCGTGCAGAACTAATAACTTGAGGAATTAACTTGAAACTTTCCAAATCCATTCAGAAATATTGTATTTCTGATTTCCCATCAAAACAATTGACATGTTGAAGCTGGAAACAAAACCACAACACCTAAAACTTAAAACTGGAGAAAATAAAAATTGCATTCAACGATTAGAAAATTCGTGCAGAACTAACAACTTGAGGAATTAACTTGAAAGTTTCCAAATCCATTCAGAAATGTTGTATTTCTGATTTCCCATCAAAACAATTGACATGTTAAAGGTAGAAACAAAACCACAACACCTACAACTTAAAATGGAGAAAATGAAAATTGCATTCAACGATTAGAAAATTCGTGCAGAACTAACAACTTGAGGAATTAACTTGAAACTTTCCAAATCCATTCAGAAATATTGTATTTCTGATTTCCCATCAAAACAATTGACATGTTAAAGGTAGAAACAAAACCACAACACCTACAACTTAAAATGGAGAAAATGAAAATTGCATTCAACGATTAGAAAATTCGTGCAGAACTAATAACTTGAGGAATTAACTTGAAACTTTCCAAATCCATTCAGAAATATTGTATTTCTGATTTCCCATCAAAACAATTGACATGTTAAAGGTAGAAACAAAACCACAACACCTACAACTTAAAATGGAGAAAATGAAAATTGCATTCAACGATTAGAAAATTCGTGCAGAACTAACAACTTGAGGAATTAACTTGAAACTTTCCAAATCCATTCAGAAATATTGTATTTCTGATTTCCCATCAAAACAATTGACATGTTAAAGGTAGAAACAAAACCACAACACCTACAACTTAAAATGGAGAAAATGAAAATTGCATTCAACGATTAGAAAATTCGTGCAGAACTAACAACTTGAGGAATTAACTTGAAACTTTCCAAATCCATTCAGAAATATTGTATTTCTGATTTCCCATCAAAACAATTGACATGTTAAAGGTAGAAACAAAACCACAACACCTACAACTTAAAATGGAGAAAATGAAAATTGCATTCAACGATTAGAAAATTCGTGCAGAACTAATAACTTGAGGAATTAACTTGAAACTTTCCAAATCCATTCAGAAATATTGTATTTCTGATTTCCCATCAAAACAATTGACATGTTAAAGGTAGAAACAAAACCACAACACCTACAACTTAAAATGGAGAAAATGAAAATTGCATTCAACGATTAGAAAATTCGTGCAGAACTAATAACTTGAGGAATTAACTTGAAACTTTCCAAATCCATTCAGAAATATTGTATTTCTGATTTCCCATCAAAACAATTGACATGTCGAAGCTGGAAACAAAACCACAACAACTAAAACTTAAACTGGAGAAAATAAAAATTGCATTCAACGATTAGAAAATTCGTGCAGAACTAACAACTTGAGGAATTAACTTGAAAGTTTCCAAATCCATTCAGAAATATTGTATTTCTGATTTCCCATCAAAACAATTGACATAACAAAGCTAGAAACAAAACCACAACACCTACAACTTAAAATGGAGAAAATAAAAATTGCTTTCAATGATTAGAAAATTCGTGCAGAACTAACAACTTGAGGAATTAACTTGAAAGTTTCCAAATCCATTCAGAAATATTGTATTTCTGATTTCCCATCAAAACAATTGACATGACAAAGGTAGAAACAAAACCACAACACCTAAAACTTAAATTGGAGAAAATGAAAATTGCATTCAATGATTAGAAAATTCGTGCAGAACTAACAACTTAAGGAATTAACTTGAAAGTTTCCAAATCCTTACAGAAATATTGTATTTCTGATTTCCCATCAAAACAATTGACACATCCAAGTTAGAAACAAAACCACAACACTTAAAACTTAAATTGGAGAAAATGAAAATTGCATTCAACGATTAGAAAATTCGTGCAGAACTAACAACTTGAGGAATTAACTTGAAAGTTTCTAAATCCATTCAGAAATGTATTTCTGATTTCCCATCAAAACAATTGACATGTCAAAGCTGGAAACAAAACCACAACACCTAAAACTTAAAATGGAGAAAATAAAAATTGCATTCAATGATTAGAAAATAATCTAGCGGTAATATTTATTGACAGTTATTATAACAAAAAAAATGCTTTTGTTGCATTTTTGATGCGCGTTGTTTAGCATTTGTTGATTGTAAACAAGACCAGCGCGTCAAAATCCATGGTAACGGTAAATAAAGCAGTGAAAGTGCTACACCGAGATGTTTCAAGTCAAACCAAGAGTAAAAGCGATCGGACGCAATGAATAATACGCGGTGTTGCCGCGGCAACAACAATCCGCGATCTCCTTATCGCGTTACGAAATTTCCATCCGTTATCATCGCCCACAGTAGTTATTTTCCTTCGCAACGCCACAACGTATAATTAGCGAACAGAAACAAAAAAGAGATCGGAATGCGCCGCTTTCTAAACACTGACCTTAATAGATTTGTATTTCTTCTTGGGTGCCATGTTGAGGTCCTCGTGCACCTTATCCAGGAGCCAGATGAGGAATTCGAGGGCGTCGTGCTGCTGCGTGCCCTTGTACTGGCCGCCGTACCGCTCGACGACCTGCTTGAAGGTGGTGCTCAGGTCGGGGTTGTACTGGCAGGCCCAGAGGGCCTTCAAGAGGATCGCCAGTTGCTCGGTGACTTCGCCCTTCGTGCCGTGCTTCTTCGAATTGAGCTTGTTCCTCCTGGAGAGGTCGAGCTTGTACCTGTCCAGCACGAAGTACTCGGCGAGGACGTCGGTGTGCGAGATGCACTGGAGGACGGCGTTTATGAAGCAGGTGTTGCCGTGGTTCCGCAGGCCGGTCACCCCGGGGACCTCGTCGGGGCCCCACGTCTGCAGCCCCACGGGGGGCACCCTGTTGTCGCCGGCGTTGCCCATCACGGGCACGCCCCCTATGTGCTGGGCGATCTTGTTGATGAACTTCCTGAACGACGGCCTCCTGAACACCTTCTTGTTGTTGCGCTCCTCCTGCTGCTGCAGCACGACGACGGTCGTCTCGTTCTTTTTGCCGTCGTCCTCTTTGCTTTTCGGCTTCCTCTTGGAGATTCGCGTGAGGGGATTCCTGGGCAAGGTGAAGGTGCGCTTCAAGCGGGACGTCTCCACTTGCTGCTGTTGCTGTTCGACGCACGACGACACGTCGCCCGTTTTCATCTCGCATTCTGAATTCGACTTCATGACCACTTTCGGCGTACTGTAGTCGCACATGATGGTCACATTATTAACGCACGCACACGAAAAAAAAAACAAAACGGTTTGTTGTCGTCCGCGAAGGGGGCCGTTCGCGTCGTTTCGCGCACTCGGGGAACGTCAGACGGCGGCCATTTCACGCGATTGCAACACCTTTACTGGCGCCCGCGCCCCCGTGGACCCTTCCAGAACCAACTGCGATTAGTCACGCGATTCGCACAACGCGACATCTTTACGCCGATTGTTGTCCGAGTTTACCTAGCGACGCCGCGCTGCGGTAATACACGAAAGTTATGGGGAGACGATGTGGTGCCATCTATTAACACTTTGCCTGTATTTCTGCGGTCGTGTTTATCGGGAACTGCCAAATTGGTTTTACCCGACATCTATTTTTCAAGGTATAAACTAGTTCGACGCCAATTTAGTGATACATGGGTTGCATATATTATACCCTGCATTTCCGTACAAGACCAGTTACGGTAATCAAATCTCAGCCGGAAAGAAAGGAAATATACTCTCTCACATTTTATTCTCGCCGTGCGAGAATAAAGTCGGGGTGCTTTTTTATCCTTAAATTGGTATGTTAAATTTTTGATAGTGATAATAATAATAATAATTAGTTTATTTCCCAACAGACATACATATATCCAATAACAGGGAAACTTAACATTACTTAATACAGTATATTAAATTGAATTAAAAGATAAAGATAAGGAAAAAAAATGATGATTGAAGTATATTGTTAACCTATAATTTCAATTCAATGTACGTGTAAATGAGGAATATTATAAAATGCAACATTGCACAGGACAACCAAAAACATGTAATGACATAACCAAATTGTTAGTAACTTTTTTACTACCAACAAAAATATCACCCTAACACTACACATAACCAAAAAATGCAATGACATAACCGAATTTTTAGTAACTTTTTTACTAGGGATTTTCAGAAAAAGTGCTGCCAACTATTTTTGACTTTCTGATCTCACTGTAAAATGCAACATTGCAATGCACATAACCAAAAAAAAAATGCAATGACATAACCAAATTGTTGGTAACTTTTTACTACCAACAAAAATGTCACCCTAACAAAGCCTACTGCGGCGGAAATAAAACATGAGCAGAGTTTACATGAGAACTGCGTTAATGAAAAATTTCCTTGATTGATGATGATTGGCCGATAGTTCTTAACATCATCATTACTTCCTGATTTCAACACGGGCGTAGCTCTGCACCAGCGGCGGCTCGTGGATTTCCGTAGGGACAGAAAAGACATAGATGTCGCTCGTGCCGCACTACTTACTCTTATAGAGGAAGCAAATATTTCGTTGCTGTTTCGCTCAAATTTTCTTCCGTTGCCCCACCACCGAACATTCACGAGCCGCCACTGATTTACACTTCTTCCATCTTTTAGGAAATACACAGTCACGGCTCGGGTTTTTTTTTGGTACGGCCGAGGTAGCAGAGGTGGTAATACAGATCTCTGCAACCGACCCTAAATTTTGAAAATTCTTGGTGCAAAATATTCTACGGATAGAATAGATGTCGTTGCACTTAAAAAATAAAACTTGATTTTCAATTGTTTTTCGTTTTTTTGAGAATAACTTTTGAACGCATCATCAAATTTTTAAAATTCTTCGAAAAAAATGTTGTACCAATCAAATAGACATTGGTATGCGCAAAAAAAATTTAATTTGACTCTCAATTGTTTTTTGTTTTTTGTGAATAACTTTTGAATGCATCATCAAATTTTGAAAATTCTTGGTGCAAAATATTGTACGGATAGAATAGATGTCGCTGCGCTTAAAAAATAAAACTTGATTTTCAACTGTTTTTCTTATTCACAAAATTTTGAAAATTTTAGACGAAAAATGTTGTACGAATCAAATAGATTCGGTACGCGCAAAAAAATAAATTTGACTTCAATTGTTTTTCTTTTTTTCTAATAATATATTTAAAACGAGTCAACAAATTTTGAAATTTTTTTGGCGAAAAATGTTGTACTAACCGAATAGATTTGGTATGCGTAACAAAATAAATTTGACTTCAATTGTTTTTAATGTTTTTTAATAATATATTTTAAACGAGTCGACAAATTTTGAAAATTTTTGGTGAAAAATGTCGAACTAATCAAATAGACATCGATACGCTCTAATACTAAAACTTGACTCAATTGTTTTTCGTTTTTTTGGAGAATAACTTTTGAACGCATCACCAAATTTTGAAAACTCTTGGTGCAAAATGTTGTACGGATAGAATTGGTGTCGTTGCGCTTAAAAAAATTAAACTTGACTTTGAATTGTTTTTCGTTTTTTGGCAATAACTCTTGAACGTGTCACTAAATTTTGAAAATTCTTGGTGAAAAATGTTGTACTAATCAAATAGATTCGGTACGTGCAAAAAAATAAATTTGACTTCAATTGTTTTTTGAGTTTTTTTGGTAATATCTCTTGAACGCGTCACTAAATTTTGAAAATTCTTGGTGAAAAATGTTGTACTAATCAAATAGATTCGGTACGTGCAAAAAAATAAATTTGACTTCAATTGTTTTTCGAGTTTTTGGCAATATCTCTTGAACGCGTCAATAAATTTTGAAAATTCTTGGTGAAAAATGTTGTACTAATCAAATAGATTCGGTACATGCAAAAAATAAATTTGACTTCAATTGTTTTTCGAGTTTTTTTGGTAATATCTTTTGAACGCGTCACCAAATTTGTCCAAAAATATCAAAATTAATAAAATAACAGTGCATTTATTATTTTCCATAAAAACAATTGCCATATTCTTAGAGGAAATAAAACGGCAACAGTGCAAACTCGACTTGGAGAAATTCAAAATGCATTCCACGGTTTGAAAAATTCAAAAAAATTAATTAATCAATGAATTTGTTCAAAAAATCTGAAAATTAATTAAATAACAGTACATGTATGATTACTCATTAAAACAATTGCCATGTCTTTGGAGAAAATAAAACGGCAACAATGCAAACTCGAACGGGGAAAACGCAAAATGCATTCGACGATTTGAAAAATTCTAAAAAATTAATTAATCAACGAATTTGTTCAAAAAATCTCAAAATTAATTAAATAACAGTGCATTAATGATTTTCCATTAAAACAATTGCCATGTCTTTGGAGAAAATAAAACGGCAACAATGTAAACTCGAACTGGGAAAACGCAAAATGCATTCGACGATTTGAAAAATTCTAAAAAATTAATTAATCAACGAATTTGTCTAAAAAATCTCAAAATTAATAAAATAACAGTGCATTAATGATTTCCCATTAAAACAATTGCAATATCTTTGGAGGAAATAAAACGGCAACAATGTAAACTCGAACGGGGAAAACGCAAAATGCATTCCGCGATTTGAAAAATTCTAAAAAATTAATTAAACAACGAATTTGTTCAAAAAATCTCAACAGTGCATTTATGATTACCCATTAAAACAATTGCTATGTCTTTGGAGAAAATAAAACGGCAACAATGCAAACTCGAACTGGGAAAACACAAAATGCATTCGACGATTTGAAAAATTCTAAAAAATTAATTAAACAACGAATTTGTTCAAAAAATCTCAACAGTATATTTATGATTACCCATAAAAACAATTGCCATGTCTTTGGAGGAAATAAAATGGCAACAATGTAAACTCGAATTGGGAAAAGTAAAAACAAATCCAAATTTTGGTTGAAAAATTTTATTCACAAAATCAACAATTTACTCATCACAAGTTTTGATGAGCGGATGCACGACCATGTTGGGACCTAGGCAACCAGCAGTGTTGGCTATGAAGTCGTGGAAGTTGGACTCGATGGCCCACATCAGCCTCTTGTATCCGGGGACGACCTGCGTGGGCAGTCTGCACTCGTTTCCGGTCTGGACCTTGATGAAGTTGTCCATTTTGAAGCAGTTTTCGGAATTCCAGATGTAGACGTCGGATTCACCTTTGAACCTGAAGAAGACACCGGCGCCGTTGTCCGTGCCCAAGTAGACGATCTTCACGCCCTGGGGTTTGACGCCGACTTCGACGACCGCTCCGGCGGCTTGTCCTTTTTGCAGGAATTCGGTTTTGATGGAGTAAAGTCTCGGGGATGAGAGGTAGGAGAAGAAGATGGAGTTTCCGCAGGATTTGCGCACCATGACCATGTAGAGGACGTCTTTTTGGGTGTTGGTGCACGCGTGCGGGAGGACCACGCGGTAGCCTTTGCCGGCGAAGACGTCGTAGACGATGATGGATCCGGAGCCGGCGTCGGCGATGTAGATGAAGGCGCGGCCGTCCTCGGCGTAGTCGGCCACCAGGTATTGCAGCCTGCTCTCCGCGCAGACCAGCTGCGAGAGGTCGATGTTTTTAACGACCTGCCCCGTCCTCATGTCGATGCCGATGATCTTCGGCGGGCATCTGCGGACCGGTTGTTCGAGGGTGTTGGCGATGCCTACGTCCAGGACCCAGAGGATGTTCATCTGATCCAGGTAGATGTCGACTGCGGACTGCAGGGCTTCGCAGTTGCCTTCCTCTTGCATGGGCCAGCAAGGGAACGGGGTGAGCGAGGCCTGGCATCCTTTGGTCTTCAGGGAGAACTTCGCTAGGGTGAAGGGGACTCCGTGCTTGTACCTGGGCAGGGCCACGATGGCGTCGTCTTTGTAGATCTGCATCCTGGTCGCGATCACATTTTTGGGGACGTAACGACCCGAAGAAATGTAAATGCTCTTCGTGCTGTCGCAGGGGAAGTTCATGTTGAGGCCGTTGAGTTTGTAGCTCAGGTCGGGAAGCAAGCAGTCGCATCCCGCTTGAGCGGATGCCACGAGCATCGCGGCTATTGATACCAGTTTGAGCGCCATGTTTGGATACCTACGTGAGGAATGTTGATTAAGTTAACGTATAACAATAGTGATGATCTATGCGTGAGCCAATTCATCTTGGTCTGCGTGTTTGAGTTATTTGTGTAACAAACGTAAATTACTATAATTCCGCAACCAAATTATCCAACTGTTGATATTTTCATTGATCATCAGGTAGGCCCATCTCTCATCTCACTTAAGAACTACGGCTTAGATCTCTCCACTGACACGAGATGGACCCGCCTGATGTAACCAAACGTCGTGATCCAGGTTCCATCAAGATTCACAAAAGTTTGTATAATTCGATGATGACAGCTGTCACTTCAACAATACACTCCGAAAAGATAATGAATAATATTAATAAGGCTCCATTTAGATTCACAAAAGTTTGTGTAATTTGATGATCACAACTGTCACTATACACTTGGCACAAAAATATGTTTTTTGTTATTAAAATATTACGTGAAGGGATATTTACCTGTACTCTGTGATTCAACGGAGAATTCTGTATGGTCTTCGGACACTGCCTGGACCTTTTTATATCCATTTTTGGTTTAGTTTTGTTATCAATTATTCAACGTACGGTTGTATAAAAAAAACATGGCCGGTCAACGTAAACACGACCATGAAAGTGAACTTTATGAAGAGTCAGCTTGTGTGGATTTAACGAATGTCAGGTGTGACTGAATACGCAAATATCAGCAGCAATAACCGTTTGTTATCAGAAATGTATTTATTTTTTCGTTTAACCGCTACGTTTCTAAATTTGCCAACTGTCAGATAGCTGACATTTTATAACGCCAATCAATTTTTCTCGTTCTACGGGATTCTAAAAGAATATACACTTCCATGGTCTACGCTGATTATTAGAAAAGTTGATTTAACCGATTTTCAACATTGTCGAGTTTTCTTTGCGAACGCGCCGCGGGCTTAAAATTGACACCTGTTCTTGCGCAAATGCTTTTTCTGAAGGGTATTAACGACATCTTCACAGTGGCTTGTAAAAACCCCGAATCGAACCAGTGGTTTCTTCAGGAAATTATTTCAAAGCCAATTTTTGAGCAAAAGTAAGAAAAAATTAAAAATCGCCAACTTTAATTGAATCCGACTAATTAGCACACAAGGAACACGGATTTGAAAACCGCGTTCGATTTGGATTATTCGTTTAGCCGCTACGGTCGTTTTAATTATTAAATTTTTTCAAAACTTCACGCTCTGTTTACATTAAATTATTCCAAAATTTAGGAATGAAGTGTTAATAATTTTTACAGAAACGTAAATTTGCATTTATTTTAAGCAAATTTGAGAAGTTTTAAGCCGATGGCAATTGTTTTTATATTTTTTCCAAGTCACTAAAATTATTACATTTTTTCAAAACTTCACGCTCCGTTCTCATTAAATTATTCCAAAATTTAGGGAAAAAGTTTTAATAATTTTTACAGAAACGTAAATTTGCATTCATCTTAAGCAAATTTGAGAAGTTTCAAGTCGATGGTAATTGTTTTTATATTTTTTCCAAGTCACTAAAATTATTACATTTTTTCAAAACTCCACGCTCTGTTCGCATTAAATTATTCCAAAATTTAGGGATGAAGTGTTAATAATTTTTACAGAAACGTAAATTTGCATTCATTTGAAGCAAATTTGAGAAGTTTCAAGTCGGTGGCAATTGTTTTTAAATTTTTTCCAAGTCACTAAAATTATTACATTTTTTCAAAACTCCACGCTCTGTTCGCATTAAATTATTCCAAAATTAAGGGATGAAGTGTTAATAATTTTTACAGAAACTTGAATTTGCATTCATTTTAAGCAAATTTGAGAAGTTTCAAGTCGGTGGCAATTGTTTTTATATTTTTTCCAAGTCATTAAAATTATTACATTTTTTCAAAACTCCACGCTCTGTTCGCATTAAATTATTCCAAAATTTAGGAATGAAGTGTTGATAATTTTTACAGAAACGTAAATTTGCATTCATTTTAAGCAAATTTGAGAAGTTTCAAGTCGGTGGCAATTGTTTTTATATTTTTTCCAAGTCACTAAAATTATTACATTTTTTCCAAACTTCACGCTCTGTTCGCATTAAATTATTCCAAAATTTAGGGATGAAGTGTTAATAATTTTTACAGAAACTTGAATTTGCATTCATTTAAGCAAATTTGGGAAGTTTCAAGTCGGTGGCAATTGTTTTTATATTTTTTCCAAGTCACTAAAATTATTACATTTTTTCAAAACTCCACGCTCTGTTCGCATTAAATTATTCCAAAATTTAGGAATGAAGTGTTGATAATTTTTACAGAAACGTAAATTTGCATTCATTTTAAGCAAATTTGAGAAGTTTCAAGTCGGTGGCAATTGTTTTTATATTTTTTCCAAGTCACTAAAATTATTACATTTTTTCAAAACTCCGCGCTCTGTTCGCATTAAATTATTCCAAAATTAAGGGATGAAGTGTTAATAATTTTTACAGAAACTTGAATTTGCATTCATTTTAAGCAAATTTGAGAAGTTTCAAGTCGGTGGCAATTGTTTTTATATTTTTTCCAAGTCACTAAAATTATTACATTTTTTCCAAACTTCACGCTCTGTTCGCATTAAATTATTCCAAAATTTAGGGATGAAGTGTTAATAATTTTTACAGAAACGTAAATTTGCATTCATTTTAAGCAAATTTGAGAAGTTTCAAGTCGGTGGCAATTGTTTTTATATTTTTTCCAAGTCACTAAAATTATTACATTTTTTCAAAACTCCACGCTCTGTTCGCATTAAATTATTCCAAAATTTAGGGATGAAGTGTTAATAATTTTTACAGAAACGTAAATTTGCATTCATTTTAAGCAAATTTGAGAAGTTTCAAGTCGGTGGCAATTGTTTTTATATTTTTTCCAAGTCACTAAAATTATTACATTTTTTCAAAACTCCACGCTCTGTTCGCATTAAATTATTCCAAAATTAAGGGATGAAGTGTTAATAATTTTTACAGAAACTTGAATTTGCATTCATTTTAAGCAAATTTGAGAAGTTTCAAGTCGGTGGCAATTGTTTTTATATTTTTTCCAAGTCATTAAAATTATTACATTTTTTCAAAACTCCACGCTCTGTTCGCATTAAATTATTCCAAAATTTAGGGATGAAGTGTTAATAATTTTTACAGAAACGTAAATTTGCGTTTATTTTAAGCAAATTTAAGAAGTTTCAAGTCGGTGGCAATTGTTTTTATATTTTTTCCAAGTCATTAAAATTATTACATTTTTTCCAAACTTCACGCTCTGTTCGCATTAAATTATTCCAAAATTTAGGGATGAAGTGTTAATAATTTTTACAGAAACGTAAATTTGCATTCATCTTAAGCAAATTTGAGAAGTTTCAAGTCGATGGCAATTGTTTTTATATTTTTTCCAAGTCACTAAAATTATTACATTTTTTCCAAACTTCACGCTCTGTTCGCATTAAATTATTCCAAAATTTAGGGATGAAGTGTTAATAATTTTTACAGAAACGTAAATTTGCATTCATCTTAAGCAAATTTGAGAAGTTTCAAGTCGATGGCAATTGTTTTTATATTTTTTCCAAGTCACTAAAATTATTACATTTTTTCCAAACTTCACGCTCTGTTCGCATTAAATTATTCCAAAATTTAGGGATGAAGTGTTAATAATTTTTACAGAAACGTAAATTTGCATTCATTTTAAGCAAATTTGAGAAGTTTCAAGTCGGTGGCAATTGTTTTTATATTTTTTCCAAGTCACTAAAATTATTACATTTTTTCAAAACTCCACGCTCTGTTCGCATTAAATTATTCCAAAATTAAGGGATGAAGTGTTAATAATTTTTACAGAAACTTGAATTTGCATTCATTTTAAGCAAATTTGAGAAGTTTCAAGTCGGTGGCAATTGTTTTTATATTTTTTCCAAGTCATTAAAATTATTACATTTTTTCAAAACTCCACGCTCTGTTCGCATTAAATTATTCCAAAATTTAGGGATGAAGTGTTAATAATTTTTACAGAAACGTAAATTTGCGTTTATTTTAAGCAAATTTAAGAAGTTTCAAGTCGGTGGCAATTGTTTTTATATTTTTTCCAAGTCATTAAAATTATTACATTTTTTCAAAACTCCACGCTCTGTTCGCATTAAATTATTCCAAAATTAAGGGATGAAGTGTTAATAATTTTTACAGAAACTTGAATTTGCATTCACTTAAGCAAATTTGGGAAGTTTCAAGTCGGTGGCAATTGTTTTTACATTTTTTCCAAGTCACTAAAATTATTACATTTTTTCAAAACTCCACGCTCTGTTCGCATTAAATTATTCCAAAATTTAGGGATGAAGTGTTAATAATTTTTACAGAAACGTAAATTTGCGTTTATTTTAAGCAAATTTAAGAAGTTTCAAGTCGGTGGCAATTGTTTTTAAATTTTTTCCAAGTCACTAAAATTATTACATTTTTTCAAAACTCCACGCTCTGTTCGCATTAAATTATTCCAAAATTTAGGAATGAAGTGTTGATAATTTTTACAGAAACGTAAATTTGCATTCATTTGAAGCAAATTTGAGAAGTTTCAAGTCGGTGGCAATTGTTTTTATATTTTTTCCAAGTCACTAAAATTATTACATTTTTTCAAAACTCCGCGCTCTGTTCACATTAAATTATTCCCAAATTTAGGGATGAAGTGTTAATAATTTTTACAGAAACGTAAATTTGCATTCATTTGAAGCAAATTTGAGAAGTTTCAAGTCGGTGGCAATTGTTTTTAAATTTTTTCCAAGTCACTAAAATTATTACATTTTTTCAAAACTCCACGCTCTGTTCGCATTAAATTATTCCAAAATTTAGGAATGAAGTGTTGATAATTTTTACAGAAACGTAAATTTGCATTCATTTTAAGCAAATTTGAGAAGTTTCAAGTCGGTGGCAATTGTTTTTATATTTTTTCCAAGTCACTAAAATTATTACATTTTTTCCAAACTTCACGCTCTGTTCGCATTAAATTATTCCAAAATTTAGGGATGAAGTGTTAATAATTTTTCCAGAAACGTAAATTTGCATTCATTTTAAGCAAATTTGAGAAGTTTCAAGTCGGTGGCAATTGTTTTTATATTTTTTCCAAGTCACTAAAATTATTACATTTTTTCAAAACTCCACGCTCTGTTCGCATTAAATTATTCCAAAATTTAGGAATGAAGTGTTGATAATTTTTACAGAAACGTAAATTTGCATTCATTTTAAGCAAATTTAAGAAGTTTCAAGTCGGTGGCAATTGTTTTTATATTTTTTCCAAGTCACTAAAATTATTACATTTTTTCAAAACTCCACGCTCTGTTCGCATTAAATTATTCCAAAATTTAGGAATGAAGTGTTGATAATTTTTACAGAAACGTAAATTTGCATTCATTTTAAGCAAATTTAAGAAGTTTCAAGTCGGTGGCAATTGTTTTTATATTTTTTCCAAGTCACTAAAATTATTACATTTTTTCCAAACTTCACGCTCTGTTCGCATTAAATTATTCCAAAATTTAGGGATGAAGTGTTAATAATTTTTACAGAAACGTAAATTTGCATTCATTTTAAGCAAATTTGAGAAGTTTCAAGTCGGTGGCAATTGTTTTTATATTTTTTCCAAGTCACTAAAATTATTACATTTTTTCAAAACTCCACGCTCTGTTCGCATTAAATTATTCCAAAATTTAGGAATGAAGTGTTAATAATTTTTACAGAAACGTAAATTTGCATTCATTTTAAGCAAATTTGAGAAGTTTCAAGTCGGTGGCAATTGTTTTTATATTTTTTCCAAGTCACTAAAATTATTACATTTTTTCAAAACTCCACGCTCTGTTCGCATTAAATTATTCCAAAATTAAGGGATGAAGTGTTAATAATTTTTACAGAAACTTGAATTTGCATTCATTTAAGCAAATTTGGGAAGTTTCAAGTCGGTGGCAATTGTTTTTATATTTTTTCCAAGTCACTAAAATTATTACATTTTTTCAAAACTCCACGCTCTGTTCGCATTAAATTATTCCAAAATTTAGGAATGAAGTGTTGATAATTTTTACAGAAACGTAAATTTGCATTCATTTTAAGCAAATTTAAGAAGTTTCAAGTCGGTGGCAATTGTTTTTATATTTTTTCCAAGTCACTAAAATTATTACATTTTTTCCAAACTTCACGCTCTGTTCGCATTAAATTATTCCAAAATTTAGGGATGAAGTGTAAACAATTTTTACAGAAACGTAAATTTGCATTCATTTTAAGCAAATTTGAGAAGTTTCAAGTCGGTGGCAATTGTTTTTATATTTTTTCCAAGTCATTAAAATTATTACATTTTTTCAAAACTCCACGCTCTGTTCGCATTAAATTATTCCAAAATTAAGGGATGAAGTGTAAATAATTTTTACAGAAACGTAAATTTGCATTCATTTGAAGCAAATTTGAGAAGTTTCAAGTCGGTGGCAATTGTTTTTATATTTTTTCCAAGTCACTAAAATTATTACATTTTTTCAAAACTCCACGCTCTGTTCGCATTAAATTATTCCAAAATTTAGGGATGAAGTGTTAATAATTTTTACAGAAACGTAAATTTGCATTCATTTGAAGCAAATTTGAGAAGTTTCAAGTCGGTGGCAATTGTTTTTATATTTTTTCCAAGTCATTAAAATTATTACATTTTTTCAAAACTCCACGCTCTGTTCGCATTAAATTATTCCAAAATTAAGGGATGAAGTGTAAATAATTTTTACAGAAACGTAAATTTGCATTCATTTTAAGCAAATTTGAGAAGTTTCAAGTCGGTGGCAATTGTTTTTACATTTTTTCCAAGTCACTAAAATTATTACATTTTTTCAAAACTCCACGCTCTGTTCGCATTAAATTATTCCAAAATTTAGGGATGAAGTGTTAATAATTTTTACAGAAACGTAAATTTGCATTCATTTGAAGCAAATTTGAGAAGTTTCAAGTCGGTGGCAATTGTTTTTATATTTTTTCCAAGTCACTAAAATTATTACATTTTTTCAAAACTCCACGCTCTGTTCGCATTAAATTATTCCAAAATTTAGGAATGAAGTGTTGATAATTTTTACAGAAACGTAAATTTGCATTCATTTTAAGCAAATTTAAGAAGTTTCAAGTCGGTGGCAATTGTTTTTATATTTTTTCCAAGTCACTAAAATTATTACATTTTTTCCAAACTTCACGCTCTGTTCGCATTAAATTATTCCAAAATTTAGGGATGAAGTGTTAATAATTTTTACAGAAACGTAAATTTGCATTCATTTTAAGCAAATTTGAGAAGTTTCAAGTCGGTGGCAATTGTTTTTATATTTTTTCCAAGTCACTAAAATTATTACATTTTTTCAAAACTCCACGCTCTGTTCGCATTAAATTATTCCAAAATTAAGGGATGAAGTGTTAATAATTTTTACAGAAACTTGAATTTGCATTCATTTAAGCAAATTTGGGAAGTTTCAAGTCGGTGGCAATTGTTTTTATATTTTTTCCAAGTCATTAAAATTATTACATTTTTTCAAAACTCCACGCTCTGTTCGCATTAAATTATTCCAAAATTTAGGGATGAAGTGTTAATAATTTTTACAGAAACGTAAATTTGCGTTTATTTTAAGCAAATTTAAGAAGTTTCAAGTCGGTGGCAATTGTTTTTATATTTTTTCCAAGTCATTAAAATTATTACATTTTTTCAAAACTCCACGCTCTGTTCGCATTAAATTATTCCAAAATTTAGGAATGAAGTGTTAATAATTTTTACAGAAACTTGAATTTGCATTCACTTAAGCAAATTTGGGAAGTTTCAAGTCGGTGGCAATTGTTTTTACATTTTTTCCAAGTCACTAAAATTATTACATTTTTTCAAAACTCCACGCTCTGTTCGCATTAAATTATTCCAAAATTTAGGGATGAAGTGTTAATAATTTTTACAGAAACGTAAATTTGCGTTTATTTTAAGCAAATTTAAGAAGTTTCAAGTCGGTGGCAATTGTTTTTAAATTTTTTCCAAGTCACTAAAATTATTACATTTTTTCAAAACTCCACGCTCTGTTCGCATTAAATTATTCCAAAATTTAGGAATGAAGTGTTAATAATTTTTACAGAAACTTGAATTTGCATTCACTTAAGCAAATTTGGGAAGTTTCAAGTCGGTGGCAATTGTTTTTACATTTTTTCCAAGTCACTAAAATTATTACATTTTTTCAAAACTCCACGCTCTGTTCGCATTAAATTATTCCAAAATTTAGGAATGAAGTGTTGATAATTTTTACAGAAACGTAAATTTGCATTCATTTGAAGCAAATTTGAGAAGTTTCAAGTCGGTGGCAATTGTTTTTATATTTTTTCCAAGTCACTAAAATTATTACATTTTTTCAAAACTCCGCGCTCTGTTCACATTAAATTATTCCCAAATTTAGGGATGAAGTGTTAATAATTTTTACAGAAACGTAAATTTGCATTCATTTGAAGCAAATTTGAGAAGTTTCAAGTCGGTGGCAATTGTTTTTAAATTTTTTCCAAGTCACTAAAATTATTACATTTTTTCCAAACTTCACGCTCTGTTCGCATTAAATTATTCCAAAATTTAGGGATGAAGTGTTAATAATTTTTACAGAAACGTAAATTTGCATTCATTTTAAGCAAATTTGAGAAGTTTCAAGTCGGTGGCAATTGTTTTTATATTTTTTCCAAGTCACTAAAATTATTACATTTTTTCAAAACTCCACGCTCTGTTCGCATTAAATTATTCCAAAATTAAGGGATGAAGTGTTAATAATTTTTACAGAAACTTGAATTTGCATTCATTTAAGCAAATTTGGGAAGTTTCAAGTCGGTGGCAATTGTTTTTATATTTTTTCCAAGTCACTAAAATTATTACATTTTTTCAAAACTCCACGCTCTGTTCGCATTAAATTATTCCAAAATTTAGGAATGAAGTGTTGATAATTTTTACAGAAACGTAAATTTGCATTCATTTTAAGCAAATTTAAGAAGTTTCAAGTCGGTGGCAATTGTTTTTATATTTTTTCCAAGTCACTAAAATTATTACATTTTTTCCAAACTTCACGCTCTGTTCGCATTAAATTATTCCAAAATTTAGGGATGAAGTGTTAATAATTTTTACAGAAACGTAAATTTGCATTCATTTTAAGCAAATTTGAGAAGTTTCAAGTCGGTGGCAATTGTTTTTATATTTTTTCCAAGTCACTAAAATTATTACATTTTTTCAAAACTCCACGCTCTGTTCGCATTAAATTATTCCAAAATTTAGGGATGAAGTGTTAATAATTTTTACAGAAACGTAAATTTGCATTCATTTTAAGCAAATTTGAGAAGTTTCAAGTCGGTGGCAATTGTTTTTATATTTTTTCCAAGTCACTAAAATTATTACATTTTTTCAAAACTCCACGCTCTGTTCGCATTAAATTATTCCAAAATTAAGGGATGAAGTGTTAATAATTTTTACAGAAACTTGAATTTGCATTCATTTAAGCAAATTTGGGAAGTTTCAAGTCGGTGGCAATTGTTTTTATATTTTTTCCAAGTCACTAAAATTATTACATTTTTTCAAAACTCCACGCTCTGTTCGCATTAAATTATTCCAAAATTTAGGAATGAAGTGTTGATAATTTTTACAGAAACGTAAATTTGCATTCATTTTAAGCAAATTTAAGAAGTTTCAAGTCGGTGGCAATTGTTTTTATATTTTTTCCAAGTCACTAAAATTATTACATTTTTTCCAAACTTCACGCTCTGTTCGCATTAAATTATTCCAAAATTTAGGGATGAAGTGTAAACAATTTTTACAGAAACGTAAATTTGCATTCATTTTAAGCAAATTTGAGAAGTTTCAAGTCGGTGGCAATTGTTTTTATATTTTTTCCAAGTCACTAAAATTATTACATTTTTTCAAAACTCCGCGCTCTGTTCACATTAAATTATTCCCAAATTTAGGGATGAAGTGTTAATAATTTTTACAGAAACGTAAATTTGCATTCATTTGAAGCAAATTTGAGAAGTTTCAAGTCGGTGGCAATTGTTTTTATATTTTTTCCAAGTCACTAAAATTATTACATTTTTTCCAAACTTCACGCTCTGTTCGCATTAAATTATTCCAAAATTTAGGAATGAAGTGTTGATAATTTTTACAGAAACGTAAATTTGCATTCATTTTAAGCAAATTTAAGAAGTTTCAAGTCGGTGGCAATTGTTTTTATATTTTTGCCAAGTCACTAAAATTATTACATTTTTTCCAAACTTCACGCTCTGTTCGCATTAAATTATTCCAAAATTTAGGGATGAAGTGTAAACAATTTTTACAGAAACGTAAATTTGCATTCATTTTAAGCAAATTTGAGAAGTTTCAAGTCGGTGGCAATTGTTTTTATATTTTTTCCAAGTCATTAAAATTATTACATTTTTTCAAAACTCCACGCTCTGTTCGCATTAAATTATTCCAAAATTAAGGGATGAAGTGTAAATAATTTTTACAGAAACGTAAATTTGCATTCATTTTAAGCAAATTTGAGAAGTTTCAAGTCGGTGGCAATTGTTTTTATATTTTTTCCAAGTCACTAAAATTATTACATTTTTTTAAAACTCCACGCTCTGTTCGCATTAAATTATTCCAAAATTAAGGGATGAAGTGTTAATAATTTTTACAGAAACTTGAATTTGCATTCATTTAAGCAAATTTGGGCAGTTTCAAGTCGGTGGCAATTGTTTTTATATTTTTTCCAAGTCACTAAAATTATTACATTTTTTCAAAACTCCACGCTCTGTTCGCATTAAATTATTCCAAAATTTAGGAATGAAGTGTTGATAATTTTTACAGAAACGTAAATTTGCATTCATTTTAAGCAAATTTAAGAAGTTTCAAGTCGGTGGCAATTGTTTTTATATTTTTTCCAAGTCACTAAAATTATTACATTTTTTCAAAACTCCACGCTCTGTTCGCATTAAATTATTCCAAAATTAAGGGATGAAGTGTTAATAATTTTTACAGAAACTTGAATTTGCATTCACTTAAGCAAATTTGGGAAGTTTCAAGTCGGTGGCAATTGTTTTTATATTTTTTCCAAGTCACTAAAATTATTACATTTTTTCAAAACTCCGCGCTCTGTTCACATTAAATTATTCCCAAATTTAGGGATGAAGTGTTAATAATTTTTACAGAAACGTAAATTTGCATTCATTTGAAGCAAATTTGAGAAGTTTCAAGTCGGTGGCAATTGTTTTTATATTTTTTTCAAGTCACTAAAATTATTAAATTTTTTCAAAACTCCGCGCTCTGTTCACATTAAATTATTCCCAAATTTAGGGATGAAGTGTTAATAATTTTTACAGAAACGTAAATTTGCATTCATTTGAAGCAAATTTGAGAAGTTTCAAGTCGGTGGCAATTGTTTTTACATTTTTTCCAAGTCACTAAAATTATTACATTTTTTCAAAACTCCACGCTCTGTTCGCATTAAATTATTCCAAAATTTAGGAATGAAATGTTGATAATTTTTACAGAAACGTAAATTTGCATTCATTTTAAGCAAATTTAAGAAGTTTCAAGTCGGTGGCAATTGTTTTTATATTTTTTCCAAGTCACTAAAATTATCACATTTTTTCAAAACTTCACGCTCTGTTCGCATTAAATTATTCCAAAATTTAGAGATGAAGTGTTAATAATTTTTACAGAAACGTAAATTTGCATTCATTTGAAGCAAATTTGAGAAGTTTCAAGTCGTTGGCAATTGTTTTTATATTTTTTCCAAGTCACTAAAATTATTAAATTTTTTCAAAACTCCACGCTCTGTTCGCATTAAATTATTCAAAAATTTAGGGATGAAGTGTTGATAATTTTTACAGAAACTTGAATTTGCATTCATTTTAAGCAAATTTGAGAAGTTTCAAGTCGATTTTAATATTTTTTTCAAGTCAATAAAATTATTACATTTTTTCATTCTAAAAATTAATACGAATTTTGTTTCATCGATATTATTAGAGATAATGGTGAATTTCTTAACTTTAGTTAATAACACCAGCAATTATCTAATTATGGGGATTTTTGCAAAGCAGTTCTTTTGTTTTAAAATTCCGTAATAACACTTATTAGTGGCGGCATTGTTCCGGATAAAATCGTTCGTTGCAGAATGGATAAAATTCTGTTGCTACTATTACAGGAAATTATCTGCCCTCGATGTCTAATTACCAACCACGTAATATTCGCCAGATTTAGCAAATGCTTGCACGGATGGGAGCGGCGCGGCGCCCCTGTTCCAATTATTTGATTTATCGTGATACCGACAGCCTTTAAATCAAATGTCGACAGCTCACGAAATTGCCGTTATTTAACTTCTCCGCTTTTTGTTTATTTTTTATTAATCAGAGCTCATTCGACCTGAATGATATAATCTTGAGGAATACACCGTAAACTCGTCGATAAAGGGACGCTGACTTGTGTGTGTGCGCGCTGTATCTCAAAAACTAATAGAGCAATTGATATGAAACTTTGAACATATATCTTATTTGATAATCCGAAGAACTGAAATGCTTTTGGTAAAATTTCGTACACTGGAAGTGGGTGTTTACCTTAACTGTTTTTTGTTTTTTGCCAATATTTTCTTAAATATAAAAAATATCACAAAAACATTTAAACAAAATTTGAAGACAACAAAGAAATGAACATCTTTTGCTCGAAAATATTTTTCATAAAATCATTTTTATTCGAGAAAAAAATTATTATTATTTTTTTAATTTTTGGTTTATAATTATAAAACGATAATATTTACAGCAAATTTATGTTAATAATAATTGTAGAGAATTCTAAAATAAACAACTTATAAAGAATAAGTTTTCTTCGAAATCCCTTTAGTTTTTGAGTAAATTGAGTTTTTTAATTTGCAGTATAATTTGTCCATCTTTCATAATTTTGACGTTTTAAACGTCAGTTTCATCCACTCGGTGTACATTTAAAATACGATTTAAATAGAAAATAAACCATAAATGGCCATGATACCATCAAGTCGGAGAAAGTAACATGATGGCCATATCATCATTTTTTCGACATTTCCCGAATTTGTTATTATTCAATTTCAAATAAAGGGACGCTGACATAATACCTCATAACACAAGAATGTAGGAGTGGTTTCTTGGGCACAACTAAAGTTATATTTTTATTTTAAGGTATTTTTCTGGAAAAACCATATTTGTAATTCAGCACGTACGCTATTATCAACAAAGGTGATTTTTTTACTTGTAACGAATTGGAATTGGCATTATCCTTGCTCCCCATGTATGAATACAGATATGAGAGACAACCGCGCCAGAACGGATTTACTTTCTAAAAGGCGTCACCCACCCAAACGATTAAATGTCACCTCAATGCGAAACAATGTACGATCGTACGCTGACAATTACAACATTTGTAATCATTTCTTACTTTATAGAATTTTTTTCTAATAACACGTATTGCCGCATTTACGAACCGGTTTAAGGAAGTATCGGTTCTGTGGGTAAAGTCATATAACCGTCAATATATCTGAAAATTCGTTGAAAATTCTCCTAATCTTCACCTCTTTTTTTAAAGATTTAATTTAATCGTTTTTAGGCGTTTCCGGTCGATTTAAGCACAATTTACGAAAAAAGTCAAAAGTATCTCGCTTCCTGGAAGTCCCACAATTTTTTTTTATAGACAAATATTGTTCAGAATGAGCTCTCAGACTTGAAAAAAACAAAAAAAAAATTTTGAAGAAAAATTTAATTTAACCGTTTTTTTAGGCGTTTACAGTCGATTTAAGCACTATTTACGAAAAACGTCAATTTGCGTATATCAGTTCCTGGAAGTATCACAAAAAAATTATAGACAAATTGTGTTCAGAATGAGTTCTTAGACTTGAAAAAAGAAAAAAAAAATTTTGAAGAAAAATTTAATTCAACCGTTTTTTTAGGCGTTTCCAGTCGATTTAATTAAGCACTATTTACAAAAAACGTCATTATTACTGGAAGTCCGACAGTTTCTTTTATAGACAAATAGTGTTCAGAATGAGCTCTCAGATTTGAAAAGAACAAAAAAATAAATTTGAAGAAAAATTTAATTCAACCGTTTTTTCGACGTTTCCAGTCGATTTAAGCACAATTTACAAAAAACGTCATTATTACTGGAAGTCCCACATTTTTTTTTATAGACAAATAGTGTTCAGAATGAGCTTTCAGACTTGAAAAAAATAAAAAAAAAATGAAGAAAAATTTAATTCAATGGTTTTTAGGCGTTTCCAGTCGATTTAAGCACTATTTACAAAAAACGTCATTATTACTGGAAGTCCCACAATTTTTTTTATAGACAAATAGAGTTCATAATGAGCTCTTAGACTTGAGAAAAATAAAAAAAAAAATTTAAGAAAAATTTAATTCAATCGATTTTTAGGAGTTTCCGGTCGATTTAGGCAATATTTACGAAAAAGCATTTCCCGTAAGATTCAATAATAAAGATATTTCTTCTATTCAGATATTGACAAAAAAATATTCTTTCACTGAAAAAGTACTCATTTAAATAATAATTAATAGGCAGCATGTAAACATAATTACAATATAAAATGTTACAAACGTTTTAATTATGCATTTATCATATTATGGTGTGCTATTGTTGTAATGAATAAAATTTTCCTTATACTTGCAACATCTTTTTTCTTCAATTTATTCGTGTCCTCATTTTCATTTCACCTTAACATTGCACAACTATTTTGACAGCTGCTGTTTTCCTATATTTTCCTTTTTTCGTTTCTCAGCGAATAGTACCATGAAATCAGAAATTCGAAAATATAGTTGGCAGAACATTTTCTGAAAATTCCTACAAATCATTCAAGTAAAATCAAAAATTATGTAGGCTGTACATATGACACATTAGCACATTCATACTTCATATTTAGAGTCGCTTTTAACTAAATGATGAAAATCAGGAAGAATAATATGACAACGTATCATTTATTTGGGCGGGAAATTGAAAAAATTTAAAATAAATACAATGAAAATCGATGGACTAGTTTTTAAGTTTATTAAATACGATTTTTTGTGTTTTAAAGGTAAATATTGTTTATTCATGTCCTCTTCTATGATACAACGAAAAACTATTTGAGATAAACAGTGTTTTGCGCAATTTAACTACCATCAAATGTTCTTCCTGGAAAAAAATTGTGGATTCAACACAAAGTTAGAACCACGCAACTTAAATAACATCATCAGTGTATATTGAGTTGTCTATTGCATGTATATCGTGTTGCCTATTACATATAGAATGAGATCAAAAAGTAGAAAATAGTTGACAGCAGCGACGGTTCGCGGGTTTTTTTCTGGTACGGCCGAGGAACAAGAGGTGGTAATACAGATAGGTAGGGTCAGTTGTAGAGACCGCATCTATCTGTATTACCACCTCTTGTTCCTCGGCCGTACTGGAAAAAACCTCGCGAACCGTCACTGGTTGACAGCCCTCAAAAAGTAAGGTAACTAACAAAAGTCCAGTGGAGTCACTAAGAATACGATGGAAGAACTTGAAATTTAAATCTTAAATATTATTCAATACAATAAATGAAAACCAATATTTTCAGTTCGAAAATTCAAAACAAGTAACCTCAAAAAAGAGCATGTCAACATAGACAAAGTGCGCATGCGCTGGCTAATTAAATGTAGCCAATATAATACTATTTGAATTATAATAAATAGGGATTTAAAAAAATTGTATTTACAACTATTTTCTATTTTTTTGATCTCACAGTATCTCATGTTGTCTCTTACATGTATATCGTGTTGCCTATTACAAGTATACTGTGTTGCTATTGTACGTATGTTGTGTTGTCTATTATTGTCAATTGAATGTAAATAAATTCCACAGAATTAAAAGGGCAAGAACTGGAATTAATTATTATGGACACAGGTTTTTTTTATAATATAATCATTATCACCTTCTATCAAAGATTTACCTATTGCTTTATTTAAAGTGCGAGTAAAACAATTTCTAGATGTCTTGTATTTATATGTAACATTTTAATTTTGTTTTCATTCATTTTTTGAAAAAGGGTATAGCGGAATAAGATGGTCAAAAGTGCCCCCAAATGAAATGGGCTGGGAGGTTAAAAATAATGTTTAGGATCATAAAAAAGTCGGATTCGAGAAAATTCGGGAAATTCGAATTTTGACAATATAAAATATCACTAAATAGCGATTTTTTCAGAGACGTTAAAAGGTGCACCTTTAGAAAAAATATATAATGGATGTCTATTGTTTCTTAATATGTGTGATTTTTTTCAGAATTTTCCGAGTGGTAGAACATGGCCAAAATAATTGAAACCCGCATTTTTGACTAATTTTAACCTTATTTATCACTTTCATTTTGTGGAATGTATTTTCAGAATGCATATTTTAACGTCTCTGAAATAATCGCAATTTACTGATATTTTATATTGTCAAGATTCGGATTTCCCGTCAAAAATTCCCGTTTTATAAAAATACATTAGATAATAATGTTATCTTAAGGTACTGATACCTACCGAAAGTCAAAAGTTAATTAGATGCACAGGAAAAATTAAAAAAAACACGTTTTTACTATAGCAAGGAATGGGAGGGGGTGGGGGGCTACTTTTTTGTTGAATCTGACTTTTTTTATGATCCTAAACATTATTTTTAACCTCCCAGCTCATTTGGTTTTGGGGCACTTTTGACCATCTTATTCCGCTATACCCTTTTTTTAAAATATTTTTCATAAAATCCATTTTATTCGAGAAAAAAAATTATTTTTTCATTTTTAATTTATAATTATGAAACGATAATAGTTGCAGCAAATTTATATTAATAATAATTGTAGAGAATGCCAAAGAATAAGTTTTTTTCGAAATCTCTTTAGTTTTTGAGTAAATTGAGTTTTTGAATTTGAAGTATAATTTTTCCATCTTTCATAATTTTGACGTTTTAAACGTCAGTCATGTGAGTCTACAAAACTCCCGATGTACATTTAAAATATGATTCAAATTAAAAATAAACCATGAAAGCGTAAATATAAATGATATTATCTAGTCGGAGAAAGTAACATGATGGCCACATCACCATTTTTTGTTGATGTAATTGTAATGTAATTGTATCTCGTCAAATGATTGCAATTTGTGTTAATATTACATTTTAAATCTGTGTTGATACTACATTTTCTTTAACTTGTGTAAAAATAATTATAATTTCTAGCACAAATAGATAATAATTATTTTTATTATGTATATCGTGTTGCCTATTGTATGTTGTGTTGTCTATTACATGTATATCGTGTTGCCTCTTGTACGTAGGTTGCGTTGTCTATTGCATGCATATAGTATTACCTATTATACGTATGTTGTGTTGTCTATTGCATGTATATTGTGTTGTCTATTACATACATATAGTGTTGCCTATTATACGTATGTTGTGTTGCCTATTGCATGTAACGGGCTTTCCAACCTTCTCTAGACGAAATATTGTGCCCACACTAAAAGATTCGAGAAAAATCTGTTGGTAGATTATTATAGATCGTGTCTGAGTGTATGTTCTAAAAGTATATTCATGTATACAGGGTCTTCCATTTTCTATTTACACACCAAAGTCATATTTTTGTAGACGGAACACACAGTATTTTGTTTAATATTTAGACAGACAACTTTAAAAGCAAAGGATCGTCAATTGTTTAGTTATGAAAGCTTATAAAAAAATAATTCAATGCCATAAATATATACAGGGTGTTGCATTAAAATAAAAAGAGAACATGTATATTTTTCGTTTTGTAACACCTTGTATAAATTAATCACAACATCGCTTCAAAATGATAAGTTAAAGTAATAAAACGATTTCTAACCAAATAAAAGAAATTGATTCTTTCAAAATGGTAAATGGCGGAGGTGTCTGGGTCTGTTTTGATATAAAAGAGTATATAACTAAGCAATTGAAGATTCACATCCTAGTACCTTACATCAATTTGTTGCCTTTAGAGTGGTCTATCTGAATATTAAAAAAAATACTGGGTGCTCTATTTAAAAAAATGCAACTTTGATGTGCACGTCAAAGCATGCACCTAGATACGATCTATGATAATCCATCAACCGATTTTTCTTACAGCTTCAGGCGTGGGCACAATCTTCCGAGGCAAACGGTTGCGACACCCTGAGTATTGGGTTGTCTATTGCATGCGTATTGGGTTGCGTATTACATGTATATATTTTTGTCTATTATGTGTACACTGTGTTGTCTTTTGCATGTATATTGTGTTGTCTATTACATGTATATATTGTTGTCTATTATGTGTACACTGTGTTTTCTTTTGCATGTATATTGTGTAGCCTATTGAATGTATATTGTGTTGTCTGTTACATGTCTGCCGTGCTGCCTGTTGCACGTATACTGCGTTGCCTATTGCATATAAATATATTGGGTTGTCTATTACATGTATACTGTGTTGCCTACGGCATGTATATTGTCTTGTCTATTGCTTGTGTGACGTGTTACCTGTTGCATGTATATTGTGTTGTCTATTGCATGTATACTGTGTTGCCTATGGCATATATATTGTGTTGTCTATTGCATGTGTGACGAGTTACCTGATGCATGTATATTGTGTTGTCTATTACATGTATACTGTGTTGCCTGTGGCATGCATATTGTGTTGTCTATTGCATGTGTGACGTGTTACCTGATGCATGTATATTGTGTTGTCTATTGCATGTATACTGTGTTGCCTATGGCATGTATATTGTGTTGTCTATTATATGTATACCGTAAGGTTACATTTGCACACGGACAAGATCGTGCACTCAGCATCTCCACCTACCTCTAGCAATACTAATATCAAGGTAGTGCGTTGATATTATGATTTTATAATTACATTAATTCATTATATTTTGTATATACACTGAATAAAATATATAAAACGTGCATGAATATATATCATTTGCATACCGGTTGTTAACATTAATCTTTTGTCGGGAAAAATCTGTAGAAAACGGTCGGATCTGCGAGATAATGGCACTCCTCGCATGGAATGCAAGACGTTTTACGTAATCGACGGTAATACTTTAATAGATTCAGCATTTTTCTAAATGAAATGCTTAATATTTCACCATTTAATAATAATTACATATTAGGTGCGAGGCTGTTGAATTACAACAAGACCGAACTTGTATTGATTTAATTGAATACGTTCAAACACTTTTACTTTATTTTGAATATATGAAAACCGTTATTTATTGACTATAATTTCGGCAATTCAATTTTCCAGTATCAAAAACTAGAGTAATTTAAATTGTATTTAAGAATTCAGTGTGCTTTATTTTTTATTTCGATTTTTAATTTACGAGTTATGACACCAAATTTATTATATAGTTTTTTAATTACTGGAAGTAAGTTAGTAACAAATCATGAAAAATGCTCTCCATTTTATAATATGTTGTTGTCCAAGCATTTTTTTAATAATTATTTATCTATTTATTTATTTATTATCTCTGTAGTTTCCGGAAAATTCGATGAATGAAATTATTTTAACTTTGTATTCGGTAGTTTGAAAAATTGTAAAAAGATAATCTTTGCTGGAATTAACTTCAAAATTTCAAAATCCATTTAGAACTAACCTATTATCAATATCTTGGCGAAACAATTGATATATTACAGCTGGTAACAAAATGGTAACACTCAAAACTCGCGTTGAAGAATCAAAAATTGCATTCGGCGGTTTGAAAAATTGTAAAAAAATCATCATTGCAGGAATTAGCTTCAAAATTTCAAAATCTATTTAGAACTAACCCAAGTTCAATATCTTGGCGAAATAATTGATATATTACAGCTGGAAACAAAATGGCAACACTCAAAACTCGCGTTGAAGAATCGAAAATTGCATTCGGCGGTTTGAAAAATTGTAAAAAATCATATTTTGCAGGAATTAGCTTTAAAATTTCAAAATCCCTTTACAACTAATCCAGGTTCAATATTTTGGCGAAACTATTGATATATTACAACGGGAAACAAAATGGCAACACTCAAAACACGCGTTGAAGAATCAAAAATTGCGTTCAGCGGTTTGAAAAATTGTAAAAAATCATATTTTGCAGGAATTAGCTTCAAAATTTCAAAATCCATTTAGAACTAACCCAAGTTCAATATCTTGGCAAAACAATTGATATATTACAGCTGGAAACAAAATGGCAACACTCAAAACTCGCGTTGAAGAATCAAAAATTGCGTTCAGCGGTTTGAAAAATTGTAAAAAAATCATCATTGCAGGAATTAGCTTCAAAATTTCAAAATCTATTTAGAACTAACCTATTATCAATATCTTGGCGAAACAATTGATATATTACAGCTGGTAACAAAATGGTAACACTCAAAACTCGCGTTGAAGAATCAAAAATTGCATTCGGCGGTTTGAAAAATTGTAAAAAAATCATCATTGCAGGAATTAGCTTCAAAATTTCAAAATCTATTTAGAACTAACCCAAGTTCAATATCTTGGCGAAATAATTGATATATTACAGCTGGAAACAAAATGGCAACACTCAAAACTCGCGTTGAAGAATCGAAAATTGCATTCGGCGGTTTGAAAAATTGTAAAAAATCATATTTTGCAGGAATTAGCTTTAAAATTTCAAAATCCCTTTACAACTAATCCAGGTTCAATATTTTGGCGAAACTATTGATATATTACAACGGGAAACAAAATGGCAACACTCAAAACACGCGTTGAAGAATCAAAAATTGCGTTCAGCGGTTTGAAAAATTGTAAAAAATCATATTTTGCAGGAATTAGCTTCAAAATTTCAAAATCCATTTAGAACTAACCCAAGTTCAATATCTTGGCAAAACAATTGATATATTACAGCTGGAAACAAAATGGCAACACTCAAAACTCGCGTTGAAGAATCAAAAATTGCGTTCAGCGGTTTGAAAAATTGTAAAAAATCATATTTTGCAGGAATTAGCTACAAAATTTCAAAATCCATTTAGAACTAACCCAAGTTTAATATCTTGGCGAAACAATTGATATATTAGAGCTGGAAACAAAATGGCAACACTCAAAACTCGCGTTGAAGAATCAAAAATTGCATTCGGCGGTTTGAAAAATTGTAAAAAAAATCTTTCCTGGAATTAGCTTCAATATTTCAAAATCTATATTTTTATCGAATAACCGTAGAAAAATCTTTTGTCAATTTAACTTAATCTATTTTTTAATGACATTATAGCTCTGCAAAGATTTTTTGTATTTGGAAAATATTTATATGCTGCAATTGAAAATTTGTAGTTTAGTTTCGAATGCAAAATGATTAAATCAAATATGACAAGAACTGTCCTAACTCAACGTAACACCTTGCAGTTTAATTAACATTCAGTTCATTTAAATTTAAGCATCCATCGGCAAGAAAACATACATTTGAATAAATTATGTTTTTCAATAATTTTCTCATTATGCAAAAAGAGTCGTAATCTTTGTTTTGAACGATTATAACATCTTACAGTGACTTTTTTCACTTTGTCTGTTACGAAGTACGAGAAAGTATTGTGATGGTGTTTTTTTTTTCAAAGTTTTTTTTTGCGGGTATATCCGTTTTGTGGTCCCTAGATGCCATTTCAACAATTTCTGGAAAAAAAAATTGTGTGTGTGTGCGCGCGCGTGTGTGTGTCTATGTGTGTGTCTGGTGTGTGTCTGGTGTGTGTCTGGTGTGTGTCTGGTGTGTGTCTGATGTGTGTCTGGTGTGTGTCTGGTGTGTGTCTGGTGTGTGTCTGGCTGTGTGTGTGTGTCTGGTGTGTCTGGTGTGTGTCTGGTGTGTGTCTGGTGTGTGTCTGGTGTGTGTCTGATGTGTGTCTGGTGTGTGTCTGGTGTGTGTCTGGTGTGTGTCTGGCTGTGTGTGTGTGTCTGTGTCTGTGCACGCTGTATCTCAAAAACTAATAGAGCAATTGATATGAAACTTTGAACATCCGTCTTATTTAATAATTTGAAGAACTGAAAAGCTTTTGGTAAAATTTCGTACACCGGAAGTGGGCGTTTACCTTAACTGTTTTTTGTTTTTTGCCAATATTTTCTTAAATATGAAAAATATCACAAAAACATTTAAACAAAATTTGAAGACAACAAAGAAATGAAAATCTTTTGCTTGAAAACATTTTTCATAAAATCATTTGTATTCGAGAAAAAAATGTATTAATTTTTATTTAATTTTTGATTTATAATTATGAAACGATAATAGTTACAGCAAATTTTTGTCAATAATAATTGTAGAGAATGCCAAAATGAACAACTTTTAAAGAATAAGTTTTTTCCGAAATCTCGTTAGTTTTTGAGTAAACCGAAGTTTTGAATTTGAAGTATAATTTTTCAATCTTTAAGAATTTTGACGTTTTAAACGTCAGTTTCATCCGAGTTTACGCTCGATGTACATTTAAAATATGATTTTAATTGAAAATAAAACATGCATGAAATATAAATGGCTATGATACCATCAAGTCGGAGAAAGTAACATGATAATAATAATCTTTGGGGCGTTTGTGAGAGTATAGTTTCCGGAAAGTTCGATGAATTAAATTATTTTAACTTCGTACATCGCAGTTATTTGTTTAATAAATCACTTTGTATAGTATAAAAATTAACGCACACTCGTGTTTGTTATTGTCGAGTGTGTTTATAAAATGCGGACTCGCACGGACACGACTTCGAAACAAAATCTCCGAATACCTGTCACGTGTGGCCTTTGAACCACTGTAAACATGCATCCGGTGTAGCTATATATACTCAATGGATGAACCCCAACGGCATGTCATTTGCGTTCCTTCAAAGAATAAGGTAAGTGAGAGCACATTAAAAAAAAAAATTAATAAATTCGAAATATCGCCTGAATTTATGAATATCGCCAACAACCAAGACTTAATTTGTAAAATTACGATCACTTTAAACATTCATACATTTACGCTATTTTTGACTTTATTTAATTCACACATTTAAAAAAAAATTAATAAATTCGAAATATCGCCTGAATTTGTGAATATCGCCAACAACCAAGACTTAATTTGTAAAATTACGATCACTTTAAATATTCATACATTTACGCTATTTTTGACTTTATTTAATTTACACATTTAAAAAAAAATTAATAAATTCGAAATATCGCCTGAATTTATGAATATCGCCAACAACCAAGACTTAATTTGTGAAATTACGATCACGTTAAATATTCATACATTTACGCTATTTTTGACTTTATTTAATTTACACATTTAAAAAAAAAATTAATAAATTCGAAATATCGCCTGAATTTATGAATATCGCCAACAACCAAGACTTAATTTGTGAAATTACGATCACGTTAAATATTAATACATTTACGCTATTTTTGACTTTATTTAATTTACACATTTAAAAAAATAATAATAAATTCGAAATATCGCCTGAATTTATGAATATCGCCAACAACCAAGACTTAATTTGTAAAATTACGATCACGTTAAATATTCATACATTTACGCTATTTTTTTAGTTTATTTAACTTATTAATTACATCTGGGGATTTATAATTAATATTTCCCATGCTGCATTCAAAATTGGATATTTTGTTTAAATCCAGACATGGTTTACATGGCTGGATTATAAGATAGGGCCCATCCTCCATCTAGAGCCCACCCTCCATCCTCTAATTTACAATTTAACTTTGTTTTCTAATGGTTCTGATCAATCAATATTTTTTCAACGAAATTTCCTTTAACCAAAAAAAAAAGTTTTGTTTCTTAAGTTAAAGGTAATACAGCGAGTAGTGGGTGGGCGCCGTTTCACAATCCAAGGAGTTAATAGAAACGAGGTTTTTATAGAATATCCACTTTGCAAGAGAAACTGATGCGAATGCAGATTTTGTGATTTTTGTCAAAAATCCTGTCTTGGGTTATATCGTTGGATTGTAGGATAGGGCCCGTCCACTGGGTTATATCGTTAGATTGAAGGATCGTGCCCACCCACCATCCTTGAGTGCAATTTACCACAACATACACTATTTTAGAACGATTCTTCCCCATTGATTTAACCTTCATTTTAATTTAGATTACTTTCTAGGAATTCCAAAATGATAGCAAAACTCATCATCCTCGCCGCTGGATTGCTGGCACTAACGAAGGCATCATGCGATACCGACCTGATGCGCCCAATCGAATGGTCTGGCGGTAATTTCGAATGGCCCTGCGAGGCCACCAAGAAAATCTACGTTTCCTCGGGAAAATACATCAGCAAAAACATCATCGCAACGCGCGGACAAGTCTACAAAGACGACGTGATCTTAGCCTTGCCCAGATACAAGCCAGGAGTGCCGGCAACCCTAGCGAAAGTATCCCTGAAGCAAAAAGGTTGCGAAGCAGTCATCCAACCGTTCCCCTGCTGGACTTCCCAGGAGGAAGGCAACTGCCAGGGATTGCAATCAGTGGTCGACATCTTCCTGGACGCACAGGACGTCCTCTGGGTCCTAGACGTGGGAGTCACCAACACCCTCGAGTGCCCGATCAGGCGCTGCCCCCCTAAAGTCGTGGCGATCTCCATGAAGACAGGAAAGCTTTTAAAAACCCTCGACTTGTCAGGACTGGTCGCGCAAGCCTCGCGTCTGCAATACGTGGCCGTTGAGTATTCCGCAGATGGCCGCCCTTTCGCCTACGTTTCCGACGCGGCCACGCGCTCCATCCTCGTCTTCGACATCGCCGGAAATAAGGGCTACCGCGTCATCCTCCCCAAAGCCGTGGTCGCCGGAATGAACCGCCGCGACGTCCTCTACATCGCGTTAATCCGCAAGGGATGCGGAAACAACTTCCTCGTCTTCACCTACTTATCATCAGGAAGGATGTTCCAGATCAGAACTGATTACCTCCGCTCGGGATCGACCGCTGGAAGGGTCCAAGACCTCGGTCCTAAAGCCAACAAACTGGTCATTCTGGGTACCGATTTGGGATCTGCGGTCTTCTTCAGGTACGAGGGACAGCCGGAGATTTACAGGTGGGACGCGAATACTCCTTTCTTGAAGGAAAACTTTACGGTGGTGTACAAGTCGCCTAACTGTTTGTTGGCCACGCAAGCCATGCCCGATCTGAAGAGGCAGCGCATCAGGGTGTTGGAGTCGAACTTCCCCGATTTCATCCAGAATACCGTTGGGTGTGGTGCCGTTCAACAGATCAACCTGATGTCTGGACGTTGCTCTTAAGCATACCTGTGATATTTTATAAATAAACAATCGAATGATCTCTAAATTATGCTTTTATTACTTCTTCATCATCTTCATTATCATCAAGATTTGCATACCTTCAACAACAATCGCTCAATCAGATGCTTTAACCGTTGCTTAATTACCTTCAAAATTCCAAAATCCATTCATGATAAATATATCTTTGAAATCCTGCTGAAATAATCGATGTACCCGTTGCGGAAACAAAATGGAGGAATTGAAGAAAATAAAATTGCGTTCAGCGAATGGAAAAATTGTAAAAAATTAATCGTCGCTGGAATTAGCGTGAAAATTCCAAAATCCATTCATGATGAATATATCTTTAAAATCCTGCTGAAATAATCGATGTACCCGTTGCGGAAACAAAATGGAGGAATTGAAGAAAATAAAATTGCGTTCAGCGAATGGAAAAATTGTAAAAAATTAATCGTCGCTGGAATTAGCGTGAAAATTCCAAAACCCATTCATGATGAATATATCTTTAAAATCCTGCTGAAATAATCGATGTACCCGTTGCGGAAACAAAATGGCGGCACTCAAAACTTGAACTGAAGAAAATAAAATTGCGTTCAGCGAATAGAAAAATTGTAAAAAATTAAACGTCGCTGGAATTAGCGTGAAAATTCCAAAATCCATTCATGATGAATATATCTTTGAAATCCTGCTGAAATAATCGATGTACCCGTTGCGGAAACAAAATGGAGGAATTGAAGAAAATAAAATTGCGTTCAGCGAATAGAAAAATTGTAAAAAATTAATCGCCGCTGGAATTAGCGTCAAAATTCCAAAATCCATTCATGATGAATATATCTTTGAAATCCTGCTGAAATAATCGATGTACCCATTGCGGAAACAAAATGGCGGCACTCAAAACTTGAATTGAAGAAAATAAAATTGCGTCCAGCAAATAGAAAAATTGTAAAAAATTAAACGTCGCTGGAATTAGCGTGAAAATTCCAAAATCCATTCATGATGAATATATCTTTGAAATCCTGCTGAAACAATCGATGTACCCGTTGCGGAAACAAAATGACGGCACTCAAAACTTGAATTGAAGAAAATAAAATTGCGTTCAGCGAATGGAAAAATTGTAAAAAATTAATCGTCGCTGGAATTAGCGTGAAAATTCCAAAATCCATTCATGATGAATATATCTTTGAAATCCTGCTGAAATAATCGATGTACCCATTGCGGAAACAAAATTGCGGCGCTCAAAACTTGAATTGAAGAAAATAAAATTGCGTTCAGCGAATGGAAAAATTGTAAAAAATTATTCGCTGCTGGAATTAGCGTCAAAATTCCAAAATATATTCATGATGAATATATCTTTGAAATCCTGCTGAAATAATCGATGTACCCGTTGCAGAAACAAAATGGAGGAATTGAAGAAAATAAAATTGCGTTCAGCGAATGGAAAAATTGTAAAAAATTAATCGTCGTTGGAATTAGCGTGAAAATTCCAAAATCCATTCATGATGAATATATCTTTGAAATCCAGCTGAAATAATCGATGTACCCGTTGCAGAAACAAAATGGAGGAATTGAAGAAAATAAAATTGCGTTCAGCGAATAGAAAAATTGTAAAAAATTAATCGCCGCTGGAATTAGCGTCAAAATTCCAAAATCCATTCATGATGAATATATCTTTAAAATCCTGCTGAAATAATCGATGTACCCGTTGCGGAAACAAAATGGCGGCGCTCAAAATTTGAATTGAAGAAAATAAAATTGCGTCCAGCGAATGGAAAAATTGTAAAAAATTAATCGCCGCTGGAATTAGCGTGAAAATTCCAAAATCCATTCATGATGAATATATCTTTGAAATCTTGCTGAAATAATCGATGTACCCGTTGCGGGAACAAAATGGCGGCGCTCAAAACATGAACCGAAAAATATAAAATTGCGTTCAGCGAATAGAAAAATTGTAAAAAATTAATCGTCGCTGGAATTAGCGTGAAAATTCCAAAAACATTAATGATGAATATATCTTTGAAATCCTGCTGAAATAATCGATGTACCCGTTGCGGAAACAAAATGGCGGCGCTCAACATTTGAATTGAAGAATATAAAATTGCGTTCAGCGAATGGAAAAATTGTAAAAAATTAATCGTCGCTGGAATTACCGTGAAAATTCCAAAATACATTCATGATGAATATATGTTTGAAATCCTGCTGAAATAATCGATATACCCGTTGCGGAAACAAAATGGCGGCGCTCAAAATTTGAATTGAAGAAAATAAAATTGCGTTCAGCGAATGGAAAAATTGTAAAAAATTAATCGCCGCTGGAATTAGCGTGAAAATTCCAAAATCCATTCATGATGAATATATCTTTGAAATCCTGCTGAAATAATCGATGTACCCGTTGCGGAAACAAAATGGAGGAATTGAAGAAAATAAAATTGCGTTCAGCGAATGGAAAAATTGTAAAAAAATAATCGCCGCTGGAATTAGCGTGAAAATTCCAAAATACATTCATGATGAATATATCTTTGAAATCCTACTGAAACAATCGACGTACCCGTTGCGGAAACAAAATGGCGGCACTCAAAATTTGAATTGAAGAAAATAAAATTGCGTTCAGCGAATGGAAAAATTGTAAAAAATTAATCGCCGCTGGAATTAGCGTGAAAATTCCAAAATCCATTCATGATGAATATATCTTTGAAATCCTGCTGAAATAATCGATGTACCCGTTGCGGAAACAAAATGGAGGAATTGAAGAAAATAAAATTGCGTTCAGCGAATGGAAAAATTGTAAAAAAATAATCGCCGCTGGAATTAGCGTGAAAATTCCAAAATACATTCATGATGAATATATCTTTGAAATCCTACTGAAACAATCGACGTACCCGTTGCGGAAACAAAATGGCGGCACTCAAAATTTGAATTGAAGAAAATAAAATTGCGTTCAGCGAATGGAAAAATTGTAAAAAATTAATCGTCGCTGGAATTAGCGTGAAAATTCCAAAATCAATTCATGATGAATATATCTTTGAAATCCTGCTGAAATAATCGATGTACCCGTTGCGGAAACAAAATGGCGGCGCTCAAAATTTGAATTGAAGAAAATAAAATTGCGTTCAGCGAATGGAAAAATTGTAAAAAATTAATCGTTGCTGAAATTAGCGTGAAAATTCCAAAATACATTCATGATGAATATATCTTTGAAATCCTGCTGAAACAAACGATGTACTCGTTGCGGAAACAAAATGGCGGCACTCAAAAATTGAACTTAAGAAAATAAAATTGCTAAATAGTTAAATCTACGGCCCAATAGTTCGATAACCGATCAAACTAATTGATAAGTGTTGTGAGTAATAAAATACACTCTCACTTTTAATTACAATAATTAATTTTTAGCTTGTTTGAAAAATTAATTTTCCCAGTTTTCCACAGAAAACGAGCGAAAAAAATAATCTCGTGTGCGTAGTGAGAGTGTATTATATATTTCCTATGATTTATTAGTTTAATAGGTTATCGACCCATCGGCTCCCTGGCCTTATGCGTACCTAAGCACAATTTCTTGTGCAGGCATTGCAATTATTATTAATACGTGTTTGAAATTAATTCAGTTGGATATGGACAATTATTTGTTTATGCGTGTAATTAGTTTAAACGATTCGTCGGTTATTTTCGCAATCGATAACCGTTTTTGGGAGTGCTCCCGTTTTCGAAAAAAAAGAGTAACTTTTAAATTACGCCTCCGCTTCCGCATGGCAGATCGAGTGGCGAGGTCGCTTTTTCTTGAAGAATGTTGTTCATTGTGTTGTATGAACGACTGTTATTAAAGATAAATCAAGTGCTGTTGATTTACTTGAAATCTTGTAATTCTACAGTTTAGAAAGTTAATCACTTTACGAGGATAAATAATAATTGTAAAAAAATTTGAAAAAAATCAGGCATGTAATGATTTGTAAAAAAAAACTAATTGGATTTGATAAATGATATGTTTAGGAGTTATTTATACCTAATAATTATAATTTGAAGCTTAGCAACTAAGAAGCTTATTAGAATCTGATGAAACGAAGAGAACTTTTAATATCAGAATTATTAAGAAAGTTGCATTTTTTAACAAATTTCCAAGGGGTTTACTCATGTCTTTTTTTCGTGTTTTCATCAAAAATTAAAAATCTCTAATCGGACTAATTGACGTACGAGGATCTTAGATTTGCAAACCGCGTTCAATTTGGAGTTTTCGTTTGGCCGCTACGGCCGATCAAAGTCTGAAAAATCAATTATTTTCGTAAATTTTCAAAAATGTTCACTGTGACTGACTAATTCTTTTGCTATTGAAGTTAGCTGAAATTTTTTAACGGCAATCAATTTCTCTCGTCTTTCTGATGAAAATAAAGTTAAATTCAATAGTCTACGATGATTTTTAAGAAAGTTGCATTTTTTAAGAAAATTTCCAAGGGGGTTAGTCATGTCTTTTTTCACGATTTTATCAAAAATTGAAAGTCTCTAATCCGACTAATTAGCGTACGAGAAGCTCAGATTTGCAAACCGCGTTCAATTTGGAGTTTTCGTTTGGCCGCTACGGCCGATCAAAGTCTGAAAAATCAATTATTTTCGTAAATTTTCAAAAATGTTCACTGTGACTGACTAATTTTTTTGCTATTGAAGTTAGCTGAAATTTTTTAACGGCAATCAATTTCTCTCGTCTTTCTGATGAAAATAAAGTTAAATTCAATAGTCTACGATGATTTTTGAGAAAGTTGAATTTTTTAACAAATTTCCAAGGGGTTTACTCATGTCTTTTTTTCACGATTTTATCAAAAATTGAAAATCTCTAATCCGACTAATTAACGTACGAGAAGCTCAGATTTGCAAACCGCGTTCAATTTGGAGTTTTCGTTTGGCCGCTACGGCCGATCAAAGTCTGTAAAATCAATTATTTTCGTAAATTTTCAAAAATGTTCACTGTGACTGACTAATTTTTTTGCTATTGAAGTTAGCTGAAATTTTTTAACGGCAATCAATTTCTCTCGTCTTTCTGATGAAAATAAAGTTAAATTCAATAGTCTACGATGATTTTTAAGAAAGTTGCATTTTTTAACAAAATTTCCAAGGGGGTTAGTCATGTCTTTTTTCACGATTTTATCAAAAATTGAAAGTCTCTAATCCGACTAATTAACGTACGAGAAGCTCAGATTTGCAAACCGCGTTCAATTTGGAGTTTTCGTTTGGCCGCTACGGCCGATCAAAGTCTGAAAAATCAATTATTTTCGTAAATTTTCAAAAATGTTCACTGTGACTGACTAATTTTTTTGCTATTGAAGTTAGCTGAAATTTTTTAACGGCTATCAATTTCTCTCGTCTTTCTGATGAAAATAAAGTTAAATTCAATAGTCTACGATGATTTTTAAGAAAGTTGCATTTTTTAACAAAATTTCCAAGGGGGTTAGTCATGTCTTTTTTCACGATTTTATCAAAAATTGAAAGTCTCTAATCCGACTAATTAACGTACGAGAAGCTCAGATTTGCAAACCGCGTTCAATTTGGAGTTTTCGTTTGGCCGCTACGGCCGATCAAAGTCTGAAAAATCAATTATTTTCGTAAATTTTCAAAAATGTTCACTGTGACTGACTAATTTTTTTGCTATTGAAGTTAGCTGAAATTTTTTAACGGCTATCAATTTCTCTCGTCTTTCTGATGAAAATAAAGTTAAATTCAATAGTCTACGATGATTTTTGAGAAAGTTGCATTTTTTAACAAATTTCCAAGGGGTTTACTCATGTCTTTTTTTCACGATTTTATCAAAAATTGAAAATCTCTAATCCGACTAATTAACGTACGAGAAGCTCAGATTTGCAAACCGCGTTCAATTTGGAGTTTTCGTTTGGCCGCTCCGGCCGATCAAAGTCTGTAAAATCAATTATTTCCGTAAATTTTCAAAAATGTTCACTGTGACTGACTAATTTTTTTGCTATTGAAGTTAGCTGAAATTTTTTAACGGCAATCAATTTCTCTCGTCTTTCTGATGAAAATAAAGTTAAATTCAATAGTCTACGATGATTTTTAAGAAAGTTGCATTTTTTAACAAAATTTCCAAGGGGGTTAGTCATGTCTTTTTTCACGATTTTATCAAAAATTGAAAGTCTCTAATCCGACTAATTAACGTACGAGAAGCTCAGATTTGCAAACCGCGTTCAATTTGGAGTTTTCGTTTGGCCGCTACGGCCGATCAAAGTCTGAAAAATCAATTATTTTCTTAAATTTTCAAAAATGTTCACTGTGACTGACTAATTTTTTTGCTATTGAAGTTAGCTGAAATTTTTTAACGGCAATCAATTTCTCTCGTCTTTCTGATGAAAATAAAGTTAAATTCAATAGTCTACGATGATTTTTAAGAAAGTTCATGTCTTTTTTTCACGATTTTATCAAAAATTGAAAATCTCTAATCCGACTAACCAACGTACGAGAAGCTCAGATTTGCAAACCGCGTTCAATTTGGAGTTTTCGTTTGGCCGCTACGGCCGATCAAAGTCTGAAAAATCAATTATTTTCGTAAATTTTCAAAAATGTTCACTGTGACTGACTAATTTTTTTGCTTTTGAAGTTAGCTGAAATTTTTTAACGGCAATCAATTTCTCTCGTCTTTCTGATGAAAATAAAGTTAAATTCAATAGTCTACGATGATTATTAAGAAAGTTGCATTTTTTAACAAATTTCCAATTCATGTCTTTTTTTCGTGTTTTCATCAAAAAATAAAAATCTCTAATCCGACTAATTGACGTACGAGGAGCTCAGATTTGCAAACCGCGTTCAATTTGGAATTTTCGTTTAGCCGCAATGGCCGATCAAAGTAAAAAATTTATAAATATAAAATAAGCATTATAATTCAAATAATTATTACACAAAATAAATCCCACGGGTATTAATCAAATAAAATTATTATTACGAATAATTATATCAAAGCCATATAAGTATTATTATGTTACAGACGTGTAATTTTATACCAAAGCCATTTGATACGCGATACGACAAATTTGTAGGCAAATTATTTAAAAAAAGCTAGAAAGTGAATTCGGTATCATTTTCATTCCCTTAAATGTATTATAAAACTTGACCTTTTTGTTCTCTCGAATTCGTAATAGGCAGGAAGTTGCAATATATTTTATTTTCAGATCAGATAGATCAATTATTGTTTCTCAGGGGTGTCAAATTGCAACTAGATTACAGTAATAAAAAGAACATTACTAGAAAAAAAAATTGATGATGTGGCCATCATGTTACTTTCTCTGACTGGATGGTATCATTTATATTTACGCTTTCGTGGTTTATTTTCAATTTAAATCATATTTTAAATGTACATCGAGCGTTTTGTATACTCGTATGAAACTGACGTTTAAAACGTCAAAATTATGAAAGATGGAAAAATTATACTTCAAATTCAAAAACTCAGTTTACTCAAAAACTAAAGGGATTTCGAAAAAAACTTATTTTTTATAAGTTGTTCATTTTAGCATTACCTACAATTATTTTTAATATAAATTTGCTGTAACTATTATCGTTTTATAATTATAAACCAAATATTAAAAAAAAAAAAAATTCTCGAATAACAATGATTTTATGAAAAATGTTTTTAAGCAAAAGATGTTCATTTCTTTGTTGTCTTTAATGTTTGTTTAAATGTTTTTGCGACATTTTTCATATTTAAGAAAATATTGGCAAAAAACAAAAAACAGTTAAGGTAAACGCCTACTTCCGGTATACGAAATTTTACCAAAAGCTTTTCAGTTCTTCGGATTAACAAATAAGACGTATGTTTAAAGTTTCATATCAATTTCTCTATTAGTTTTCGAGATACAGCGCACACAATATATAAAAAAACTTTCCTTCCATGAATCAGTTTCGAACAACTATAGTAATTTAAACATTAAATATTGTTTCCTCATCAGAACTATAGTAATTAATATTTAACACCTACATGCTGTCGAATTAATGCAATTTCTTATTTGTTCTAAATGCAAATGTACTTCGAGAATGAATCGATGATAACGAGTAATAAATGCTGACCTTGACGAAATTGTAACTACCCAGAAAATGTAATTATTTTGCAGTTTTCGTTCCGGACGACAATGAAATTAAAATATGGAATTGTTTTAAAACGTAAAGAAGTGATTATCCAACTTTCTCCAATTTTTAAAGAAGTTAATTTTTTCGATTTTTTCAATTTTCGAGTTTTCTTTGCTGACGCGTCACGGGCTTCAAATTGACATTTGTTCTTGCGAAAGTGCACTTTCTGAAGCGTCTTGAGAAGATCTTTTCAATGATGTATGGAAACCCAGAATCGAACCAGTGTTTTTTTCACGAAATCATTTCAAAGCCAATTTTTGAGCACAAGTAAGAAGGGGGGACCCTTGGGTGGTTTTTCGGGTTTTCGTCAAAAATTTTAAATCGCCAAATTTAACTGAATCCGACTAATTAACATACGAGGAGCACGTATTTGAAAATCGCGTTCAATTTGGAGTTTTCGTTTGGCCGCTACGGCCGATCAAAGTCTGAAAAATCAATTATTTCTTTTAATTTTCAAAAATGTTCACTGTGACTGACTAATTTTTTTGCTATTGAAGATGGCTGAAATTTTTTAACGGCAATCAATTTCTCTCGCCTTTCTGATGAAAATAAAGTTAAATTCAATAGTCTACGATGATTTTTAAGAAAGTTGCATTTTTTAACAAAATTTCCAAGGGGGTTAGTCATGTCTTTTTTCACGATTTCATCAAAAATTAAAAATTTCTAATCCGATTAATTGACGTACGAGGAGCTCAGATTTGCAAACCGCGTTCAATTTGGAGTTTTCGTTTGGCCGCTACGGCCGATCAAAGTCTAAAAAATCAATTATTTCTTTTAATTTTTAAAAATGTTCACTGTGACTGACTAATTTTTTTGCCATTGAAGTTAGCTGAAATTTTTTAACGGCAATCGGTTTCTTTCGTCTTTCTGATGAAAAAAAGTTAAATTCAATAGTCTACGATGATTATTAAGAAAGTTGCATTTTTTAACAAATTTCCAAGGGGTTTGCTCATGTCTTTTTTTCGTGTTTTCATCAAAAATTAAAAATCTTTAATCCGACTAATTGACGTACGAGGAGTTCAGATTTGCAAACCGCGTTCAATTTGGAGTTTTCGTTTGGCCGCTACGGCCGATCGAAGTCTGAAAAATCAATTATTTTCGTAAATTTTCAAAAATGTTCACTGTGAGTGACTATCTTTTTTGCTATTGAAGATAGCTGAATTTTTTTAACGGCAATCAATTTCTCTCGTTTTTCTGATGAAAAAAAGTTAAATTCAATAGTCTACGATGATTATTAAGAAAGTTGCATTTTTTAACAAATTTCCAAGGGGTTTACTCATGTCTTTTTTTCGTGTTTTCATCAAAAATTAAAAATCTCTAATCCGACTAATTGATAAACGAGAAGCTCAGATTTGCAAACCGCGTTCAATTTGGAGTTTTCGTTTGGCCGCTACGGCCGATCAAAGTCTGAAAAATCAATTATTTCTTTTAATTTTCAAAAATGTTCACGGTGACTGACCAATTTTTTTGCTATTGAAGTTAGCTGAATTTTTTTAACGGCAATCAATTTCTCTCGTCTTTCTGATGAAAAAAAAGTTAAATTCAATAGTCTACGATGATTATTAAGAAAGTTGCATTTTTTAACAAATTTCCAAGTGGTTTACTCATGTTTTTTTTTCGTGTTTTCATCAAAAATTAAAAATCTCGAATCCGACTAATTGACGTACGAGGAGCTCAGATTTGCAAACCGCGTTCAATTAGGAGTTTGCGTTTAGCTTCCACGGCCGTTCAAAGTTTGAAAAATTTAATTTTTTCTAAAAAAATTTTTAACTTTCTCTGGCTGATTATTTGAAAGTAAGAGATCATAATTTATTTATAAAAAAAAATATTTACAAAATAAAACCATCACACTAACAACAATTATTTGTTTACTATTAGAAAATCGCAATCGTCGCACGTTTGCAATTTGGTATTTTGTAAACACAGAGTGCCCGTAGTAAACAATCGCCAGAGGCTTAAGTAATCCACATCGGCGTGACACGTTCATCCGTCTCAATTCCTGAGGATGTTGCGAAACGTCGTCGCCAGGGATTGATTTAAATAACAGTGCGGATTGCCTCAGTTTCTACTGTTTCTCTTGTCGCACGCAAAATTTATTGCGTATCGCAATCGCGATTGCCGATACAATTGGATAATGGTACGAAAAACAAGGACAGTCCGGTATGGAAACAATTAATTTGAAAATTGTTATTGGGTTAGGATTATTAAGTCAACTGCATTTTGCGAAATAAAATGAGCAAACTAACATATGCTTGAAAAATTGTAAACATTTTGCCATTAACTAACCCTTGAACTGCTTTTTTGTAATCACCCGCCTCATTACACATTCTTTGTATTCGTCAATTTCGCTTAATTAATTATTTAGTACTTAGAGAAAGTCGGAACATAAATTATAATCTTTCAATCGTGCATTGTTCCTCATGAATGTTCCAATGGTTAGAATTGGTAATTGGAAGGATTATTAACAGGCAAAACAAGAAGAAACATATTTAATGATTTCATTATCATACCTGGAATTGATTGCTTATCATTAACAATATTATTAACAAGGAAAGCAATACGGGATGAACATTTATCTTTTTCTTTGTAACAATGTAGGGTCTTAGGCGTAGGAACATCTTAAACGTGGATAGCTTTAGAAGCTTCTTCACTATGTTAAGCGTGGTCTTCAAGAGTACAATATAAAACTCCAAAAATTTCTTATGTAAGATAGCAATATTTTTATACTTCCAGTTCGACAACGAAAAGATCTCTCAAAATCAAGTTTTTATCATATCTCGCAAATTTACCATTTTATTTTTTCAAAAACTAATTCAATTTCTTTCACATCCACATTTTCAAAATCCAGCATCGAAAAAAAATATAAAACCGCAAAGAATAAATTCTAGAAAATTTGTATTCAGTCACCAAAACACTTTTTTTTTCGTTTTTGAAAATTCACTAATTGCGAATTTTTTTAAATATGTTTTATTTGCGATGTAACTAACTCTTTCAAGAAAAATCTTTTACGCTTTGAAAAACTGTATTAAATTAGTAAAATATCACTCTTTAAAATCCACTTTTGTTTTTTTTTATCCACCAATTTTTAAGTGAGTTACGAATTTTTTTAAATTTAATTTTTCCGTTTGTTAACATTTGAGAAAAACAATTAAAAAAAATGTATCGTGGAGAGAAAAATACTAAAAAATTATATTCAGTTGTTAAAGTACCAGTCTACAAAAAGCACTATTGGTTTCTTTTTAGTTCACCAATTTGCAAGTGAGTTGCGAATTTCTGAAAATTTTATTTTTCCATTAGTTGAAAATTTGAGAAAAAAACATCCACAAAATATGTACCGTGGAAAATAAATTCTAAAAAAAAACTATATTCAATTGGTAAAGTATCTGTCTACTAAAAACACTCTTGCTTTTTTTAATTTGCCAATTTTCAAGCAAGTGGCGATTTTTTTAAATTTTATTTTTCCATTTGTTGAACATTTGAGAAAAAAATCCAAAAAATATGTACCTTGGAGAATAAATAAAAAAAAAACTGTATTGTTAAAGTATCGCCTACTAAAAACACAATGTTTTTTTTATTTGCCAATTTTTAAGCGAGTAGCGATTTTCTGAAAATCTTATTTTTCAATTTTTTGAATATTTGAGAAAAAAAATTCAAAAAATATATATAAATACTATATTTAAGTCTCAGTCTACTAAAAGCACTATTTTGTTTAATTCGCCAATTTTTAAGCGAGTTACGAATTTTTTTAAATTTTATTTTTCCATTTGTTGAACATTTGAGAAAAAAAAATCAAAAAAATATGTACCCCAGAGAATAAATAAAAAAAAAAACTATATTCAATTGTTAAAGTATCGCCTACTAAAAACACAATGTTTTTCTTTATTTGCCAATTTTTAAGCGAGTAGCGATTTTCTGAAAATCTTATTTTTCAATTTTTTTAATATTTGAGAAAAAAAATTCAAAAAATATATATAAATACTATATTTAAGTATCAGTCTACTAAAAGCACTATTTTGTTTAATTCGCCAATTTTTAAGCGAGTTACGAATTTTTTTAAATTTTATTTTTCCATATGTTGAACATTTGAGAAAAAAAAATCAAAAAAATATGTACCGCAGAGAATAAATTAAAATAAAAACCATATTCAATTGTTAAAGTATCGCCTACTAAATACACTATGTTTTTTTTTATTTTCCAATTTTCAAGCGAGTAGCGATTTTCTGAAAATCTTGTTTTACAATTTTTTTAATATTTGTGAAAAAAAATTCAAAAAATATATAAAAATACTATATTTAAGTATCAGTCTACTAAAAGCACTATTTTGTTTAATTCGCCAATTTTTAAGCGAGTTACGAATTTTTTTAAATTTTATTTTTCCATTTGTTGAACATTTGAGGAAAAACCCAAAAAATATGTACCGTGGTGGAGAAGTAATTCTAAAAAAGTATATTCAATTGTCTGGTAAAAGCATTTTTTTTAACTCACCAATTTTCAAGCGAGTTACAAATTTTTGAAAATTTTATTTTTCAAGTTTTTGAATATTTGAGAAAAAAAAAATTCGAAAAATATATATCGTGAAGAATAAATTCTAAAAATACTATATTTAAGTATCAATCTATTAAAATCACTATTTTTTTTTAATTCACCAATTTTCAAGCGAGTTAAATTTTATTTTTCCATTTGTTGAACATTTCAGAAAAAATCCAAAAAATATGTACCGTGGAGAATAAATTCTAAAAATGTATATTCAATTGTCTAGTAAAAGCACTTTAGAGTTTTTTTAACTCGTCAATTTTCAAGCGAGTTACGAATTTTAGAAAATTTTATTTTTCATTTTTTTTAATAATTGAGAAAAAAATCCAAAAAATATGTACAGTGAAGAATAAATTCTAAAAGTACCATATTTAAGTATCAGTCTACTAAAAGCACTATTTTGTTTAATTCACCAATTTTTAAGCGAATTACTAATTCTTTTAAATTTTATTTTTCCATTTGTTGAACATTTGAGAAAAATGTACCGTGGGGAATGAATGCTAAAAAAATATATTCAGTTGTTAAAATACAACTCTCCTAAAAGCAGTTTTGTTTTTATAACTCACCAATTTTCAAGCGAGTTACGAATTTTTGAAAATATTTTTCAATTTGTTAAATATTTGAGAAAAAAAAAATCCAAAAAATATGTACCGTGAAGAATAAATTTGAAAAAAATATATTCAGTTGTTAAAATATCACTTTACTTAAGCCACGTTTGTTTACAAAGTTTCATACATTTTCGAACGAAATACTAACGTTTGAGTCTTTTGATTTTCGCGATCGTTAAAAATATAAATCGCAGAATATAAATTCTAGAAAAATTGTAGTAAACTGTCAAAAGATGACTCTTGAAAATTCTATAAGAAGTATCCGTACTGTATGCATTCGTACATAATTATAATCATTTTTTTGGGAAAAAAAATGCGTGAGAAACCTTTCGTTTCCGTTTACTGTTTTGAATCGAATATTGTGATTTTGTCCAGTCATTGTTTGTTTGCCTGTCGCAATTGCTCTCACATTCGAATTTAATAATGAAGGAGGTGTGATTACGTATTGCGCAAACTGATTCGAAACCCTGTATATTGTGCAGATATGACAGATATATGTGTTTACGGTACGGCAATTAAAAGCGTGAAGGCGTTCCGGTGTGCTGAACTAGCCTAGGTGTACCTTTTCAGTTGGGAAAGATGAAGGACGTCTCGGTGTGCTATAATACGAGTAAATGCGGTCGTGGAGGTATTTCTTGCAAAATCTAAATTAGTCATCTGTAGATGATCCAATTTCATATTTAAAAAAATTCCCTTATTTTTGAGGTTGTTCGCACCTAACTCAGTGACTTTTCAACCAAATTGGGAAAAAATCCCATTTTGGCTCTACTTTAAGGAAGTAAACTCAGATTGGAATGATCCCTTTTCGAACCGTTCAACCGCCGAACAAAAAAAACACGTTTTTGGACAAAAAACGTCCAACTTTGGCAACGTGTACCGAGTTGGAAAAAATGTGTCGACTCGATCCAACAAAAGGGCATTGAAATGCGTTCAATTACCTGCGCATGACTCCTGAAAAAACATTTTTTCTTCACAGGGGTGCTAGAGGGGGCGGTTGGGGTTACGCTTAAGTTCGCATGCATGACTTTAAAGAAGACACTTCAAAGTTTTTCGCCCTCAAAGATTCATCAAAATCGATTGAAAATACGCTAAGGTTTGAAAGTGGTCGAAATTTCACGAATTTAAAGTGTTTAATTTTTTTTCCTTCACTATATTTGATATACAGGTGTCCGTCAACTTAATAAACCCAAAATGACTTAAAACTCGTTTTAATTTATCTAAACATAAATTTTAAAATAATACTGAGAAACTGAGAAAAATAAATAAAAACAATTTACCAAACTGCGAAAATCTCCAAATGCTCCTTGTTCGGGTGCTCAACAAAATTAAACTAAAATTTTCAAAAATCCATATTCCAAATTGTTGAATTTTCAAGCCCCACATTGATTTTGAATAAGCGATACTTGGGCCGCTGCGGATCATTTTTTATGGAATTTTGTCTGCGCGTTTTCTTTTCTGCGATGGTTTCATTCAGATGCTCACAAAATTATAGCGAAAAATTTTCAAAAATCCATATCTCCATTAAAAACAGTGCAATTTACAAAAACCATATTTATTTTAAATAAGCGATACTTCGACCATTGAGGATATTTTTTTAATGAATTTTTTTCTACCCGTTTTATATTTTTTTCTGTGATGTTTGTGTTAAAGTGCTCAAAAAATTAAAACGAAAATCTTCAAAAATCGATATCTCTATTAAAAATTATTGAATTTACAAAAACCAAACTGATTTTGAATGAGCGATACTTTGGCCATTATGGATAATTTTATTCCTGCATGTTTTATATTTTTTCTGCGATGTTTTTGTTCAGGTACTCAAAAAATGAAAATAAATTTTTTCAAAAATCCATATCTATTGAAAATTCTTGAATTTATAAATACCAAATTGATTTTGAATTAGCGATACTTCGGCCTTTAAGTATAATTTTTTATGGAATTTTGTCTCGCGTTTTATATTTTTTCTGCGACGTTTTCATTCAAGTGCTCAAAAAATTAAAACGAAAATCTTCAAAAATCCATATCTCTATTGAAAAGTGTTGAATTCATAAAAACCAAATTGATTTTGAATTAGCGATACTTTGGCCATTGAGGATGATTTCTTATGGAATTTTGCCTGCATGTTTTATATTTTTTTCTGCGATGTTTTCATTCAAGTGTTAAATAATTAAAACGAAAATCTTCAAAAATCTTTTCTGTATTGAAAATTGTGAAATCTACAAAAACCGAGTTTGTTTCGATTAAGCGGTACTTCGGCCATTGAGGATAATTTTTTATAGAATTTTGCCTGCACGTTTTATATTTTTTTCTGCGATGTTTTGGCCAAATGGACAAAAACTTAAAACGAAAATTTTCAAAAATCCATATCTATTGAAAATTGTTGAATTTTCCAGCCCCAAATTATTTTTAAATAAGCGATACTTCGGCCGCTGAGGATAATTTTGTCTGCGCGTTTTATTTTTCTTTCTGCGATGTTTTCATTCAGGTGCTCAAAAAATTAAAACTAAAATTTTCAAAAATCCATATCTTCATTAAAAATAGTTGAATTTACAAAAATCAAATTGATTATGAATAAGCGATACTTCGACCATTGAGGATATTTTTTAATGAATTTTTTCTACCCGTTTTATATTTTTTTCTGCTATGTTTTCATTCAAGTGCTCAAAAAATTAAACGAAAATCTTGAAAAATCCATATCTCTATTGAAAATTGTTGAATTCACAAAAAACAAATTAATTTCGAATAAGCGGTACTTTGGCCTTTGAGGATAATTTTTTATGGAATTTTGCCTGCACGTTTTATATTTTTTTCTGCGATGCTTTTGGCCAAGTGCTCAAAAAATTAAAACGAAAATTTTCAAAAATCCATATCTCCATTGATTAATGATTTTATATCAAAATAATTCTTCAAGAACAGAGCAAATAATCTTTCAAAAGATGCAGAGGTAAAACCGAAATAGGAAAACATTTGCCACATACCTAAAACTTTCCAACTTTTCAAATTTACTGAACAAACATTATAATATATGTTATAAGATTCTGAAAAATCTCCAAATACTTCTCGAATTTTGAACTAAATTAAGGATAGTCGTATGTTTATTTGGTATAGCGGCGCATCCCCGCACTAGGCGCGTTCTTGTTAAAAATTGAGCCAATCGGTACTATAGTAGTACTGGAAGTTACGCTAGTTTTAATTCCAATATACGTAAATTAAATGTTATTATTTTTAAATAATAATAATATATTTTTTGCAGCCGAATATAAAACTTTCGGTATGATTTATTAAATCGAAAGTACCACTTTACATAAATCGTACCGAAAGTAGTTATTTTCGGGACGATTTTGTTTCACTTTCCGAACGATTTCAATACTTTCGGGACGCTTTTTGCGTTTTGACAAAAACATCAACTTCGTATTTAATTATGACAGCGCTTGTCATATTACATTCGTGTGTGTTTTTGCTTTTTTAACATAAAAAACGGCCGCAGAAAAAATATTATACGTAACACGTTCCAAAAGTGATTTTACGGGACTCGTCCTCGAAACTTCATACTCATCTCGTAAAATATCACTTTCGGAACTTGTTACGTAAATTACTATTATTTTTTCCAGTTACAGACATATATACAAATTAAACAACAATACAGAGGATAAATAACAAAAATCTATATTCTGTGACAGTATATTCATCGACGGCAAATGTTATATCAACTTTACAAATGGCTGTTCTTATAGACAGCCGTTACCTTGGTTACAAACAAAGTAGGCATATCGGGGAAACTACGATTATTTCTATTCTCTCCTGTAAATTTAAATAATTAATAATAATAAAAATCGTTTATTGCCCCCCTTAGAGGAGGAATACAATGGGCCAGCAACTTAAATTATCATTTTTCTGCAAATGATGGTAGAAAAAATAATGTATGTATGCACCACGGGCGTAAAATAGATGCTGACCCTCGGTGGTTGTTGACGTCTTCTTCACGTCAATTAGCAATCTCCACCCTCGGAGCAAAACCTATCATTGAATTTTATTTTGGCATAGACTCAAGGTCATTCAGTCACTAAAACATTTTATAATCTTAAAACCTACCCACCTTCAATATCTGAATGATAATTTAATTCTGAAGTAATTTCGCTTATTGGTAAAATTTTCGCCGGCCTTTAAATTTCCCAATATTTTTTTCTTACTTTTTACAGTTCCAATAAACTGATTTCACCTAAAAAATAATTACAGTTTCTGCTTTGATCTAGATTTTTAGGTGCATATATTTTCTAAATTAACATAAAAATTCGATTAATTTATATAACACTAAATTAAAGGCTATAAAGTCGTTCGCAATGATTTATTGCCTCTTTTCTAAAAATTCAGTCCAATGCAACAATTCCTTCTGGGTTCGTGCGTGTATAATAAAACTAATTATGTGATGTGTCAACCCAAAATACTAAACCTATAACTTGGTGCCAAATCGTCGTAGGAACTTCGTTCTTTGAGTACTGCATAGGGAATTGATCAAATTTTGATACCTTTATGGTGGATCGAGTCGACAACATTTTTCCAACTCCGTAGAGATCGTCAAAGTTGGACATGGTTTCCAGGAAAAAAAAAATCACAGGGGCGCTAGAGGGGGGCGGAAGGGGTTACGCTTAAGTTCGCATGCATGACTTTAAAGAAGATACTTCAAAGCTTTTTGCCCTTAAAGATTCATCAAAATCGATTGAATATACGCCGAGTTATAGTGGTTTGAAAATGGTCGAAAGGGTTTCATTTTTTCCCTCGAGTGTAGTTAAATTTAAAAATTATTATTGAAAATTTATTGAAGAAAAAAAAAATTCGTCCTTTAGATAAGAAAACAGAACTCATTATAAGTCGCTAAGTGCAAATAATATGCATTGTGTATAAGAATCTAACCTTGCACCTTTAAGTAGAAAACTAAGTAAAAAGATAAAGCGTCCTCCAAACCAAAAAAACTACGAAAAACAAGTGTTCTTTATCGCTTCTATTAATGTTATCAATAATGCACTCAATTTAAGACAATATACACGTACTGATAATAATGGATTCAATTAAGTAGTGTTGAATTTAACAACGTGAATACTTTAAGCATCGAACATGCAAAATTATTTTTCTAAGACCACTGCAGAATTTAAATATTCTGAAATCAATTTTGATCATAGAACGTACACGTTATGAAACAAACAAAAAACTATGCGCTTATGCGTTTTGCTTGTAATTCATTCCATAACGAGTAATGGAATGAATATTCTCACACAGTTTCGAATAAAACACTTAGCCTTGGATGTCACAATTGTTAAAATATTATAAACATAACCATAATAGCTTTTTATGTAACAAGTACATAATTTGGGACTTTATCGATGAGCCTTAAAGTTTAGAGTCCGAGCGAGCTTGCGATTATATTTATTGGATGTTCTGATTAAAATTAAAATCTGTCATTTCCGAGAGTCCAAACCTCATCGTTATGTATTAGTACGAAATGTACGCCATTTGGCCTAAAAATAAACGGCCAAAGTTACTATTTTCGTACAGTCGGACATAAACATAATTCTTTTATGTATTTTGTCTCATGGTCGTGGAGAAAGTATAGTCCGTTACTCGGTAGGAATGGAATTTTTAATGCTTGTGGTTCCACGCGCTCGGAATATTCCACTCGCATCGAATTTCCATTCTAACCTTGTTACAGAATATACTATTCTTTTCACTATTACAAAATGATGGTAATTCTATATAGATATACAGTGTGGTCAAAAAAAAGTCTGGTACACCTGAAATATCTTGCAAAATATTCTTGTTATAATAATAATAATAATAATAATAAGAATAATAATAGTTTATTCGTGCCAATACCAAGAGTTTACAGAAGTCAGAGGATAGAATTAGTTATAATAATGGCTACAATTTACAGTCACTAAACAAAACCCTTGTGTAGTCTTGAATTTTATATCACACTAGTCCTAGATTAGTAAATTACTAGGTTAAATGGAGGGTGCAGTAAGAGGTACCTACCTCACTGAACTTCGCCTACTCTTGCCATGGTATTTCTTGTACTTTTTTTTTCGCAATAAAGACAACTTATTATTATTATTATTATTTCGTATATAAATTACTTTAATAAAATTCCTTACAACAGCAATATTTTCTCATGCGCTACCGGAGACAAATTAAACGCAACAAAACACCATCGGTCACACATCTCGAGCATGAAAATAGTCTACAGAAAAAAAACATGTCAACATTTCTGCTCCGGTAATCTGATCCCCAAGGATGCTCCGAGACAATGTTTTCGGATTACCGCCTGAAGGCTAGGAAGGAAAAAGTGAATCGCAACATCCGCAACAGCAGAGGCTATTGTTCAATCGCTCAAGGTCGCGGTGCAAGTGCAAATAATCGTTTTTTCGGTAATTTTCAGATATGTCTCCGTGAGTTGCGTGCGTGTGACTGTGTGTGTGTTTCAGGAGGGGTCAGAATGAGCGTGAAAGTGGCCCCCCTTCGAAGCCGGCGGAAAATATAGGCGCGCTGAAAGCCCACGGTTTCAGTCCGCCGCGAAAAACCGAAGGTGAACCGACGACGACGACTCGCGTTGTTCCTTTTTTGATTGGAATTTTTTTTTTGCCAAAAAAATTAATTAGTACGGTTCGCCCAAAGTGGTCGTGTGTGTGGTTCGAATCGATTCCAAAGGTTCTCGCTATTTCGGAAAGGACTAAACATTTTAGAGTGAGTATTAGTTTAGTTTTAACTAATTTTCCTTCTTAAATTTTTTTTTATTGCGTATCCTCTTAAAATTGTGCAAAGTAACCGGTGAAGAACGACGGCTCCGCTGCGCTGCGCCGTCGTCTGTGCGTATCTCATTAAAATTGAGCAAAGTAATTGGTGTCGAAAAAGTAATTCTTTAATTTCTTTTTTATTGCGTGTCCTATTAAAATTGAGCAAAGTAACCGGTGACGAACGACGGCTCCGCTGCGCTGCGCCGTCATCTGTGCGTATCCCATTAAAATTGACCAATTGGTGACGAAAAAGTATGCACTTTATGTAAACATTTTGTATATGTTTTCGATTTGGTTTCAACAGTTATTGAAAAATCTGACATTTAAGTTGAATTAATTTTTTTCTCTATTACGAGTTTCGGGATGTCGAGTTAAAAAATAACAAATCGCTTTTAACTGTAGAAAAGACGTACAGATCTGGCTGACTCATCAAATCTTTTTACAAAATACTTTAATAAGTTTTTTTTTTTAATTCGTAATTAAAGACGTGCAGAATTTGTGGTAAATTAAAAAAATTATACCTCGAAAACGCGCCACCAAATCAAAAAATATGCCTCTAGAAAAATTTGTCGGGATGTTCTTAAGAAATAAATTAGATGACCTTAATTTAAAAGTTATAAAAAGAGTTAATTTAAAATAAAAGCGGGGGTGAAACCGCACCCCGAAGTATGTCTTACAACCGTTGCGCTCTAGAACCGCAGTAGGGGTTCCAAAAATTTTGAAAAAAATAGAGATGAAATCTCGCTGTACCGTTTACCAACTTTAAACATTTCAGCTTTTCAATTTAAATAGGAAAAAAATACGAAAGAGACTTGAAAACATGTAAAAAAAATTAGGCATCTTTGAAAAAATCGTATCTCGTTAAGGAAGTAACAAATCATAAAAATTGTAGGCGAATGCGTTGTGAATACACTCGAGCTTTGACAGACTCTTTAAAATCAAAATTAAGGACATGAAGACTCCCGAAAAATAATCTTAAATCGCTCACTTTTAGAGCCGGGGCCCCGCGACGGGGGCCCCCCAGAGATGAAATACTTGTCACGTGGTGCCCCTTCTGGCGAAACGTATCTTTGGTGAAAATTTCAGCCGAATCCATCTCATGCGATTTTCACTCATGAAAAATGAAAAATATATATAAAAAAATTCATAAGTCGCAAACGATTAGAAAAATCTAAAAATTATGACAATAAATGTTGTAAAGGGGTCTTTTGTCGAGAGGGTAGAATAGTTTTAAATTGTCCAGGATGTACCCGGAAGGCCGGGCGAATTTTCTTCTATAATTTCTCGAGAAGGCCCTGACGGCCACGGGAAGGATCATGGGGGCGATCAAATTTGCTCAATCGATGTCTCTTGAGAAACACCACATTACCCAAAAGCGCCACCTCTCTCATCCGTGCAGAAGGGGGTGAAAAAATAAAAAAAACATTTTTTTAAATCGTTTCGCTCAAACACCGTTAAGGAACTTCGGGAATGTAATCTGGTGGTAACCCCAGTTTCTGAATCTGACATCTGTCAAATGTGACATTTCTTAATTTGCTGTTTGGAAAGCACTCGGACGTTAACAGGAAGAAGCTTATTTTTTTTTCATCAACTTTGGTTCTCCAAAAATTATTTGGTGAGCGTCTGAGGAGCGTATACACATTACAAACCAACATACAAACAAAATTTAGGGCGGTACTGATTACTGAAAGGGGTTATTTTGATCTTTGGCACCCCGTTGCGCCTCATGCGGCCGAAGGGGCAAACAAAATTTAGAGCGGTACTGACAGCGATTTTTTTGGTCTTTTTTGCGCCTGATGCGGCCAACGGAGTGACCGAAATGTTACCAAATTTTGGTGGTCTGCTTCAAATGGAACGCTTAATGATTTCCCAAAGTTTCATTGTTCTAACCCTCCCGGAAATATATTTTTTTTTAAATTGATTTTCAGGGAAATATTTTTTTCAAAAACGACAATAATTAAAATATTCATATCTCGGTTAATAACCGGCCGATTTCAAAAATTCAAATGGAACGCTTAATGATTTGCCAAAGTTTCATTGTTCTAACCCTCCCGGAAATATATATATTTTTTAAATTGATTTTCAGGGAATTTTTTTTTTCAAAAACGACAATAATTCAAATATTCATATCTCGGTTAATAACCGGCCGATTTTAAAAATTCAAAGTTTTTTTTACGTACCCGCAATACCGCAATGAAAATCCGTCGTTAGGTTCGTGATCTAAAAAAAAATAAAAAAAATTAATTAAGACGATCGAAAATATTTACCGGCAAAATAAATAAAAGTTTAATTTATTTTTAAAATTAGAAGGAGGAGTCGGATCAAGAAATTTTATTTGGATTTTCTGTTGGGCTCGAGACGGGCTTTCCGGTGATGTAATAAGATTTTCGATCGGACAAAAAAAAATTGTGCCCCGCTGCTAAATTTCGCTTCACCCTTCCGTATATCTCGAAAAGTAAAAATCTGATCGAAAAACTTTATGGGGATATTTGATACGGATTAAATAGGCGACTGATATGCCGTCGTCGGATTTTTAATTTTCGAAAAAATTGACAAAAAATCCCCGTAAAACAATCGAAAATCGGCCGTAGATCGTAAACGGTGCGCCCTACGAAAAATATAGCCCTAACCTTTTCGACGCAGAATGCAATTCCAAATTGCATGCCATTTAAATTTCTCACGTCGGATTAGAAATGGCCGCTGTAGAATTTTTTTATTGACATCGGGGGTGCTTTTCTTTGAATAACTCCTCGAGGGTTAGAGATATCAAAAATTCGTAGGAGACATAAAATGTAGAGGGGAGCTAGTTCTACAAAACTCTATGAAAATTGAAATCGTAACCGTCGGATTTTTAATTTTCGAAAAAACTGACAAAAAATCCCCGGAAAACAATCGAAAATCGACCGTAGATCGTAAACGGTGCGCCCTACAAAAATATAGCCCTTACCTTATCGACGCAAAATGCAATTCCGAATAGCATGCCGTTTAAATTTCTCACGTCGGATTAAAAATGGCCGCTGTAGAATTTTTTTTTTGTAATCTGGGGTGATTTTCTTTGAATAACTCCTCGAGGGTTTGAGATATTAAAAATTCGCAAGAGATATAAAATGTAGAGGGAAACTGGTTCTTCAAAACTCTATGAAAATTAAAATCGTAATCGCAAGGGCAAGCGCGCCCTTTTTTCCGGAAGCGTCCGAAATGTGATTTTTTAGAAAAAATGGCTGAGGGGTTGCAACCGCAGGTCGCATCCCAATTTCCTATAGTAACCTTTGCGTCCCAATGCATTGGAGATTTTTTGAGCCTAGTCCCGGTTTTCCAGCTCAAAAATCCAGGGAGGAGATAGTTTTGGCGTGAACCTCTGCATAATCAAAAATCGATTTTCAAAAATCACCCTGTAGTAATTGGGTGACTTGGAAAATCGCGGATTCCACAGGCGCCTGGAGGACGTTTGCGGCTTTCAGGAAAAATATAAAAATTGGAAAAAATCCGCATGCACAACTTTAACACGTTCGCTGCTGCCGACGCGCTAGAAATCTGATTTTTTGAGAAAAATGGCTGAGAGGTTGCAACCGCAGGTCGCACCCCAATTTCCTGTAGTAACCTTTGTGTCCCAATGTATTGGGGATTTTTTGAGCCTAGTCCCGGTGTTCCTGCTCAAAAATCCAGGGAGGAGATAGTTCTGGCGTGAACCTCTGCATCGTCAAAAATCGATTTTCAAAAAATCACCCTGTAGTAATTGGGTGAGTTGGAAAATCGCGGATTTCACGGGCCCCTAGAGGACGTTTGCGGCTTTCGGGAAAAAAGAAAAAAATAAAAATTGGAAAAATTCCGCATGGATGACTTTAAAAAAGACACTTCAGAGTTTTTCGCCTTCAAAGATTCATCAAAATGAAAATGACCGAAATTTCACGAATTTCAAGTGTTTTATTTTTTTCCATTACATCATGGGACTACATTAGTTCAATTGAATTAGATATGCTATGTTTTTCTCTCTCTTAGGCATGGCCAACTTGGTAACACAATTCAGTGGCTCACGTCTCTTAGGAATGGCCAACTTAGCAACAAAATTCAGTGGCTCACACCTTACAAATCAAATGTGATATATGTTTTTATTTTTTTAATTTTTTTTTACACACTATTAGGCAATAATGTACGCATATTAAAATCGAGTGTCAACTTGTGATATAATTATATGGAGACAAACGAGAAAAAAAATGCCGGAGAACAAGCAGCATATTTCGAAAGTGAGCCAATTTGTCCATTTTCGACTGGGGCACGAGACTGGCCCGGACAAGTTTGGTGTTACACTTTCCCTTTCAACTATTTTTTTAAATAAATAAATTGCGTGTAGGTCATGTATTTACCATATTTGAATATTTCAAAAGTGCGTGCAATAATAGTAAAGTTATCTACACGAAGAAACTCGGCTGGTTTTTCCCGTCTAAAATCGTTCGTATTGTGAGAAACAACAAACTCAGTCATCACCAAAACGAAGAGTAAACAGCAGAAAGATTAGACACCGTATACTCATGCCATATTTCGGAAAACGAAGAGTAAACAGCAGAAAGACAGCTGGGTCCGATAATAGACACCCTGTATACTCAGACCATATTTCGGATTTACTATATGCATCGAATACATAAAAAAATCCATTTCAATTAATATTTGGGAGTTTAATTTTTTTTTTTAAGAAATAAATACTTGACCTCCGCGACAACTCTTGCATGAAACGAGCTGTCCACTCTTAAGTAAAGACAAAAACGACTGAATTATATGAATGACTAAGGAAATTTCTGCTCGACCTCCATTCTCTACGCCAATGAATATTTTAGTGTATATTTATATTTATTTCTATCCCGAAGGCACGCGTTCAGAACTGCCCACGACATTCAGAATTATTGCGAAATTCCGATCGCTCTTTGAAAGAGCTCAATTAATCATTATGTAATTGCTAAACAATAGAAGTAAACAATCTAAACGGATAAAGTGTTTGTAAACTATTCGGTGTTTGCATATTTTGTTTGTATACGATGGGTTTGGCCCTCCCACATAAAAATTATTGTATTCATGTTCTTCCCTTAATCTAGATCTTACACTTTTTTGGGATTTTTATGAAATCACGTGGTAACGTCTATTTCAAGTCATTACAGAGAATTTCATGGTTGTTGCCATTGTTTTTCAATTTTCTGACCGGAATTTAAAAAAATGTTATTTCGGAATGAACACTATGGCGTTTATGGGGGATTGTCTTGTAATTAAGGGAAGGGGTATTTTGAGATTTTTATGGAATCATGTAGTAGCATCTATTTGAAGTAATTTCAGAGAGTTTTATTGTTGTAGCAAATATTTTTCAATTTTTTTAGTCGAATTTAAAAAAATGCAAATTAAAAGTTAGCACGAGGATGTTCCAGTAAGATTATCTTGTAATTAACGGAAGGGGTATTTTAAGATTTTTATGGAAATACGTAGTAGCATCTATTTGAAGTAATTTCAGAGAGTTTTATCCTTGTAGCAAATATTTTTCATTTTTTAAGTCGATTTAAAAAAAAATGCAACTTAAAAGTTAGCACGAGGATGTTCCAATTGGATTATCTTGTAATTAACGGAAGGGGTATTTTGAGATTTTTATGGAATCATGTAGTAGCATCTATTTGAAGTAATTTCAGGGAGTTTTATTGTTGTAGCAAATATTTTTCAATTTTTTTAGTCGAATTTAAAAAAAAATGCAACGTAAAAGTTAGCACGGGGATGTTCCAGTTGGATTATTTTGTAATTAACAGAAGGGGTATTTTGAGATTTTTATGGAATAACGTAGTAGCATCTATTTGAAATAATTTCAGAGAGTTTTATTGTTGTAGCAAATATTTTTCAATTTTTTAGTCGAATTTAAAAAAAAAATGCAACGTAAAAGTTAGCACGGGGATGTTCCAGTTGGATTATCTTGTAATTAACGGAAGGGGTATTTTGAGATTTTTATGGAATAATGTAGTAGCATCTATTTGAAGTAACTTCAGAGAGTTTTATTATTGTAGCAAATATTTTTCAATTTTTTAGTCGATTTTTAAAAAAATGCAACTTAAAAGTTAGCACGAGGATGTTCCAGTTGGATTATCTTGTAATTAACGGAGGGGGTATTTTAAGATTTTTATGGAATCATGTAGTAGCATCTATTTGAAGTAATTTCAGAGAGTTTTATTGTTGCAAATATTTTTCTTTTTTTTTAGTCGAATTTAAAAAAAAAATGCAATTTAAAAGTTAGCACGAGGATGTTCCAGTAGGATTATCTTGTAATTAACGGAAGGGGTATTTTGAGATTTTTATGGAATTGCGTAGTAGCATCTATTTGAAGTAATTTCACAGAGTTTTATTGTTGTAGCAAATATTTTTCAATTTTTGAGTGGAATTTAAAAAAAATGCAACTTAAAAGTTAGCACGAGGATGTTCCAGTTGGATTATCTTGTAATTAACGGAAGGGGTATTTTGAGATTTTTATGGAATAATGTAGTAGCATCTATTTGAAGTAACTTCAGAGAGTTTTATTGTTGTAGCAAATATTTTTCAATTTTTTAGTCGATTTTTAAAAAAATGCAACGTAAAAGTTAGCACGGGGATGTTCCAGTTGGATTATCTTGTAATTAACGGAAGGGGTATTTTGAGATTTTTATGGAATAATGTAGTAGCATCTATTTGAAGTAACTTCAGAGAGTTTTATTGTTGTAGCAAATATTTTTCAATTTTTTAGTCGATTTTTAAAAAAATGCAACGTAAAAGTTAGCACGGGGATGTTCCAGTTGGATTATCTTGTAATTAGCGGAAGGGGTATTTTGAGATTTTTATGGAATCATGTAGTAGCATCAATTTGAAGGAATTTCAGAGAGTTTTATTGTTGTAGCAAAGATTTTTCAATTTTTTTAGTCGAATTTAAAAAAAATGCAACGTAAAAGTTAGCACGGGGATGTTCCAGTTGGATTATCTTGTAATTAACGGAAGGGGTATTTTGAGATTTTTATGGAATCATGTAGTAGCATCTATTTGAAGTAATTTCAGAGAGTTTTATTATTGTAGCAAATATTTTTCAATTTTTTTAGTCGAATTTTAAAAAAATGCAACTTAAAAGTTAGCACGAGGATGTTCCAGTTGGATTATCTTGTAATAACCGGAAGGGGTATTTTGAGATTTTTATGGAATTACGTAGTAGCGTCTATTTGAAGTAATTTCAGAGAGTTTGATTGTTGTAGCAAATATTTTTTAATTTTTTTAGTCGAATTTAAAAAAAATGCAACTTAAAAGTTAGCACGAGGATGTTCCAGTTGGATTATCTTGTAATTAACGGAAGGGGTATTTTGAGATTTTTATGGAATTACGTAGTAGCATCTATTTGAAGTAATTTCAGAGATTTTTATTGTTGTAGCAAATGTTTTTCAATTTTTTTAGTCGAATTTAAAAAAAAATGCAACGCAAAAGTTAGCACGAGGATGTTCCAGTTGGATTATCTTGTAATTAACGGAAGGGGTATTTTGAGATTTTTATGGAATTACGTGGTAGTATCTATTTGAAGTAATTTCAGAGATTTTTATTGTTGTAGCAAATGTTTTTCAATTTTTGTTAGTCGAATTTAAAAAAAATGCAACTTAAAAGTTAGCACGAGGATGTTCCAGTTGGATTATCTTGTAATTAGCGGAAGGGGTATTTTGAGATTTTTATGGAATCATGTAGTAGCATCTATTTGAAGTAATTTCAGAGAGTTTTATTATTGTAGCAAAAATTTTTCAATTTTTTTAGTCGAATTTAAAAAAAAATGCAACATAAAAGTTAGCACGAGGATGTTCCAGTTTGATTATCTTGTAATTAACGGAAGGGGTATTTTGAGATTTTTATGGAATAACGTAGTAGCATCAATTTGAAGTAATTTCAGAGGGTTTTATTGTTGTAGCAAATATTTTTCAATTTTTTTAGTCGAATTTAAAAAAAATGCAACTTAAAAGTTATCACGAGGATGTTCCAGTTGGATTATCTTGTAATTAACGGAAGGTATATTTTGAGATTTTTATGGAATTACGTGGCAGCATCTATTTGAAGTATCTTCAGAGAGTTTTATTGTTGTAGCAAATGTTTTTCAATTTTTTTAGTCGAATTTAAAAAAAAATGCAACATAAAAGTTAGCACGAGGATGTTCCAGTTGGATTATCTTGTAATTAACGGAAGGGGTATTTTGAGATTTTTATGGAATTACGTAGTAGCATCTATTTGAAGTAATTTCAGAGATTTTTATTGTTGTAGCAAATGTTTTTCAATTTTTTTAGTCGAATTTAAAAAAAATGCAACTTAAAAGTTATCACGAGGATGTTCCAGTTGGATTATCTTGTAATTAACGGAAGGGGTATTTTGAGATTTTTATGGAATTACGTGGTAGTATCTATTTGAAGTAATTTCAGAGATTTTTATTGTTGTAGCAAATGTTTTTCAATTTTTTTAGTCGAATTTAAAAAAAATGCAACTTAAAAGTTATCACGAGGATGTTCCAGTTGGATTATCTTGTAATTAACGGAAGGGGTATTTTGAGATTTTTATGGAATTACGTGGTAGTATCTATTTGAAGTAATTTCAGAGATTTTTATTGTTGTAGCAAATGTTTTTCAATTTTTTTAGTCGAATTTAAAAAAAATGCAACTTAAAAGTTATCACGAGGATGTTCCAGTTGGATTATCTTGTAATTAACGGAAGGTATATTTTGAGATTTTTATGGAATTACGTGGTAGCATCTATTTGAAGTATCTTCAGAGAGTTTTATTGTTGTAGCAAATGTTTTTCAATTTTTTTAGTCGAATTTAAAAAAAAATGCAACATAAAAGTTGGCACGAGGATGTTCCAGTTTGATTATCTTGTAATTAACGGAAGGGGTATTTTGAGATTTTTATGGAATAACGTAGTAGCATCAATTTGAAGTAATTTCAGAGGGTTTTATTGTTGTAGCAAATATTTTTCAATTTTTTTAGTCGAATTTAAAAAAAATGCAACTTAAAAGTTATCACGAGGATGTTCCAGTTGGATTATCTTGTAATTAACGGAAGGGGTATTTTGAGATTTTTATGGAATAACGTAGTAGCATCTATTTGAAGTATCTTCAGAGAGTTTTATTGTTGTAGCAAATGTTTTTCAATTTTTTAGTCGAATTTAAAAAAAATGCAACTTAAAAGTTAGGACGAAGATGTTCCAGTTGGATTATCTTGTAATTAGTGGAAGGGGTATTTTGAGATTTTTATGGAATCATGTAGTAGCATCTATTTGAAGTAACTTCAGAGAGTTTTATTATTGTAGCAATTATTTTTCAATTTTTTAGTCGAATTTAAAAAAAATGCAACTTAAAAGTTAGCACGAGGATGTTGCAGTTTGATTATCTTGTAATTAACGGAAGGGGTATTTTGAGATTTTTATGGAATAACGTAGTAGCATCAATTTGAAGTAATTTCAGAGGGTTTTATTGTTGTAGCAAATATTTTTCAATTTTTTTAGTCGAGTTTAGAAAAAATGCAACTTAAAAGTTATCACGAGGATGTTCCAGTTGGATTATCTTGTAATTAACGGAAGGGGTATTTTGAGATTTTTATGGAATTACGTAGTAGCATCTATTTGAAGTAATTTCAGAGATTTTTATTGTTGTAGCAAATGTTTTTCAATTTTTTTAGTCGAATTTAAAAAAAATGCAACTTAAAAGTTATCACGAGGATGTTCCAGTAAAAGTGAAGATTTATGACCTTATCTTAGCAACAAATAGGAAATTATAATAGTCAGTACCCGTGAAGCACTGATATAATTAAATACAAATTGCATGCGAACATTGAGCAATGTCTGTGCATCATCAACACATTTGATTACTTTACGCATAAATCTGTTAGTTTATTACTTGCCCGAAGTAAACCGGGACGTTTGTGTTGAAATAATTGCGATAATTGTGCCCGCCTATTATTGATTCCATGTCAAGGTGTCTGTTATATAAATGGCAAAACGTAAATGACTTACGGGAATCGTTTGCTATAGTTATCTTCTTCTTGTAGTCTTAGCAGAGGTTCGTTATCATCATCATCGGCAGGAATAGGAATAGTTGAATATTGGCACAACCAAACCAGTCACTTAGATTTTTGGCTGAGATGGTCGACTTGTACCAATGTTCCTTTTTCTACTACTCAATTGCAGAAGTGCGTATCTAAGGTCTCTTATCTGATCTATTGGAATAAAACAGATAACCGGGTCTACTAATCTCCTACCAATAAAATTTAGGATGCAAAAGTTAGAAGAAGATAACAACGACTTACAACTAGAACTAGCTGTTTGATTTGATTTGATTTGATTGAGTTAGCTCTTCTATATTTTCTTGAAAAATACAACAAACAGCCTCAGATCAATAGCCAGAAAGAACTGCAGTATTAATTATTTCTTATAATAGACCAATCCCTTAAGTTTTTTCAGCCAGGATATCCGTCCTTTGCTCACAAACGTTGCCTTGCAACACCAGATTTTCTTTAACTGTCAACAATCTCCAGGTCAGCTTTCACTCGTAAACAAGTGCACAAGAAAAAAATTAATCGATCAGAGCGTCTAGCCGTTCGCGGGCAAGCCCCTCATTGACCTTGCCCCAAACGCCCAAAAATTATGATTCGTTGCGGGTCACCGCAATTAAAATAGGATATTACATTATTACACCTATGACCGGTTCTCCGAAATTTTTTCGATCGCCCCGTTCGGATAAGACGGACACGTGCCTCAGGTCGGTATCTCGAAAGTGAAGGGAACAGCCTCCAAGGAACGAACGATTGTGTTGCGCCTTCAAATTTTTGTCGACCACACGATAAATACCACTTCTGCAATTCTATTGTTACGGTCGAGCGTGGTTTAATTGATGCCGGTTTACAGAAAAACCGCTTTAAATTGGAAAGAAAAGAAACGTTCTTTGGGTGTGCGATATGGATTTTTGGAGGGCGGAGACTTAAACTTTCGCTTATAAATCGAAAGGCAATTGTCAAACTCAAAATAATTATGATTAATTGTAACGGATGTCCAATAATTGTTAAAGTCCTGGGTGGCTGCGAAATCAAACATGAAGGTCGATTCTTACTTGGCATAGAAAAATTGACGACTCAAATATTGACCGTTAAATGACTTTATTTTTCTAAATGAAAGCAATTGTGCAATGCTTTAGAGACACAGAATCGCTACAACACAGAAAATAGGAGGCAGGGCTCTTGTTAGAATTTTTGCTTTTGCAAAATGTCAGGTTCGATTTTGTGTGAAGAATCGACATTCATCTTTGATTCCACAGCCACCCAGGACTTCAATAATTGTTGGACACCCATTACATAATTTGTTTGATTCCACATCCACTCAGCACTTCAATAATTTTTGGACACCCGTTATACTATAACGAAGTTTCCGCCTAATTGAATGAATGCATTTTGGGCTTAAGGCGCATCGACGGCCAAGGTCATTCGCGCATTCATATCTGTTAGTAATTTGCTTTTGCTGAAAAAATCTTTCTTTCTTTTATTTCACATTCGCATCGAGTAATTTTTGAAAGTTCATCCTTTTATAAATTTTACAAATCATCCTCTAAACAAAGCGCGCTCAAAGTTTTGCGCATTGGTTGCCCAACTGTGAAATCGTAATTTTCAAACAAGGTCGATGATTTTTTGCAATTCGCCGAATAATAAAAGTGAATTTTGTCAACGGAAGATGCAATTTTTAATGGTTTTTCCGGGTTTCATAACACCATCAAAAGTGCCATTGTATGGAAGTGTTCATGGTGCAAGAAAAAAACTGTTAGTTGCACTCATTTTGATTGTCCAAAATATACCACAGATTCTAATTCGCATTATCGCCGCGTGGATAATTCTATTTATATACCGGGTGACCCAGATCAACCGTATCAGGATTATTTTCTGGGGTACTTTTCTTAGGGCACAATTATTCTGTCAAAATTTCAAACATCTGTCAAAAACAAATACAGAATTCCTAGAGCAATTTCTGGAAAAATTAAATTTCTGGTCAAGAATGAGCTGTCTAGAATTTTTGTCACTGGGAAATCTTCGGGAAATAGTAAAGAATTATTCTGTCAAAATTTCAAGCATCTGTCAAAATAATTGCGGAATTCATAGAGAATTTTCTGAAAAAAGTTCATTTTCGGGCATCAAAATTTTAATTTTACCACAGCCACTGAAAATTTTAAAATTTTAATTTACACAAGTGTGGAGGTATGTATTTTGAGATTAACCTGTCAAAATTTCAAGCATCTGTCAAAATAATTGTGGAGTTCACAAAGCATTTTCTGAAAAAAGTTCATTTTTGTGCATTAAAATTTTAATTTTACCACAGCCACTTAAAATTTTAAAATTTTAATTTATAGGGATGTAGAGGTATATATTTCGAGATTAACCTGTCAAAATTTCAAGCATCTGTCAAAATAAATACGGAATTCCTAGAGTAATTTCTGAAAAAAAAAATTTTTTGGTCACCAAAATGTGCATTCTAGAATCGCCAATTTTTGTGACTGGTATATTGGACTACTTCTCTTGAGGCACTTGTAAGAAAATTATTCTGTCAAAATTTCAAACATCTGTCAAAACAAACACAGAATTCCTAGAGCAATTTCTGGAAAAAATTAAATTTCCGGTCATAAGAATGAGCTGTCTAGAATTGACATTTTTGTCACTGGTATTCTTCGGAAAATCGTAAAGAATTATTCTGTCAAAATTTCAAATATCTGTCAAAATAATTGTGGAATTCACAAAGAATTTTCTGAAAAAAGTTCATTTTCTGGCATCAAAATTTTAATTTTACCACAGCCATTGAAAATTTTAAAATTTTAATTTACACAAGTGTGGAGGTATATATTTCGAGATTAACCTGTCAAAATTTCAAGCATCTGTCAAAATAATTGTGGAATTCACAGAGTAATTTCTGAAAAAAAAATATTTTTTTGGTCACCAAAATGTGCATTCTAGAATCGCCAATTTTTGTGACTGGTATACTGGGGTAATTTTCTTGAGGCAATTGTAAGAAAATTATTCTGTCAAAATTTCAAACATCTGTCAAAACAAATACAGAATTCCAAGAGCAATTTCTGGAAAAAATTAAATTTCCGGTCATAAGAATTAGCTGTCTAGAATTGACATTTTTGTCACTGGTATTCTTCGGAAAATCGTAAAGAATTATTCTGTCAAAATTTCAAATATCTGTCAAAATAATTGTGGAATTCACAAAGAATTTTCTGAAAAAAGTTCATTTTTTGGCATCAAAATTTTAATTTCACCATAGCCATTGAAAATTTTAAAATTTTAATTTATACAAGTGTGGAGGTATATATTTCGAGATTAACCTGTCAAAATTTCCAGCATCTGTCAAAATAAATACGGAGTTTCTAGAGAAATTCCTAAAAAAAAAATTTTTGGTCACCAGAATGTGCATTTTAGAATCGCCATTTTTGTGACTGGTACTTTTCTTGAGGCAATTGTAAGAAAATTATTCTGTCAAAATTTCAAACATCTGTCAAAACAAATACAGAATTCCTTGAGGAATTTCTTGAAAAATTAAATTTCTGGTCATAAGAATGAGCTATCTAGAATTGCCATTTTTGTCATTGGTATTCTTCGGGAAATCGTAAAGAATTATTCTGTCAAAATTTCAAACATCTGTCAAAATGTGGAATTCACAAAGAATTTTCTGAAAAAAAGTTAATTTTTGGGCATCAAAATTTTAATTTTACCACAACCACTGAAAATTTTAAAATTTTAATTTACACAAGTGTGGAGGTATGAATTTCGAGATTAACCTGTCAAAATTTCAAGCATCTGTCAAAATAATTGTGGAATTCACAGAGCATTTTCCGAAAAAAGTTCATTTTTGGGCATCAAAATTTTAATTTTACCACAACCACTGAAAATTTAAAAATTTTAATTTATACAAGTGTAGAGGTATATATTTAGAGATTGACCTGTCAAAATTTCAACCATCTGTCAAAATAATTGTGGAATTCACAGAGCATTTTCTGAAAAAAGTTCATTTTTGGGCATCAAAATTTTAATTTTACCACAGCCACTGAACATTTTAAAATTTTAATTTATACAAGTGTGGAGATATATATTTAGAGATTAACCTGTGAAAATTTCAAGCATCTGTCAAAATAATTGTGGAATTCACAGAGCATTTTCGGAAAAAAGTTCATTTTTGAGCATCAAAATTTTAATTTTACCACAGCCACTGAAAATGTTAAAATTTAATTTACACAAGTGTGGAGGTACATATTTCGAGATTAACCTGTTAAAATTTCAAGCATCTGTCAAAATAATTGTCGAATTCACAGAGCATTTTCTGAAAAAAGTTCATTTTTGGGCATCAAAATTTTAATTTTACAACAGCCACTGAAAATTTTAAAATTTTAATTTACACAAGTGTGGAGGTATATATTTCGAGATTAACCTGTCAAAATTTCAAGCATCTGTCAAAATAATTGTCGAATTCACAGAGCATTTTCTGAAAAAAGTTCATTTTTGGGCATCAAAATTTTAATTTTACAACAGCCACTGAAAATTTTAAAATTTTAATTTACACAAGTGTGGAGGTATATATTTCCAGATTAACCTGTCAAAATTTCAAGCATCTGTCAAAATAATTGTCGAATTCACAGAGCATTTTCTGAAAAAAGTTCATTTTTGGGCGTCAAAATTTTAATTTTACCACAACCACTGAAAACTTTTAAATTTTAATTTACACAGGTGTAGAGGTATATATTTACAGATTAACCTGTCAAAATTTTAAGCATCTGTCAAAATAATTGTGGAATTCACAGAGCATTTTCTGAAAAAAGTTCATTTTTGGGCGTCAAAATTTTAATTTTACCACAACCACTGAAAATTTTTAAATTTTAATTTACACAGGTGTGGAGGTATATATTTCGAGATTAACCTGTCAAAATTTTAAGCATCTGTCAAAATAAGCATTTTCTGAAAAAAGTTCATTTTTGGGCATCAAAATTTTAATTTTACCACAGCCACTGAAAATTTTAAAATTTAAATTTACACAAGTGTGGAGGTATATATTTCGAGATTAACCTGTCAAAATTTCAAGCATCTGTCAAAATAAATGCGGAATTCTTAGAGGTTTTTCTAAAATAAAAATTTTTGGTCACCAGAATGTGCATTCCTGAATCGCCATTTTTGTGACTCGTATTTTTCTTGAGGCGATTGTAAAGACACGTTATTGAAAATTATTCTGTCAAAATTTCAAACATCTGTCAAAATAATTGCGGAATTCACAGAGCATTTTCTGAAAAAAGTTCATTTTTGGATATCAAAATTTTAATTTAACCACAGCCACTTTTGTTAAAAAAATAATCTGAACCACCCTGTATATAGCACAGTTTACGTGTTTTATTTTTAAAATTAATTAACTGAATTTTTGTTATGAATTAATAATATACATTAAAATCTATTTTTTTTTATGAGGAAATATATTTTTCTTTGCTTTTAATTTATGGGAATGAAGTATTTGAGGCAATCGGCAGACATTTAATGGGTTTGTATATATTTGCATTTATTGGAATAGTCGTTTCTCATTTGCAATTGATAAAAGTGACGAGGAACAGATTACCATAAATGTCTAGCCATTAGACACCAATTGGCAATCAAATTCAAATAATTTACATTTACTATAACGCTACAGTAAAAATGACCAAATATCAAAATACCAAAAATATGTACATGAAAAAAATTGAAACAAATTTGTTTATTTATTTCCTGCATTTCGTGTGCATCTTTTCAGTAAACAGAAATTACGTAGCCGTCGATTGCGTAAGTGTGAACACAGAGAGATCACTTTTCACTTTGCATACAGGGAAGTTTTTTTCTTTTTGAAGATTTCACTGTTCGCTCATTCGAAACCCGTCCGCGTTGTTTCTGGACAGTGTGCGGAGAATTCCACATGAATTGTCCAACGCGTTTATAGAAAGTAACAGTTCTGCGGAGGAGAGAAATGGAGGCAAGGTCGTCCCCGTTCGGCTCGGACAAGCCTCGTAATCGAAATGTGGACCATTGTAAAACGGACACCGATTATCCAATTTCACTCGGAACCGATTGCCTGTAATTTCGCACGTATGCACAAAAGAATGCCAACACAGGGAAATAAATGTTTAAGGAAGTTGATGATTCAAAGAAATTACTGTGCACGACTTGCTGATTATAGGTACCTGCGATTTCCCATTATTTTAAAAATGTTATTTTATTCTAAGCCCTAAACTAATTTTAATAATCGACTTATTGTTGTATGAAAAACAGTAAAACGTCCGTTCATCTGATTTTTACTTGTTGATGAATTATTTATCATTGATGGAAGGTCGATGAGATACAGAAGGAATAATAGTGGTCCTAGGATGGATCCTTGCGGAACCACATGTTTAATTTCGCCATCTGATGAATGAATAATGTTATAGTGTACACGCTGTGATCGTGTTAATAATGCGTATGCTCTTTGGGTGGAAGTTGTAAAAATATAAATTCCTTAAAAGTACGCCATGAGATAACCGCGGATTCGACGCGAAAGAAACAAACAAAAACGTTATATGTAAAAGCAAAATTTATTCTTAATCTTGGAGGCGTTCACTTCGTGGTACATTTTCAATTTTGATGTAAAGTAAACACTTAACTTTTTTATACCACTATTATTATTTTATTAAATAAAATTGGTATAAAAAAGTTAAGTGTTTTCTTTATAACGAAAGCAAAATTTATATTTTTGAAGACAAAATTTCGTAAAAATTACAAAATACCTTGGAATCTGTGGAATATCACAAATTTACGAGCGACTGGAAGAAATATGTGGCACGATTCACTCAAGTTGCACAATGCGTATGCATAATTGCGAAATTTCTAACGGGCGCAAAAATTGCAAAAGTTCTTAAAATAAACGTTAACGTCTATAATCTGCAAGCGTTTGTGAAATATTAAGTAGAAGTTATGTTTCTGATAGTTTTGTTTTTTCCTTTAAGGAAAGATGATTGAATAAATTTGCATCAAGGATCGCTGATTATTAAAAATTAATTCACCCACGACTAATTTAAAATTATAGACATAATTTATATGTAAAACAACGTTATAAAACTATAAAATCATTTCTGAATGCATTCGAAATGGAATAATTTTATATTACATTTTTTTTTTATTTTAGAATAGGTGATTTCACAACGATCTCTAAAAATTCAAAATTATTATCAGCAAAGACTGAAAAGGTTAAGTCTATTAACCTTTGTAGAATTCATCTCTCCAAAAAAAACTTAACCTCAATATATAAAAAAAACTCAAAGGAAATGTTTATACAAGGATTAAGCAGATTTATTTTGTCTTCCAGCGCAACCATTTTTGTTACTGCAAAGTTATTTTAAGTCAGATGTAAAGGCACATTATCCACAATTAATCTGTCAAAATTTCAAGCATCTGTCAAAATAAATGTGGAATTCACAGAGCAATTTCTGGTCAAAGAGCATTTTTGGTCATTCAAATTTGTTTTCCATCGCAGCCATTTTGTTACTGGAAAGTTATTTTAAGTGAGATGTAAAGACACATTATCCGTAATTAATCTGTCAAAATTTCAAGCATCTGTCAAAATAAATGTGGAATTCACAGAGCAATTTCTGGTCAAAGAGCATTTTTGATCATTCAAATTTGTCTTCTAGCGCAGCCATTTTTGTTACTGGAAAGTTCCGATAATTTCTTTTCAGGCAGTTATAAAGACACATTATCCATAATTAATCTGTCAAAATTTCAAGCATCTGTCAAAATAAATGTGAAATTTACGGAGCAATTTCTGGCCAAAGTGCATTTTTGGTCATTCAAATTTGTCTTCTGGCGCAGCCATTTTTGTTACTGGAAAGTTATTTTAAGTCAGATGTAAAGACACATGATCCATAATTAATCTGTCTAAATTTCAAGCATCTGTCAAACGAAATGTGGAATTCACAGATCAATTTTTGGCCAAAGTGTATTTTTGGTAATTCAAATTTGTCTTTTAGCGCAGCCATTTTTGTTACTGGAAAGTTATTTTAAGTCAGATGTTAAGACACATAATCCATAATTAATCTGTCAAAATTTCAAGCATCTGTCAAAATAAATGTGGAATTCACAGAGCAATTTCTGGTCAAAGAGCATTTTTGGTCATTCAAATTTGTTTTCCATCACAGCCATTTTTGTTACTGGAAAGTTATTTTAAGTCAGATGTTAAGACACATGATCCATAATTATTCTGTCAAAATTTCAAGCATCTGTCAAAATAAATGTGAAATTTACGGAGCAATTTCTGGCCAACGTGCATTTTTGGTCATTCAAATTTGTCTTCTGGCGCAGCCATTTTTGTTACTGGAAAGTTATTTTAAGTCAGATGTAAAGACACATGATCCATAATTAATCTGTCTAAATTTCAAGCATCTGTCAAACGAAATGTGGAATTCACAGATCAATTTCTGGCAAAGTGCATTTTTGGTCATTCAAATTTGTCTTCTGGCGCAGCCATTTTTGTTACTGGAAAGTTATTTTAAGTCAGATGTTAAGACACATTATCCATAATTAATCTGTCAAAATTTCAAGCATCTGTCAAAATAAATGTGAAATTTACGGAGCAATTTCTGGCCAACGTGCATTTTTGGTCATTCAAATTTGTCTTCTGGCGCAGCCATTTTTGTTACTGGAAAGTTATTTTAAGTCAGATGTAAAGACACATGATCCATAATTAATCTGTCTAAATTTCAAGCATCTGTCAAACGAAATGTGGAATTCACAGATCAATTTCTGGCAAAGTGCATTTTTGGTCATTCAAATTTGTCTTCTGGCGCAGCCATTTTTGTTACTGGAAAGTTATTTTAAGTCAGATGTAAAGACACATTATCCATAATTAATCTGTCAAAATTTCAAGCATCTGTCGGTAGAAATGTGAAATTTGCGTAGGAATTACAAGAGAAAGTGCATTTTTCATCATCAAAAATTGTTTTCTGGCGCAGCCATTTTTGTTGGCGCAAAGTTCGGATAATTTTTTTCAGGCAGTTACAAAGACACGATATCCATAATTAATCTGTCAAAATTTCAAGCATCTGTCGGTGAAAATGTGAACTTTGCGGAGGAATTGCAAGAGAAAGTGCATTTTTCATTACCAAAAATTGTTTTCTGGCGCAGCCATTTTTGTTGGCGCAAAGTTCGGATGATTTTTCTCAGGCAGTTACAAAGACACATTATCCATAAATAATATGTCAAAATTTCAAGCATCTGTCGGTGGAAATGTGAAATTTGCGGAGGAATTACAAGAGAAAGTGCATTTTTCATTACCAAAAATTGCTTTCTGGCGCAGCCATTTTTGTTGGAGCAAAGTTTGGATGATTTTTTTCAGGCAGTTGCAAAGACACATTATCCATAAATAATCTGTCAAAATTTCAAGCGTCTGTCGGTGGAAATGTGAAATTTGCGGAGGAATTACAAGAGAAAGTGCATTTTTCATTACCAAAAATTGCTTTCTGGCGCAGCCATTTTTGTTGGAGCAAAGTTTGGATGATTTTTTTCAGGCAGTTGCAAAGACACATTATCCATAAATAATCTGTCAAAATTTCAAGCGTCTGTCGGTGGAAATGTGAAATTTGCGGAGGAATTACAAGAGAAAGTGCATTTTTCATTACCAAAAATTGCTTTCTGGCGCAGCCATTTTTGTTGGAGCAAAGTTTGGATGATTTTTTTCAGGCAGTTGCAAAGACACATTATCCATAAATAATCTGTCAAAATTTCAAGCGTCTGTTGGTGGAAATGTGAAATTTGCGGAGGAATTACAAGAGAAAGTGCATTTTTCATCATCAAAAATTGCTTTCTGGCGCAGCCATTTTTGTTGGCGCAAAGTTCGGATGATTTTTTTCAGGCAGTTACAAAGACACATTATCCATAAATAATATGTCAAAATTTCAAGCATCTGTCGGTGGAAATGTGAACTTTGCGGAGGAATTACAAGAGAAAGTGCATTTTTCATCATCAAAAATTGTTTTCTGGCGCAGCCATTTTTGTTGGCGCAAAGTTCGGATAATTTTTTTCAGGCAGTTACAAAGACACGATATCCATAATTAATCTGTCAAAATTTCAAGCATCTGTCGGTGAAAATGTGAACTTTGCGGAGGAATTACAAGAGAAAGTGCATTTTTCATTACCAAAAATTGTTTTCTGGCGCAGCCATTTTTGTTGGCGCAAAGTTCGGATGATTTTTCTCAGGCAGTTACAAAGACACATTATCCATAAATAATATGTCAAAATTTCAAGCATCTGTCGGTGGAAATGTGAAATTTGCGGAGGAATTACAAGAGAAAGTGCATTTTTCATTACCAAAAATTGCTTTCTGGCGCAGCCATTTTTGTTGGAGCAAAGTTTGGATGATTTTTTTCAGGCAGTTGCAAAGACACATTATCCATAAATAATCTGTCAAAATTTCAAGCGTCTGTCGGTGGAAATGTGAAATTTGCGGAGGAATTACAAGAGAAAGTGCATTTTTCATTACCAAAAATTGCTTTCTGGCGCAGCCATTTTTGTTGGAGCAAAGTTTGGATGATTTTTTTCAGGCAGTTGCAAAGACACATTATCCATAAATAATCTGTCAAAATTTCAAGCGTCTGTTGGTGGAAATGTGAAATTTGCGGAGGAATTACAAGAGAAAGTGCATTTTTCATTACCAAAAATTGCTTTCTGGCGCAGCCATTTTTGTTGGAGCAAAGTTTGGATGATTTTTTTCAGGCAGTTGCAAAGACACATTATCCATAAATAATCTGTCAAAATTTCAAGCGTCTGTCGGTGGAAATGTGAAATTTGCGGAGGAATTACAAGAGAAAGTGCATTTTTCATCATCAAAAATTGTTTTCTGGCGCAGCCATTTTTGTTGGAGCAAAGTTTGGATGATTTTTTTCAGGCAGTTGCAAAGACACATTATCCATAAATAATCTGTCAAAATTTCAAGCGTCTGTTGGTGGAAATGTGAAATTTGCGGAGGAATTACAAGAGAAAGTGCATTTTTCATCATCAAAAATTGCTTTCTGGCGCAGCCATTTTTGTTGGCGCAAAGTTCGGATGATTTTTTTCAGGCAGTTACAAAGACACATTATCCATAAATAATATGTCAAAATTTCAAGCATCTGTCGGTGGAAATGTGAACTTTGCGGAGGAATTACAAGAGAAAGTGCATTTTTCATCATCAAAAATTGTTTTCTGGCGCAGCCATTTTTGTTGGCGCAAAGTTCGGATGATTTTTTTCACGCAGTTACAAAGACACATTATCCATAAATAATCTGTCAAAATTTCAAACATCTGTTGGTGGAAATGTGAAATTTGCGGAGCAATTACAAGAGAAAGTGCATTTTTCATCATCAAAAATTGCTTTCAGGCGCAGCCATTTTTGTTGGCGCAAAGTTCGGATAATTTTTTCAGGCAGTTACAAAGACACGATATCCATAATTAATTTGTCAAAATTTCAAGCATCTGTTGGTGGAAATGTGAAATTTGCGGAGGAATTACAAGAGGAAGTGCATTTTTCATGTGGCGCAGCCATTTTTGTTGGCGCAAAGTTCGGATAGTTTTTTAACGTTTTTTTTTTGTTTCGGCTTACGGCTGACATCGTGCACTTGATCAACAACAAATTTGTAAATTTTTAATATTTAACAATCACTACAGCCATGACCAAAGCGAACGCAGGATCACAAACGCAGTGCTAGACATTTACATGAATGTTGGTTTTAAGGCACATCAACAGTTAAGATTATACGCGCATTTTATTGTTCACCCTGTACACTTATCTGCTTTTTTTTCTCTTTTCTTGACCTGTGTAAAAAACTGAGTTTTCTGGCACCAATAAAATTATTGTTATTATTATTATTACTATTATTATTATTATTATCAGTGTAATCCTCCAGATGCAGAAATCGACAGCTAAGATTATTCGCTCGTTTCTTAAGTAAATTATCTATCGATCACTCTGTACACTTCTCCACTAAGTGTGTAAGTGTAATCCTCGAGACAGAAATAAATCAACTTCTTCTAAAAATTTGGAAGGTCAGTAATTTTATAACATTCCTAATTTATAATTTATTACGTCCACTGAACCGATTAATTTCGCCGTAATTATATTCAAGTCCATTTACGCCTTCGAATTGAAATGTCAAACTTGTTTCGAGCGGACGTGGTACTGACCTTTCTTACATCATAATATTACCCTTTTTTTTAGAAAGTAAGCGACAATTAAGCTCTTTCTGTAATTAAAGCAATATTACTTTTATTACATATTTTAATAAAATTATAAACAAGAAAATTACTCAAAGAATTGTCGCAATAAATAAAGACACTCTCGTGTAAATTAAGAGGATGGATTCAAATCTCCCAGTAGATGTAAAATTTGTATGTTAAATGCTAATTAATCTTTTCTTCAAATTTTTTTTCAAAAGAGTTATTAAATCCGCAACACACTTATCGTAAGTGCCCTTGTCATGCATTTCAAATGCTTTAAGAAAACAAAAAAAAAATTGTCTATATCTTAATACCGTTATTTTTTTTAGATCATAAAACACATTTTTAAATTAAAAAATTATGTTAAATGCTAGTTTTCACAAATAAAATGATTACAATGTATTAATCTCTTCTTGAAATTCATCAAATTATTTCTGATATATTTTCCAGTGGAAGCATTTAATTTTTTTTTAAATTTTTTTTTTAAGTTATTAAATCTGGAACACTTTTATCGTATGTGCCTAAATAGTCGACGCACCTTGCTTGTAAACAAAATGGCTGCACTTTGAACTTGAATTTGAGTGAGTGGAATGTGCATCTCGCGATTGAAAAAAAAATTAAAAATATCATCACACGTAGAATTACCTTAAAATTTTTTAAATGCGCTCAGAAATTACATATTTTTGACATACAAAAAGATAATTGATTCGCCTTGCTTGTAAACAAAATGGCGGCACTCTGAACTCGAATTTGAGTGAGTGGAATGTGCACCACGTGATTAAAAAAAATCTAAAAATATCGTATGCAAACGTATACGACCCGTTGTGCGCAATTTAAGTTGCCTATATCAAAACGCTATTCTTCATACTTTCCGAGCCAATGTTTTAATATTTTTAGTCCCATCTTTTCAGGCAACGCTTTGCACCTCGTTTAACTTTAAATAAACAAAAATTTTAACCCCCTCTTACTGTAACGGCCTTTTTTTGTAGCCTGTAAATTTTGCTATTGTAAATTTGAGTGAATATAATAATTTGATTAATTAAAACACTTGGTTTTGTTTCACTGCTTTTATTTGTCTCTCCGACTAGTTTCGACCTTAGGTCATTCTCATCTCCTTGGAAACCAAGTGTTAATTAATCAAATTATATAATTATGTTTCACCACGGGTTAAGTGAGAAATTAATTAATCAAATATAATAATAACTATTATTATTAATTATTAAAATTAAATAAAAAATCCAGGTAAAAAAAAATAAAGTTGATGTGGATATCAACGAAAAATAAAATTATTTTTTGGAAGAGCTTACAAACGGGTCTCAAGAAGTTGCTCCGGGGTTTTTTTAAAATATGCAGTAGTAAAGTCGTAAAAAAATTAAAAGCAAAATTGATTTTTTTCGTTTTTCTTTGAATACCTCCCAACAAATTATTCAGCATTAAAGTATGTAACTTTTGCGTAACAGTCTATCTCTTCTAGTTACCGAGATAGCAATGCTAATGCATAGACTTTGTAACACCCTGTATAATTGAATAACCCATTTAACCCATATTCAAGGCTATATTTTAATTTTAATTTTATATTTTTGACAAACACATCCACAAATATGTATTAATATGTTAATTATATACTTTTAACGATATTTATTTATGTATTAGGGTGGCAAAAAGTGTAATAAATTGATTTGATTTGATTTGATTTAGCATAAATGTCATAGATGACAAATTATTCAGCATTAAAACGCCTTCATATCTCTTAGATAGCAATGCTAATACATCCAATTTGTAACACCCTGTTTATTTTTTTTTCAGATGAAAATGTTTCGATTAGCACTTTTCCTAATTTTGGGCTCAATGTCGAGGGCCGTAGAATTAGACGTGATGAACCAATGGAATTTATTAGATTTCGATTTTCCTGATTATCAATTTATTAATCAATTTAGGTGAGTATTCAATCCACAAAAAAAAAATATATATATTATATTATCGATCAAACAAAATTTGATTTTTTTTTGTTACGTTTTAATTATGTATTTTAATTATTTTTTCTTAATTTCGTAAATTTATTTTTAGTTTTTTGTATATCAATGTATTTTTTGATCATTTTTATAAGAGGGGTTACCCGTAATTAAATTATTATTATTGAAAACCAGTGGCGGACTAAGGTTTTTAACCCGCCATTGGTGACGCAAATTTGACTTTGATCAATGGTGACGCCGGTCTCACGCACCGGGGTTTGCAACTGAAGATTTTTCGAAATTGATTATTTTTTTAATTTATGCTCTTTGACAATAAAACAAAGATATTTAACCAATTTAAGCTCTGCAATGCGGCAGCTACTCGAAATTGCAACAAAAAAACAACAACGGAGACTAAAGTTATTCGTTTTTTTTTTAACATACCCGGTCTCACAGACCAATAGGTCACCATTGACGGGTTAAGTTTCTAAACAAATATTGAAATAACACAAAACTAACATGATTTTTTAAATTTTTAAATGCCACTGACGTTATTGTAAAGTTTACGACACATTTAAAAAATGTAGGCTTAAGAGGGGCAAGGCGGGGGGTGTGAATTGACCACATTGCCTCACCTCTGGATCTGACGCTAGATCAAACCTTGGTCAAACAATATCAATACCTTAATATTATTTTGTTAGTTTATTAATACTAAATAATAAATGTTTATGACAGCACAAAATTTTTTTGATGAAAATGAGATAAAAAATGTATAATAATTTTCGAACTTTTTGTAATCCAAAGCGTGAGTTTATTTGTTTTTAAATTTTCGATGAAGATAATAGTAAGTAACATTATGAAGGCTTTTACATTACGAGAGAAAAGTTTTAAATTCTCGAGTAATGTAAAAGCAAATAACGTTACGTGTGTCGTGACACGGTTTATTTTATCCTATTTCTATTTTTTTTAATTAAAAATAAAGTTTAAACCGTCAAAAAGTGAAATCATGTTTGTTTGCCAAGATCTCCATAGCAACGAGTTGCGTTAAGATAATATAACAACACTAGTATTGTTAAAGGTACCTTAACGTTACTCGTTGCTAAGGTGTTATTGGCATGTTAACGTTATAGGAAAAAATAAAAAGAATTTAAAATTTCAATCAGAGATACGAACTGAATTAAATAGAATACAATTGAAATGAAGAAATGAAGTCATCGGCTATCTAGAGACGAGTTTCAAAATTTACCTCTCGTTTCTCCTGCTTGACTTCATTGTAATCCACCGGTGGATCAAACCTCGGTCAAATAATATTGATATGTATTATTTTGCTGGTTAAGATTAAATAATGAATTTTTGTAATAAAACAAACAAAAAAATTGTAGGAAAATAAGATAAGCAATGCATAACAATTTCCGAATTTTTCGTAATCTAAAGCATGAGTTAAATTTAAAAATCTTCGATAAAGATAGAAAAAATGAATTGAATTTCAATCAGAGTTAGAAATTTTGATTTTATTTGAATTAAATAAAATCAAATTGAAATAAAATCATTGGCCATCTAGAGCTGCGTTTCAAAATTTACGTCTCATTAGAGATACGAATTTTGATTGCATTTGAATGGAATAGAATAAAATTAAAATGAAGATTGACATTTATTTTTTAATGCCACTAACTGACATTTTCATAAAGTTCACGACACATTTAAAAAAATCTACAACCCATTCATATTATTAGTATTTTGCAATTCAGTTTAATTTATTACAATCAACTTAGGGATTTTTACATTATACTGTTTATTCCTTCAAGGTAAATAATGTAATTGTTTATTTCTTCAGGCCAGAAAATACGGTCTTCACCGGATTGGAAATAACGAACGACAGGATTTTCCTGGCCATGCCGAGACTTCGAGCGGGCGTGCCTGCAACATTGGCAGTGATTCCGCGAAACACTCCGAAGGGATCAAGCCCAATCCTGCAGGCATATCCCGACTGGAGTTATCACGCAGCGGGCTTGGACAACAAAACCTGCGAGGGATTGATCTCGGTCTACAGAATCAGACAAGATTCCTGTAACCGGCTATGGGTACGAAGATTAATACTAGTTATTCAAAAAAATCCCAGTTGGCAAAATTGTAATCCAAGGGCGCAATTCTAATTATTCAAAAACATTATTTTGTATTAAATTAGTTCTTGCAGTCAGGATCTTTTAGGAACTTTTAGTGATGCTAGGGTGACATTTTTACTGGAACAATTTACTTACAGAAGCCATTTTATTTTTTTCATCATTTATGACAGTCAGAATGTGCTGTTGCAATACTTTTTGTTACGAGGGAAGCGCAAAAAATTTCGTAGCCTGACCTGACCTAAACTAACCTAACCTAACCTGACCTAACTCGACCTAACCTAACCTAACCCAGCCGTACCCAACCTAATCTAACCTTTTTTTATGAGCGAGTTAACTCCACTGAAGGGTGCACGACCTCAGTGCTAGACTATGGTCTCTTTACCCTCCACTCTCTTTTGGGTGGAGGGCTCAACCACTCTTCTGCTGCTCTTCGTGGGGTTCGTCGAATCAAATGCTGCTTGCAAATCAATAACAAATTACTGTCAACAAATATCACGGCTTGCTTTTCCAAAAACTGATCGCGAATCAGAAGAATACAATATTCGCAAGATTCAGGGCAAACAAACACCACAGCTTGCTTTACTAAAAATTGATCGTGAATCACAAGCAAATAAAATTCAGGTAGAAACGCCAAAGTGGCGGCATCTATTGCCCGAATGCTGTACTGAACCAAATTCGGGTGGCTTTAACACCGACAAGATATAGACATTGCCAACGGCGGCAAATATAACAATATTAATGTTAAAATTCAGGCGGTGTTCAATCAATTAATTTCAAGTCAGCAAGAGATTACTGTCAGTAAATGATGATTATCTGCCCTTATAGGTTTTGGATTCAGGCGTTCAAACGTCAATCGACGACTTCCAAAGAGTCTGCCAACCGAAATTGGTAATCTTCGATTTGAAAACCGATCAAGTGGTGAGAACCATCGTCTTTCCGAAAGAGGTACAAAGGCCCGCGACTCTGATGACCAACTTGGTCATCGATGAAACGGTCCAGGGAAAATGTGACAACGCCTTCATTTACATGACCGACACTGCTGCTCCAGGTAAATATTATTTTGATTTGAAGCAATATTGAAAAAGACACTAAAATATAATTTTGATTTGAAACAATATTAAAAAAAAAACAGGAAACTAATCTGATTTATATTTTTTTTTTGTTAGGTAAAGCTCCAGGTGAATAAAACTTAATTGTTATATAACCAAATATGATGTAGTATTACAAATATAATTTATTTTAGGAATAATTGTTTACGACGCTGCTAAGGATAGCATTTGGCGTTTTATGCACCCATCAATGTTCCCCGATCCAGATTTCTCCGATTATTCCATCGACGGCGAAACTTTCACCCTCATGGATGGCGTTGTCGGTTTGGGCTTCTCGCCCAACATGAAACTTCTTTATTTCCAACCACTAGCTACTGATAGGTAACTATACCATATCTACCCATCGATTAGACTGTTTTAGTATCTTTAGTGACAAACACTAGAAAGTAATAAGTATCAAAACGGCTATAAAAAAAATTGCAGCACGTTAGGTTGGTACCGGTATACTTCCAATATACGTGAAGTCGCCAACAGACACATTATTGACAGATTGTTCTCGAGTTTTGACTACTTTTTGCCAGCCAAATTCTCATGAGATAGTAGATTCTTGAGTACGATTTTCGTAATAAATTACAATTACCATTTTTACATTTCCCGCAAAATTTCGTAAGTACTACTTTTTATGGCGAGAGTTGTTCGGCAATCTAGAAGGATTTCTGTTACTCAAGATGTCAAAAAAGTCTTATCTATGGGTAGATGTAATGTAGTATAATATCATATGTATACAAATAATTTAGATAAGGCATGGCCATGATAAACAAAATCACGGTCTTAGATTAGTTCAGCACGTTGTTGACTTTATGTCATATGAACAACTGGTGGCGAAGACATGATGCGACGCATCAAACCTGCAACGTACGTTTCGAAATACAAAGCCGCCCTTTATCTAACTAATTTTTATACATATGGTATAATTATTTATTAAAAAATCCGACTATTTTTGACCAACTTTGAAGTCTTAGAAATGCGTAAACTGTCACCACAGATAACTGGTATCCTCTAAATCTATGTTTTTTTTCAAATTTGTTTTTAGAATATTTAGTGTGTCCACGTCAGTATTAATCAAAGGGCCGTTGGCTGAAGGCGTTGCCCTGCCTGTCTCCCTGGTGGGAAAAAAATCTTCGCAGGGTTTGGGATTAGCCGTGAATCCTATAGATGATACCGTGTACTTCAGCCCGTTAACAGAAACTTCTATTGCTTCTTGGAGTCCCAAAACAAATCAACAGAAGTGAGTGATATTGAAATTAGTGATGGGATCATTCGAATGACGATAATCCATTCATTCGATTATAAAAATAATCGATTATCTCGAGAACCTATTTTTTAATTCGATTGATCATTCGAATGATCGGTATTCGAGTGATCGATGACGATAATCGATTCATTCGATTTAAAAAATAATCGATTATCTCGAGAACCTATTTTTTAATTCGATTGATCATTCGAATGATCGGTATTCGAGTGATCATTCGAATGATCGGTACTCGAATGATCATTCAAATGAGCATTTGAATGATCATTCGAATTATCTATACTCGAATGATCATTCGAATGTCATTATACCAATTTGTACTCGAATATATATCATTTAAAACTTTACTCATTTTTAGCGTATTATTAACAGGATATCTTTCCCACGAAACATTACGGCGAAGTACTCTGAGATTGTTTACAATATATTCTATATTATAATTTTATTATGATATATTGCTGAAAATAGAACACAAGTGTTTATGAACGATTTTAACGAAATAACCGGAGTTCTGTTTTTAGTATTTAACTCACGATAATTTGAGTGATCATTACGATATATCTGTACCAACTTTTATTCAAATGATCATTTGAATAAATAATCTATTTCCATATCATTCGAATAAATAATCGATTTTAAGATCATTCGAATAAATAATCGATTGTCGGATCATTTGAATGATCATTCGAATGGTCACTCGAATTATCATTCGAATGAATAATCGATTTTCAGATTAATTCGAATAGTAATCATTCGATTATGCCCATCACTAATTGAAATTAAAAATTAGAATCCTTGGATTTTTCAAGAAATCATTTCGAAGCAAATTTTTGAGCAAAAGTATGAATTGTGTAATTGTTTGTTAAAGAATTTCGAGCTAATCGCAACGGTACAAAAATAAAATATAACAATAATTTTAGGTTGATCGCTTACGACTTAAAACGTTTGCAATTCCTCGCGGAGATCCGATGGGCCGAGAAAGACAACGGAAACATTTGGGGACTGTCGACGCGTTTCCAAAAGTACTTCAGGAGGTCCGTCAACCCTAACGAGGTCAACCTGAGGATCATCAGGATCTCACAGAACACCTCGCCTACATTCCCAGTCAACAACAACCTCTACTATTAAATAAGAAACGTACGCGCGCTTTGATCTTTTAAATCACAAACAAAATCACCCAGTACAACTTAGGATACGAAATTTTCGAAACCGCAGAAACCGCAAGTATTTATTATTGATTGGACGTCATTAGTAAACTTAAATTAACAGATTGTATATAAATGATTTATGGAGATTATTGATGATTTGAAGCTTTAAATGTATTAATACTGCAAAACGTTTTTATTCAGGATTGTTATTCTATTTCACCACGAGAACCAAATTCAACAAAAACGTTTTTAGTTAATTGATTGACACTGGAGGCGTTTACTTCGTGATACATTTTGAATTATAAATAAAACACTTTCTTTGTTAATATCACTAGATTTATTAGTAGCGACTATTAATTTGATAATGATCAGAACGTGATCGAAACTATAGTCGCTACTAATAAACCGAGTGATATTAACAAAGAAAGTGTTTTATTTATAACGTTTTTAGTTGTTTGTTAAATAATTTATACTCCAGTAATTTTATTGTTTGGTTGACCGAAATTAAAGATCGACAGTAGAAGTCAAAAATCAGCTGTAGCTCTTGATTTGGGCGCGTTCATCCGAATTTTCAACTGTCAACATGTTTATATTTTTTTTTACGCTGAATGTTGGTATTTGATGTACGCTATTTCGGCCATTTTGATTGCAGTGTTTCTAAAAAGTAAAAAGCATTGATACATTGTGCTCTCGGTTACCGGCAATTTTCTTCTCTATTAAAATGAGCGTTTACGTTTGCACGCATTCCTTGAAAAGAATTGAACACAATCAAAACTTACCGAATTAAGGTAAATTTTGTAAAACAAATCTTCTACTTTATCATTATTATTATTACACACTTCGTACAGAACAAATCTTTAGTGTCAGAAAGTACAGCTTTTTACTCAACAATAGGCAATAAAATAAATCATTAATAGCTTAAATTAAAAGGTGTTGTATCTAAAGAAGTAAAACAAAGTTTTAAGTTTAAAATTTGACCTGAAAAGCGTTTTGCATTATTGTTATTAAATATTTTCTCCGTGATTGTTAAATGAAGATGGAATAAAAAAAAATCTATTGTACGTTTATTGAATATGGTGTAAATGTTACCATATTGTCTGTTATTGTTAAAATGTGTACCATTTGTAATAAATACCCGCCGCCCCGCCTCCTAAGTACCTTGCATATGATTTTAGTCATAACTTATCAATAATTATCTTGATTGTTAAGGATTTCAGGTGTATTAATGTATATATGGATTTTATGTATTACCGTTAGTTACCGAATAAATTTTATTAGCTTTTATTTCTGTATGCATTAAGTTTATTCTGAATAGTTCTCAGTTGATGAAATCAATCATAAAGGTATCAATTTAATTTACGATACGGAACATTAACCGGTCGAAAAAGCATTATAGAAATTTAAATCAATTTCTCTCGTCTTTCTGATGAATAAAAAGTTAAATTCAATAGTCTACGATAATTATTAAGAAAGTTGCATTTTTTAACAAATTTCCAAGGGGTTTACTCATGTCTTTTTTTCGTGTTTTCATTAAAAATTAAAAATCTCTAATCCGACTAATTGACGTACGAGGAGCTCAGATTTGCAAACCGCGTTCAATTTGGAGTTTTCGTTTGGCCGCTACGGCCGATCAAAGTCTAAAAAATCAATTATTTCTTTTAATTTTCAAAAATGTTCACTGTGACTGACTATTTTTTTTACCATTGAAGTTAGGTGAAATTTTTTAACGGCAATCGATTTCTCTCGTCTTTCTGATGAAAAAAAAGTTAAATTCAATAGTCTACGATGATTATTAAGAAAGTTGCATTTTTTAACAAATTTCCAAAGGGTCTACTCATGTCTTTTTTTCGTGTTTTCATCAAAAATTAAAAATCTCTTATCCGACTAACTGACGTACGAGGAGCTCAGATTTGCAAACCGCGTTCAATTTGGAGTTTTCGTTTGGCCGCTACGGCCGATCAAAGTCTAAAAAATCAATAATTTCTTTTAATTTTCAAAAATGTTCACTGTGACTGACTAATTTTTTTACCATTGAAGTTAGGTGAAATTTTTTAACGGCAATCGATTTCTCTCGTCTTTCTGATGAAAAAAAAGTTAAATTCAATAGTCTACGATGATTATTAAGAAAGTTGCATTTTTTAACAAATTTCCAAGGGGTTTACTCATGTCTTTTTTTCGTGTTTTCATTAAAAATTAAAAATCTCTAATCCGACTAATTGACGTACGAGGAGCTCAGATTTGCAAACCGCGTTCAATTTGGAGTTTTCGTTTGGCCGCTACGGCCGATCAAAGTCTAAAAAATCAATTATTTCTTTTAATTTTCAAAAAGTTCACTGTGACTGACTAATTTTTTTGCCATTGAAGTTAGGTGAAATTTTTTAACGGCAATCGAATTCTCTCGTCTTTCTGATGAAAAAAAAGTTAAATTCAATAGTCTACGATGATTATTAAGAAAGTTGCATTTTTTAACAAATTTCCAAGGGGTTTACTCATGTCTTTTTTTCGTGTTTTCATCAAAAAATAAAAATCTCTAATCCGACTAATTGACGTACGAGGAGCTCAGATTTGCAAACCGCGTTCAATTTGGAGTTTTCGTTTGGCCGCTACGGCCGATCAAAGTCTAAAAAATCAATTATTTCTTTTAATTTTCAAAAATGTTCACTGTGACTGACTAATTTTTTTACCATTGAAGTTAGGTGAAATTTTTTAACGGCAATCGATTTCTCTCGTCTTTCTGATGAAAAAAAAGTTAAATTCAATAGTCTACGATGATTATTAAGAAAGTTGCATTTTTTAACAAATTTCCAAGGGGTTTACTCAAGTCTTTTTTTCGTGTTTTCATCAAAAAATAAAAATCTCTAATCCGACTAATTGACGTACGAGGAGCTCAGATTTGCAAACCGCGTTCAATTTGGAGTTTTCGTTTGGCCGCTACGGCCGATCAAAGTCTAAAAAATCAATTATTTCTTTTAATTTTCAAAAATGTTCACTGTGACTGACTAATTTTTTTACCATTGAAGTTAGGTGAAATTTTTTAACGGTAATCGATTTCTCTCATCTTTCTGATGAAAAAAAAGTTAAATTCAATAGTCTACGATGATTATTAAGAAAGTTGCATTTTTTAACAAATTTCCAAGGGGTCTACTCATGTCTTTTTTTCTTGTTTTCATAAAAAATTAAAAATCTCTTATCCGACTAATTGGCGTACGAGGAGCTCAGATTTGCAAACCGCGTTCAATTTGGAGTTTTCGTTTGGCCGCTACGGCCGATCAAAGTCTAAAAAATCAATAATTTCTTTTAATTTTCAAAAATGTTCACTGTGACTGACTAATTTTTTTACCATTGAAGTTAGGTGAAATTTTTTAACGGCAATCGATTTCTCTCGTCTTTCTGATGCAAAAAAAGTTAAATTCAATAGTCTACGATGATTATTAAGAAAGTTGCATTTTTTAACAAATTTCCAAGGGGTTTACTCATGTCTTTTTTTCGTGTTTTCATCAAAAATTAAAAATCTCTTATCCGACTAACTGACGTACGAGGAGCTCAGATTTGCAAACCGCGTTTAATTTGGAGTTTTCGTTTGGCCGCTACGGCCGATCAAAGTCTAAAAAATCAATTATTTCTTTTAATTTTCAAAAATGTTCACTGAGACTGACTAATTTTTTTACCATTGAAGTTAGCTCAAATCTTTTAACGGCAATCAATTTCTCTCGTCTTTCTGATGAAAAAAAAGGTAAATTCAACAGTCTACGATGATTATTAAGAAAGTTGCATTTTTTAACAAATTTCCAAGGGGTTTACTCATGTCTTTTTTTCGTGTTTTCATCAAAAATTAAAAATCTCTAATCCGACTAATTGACGTACGAGGAGCTCAGATTTGCAAACCGCGTTTAATTTGGAGTTTTCGTTTGGCCGCTACGGCCGATCAAAGTCTAAAAAATCAATTATTTCTTTTAATTTTCAAAAATGTTCACTGTGACTGACTAATTTTTTTTACCATTGAAGTTAGGTGAAATTTTTTAACGGCAATCGATTTCTCTCGTCTTTCTGATGCAAAAAAAGGTTAATTCAATAGTCTACGATGATTATTAAGAAAGTTGCATTTTTTAACAAATTTCCAAGGGGTTTACTCATGTCTTTTTTTCGTGTTTTCATCAAAAATTAAAAATCTCTTATCCGACTAATTGACGTAGGAGGAGCTCAGATTTGCAAACCGCGTTCAATTTGGAGTTTTCGTTTGGCCGCTACGGCCGATCAAATTCTAAAAAATCAATTATTTCTTTTAATTTTCAAAAATGTTCACTGTGACTGACTAATTTTTTTACCATTGAAGTTAGGTGAAATTTTTTAACGGCAATCGATTTCTCTCGTCTTTCTGATGCAAAAAAAGTTAAATTCAATAGTCTACGATGATTATTAAGAAAGTTGCATTTTTTAACAAATTTCCAAGGGGTTTACTCATGTCTTTTTTTCGTGTTTTCATCAAAAAATAAAAATCTCTAATCCGACTAATTGACGTACGAGGAGCTCAGATTTGCAAACCGCGTTTAATTTGGAGTTTTCGTTTGGCCGCTACGGCCGATCAAAGTCTAAAAAATCAATTATTTCTTTTAATTTTCAAAAATGTTCACTGTGACTGACTAATTTTTTTACCATTGAAGTTAGGTGAAATTTTTTAACGGCAATCGATTTCTCTCGTCTTTCTGATGAAAAAAAAGTTAAATTCAATAGTCTACGATGATTATTAAGAAAGTTGCATTTTTTAACAAATTTCCAAGGGGTCTACTCATGTCTTTTTTTCGTGTTTTCATCAAAAATTAAAAATCTCTAATCCGACTAATTGACGTACGAGGAGCTCAGATTTGCAAACCGCGTTCAATTTGGAGTTTTCGTTTGGCCGCTACGGCCGATCAAAGTCTAAAAAATCAATAATTTCTTTTAATTTTCAAAAATGTTCACTGTGACTGACTAATTTTTTTACCATTGAAGTTAGGTGAAATTTTTTAACGGCAATCGATTTCTCTCGTCTTTCTGATGCAAAAAAAGTTAAATTCAATAGTCTACGATGATTATTAAGAAAGTTGCATTTTTTAACAAATTTCCAAGGGGTTTACTCATGTCTTTTTTTCGTGTTTTCATCAAAAATTAAAAATCTCTTATCCGACTAACTGACGTACGAGGAGCTCAGATTTGCAAACCGCGTTTAATTTGGAGTTTTCGTTTGGCCGCTACGGCCGATCAAAGTCTAAAAAATCAATTATTTCTTTTAATTTTCAAAAATGTTCACTGAGACTGACTAATTTTTTTACCATTGAAGTTAGCTCAAATCTTTTAACGGCAATCAATTTCTCTCGTCTTTCTGATGAAAAAAAAGGTAAATTCAACAGTCTACGATGATTATTAAGAAAGTTGCATTTTTTAACAAATTTCCAAGGGGTTTACTCATGTCTTTTTTTCGTGTTTTCATCAAAAATTAAAAATCTCTAATCCGACTAATTGACGTACGAGGAGCTCAGATTTGCAAACCGCGTTTAATTTGGAGTTTTCGTTTGGCCGCTACGGCCGATCAAAGTCTAAAAAATCAATTATTTCTTTTAATTTTCAAAAATGTTCACTGTGACTGACTAATTTTTTTTACCATTGAAGTTAGGTGAAATTTTTTAACGGCAATCGATTTCTCTCGTCTTTCTGATGCAAAAAAAGGTTAATTCAATAGTCTACGATGATTATTAAGAAAGTTGCATTTTTTAACAAATTTCCAAGGGGTTTACTCATGTCTTTTTTTCGTGTTTTCATCAAAAATTAAAAATCTCTTATCCGACTAATTGACGTAGGAGGAGCTCAGATTTGCAAACCGCGTTCAATTTGGAGTTTTCGTTTGGCCGCTACGGCCGATCAAATTCTAAAAAATCAATTATTTCTTTTAATTTTCAAAAATGTTCACTGTGACTGACTAATTTTTTTACCATTGAAGTTAGGTGAAATTTTTTAACGGCAATCGATTTCTCTCGTCTTTCTGATGCAAAAAAAGTTAAATTCAATAGTCTACGATGATTATTAAGAAAGTTGCATTTTTTAACAAATTTCCAAGGGGTTTACTCATGTCTTTTTTTCGTGTTTTCATCAAAAAATAAAAATCTCTAATCCGACTAATTGACGTACGAGGAGCTCAGATTTGCAAACCGCGTTTAATTTGGAGTTTTCGTTTGGCCGCTACGGCCGATCAAAGTCTAAAAAATCAATTATTTCTTTTAATTTTCAAAAATGTTCACTGTGACTGACTAATTTTTTTACCATTGAAGTTAGGTGAAATTTTTTAACGGCAATCGATTTCTCTCGTCTTTCTGATGAAAAAAAAGTTAAATTCAATAGTCTACGATGATTATTAAGAAAGTTGCATTTTTTAACAAATTTCCAAGGGGTCTACTCATGTCTTTTTTTCGTGTTTTCATCAAAAATTAAAAATCTCTAATCCGACTAATTGACGTACGAGGAGCTCAGATTTGCAAACCGCGTTCAATTTGGAGTTTTCGTTTGGCCGCTACGGCCGATCAAAGTCTAAAAAATCAATAATTTCTTTTAATTTTCAAAAATGTTCACTGTGACTGACTAATTTTTTTACCATTGAAGTTAGGTGAAATTTTTTAACGGCAATCGATTTCTCTCGTCTTTCTGATGCAAAAAAAGTTAAATTCAATAGTCTACGATGATTATTAAGAAAGTTGCATTTTTTAACAAATTTCCAAGGGGTTTACTCATGTCTTTTTTTCGTGTTTTCATCAAAAATTAAAAATCTCTTATCCGACTAACTGACGTACGAGGAGCTCAGATTTGCAAACCGCGTTTAATTTGGAGTTTTCGTTTGGCCGCTACGGCCGATCAAAGTCTAAAAAATCAATTATTTCTTTTAATTTTCAAAAATGTTCACTGAGACTGACTAATTTTTTTACCATTGAAGTTAGCTCAAATCTTTTAACGGCAATCAATTTCTCTCGTCTTTCTGATGAAAAAAAAGGTAAATTCAACAGTCTACGATGATTATTAAGAAAGTTGCATTTTTTAACAAATTTCCAAGGGGTTTACTCATGTCTTTTTTTCGTGTTTTCATCAAAAATTAAAAATCTCTAATCCGACTAATTGACGTACGAGGAGCTCAGATTTGCAAACCGCGTTTAATTTGGAGTTTTCGTTTGGCCGCTACGGCCGATCAAAGTCTAAAAAATCAATTATTTCTTTTAATTTTCAAAAATGTTCACTGTGACTGACTAATTTTTTTTACCATTGAAGTTAGGTGAAATTTTTTAACGGCAATCGATTTCTCTCGTCTTTCTGATGCAAAAAAAGGTTAATTCAATAGTCTACGATGATTATTAAGAAAGTTGCATTTTTTAACAAATTTCCAAGGGGTTTACTCATGTCTTTTTTTCGTGTTTTCATCAAAAATTAAAAATCTCTTATCCGACTAATTGACGTAGGAGGAGCTCAGATTTGCAAACCGCGTTCAATTTGGAGTTTTCGTTTGGCCGCTACGGCCGATCAAATTCTAAAAAATCAATTATTTCTTTTAATTTTCAAAAATGTTCACTGTGACTGACTAATTTTTTTACCATTGAAGTTAGGTGAAATTTTTTAACGGCAATCGATTTCTCTCGTCTTTCTGATGAAAAAAAAGTTAAATTCAATAGTCTACGATAATTATTAAGAAAGTTGCATTTTTTAACAAATTTCCAAGGGGTCTACTCATGTCTTTTTTTCGTGTTTTCACCAAAAATTAAAAATCTCTTATCCGACTAATTGGCGTACGAGGAGCTCAGATTTGCAAACCGCGTTCAATTTGGAGTTTTCGTTTGGCCGCTACGGCCGATCAAAGTCTAAAAAATCAATTATTTCTTTTAATTTTCAAAAATGTTCACTGTGACTGACTAATTTTTTTACCATTGAAGTTAGGTGAAATTTTTTAACGGCAATCGATTTCTCTCGTCTTTCTGATGAAAAAAAAGTTAAATTCAATAGTCTACGATAATTATTAAGAAAGTTGCATTTTTTAACAAATTTCCAAGGGGTCTACTCATGTCTTTTTTTCGTGTTTTCACCAAAAATTAAAAATCTCTTATCCGACTAATTGGCGTACGAGGAGCTCAGATTTGCAAACCGCGTTCAATTTGGAGTTTTCGTTTGGCCGCTACGGCCGATCAAAGTCTAAAAAATCAATTATTTCTTTTAATTTTCAAAAATGTTCACTGTGACTGACTAATTTTTTTACCATTGAAGTTAGGTGAAATTTTTTAACGGTAATCGATTTCTCTCGTCTTTCTGATGAAAAAAAAGTTAAATTCAATAGTCTACGATGATTATTAAGAAAGTTGCATTTTTTAACAAATTTCCAAGGGGTCTACTCACGTCTTTTTTTCGTGTTTTCACCAAAAATTAAAAATATCTTATCCGACTAATTGGCGTACGAGGAGCTCAGATTTGCAAACCGCGTTCAATTTGGAGTTTTCGTTTGGCCGCTACGGCCGATCAAATTCTAAAAAATCAATTATTTCTTTTAATTTTCAAAAATGTTCACTGTGACTGACTAATTTTTTTACCATTGAAGTTAGGTGAAATTTTTTAACGGCAATCGATTTCTCTCGTCTTTCTGATGCAAAAAAAGTTAAATTCAATAGTCTACGATGATTATTAAGAAAGTTGCATTTTTTAACAAATTTCCAAGGGGTTTACTCATGTCTTTTTTTCGTGTTTTCATCAAAAAATAAAAATCTCTAATCCGACTAATTGACGTACGAGGAGCTCAGATTTGCAAACCACGTTCAATTTGGAGTTTTCGTTTGGCCGCTACGGCCGATCAAATTCTAAAAAATCAATTATTTCTTTTAATTTTCAAAAATGTTCACTGTGACTGACTAATTTTTTTACCATTGAAGTTAGGTGAAATTTTTTAACGGCAATCGATTTCTCTCGTCTTTCTGATGAAAAAAAAGTTAAATTCAATAGTCTACGATGATTATTAAGAAAGTTGCATTTTTTAACAAATTTCCAAGGGGTCTACTCATGTCTTTTTTTCGTGTTTTCATCAAAAAATAAAAATCTCTAATCCGACTAATTGACGTACGAGGAGCTCAGATTTGCAAACCGCGTTCAATTTGGAGTTTTCGTTTGGCCGCTACGGCCGATCAAAGTCTAAAAAATCAATTATTTCTTTTACTTTTCAAAAATGTTCACTGTGACTGACTAATTTTTTTACCATTGAAGTTAGGTGAAATTTTTTAACGGCAATCGATTTCTCTCGTCTTTCTGATGAAAAAAAAGTTAAATTCAATAGTCTACGATGATTATTAAGAAAGTTGCATTTTTTAACAAATTTCCAAGGGGTTTACTCATGTCTTTTTTTCGTGTTTTCATCAAAAAATAAAAATCTCTAATCCGACTAATTGACGTACGAGGAGCTCAGATTTGCAAACCGCGTTCAATTTGGAGTTTTCGTTTGGCCGCTACGGCCGATCAAAGTGTAAAAAATCAATTATTTCTTTTACTTTTCAAAAATGTTCACTGTGACTGACTAATTTTTTTACCATTGAAGTTAGGTGAAATTTTTTAACGGCAATCGATTTCTCTCGTCTTTCTGATGAAAAAAAAGTTAAATTCAATAGTCTACGATGATTATTAAGAAAGTTGCATTTTTTAACAAATTTCCAAGGGGTTTACTCATGTCTTTTTTTCGTGTTTTCATCAAAAATTAAAAATCTCTAATCCGACTAATTGACGTACGAGGAGCTCAGATTTGCAAACCGCGTTCAATTTGGAGTTTTCGTTTGGCCGCTACGGCCGATCAAAGTCTAAAAAATCAATTATTTCTTTTAATTTTCAAAAATGTTCACTGTGACTGACTAATTTTTTTACCATTGAAGTTAGGTGAAATTTTTTAACGGCAATCGATTTCTCTCGTCTTTCTGATGCAAAAAAAGTTAAATTCAATAGTCTACGATGATTATTAAGAAAGTTGCATTTTTTAACAAATTTCCAAGGGGTTTACTCATGTCTTTTTTTCGTGTTTTCATCAAAAATTAAAAATCTCTTATCCGACTAACTGACGTACGAGGAGCTCAGATTTGCAAACCGCGTTCAATTTGGAGTTTTCGTTTGGCCGCTACGGCCGATCAAAGTCTAAAAAATCAATTATTTCTTTTAATTTTCAAAAATGTTCACTGAGACTGACTAATTTTTTTACCATTGAAGTTAGCTCAAATCTTTTAACGGCAATCAATTTCTCTCGTCTTTCTGATGAAAAAAAAGGTAAATTCAACAGTCTACGATGATTATTAAGAAAGTTGCATTTTTTAACAAATTTCCAAGGGGTTTACTCATGTCTTTTTTTCGTGTTTTCATCAAAAATTAAAAATCTCTAATCCGACTAATTGACGTACGAGGAGCTCAGATTTGCAAACCGCGTTCAATTTGGAGTTTTCGTTTGGCCGCTACGGCCGATCAAAGTCTAAAAAATCAATTATTTCTTTTAATTTTCAAAAATGTTCACTGTGACTGACTAATTTTTTTACCATTGAAGTTAGGTGAAATTTTTTAACGGCAATCGATTTCTCTCGTCTTTCTGATGCAAAAAAAGTTAAATTCAATAGTCTACGATGATTATTAAGAAAGTTGCATTTTTTAACAAATTTCCAAGGGGTTTACTCATGCCTTTTTTTCGTGTTTTCATCAAAAATTAAAAATCTCTTATCCGACTAATTGACGTACGAGGAGCTCAGATTTGCAAACCGCGCTCAATTTGGAGTTTTCGTTTGGCCGCTACGGCCGATCAAAGTCTAAAAAATCAATTATTTCTTTTAATTTTCAAAAATGTTCACTGTGACTGACTAATTTTTTTACCATTGAAGTTAGGTGAAATTTTTTAACGGCAATCGATTTCTCTCGTCTTTCTGATGCAAAAAAAGTTAAATTCAATAGTCTACGATGATTATTAAGAAAGTTGCATTTTTTAACAAATTTCCAAGGGGTTTACTCATGTCTTTTTTTCGTGTTTTCATCAAAAAATAAAAATCTCTAATCCGACTAATTGACGTACGAGGAGCTCAGATTTGCAAACCGCGTTCAATTTGGAGTTTTCGTTTGGCCGCTACGGCCGATCAAAGTCTAAAAAATCAATTATTTCTTTTAATTTTCAAAAATGTTCACTGTGACTGACTAATTTTTTTACCATTGAAGTTAGGTGAATTTTTTTAACGGCAATCGATTTCTCTCGTCTTTCTGATGCAAAAAAAGTTAAATTCAATAGTCTACGATGATTATTAAGAAAGTTGCATTTTTTAACAAATTTCCAAGGGGTTTACTCATGCCTTTTTTTCGTGTTTTCATCAAAAATTAAAAATCTCTTATCCGACTAATTGACGTACGAGGAGCTCAGATTTGCAAACCGCGCTCAATTTGGAGTTTTCGTTTGGCCGCTACGGCCGATCAAAGTCTAAAAAATCAATTATTTCTTTTAATTTTCAAAAATGTTCACTGTGACTGACTAATTTTTTTACCATTGAAGTTAGGTGAAATTTTTTAACGGCAATCGATTTCTCTCGTCTTTCTGATGCAAAAAAAGTTAAATTCAATAGTCTACGATGATTATTAAGAAAGTTGCATTTTTTAACAAATTTCCAAGGGGTTTACTCATGTCTTTTTTTCGTGTTTTCATCAAAAAATAAAAATCTCTAATCCGACTAATTGACGTACGAGGAGCTCAGATTTGCAAACCGCGTTCAATTTGGAGTTTTCGTTTGGCCGCTACGGCCGATCAAAGTCTAAAAAATCAATTATTTCTTTTAATTTTCAAAAATGTTCACTGTGACTAATTTTTTTGCCATTGAAGTTAGCAGAAATTTTTTAACGGCAATCAATTTCTCTCGTTTTTCTGTTGAAAATAAAGTTAAATTCAATAGTCTACGATGATTATTAAGAAAGTTGCATTTTTTCGATTTTTTCCATTTTCGAGTTCTCTTTGCTGACGCGTCACTAGCTTAAAATTGACATTTGTTCTTGCGAAAGGGGTCTTGAAGGGATCTTTCCAGTGATGTATAGAAACCCGGAATCGAACCAGTGGTTTCTTCAGGAAATAATTTCAAAGCCAATTTTTGAGAAAAAGTAAGAAGTTTTTTCTATTTGTATTTTGGAACTATGTAATACACTATTAAATTAATGATAGAGTCTCCGTTATCGTAAAAACTGCACAAATGTAATTGAATTACTGAAATAATGAAGGCTAATTACCTTAATTCAGGGTCAAAGGCAATTTTAATACCCATGCCGAATATGCAATTACTGTACCACGGTAAAACCCGAACGAAAACGGACTGTGACAATTTAGTCCATAGGAATGCCAATCGTGATATCGACGATGCGATCGGAATCGTAATTAACTGGTATCGTCATTATTTTTACCCATGAATTTTTTTTTTTAATTACAGATGAATTATAGATAAGTTATTGTAAACGTCTCCAATATTAAAACAGTAGTTTTAAATTAAATGCCTCATTCATCATCATCATCGTAAATATTTTAAAGGTTTTAACTTAATTATCTTAACATTTAGGAATTTTTGATTCTCCGTAGTGAACGAAAGGATTGACGTAGTCTCTCGCCCGAAAATTATACATAATTGAATAGTTTTGTGATTTCGTGGTAAAGACGTATTTTACACTTGTAATGACAGAAAACCCAATAGGAAATTTATGGGTGAAAAATACGTCGATGTTTAACAATTAAAACGCTCTATGAATATAAAGCCGAAATGTTTTTTTTTTGTTTTTGTTAAGAAAGGATGGTTGCCGAAATTTCGGGTTAGGGAATTATGGATGATATCATATCTTGGCTGAGGCAACGTAACCCTGTTAGATTTAGTGTACAGTCTGTTCGTTATACCGTGATAAATTTACGGTCGGATGGGCGGGCACTGCAATATTTGACCGATCGGCTCAGTAGCGTTCGTAATATAAGCTGTGAATTCCGTGAATTTTTTTTATTACGTCTAATAATTGCCCATCCGCCCTATAGCGGAGGGTGAAGCCTATTTTGGCATAGCGCATCGCTGAATTTATGACCAATTTATCACGTTATAACGAACAGACTGTACCTTATTAAAAAAAAGAACTTCAATATTAATTTTTTATAGGTCTTCAAAAAAAGATAGTTGTACATATTTTAGAATACTATTTAAGTTTCTATAAATAACTATTAGTAAAGAAAAGCCGTGTACATGTTTATTGCAGGTACGTGACTGAAAATTCAGATGCAAGTGAGAACTGAAGGTGGGCACGCACGTGCATCAGTACTCGCCGATATTTCCAGGCTGAAAAAAACACTATTTCCGTCGTTTGGAGGTGGAGAGGAACAAACGAAAATAAAAGGACGGATGTTTGAACATAAAATGAAACGTAACGAGTTTTTCGGATAATTCGCGTCGAGACTGCGCGCTGTTTTGTTTGCGTTTGCTACCGGAAAGCATAGCTAATTAGGCATTTTAATTATTTTGGAGAGAGAGAGATAGAGAGTGTTGTCAAGTGAAAAGAGATTATAAACCCAAGTGAAACATGATTAATGGTGAGTAATTATTATTATTATTATTATCTATATATGTATATATTTATATACAAAACTGGATTAGTGAAAATTACTGGAAGAGCTAAATAAATAATTCTCCAATCGTAAAAAAAAAAATTCAAATAAAAGTTTCTATCGTTTAAATTTAATTTTATTATACAGGGTGGTTATTTTATGGAAATTTGGTACCCTTTCCTTTTTCAAATAAAACACCCTGTATATTTTTACGGTTTTTTTAATTCCAAGATCGATTGTGAGAATTTTTTGTAAACATATTTTGTTTATAAAAAAATTGAAACCGTTGCGATATTGCTTTACAAATGCTAAGAGAGACTTTTGCATCTATTTACCAACTAAAACAGTTTAGTTCTTCAAAAAAATTCGACTAAAACAAAACTTATGAATTTTCAAATTTTTCCCTGCGGTAATCAGAATTTAAAAAAATTGTAAAAAAATTGAAACCGTTGCGATATTGTTGCATAAATGTTAAGAGAGACTTTTGCATCGATTTACCAACTAAAACACTTTAGTTCTTCAAAAAAATTCGACTAAGACAAAACTTATGAATTTTCAAAATTTTCCTTGCGGTAATTAGAATTTAAAAAAATGTAAAAAAATTGAAACCGTTGTGATATTGCTGCAAAAATGCTAAGAGTGACTTTTACATCTATTTACCAACTAAAACAGTTTAGTTCTTCAAAAAAATCCACTAAGACAAAACTTATGAATTTTCAAATTTTTCCCTGCGGTAAAAAAAATGTTAAAAAATTGAAACCGTTGCGATATTGCTGCATAAATGCTAGGAGAGAATTTTGCAACTATTTACCAACTAAAACAGTTTAGTTCTTCAAAAAAATTCGACCAAGACAAAACTTATGAATTTTCAAATTTTTCTCTGCGGTAATTAGAATTTAAAAAATTGTTAAAAAATTGAAACCGTTGCGATATTGCAGCACAAATGCTAAGAGATACTTTTGCATCCATTTGTCAACTAAAACTGTTTAGTTCTTCAAAAAAATTCGATTAAGACAAAACTTATGAATTTTGAAATTTTTCCCTGCGGTAAAAAAAAATGTTAAAAAATTGAAACCGTTGCGATATTGCTGCACAAATGCTAGGAGAGACTTTTGCATCTATTTGCCAACTAAAACAGTTCTTCAAAAAAAATTGACTAAGACAAAACTTAGGAATTTTCAAATTTTTCCCTACGGTAAAAAAATTGTTAAAAAATTGAAACCGTTGCGATATAGCTGCACGAATGCTAAGTGAGACTTTTGCATCTATTTAACAACTAAAACAGTTTAGTTCTTCGAAAAAATTCGACTAAGACAAAACTTATGAATTTTCAAATTTTTCCCTGCGGTAAAAAAATTGTTAAAAAATTGAAACCGTTGCGATATTGCTGCACGAATGCTAAGAGAAACTTTTGCAACTATTTAACAACTAAAACAGTTTAGTTCTTCAAAAAAATTCGACTAAAACAAAACTTATGAATTTTCAAATTTTTCCCTGCGGTAATTAGAATTTAAAAAATTGTTAAAAAATTGAAACCGTTGCGATATTGCTGCACAAATGATAAGAGAGACTTTTGCATCTATTTACCAACTAAAACAGTTTAGTTCTTCAAAAAAATTCGACTAAGACAAAACTTATGAATTTTCAAATTTTTCCCTGCGGTAATTAGAATTTAAAAAATTGTTAAAAAATTGAAACCGTTGCGATATTGCTGCACAAATGCTAAGAGAGCCTCTTGCATCTATTTACCAACCAAAACAGTTTAGTTCTTCAAAAAAATTCGACTAAGACAAAACTTATGAATTTTCAAAATTTTCCCTGCGGTAATTAGAATTTAAAAAAATGTAAAAAAATTGAAACCGTTGCGATATTGCTGCACAAATGCCAAGAGAGACTTTTGCATCTATTTACCAACTAAAACAGTTTAGTTCTTTAAAAAAATTCGACCAAGACAAAACTTATGAATTTTCAAATTTCTGCTTGCGGTCTCTTTGCAGTAATATGTAAGAACAGTCTTATTAGTAATTAATTTGTTTGCTCAAATTGTAGATGTAAAGAAAAAAAATGTGTGTAAAAAGCATTAATGACAATTCAATTGAAATGAAATTATATAATTTCAATAATTTCACGTTTGCGTGTCTAAACATCAATCATCATTACATCAACAAAGAGGTGCTTTGTATCAATGCTTAGCGTATAATCGAGTATCGTTTTTTTTATGGCAAGAATTAGGATTTAAATTTTAGATAAAAAATGTGTATCCAAACAGCGCGAGCGTGGATTAATAACACGAAAGATAATAAATTAAAACCATGCATATTAAATGTTCCATTGTTCGCGTAAATTATTTAAATTTATTATTTACTTCTACGGCTTTGAATGCATTAAGAAACCGTTTAATACAAGAGTGCAAGTGACATTTATGTAAAACTGGTGTTTTTTCCACGTGTGGGAAAGAAACATTTCCGCATGTCGGTATTAATTGATTTTGCAAAAAGTGATAGTTCGAGTTAGGAATAAATAATTATAAACAATTATGCATCGCGTGCATCATATTTTCCACACATTTATTATTACATCCTCAATTTAACACGTTTCGTTTATTTATGGAAATTTGAGATTCAGGTAAATATTTCGGAATTGTTTATAAACGCAATGATGCACAATTAAATATCATTTTTGAAATCGACAGGCTTTTATATCGTTAAAAAAATTATAAATATTAGCGGGCCCAAATTTGATACCCGCGGGCAGTGGCGGCTCGTGGAACATGTTGATGGTAGAGCCACTTACACAACACCCCCCCCCCCTTTTTTTGAAGTAAGAAAGGTAACTGGCGAAAGTGTTTTAGAAATTCTTGCTGAGCTTGAAACTACTGGTAGTGCCATGGCTCCTAGGCTATTTATAACGAGCCGCCCCTGCTTAATTTGATAAAACGATGATTTGCAAATCTAATGTAATTTTTGTAGGGTTTAGGTGACAAGTTTTATATTTTTTTTAAATTTTTTGCTCGAGTATTGCACAATTCGAAAACTAAAATTTTCAAAAATTCACAACTCGCGAAATAATTGGCGGATTTTCAAAAACTCTATTTATTTTAATAAAACGATGATTTGCAAATCTAATGTAATTTTTGTAGAATTTGGTTGACAGGTTTTATTTTATTTTTTAAATTTTTTGCTCGAGTATTACACAATTTGAAAACTAAAATTTTCAAAAATTCACAACTCGCGAAATAATTGGCGGATTTTCAAAAACTCTATTTATTTTAATAAAACGATGATTTGCAAATCTAATTTAATTTTTATAGAATTTTGTCGACACGTTTTATATTTTTTTTTAAATTTTTGCTCGGGTATTACACAATTCGAAAACTAAAATTTTTAAAAATTCACAACTCGTGAAATAATTGGCGGATTTTCAAAAACTCTATTTAATTTAATGAAACGATGATTTGCAAATATAATTTAATTTTTATAGAATTTCGTCGACACGGTTTATATTTTTTTTAAATTTTTTGCTCGGGTATTGCACAATTCGAAAATTAAAATTTTCAATAATTCACAACTCGCGAAATAATTGGCGGATTTTCAAAAACTCTATTTATTTTAATAAAACGATGATTTGCAAATCTAATTTAATTTTTATAGAATTTCATCAACGCGATTTATATTTTTTTTAATTTTTTTGCTCGGGTATTACACAATTCGAAAACCAAAATTTTCAAAAATTCACAACTTGCGAAATAATTGCTGGATTTTCAAAAACTCTATTTATTTTAATAAAACGATGATTTGCAAATCTAATGTAATTTTTGTAGAATTTAGTTGACAGGTTTTATATTTTTTTTAAATTTTTTGCTCGAGTATTGCACAATTCGAAAACTAAAATTTTCAAAAAGTCACAACTCGCGAAATAATTGGCGGATTTTCAAAAACTCTATTTATTTTGATAAAACGATGACTTGCAAATCCAATTTAATTTTTGTAGAATATCGTCGACACGTTTTATATTTTTTTTAAATTTTTTGCTCGAGTATTACTCAATTCGAAAACTGAAATTTTCAAAAATTCACAACTCGCGAAATAATTGGCCGATTTCCAAAAACTCTATTTAATTTAATAAAACGATGATTTGCAAATCTAATTTATTTTTTATAGAATTTTATCGACACGTTTTATATTTTTTTTAAATTTCTTTGCGTGAGTATTACACAATTCGAAAACTAAAATTTTAAAAAAATTACAACTCGTGAAATAATTGGCGGATTTTCAAAAACTCTATTTAATTTAATAAAACGATGATTTGCAAATCTAATGTAATTTTTGTAGAATTTAGTTGACAGGTTTTATATTTTTTTAAAATTTTTTGCTCGAGTATTGCACAATTCGAAAACTAAAATTTTCAAAAATTCACAACTCGCGAAATAATTGGCGGATTTTCAAAAACCCAATTTATTTTGATTAAACGATGATTTGAAAATCTAATTTAATTTTTGTAGAATTTAGTTGACACGTTTTATATTTTTTTTTGAAATTTTTGCTCGGGTATTACACAATTCGAAAACTAAAATTTTCAAAAATTCACAACTCGCGAAATAATTGACCGATTTTCAAAAACTCTATTTAATTTAATAAAACGATGATTTGCAAATGCAATTTCATTTTTGTAAAATTCAGTTGACACGTTTTATATATTTTTTTTAATTTTTTGCTTGAGTATTACACAATTCGAAAACTTAACTATTCAAAAAATCACAACTCGCGAAATAATTGGCGGATTTTCAAAAACTCTATTTATTTTGATAAAACAATGATTTGCAAATTCAATTTATTTTTTGTAGAATTTAGTTGACACGTTTTATATTTTTTTTATTTTTTTTCTCGAGTATTACACAATTCGAAAACTAAAATTTTCAAAAATTCACAACTCGCGAAATAATTGGCGGATTTTCAAAAACTCTATTTATTTTGATAAAACGATGATTTGCAAATCCAATTTAATTTTTGTAGAATTTAGTTGACACGTTTTATATTTTTTTAAATTTTTTTCTCGAGTATTACACAATTCGAAAACTAAAATTTTTAAAAATTCACAACTCGCGAAATAATTGGCGGATTTTCAAAAACTCTATTTATTTTGATAAAACAATGATTTGCAAATTCAATTTATTTTTTGTAGAATTTAGTTGACACGTTTTATATTTTTTTAAATTTTTTTCTCGAGTATTACACAATTCGAAAACTAAAATTTTCAAAAATTCACAACTCGCGAAATAATTGGCGGATTTTCAAAAACTCTATTTATTTTGATAAAACGATGATTTGCAAATCCAATTTAATTTTTGTAGAATTTAGTTGACACGTTTTATATTTTTTTTTAAATTTTTTGCTCGAGTATTACACAATTCGAAAACTAAAATTTTCAAAAATTCACAACTCGTAGATTTTTAAAAACTGTACTTAATTTCAGTGGCGGCTCGTGGAACATGTTGATGGTAGCGCTAGTTATACAGTATATTATATTCTATCTGATTTTACAATAAACATAACGATTTTTTTTATACTTTGTCGTCTGTTGTGTATCAATATTTCAAATAAAATTGATTTCATTGCTTCATTATTTATAGTTACGCTATAATTGGCATTTGTAATCATAATATTGCTTAGGAATTAATTTTAATAAATTATTTAGAGTAATTTCTCTTCACATGACCGAGTGAACTCGGTCGTGAGATTATTCTGAAACAGGTGGATGATCATGTAATTGATACGTAATTAAAGTAATTAACATTATTACAGATGAAATTTATTGATCCGCTTATCATATATGCGTAACAAAAATCATTTGAGGCATGAAAACTTTTGCTTTTTCCTATGCATATTGCATTTGTTCAATGGCGTATCAACGACGTCAGGGGTTAGAGGTTCGAATGCTTTTCCCATGCGCAACAAAAAAAAACAACTATTTCACGCACTTAATTCAAAAATAGTGGATTATACATCAAGGGAGAGAAATACGTGATTTTTCCTGAGGTGCAAATTTGTACAAATCTCTACGCTGAGAATGTTATTCTCTTATGATTTCGACCGTTGAGAAATCAACTTTCTCTCCCGTTTGTAAAAAATAACATGTTATTTCATTCATGATTTTGACTGATATTTAAAATAAATAATCGACCCTCATAGGGAGAGAAATATTATTTCTCTTATGATTTCGATTGCTGAGAAATCAACTTTCTCTTCCGTTTGTAAAAAAACCATGTTATTTCTCTCATGATTTCGACTGATATTTAAAATAAATAATCGACCCTCATAGGGAGAGAAATGTTTTTTCTCTCATGATTTCGACTGCTGAGAAATTAACTTTCTCTCCCGTTTGTAAAAAATAACATGTCATTTCTCTCATGATTTCGACTAATATTTAAAAATAAATAATCGACCGTCGTAGGGAGAGAAATGTTATTTCTCTCATGATTTCGATAGCTGAGAAATCAATTTTCTCTCCCGTTTGTGAAAAATAACTATTTTTTTGTTTGGGATCTTCAAAACTGAAAATTTCGTTTTCAATAATTAATTATAATAAAAAGACGCAACTTTCAACAAATTCCGTATCTGTTGAGGAAATAGGAATCGCCAAGGTTTAATAGAAGAAAAAAGACATCCTGTATACAACTTTTTGTGGTTTTTAGATAATGTTTTTTTTTACACACAATCATTCAATCATAGAACTCGTTAACTTTAATTACAATATCAATTATTACGCTCATTAGAAATAAAACAGTTGTGTTTTTTTTAATAACACATGCCTGACACGTTTTCAGAGTTCTACGATTACACATCAAAGTAGGTATTAAAAACAACTTGCGGTTTAGCGGTATATGTACTTAAAATGTTTACTACTTGTCTTACATAATGTGGTGATGACTACACAGTTGTGCAAACTCGAGTGCAAAATTTGCAAATTTTCAAAATCGTTGAAAAAATAGAAAAACAATTGCTACACACTTGAAACTTTCCAAAGTTATTTGTATCAAACACATTGTTAGTAACACGTTTGAAATAATTCTATTCTCGATCTCAGAAAAAAAAATTAAAAAATACTTTTTATTTAATTTAATTTATTTATGACTTATTACATGTACAATTGACCTGTGTAAAACATTTTTGTTAAAACACGAATAAATGATGATGATGATGATGAAATGATGATGATGATGAAGGCGTACGGTTATTATCAACTATATTAACAATTCAGCTAGAAAAATATTTTAAGATAATACTTTTATTTCGTAATTAATTTATTAATTCTGCTCTTACTAAAATTAGGCTATCAAGATAACCTGCATGAATAGTATTCACAGTTGAGAGATCATCCTCGAATTAATAATGAGTGATGAAATTTATAAAATGGAAAATCAATACAAAGCGAGGTGATAAAAATTACATAATCAGCAATTGACTGGAAAATTAATTCAATTTGCAATTAATTCGGGTGTGCTTATTAATTATTCAATTGCATGAGTAACGGAGAGTCTGCGAATGCTTTTATGTTGGTTATCTTGATGGCCTAATTTTAGTAAGGACAGTAATATAGAATAATTAATTTGCGGCAAAATTAAAATTTTTGAATTTAAAAAAGTGCAATTTTTGCATTGTGTGTTAATTTCAGGAGAAATTTTTGTAACGTTTAAAAATTACACTAAATTTTATACGTTTTGGTGTTGCAATCGCCAACATCGGATAACGCGATTCAAAAATAAAAATCTCGGTTTTAAAATTTATAAATTTAAAAAAGGGCAATTTTTGCATTTTCTGTTAATTTCAGGAGAAATTTTTGGATCCTGTTTTAAAATTACACTAAATTCGCTATGCTTTTATGGTGAAATCATCAAAATCGGACAACGCGTTTGGCAGTTGTGCAATTTGCAAAATAACGATTTAAAAATTTTCGAACATAAAAAAGTGAAATTTTTGCATTTTGTTCTAATTTCAGGAAAAATTTTCATAACCTTTTTAAAACTACATTAAATTCCATTTTGATGTTGGAATCATCAATTTCGGACAGCGCATTTGGCAGTTGTGCAATTCCAAAAATCAAAATCACGATTTTAAAATTTTCGAACATAAAAAGTGAATTTTTTGCATTTCGTGTTAATTTCCGGAGAAATGTTTGCAATCCGTTTTAAAACTAAACTAAATTCGCTATGTTTTCATGTTGGAATTATCAAAATCGGACAACGCGTTTGGCAGTTGTGCAATTTAAAAAATCACAATCACTATTCTAAAATTTTCTAATATAAAACAGTGAAATTTTTGCATTTTGTTTTAATTTCAGGAGAAATTTTTGCAGCCTGTTTTAAAATTACACTAAATTCTCAATATTTCTATGGTGAAATCATCAAAATCGGACAACGCGTTTGGTAGTTGCGCTATTTCAAAAATCAAAATCATGATTTTAAAATTTTCGAACTTAAAAAAAATGAAATTTTTGCATTTTGTATTCATTTCAGCAGAAATGTTTGTAACTTGTTTTAAAACCACACTGAATTTGCTACGGTTTGATGTTGGAATCATTATTCAAGGAATTAAGTTCCAAAGCTTAAAATTTAACTTGAAAAATGTTTGAGCGTAAATTCCGAAAAAACTGGCGATACCGTATTTTTGGATTATTCAATTGTTTTACAACTATATATGTTTAGAAGGTGGTGTTAAATTTTGGACTAAATCCATTGAGGGGTTTTTCTGGAATTTAAAAAAATCCATGTTTGAGCGTAAATTGTTTGCCTACGTGTGATTTTAGTTAATTTGCGACACGCCCATTTCCGCATTATTGCAACAATCACCAAGAAGATCTCGATACCTCTAGGGAGTGTTCAGTGCTTGTTATTCAAAACAAGTTTTTTTTTTATATCCAGGAGTGGTACATATAAACGGTGACATGCGTGCAAATTTATTTGTTATAATGATAACAGTCATGATTACGTAATGAATATTGTTTGAGTATCTTTTACCACATGCAAAAAAAAGTAAACGTTTTTGGAGAGAACGGATTTTGGCGATTTAATGATCAAGCCGTAGGGTGCTTTGGAAAAAAATTGAAGGTCTTGTAAAAAAAAGTGAGTAGTAAACTCTTGCTTGGTGTTAACCAAATGGTTAAGCTTTTTGGTCAAAGATTGAAGGTCATAATGTGGGTGGGAAAAAATTAGTGTTTTTTTTAAATTTATTTTTTTATTGAATATTAGCCACATTGACAATTTACCAGTCATCGTTGTTAGTATAAGAATAATAGGAGAGTAAAACGCGCAGACAAAATTCCATAAAAAATCATCCTCAATGGCCGAAGTATAGCTAATTCAAAATCAATTTTGTTTTTGTAAATTCAACAATTTTTAATAGAGATATGGATTTTTGAAGATTTTCGTTTTAATTTTTTGAGCACTTGAATGAAAACATCGCAGAAGAAATATAAAACGCGCAGACAAAATTCCATAAAAAATCATCCTCAATGGCCGAAGTATAGCTAATTCAAAATCAATTTGGTTTTTGTAAATTCAACAATTTTCAATAGAGATATGGGTTTTTGAAGATTTTTGTATTAATTTTTTGAGCACTTGAATGAAAACATCGCAGAAAAAAATATAAAACGCGCAGAAAAAATTCCACAAAAAATCATCCTCAATGGCCGAAGTATAGCTAATTCAAAATTAATTTGGTTTTTGTAAATTCAACAATTTTCAATAGAGATATGGATTTTTGAAGATTTTTGTTTGAATTTTTTGAGCACTTGAATGAAAACATCGCAGAAAAAATATAAAACGCGCAGAAAAAATTCCATAAAAAATCATCCGCAATGGCCGAGGTATAGCTAATTCAAAATTAATTTGGTTTTTGTAAATTCAACAATTTTCAATAGAGATCTGAATTTTTGAAAATTTTAATTTGATTTTTTTGAGCACTTGAATGAAAAGATCGCAGAAAAAAATATAAAACGCGCAGAAAAAATTCCATAAAAAATCATCCTGAATGGCCGAACTATAGCTAATTTAAAATCAATTTGGTTTTTGTAAATTCAACAATTTTTAATAGAGATATGGATTTTTGAAGATTTTCGTTTTAATTTTTTAAGTACTTAAATGAAAACATCGCAGAAAAAATATAAAACGCGCAGAAAAAATTCCATAAAAAATCATCCGCAATGGCCGAGGTATAGCTAATTCAAAATCAATGTGGTTTTTATAAATTAAACAATTTTCAATAGAGATATAGATTTTTGAAGATTTTCGTTTTAATTTTTTGAGCACTTGAATGAAAACATCGCAGAAAAAATATAAAACACGCAGACAAAATTCCTTAAGACAATACCCTCAATGGTGGAAGAATCGCTCATTCAAAATTAATTTGGTTTTTGTAAATTCTACAATTTTAAATAGAGATATGGATTTTTAAAGATTTTTGTTTGAATTTTTTGAGCACTTGAATGAAAACATCGCAGAAAAAAATATAAAACGCGCAGAAAAAATTCCATAAAAATCATCCTCAATAGCCGAAGTATAGCTAATTCAAAATCAATTTGGTTTTTGTAAATTCAACAATTTTCAATAGAGATATGGATTTTTGAAGATTTTTGTTTTAATTTTTTGAGCACTTGACTGAAAACATCGCAGAAAAAAATATAAAACGCGCAGAAAAAATTCCATAAAAAATCATCCTCAATGGCCGCAGTATAGCTAATTCAAAATTAATTTGGTTTTTGTAAATTCAACAATTTTCAATAGAGATATGGATTTTTGAAGATTTTTGTTTTAATTTTTTGAGCACTTGAATGAAAACATCGCAGAAAAAAATATAAAACGCGTAGAAAAAAATCCTTAAGATAATATGCTCAATAGTCGAAGAATCGCTAATTCAAAATCAATTTGGTTTTTATAAATTCAACAATTTTCAATAGAGATATGAATTTTTGAAGATTTTTGTTTGAATTTTTTGAGCACTTGAATGAAAAATCGCAGAAAAAAATATAAAACGCGTAGAAAAAAATCCTTAAGACAATATCCTCAATAGTCGAAGAATCGCTAATTCAAAATCAATTTGGTTTTTATAAATTCAACAATTTTCAATAGAGATATGAATTTTTGAAGATTTTTGTTTGAATTTTTTGAGCACTTGAATGAAAAATCGCAGAAAAAATATAAAACGCGCAGAAAAAATTCCTTAAGACAATACCCTCAAATGTCAAGGAATCGCTTATTCAAAATTAATTTGGTTTTTGTAAATTCAACAATTTTTAATAGAGATATGGTTTTTTGAAGATTTTCGTTTTAATTTTTTGAGCACTTGAATGAAAACATCGCAAAAAAAATATAAAACGCGCAGAAAAAATTCCATAAAAAATCATCCTCAATGGCCGAAGTATAGCTAATTCAAAATCAATTTGGTTTTTGTAAATTCAACAATTTTTAATAGAGATATGGATTTTTGAAGATTTTCGTTTTAATTTTTTGAGCACTTGAATGAAAACATCGCAGAAAAAATATAAAACGCGCAGACAAAATTCCATAAAAAAGCATCCTCAATGGCCGAAGTTTAGCTAATTCAAAATCAATTTGGTTTTTGTAAATTCAACAATTTTCAATAGAGATATGGATTTTTGTTTTAATTTTTTTGGCACTTGAATGAAAACATCGCAGAAAAAAATATAAAACGCGCAGAAAAAATTCCATAAAAAATCATCCTCAATGGCCGAAGTATAGCTAATTCAAAATTAATTTGGTTTTTGTAAATTCAACAATTTTCAATAGAGATATGGATTTTTGAAGATTTTTGTTTTAATTTTTTGAGCACTTGAATGAAAACATCGCAGAAAAAAATATAAAACGCGCAGAAAAAATTCCATAAAAAATCATCCTCAATGGCCGAAGTATAGTTAATTCTAAATCAATTTGGTTTTTGTAAATTCAACAATTTTTAATAGAGATATGGATTTTTGAAGATTTTCGTTTTAATTTTTTAAGTACTTAAATGAAAACATCGCAGAAAAAATATAAAACGCGCAGAAAAAATTCCATAAAAAATCATCCGCAATGGCCGAGGTATAGCTAATTCAAAATCAATGTGGTTTTTATAAATTAAACAATTTTCAATAGAGATATAGATTTTTGAAGATTTTCGTTTTAATTTTTTTAGCACTTGAATGAAAACATCACAGAAAAAATATAAAACGCGCAGAAAAAAATCCTTAAGACAATATCCTCAATGGTCGAAGAATCGCTAATTCAAAATCAATTTGGTTTTTGTAAATTCAACAATTTTCAATAGAGATATGAATTTTTGAAGATTTTTATTTGAATTTTTTGAGCACTTGAATGAAAACATCGCAGAAAAAAATATAAAACGCGCAGACAAAATTCCATACAAATCATCCTTAATTGCCGAAGTATAGCTAATTCAAAATCAATTTGGTTTTTGTAAATTCAACGATTTTCGATAGAGATATGGATTTTTGAAGATTTTCGTTTTAATTTTTTGAGCACTTGAATGAAAGTTTTTTAAATTCAAAATAATTGTAAAGTTTTTTGCAAATATCTCGGTAAGTACTTTGCAGAAACCATTGAATAAGATACCAAATGATTCAGCTTAAAAAGGGTTAAAAATAATGTAAGAAGACTAATTATTTTTACACTTGTATTAATTTAATTACCAGACTTTTTATTGCGATTACACCCAAACACTCCCGTTTTCTTAATTATTCTCATTACCACCTTAATATAGAGAGACTCACCTATTCAGAGGTGTGTCGTAATTGCGTTTTTCAATAACCAATTATTTCATAAAATTGTTATAATTAATAATGGTTACGCTAATACATATTAATAATATTCATTTATGGTGATTGTCGGACTTGGAGATTATTAATGATGCTGCAATTTTCGATGATGACGATTGATAATCTTCTAATTTCCCACATTAGCCTTCAATTTTTCTCAAGAGGATGAGGTTGCAACCGTTACCACGTGATAATCCATAATTAAAATCATCAAGAGGATGATTATGTGGAAATCCATAAATAAAATTAATTAAAAAATTGACTGTGTTTTAACCACGAGTATCTGTAATCTTTCCTTGAATAATTTTCGAAGGGCATTATTTCCCACGGTAAATAAAGAAAGTAGCAGCAGCCAAAAAATGTGGATTTTTACAATCAAAAACGGTATTTTTGATATTAAAAAAGAAAATTGCCATTTTTGTATTGTTAAAAATTCTGCATTTTTGCCACCACGAACGGTACGATTCAATGGTAAGTAAAGAAATTCGCAGCTTCTAGAAATTGTGGTTTTTTACAAGACGGCATTTTTTTGATATTAAACAAAGGAAAACAATAATGGATGCAATTTATTTTACTGACGCCAATTAAGGATTTTTGCAATTCAAATTATTTGCCCAGGTATTTTCTTTTATAACGTGTACCGTTATAATTATTACTAAACTCGTTTAATTATCGGCTTGGTGATACAGATGTGGTTGTGGTTTCTATTATATAAATAATTGATGATGGTCGTTGATCTCGAAAAACCTACACGATTAATTTTTGTAACAGTACAAACTACAAACCACCCATAAAAAAAATCATCGTGAATTCAGGTTGATTACTGATTCGATCGCGGAGCAAGTGATCAAGTTTTTAACGAGAATTCTCGGCTGTTGAATGAAGAGGATGGCTTCGACCGTTACAACGTAAATTGAAGATTTTACTACGTTTTAAAAACGCATTATTCAATTAATTATAGCGGCAAGGTAACCTGTCCTAGGGAATAGACCAGACGTATAAAATTGTTTCTTTTTAATTTAACAATATTTTAATGGAAATAGTGACTAAAAAATAGGCCCGACAAAAAAAAAACTTCACTTTAAAAAATGTAAACTTGACAGAAAATAAACTTAAATATTTTTACTTTCTCCATTACATTTACCATTTTTCTAAAAAAAAATTCAGCGGAAATATCCGTTTTAGCTTTCGGCAATAAAAAAAATAACGCTCACAAAACTTTCCCTTACTTCAAAAAAATATATAAAAAATACCCTTTCTTCTTTGATACCACTGTGACAGGTGTTGCATACCTCACCCTACTTCGTGAAGAACGTGAAGAGTTCTAAACGAAAAAAGGTTATTTTCCTCAATGGTTTTAACAGGACGGTGCTCCCACCAATTGCAGCTTTTATATAAATCTTAAATATTCAAGGCCGATTTTTTTTTTAAGTGAGACACCCGGTATACAAAAGCAATTACAAACATATTGAATTTATCTAATGCGCTTAATTAATTTCTAATAAAATATTTCCGAGTAGTGTTTATAACAATTTAGATCAATTAAGGAATATGCGATTAATGTATTTCCTATAATTGGTTTAATTGGAAAATTCGAATTTTAGGTCATGTCGAAATTAATCGACGAAATGCGCAATGTGTCATTTTATGCAAGACAAATATGCAATAAAAAAAAAATTAAAATCGTGATTTTGGTTTTGAAATTGCACAACTGCTTAACACGTTGTCCAATTTTCACAACACCAACATTAAAACATAGCAAATTTATTGTAGTTGTAAAACGGATTGCAAAAATTTCTACTGAAATTAACACAAAATTCAAAATTTTAACCTTTTCAATTTCGAAGATTTTGTAGTCTTTGATTACTAGATTCACGCGAGTGAATTTTAGGTTAGGTAAAACAAACATAGTTGTAAAACAAGTGAATAATTCAAAAATACAGTGTTACCAGTTTTTCCGGAATTCACGCTCAAACATTTTTCAAGCTAAAAATCATGCATTCGCCTGGATTTTGTTAAATTCCAGAAAAACCCCTTAATGGATTTTGTCAAAAATTTAACACCACCTTCTAGATATATATAGTTGTAAGACAAGTGAATAATCCAAAAATACGGTATTGCCAGTTTTTCCGGAATTAACGCTCAAACATTTTTCAAGTTAAAAATCATGCATTCGCCTGGATTCTGTTAAATTCCGGAAAAACCCCTCGATGGATTTGGTCCAAAATTTAACACCACCTTCCAGACATATATAGTTGTAAAACAAGTGAATAATCCAAAAATACGGTATTGCCAGTTTTTCCGGAATTTACGCTCAAACATTTTTCAAGTTAAAAATCAAGCATTCGCCTAGATTTTGTTAAATTTCAGAAAAACCCCTTAATGGATTTGGTCCAAAATTTAACACCACCTTCTAGACATATGTAGTTGTGAAACAAGTGAATAATCCAAAAATACGGTATTGCCGGTTTTTCCGGAATTTACGCTCAAACATTTTTCAAGTTAAAAATCACGCATTCGCCTGGATTTTGTTAAATTCCAGAAAAACCCCTCGATGGATTTGGTCCAAAATTTAACACCACCTTCTAAACATATATAGTTGTAAAACAAGTGAATAATCCAAAAATACGGTATTGCCAGTATTTTCGGAATTCACGCTCAAATATTTTTCAAGTTAAAAATCATGCATTCGCCTGGATTTTGTTAAATTCCAGAAAAACCCCGCGATGGATTTTATCCAAAATTTAACACCACCTTCTAAACATATATAGTTGTAAAACAAGTGAATAATCCAAAAATACGGTATTGCCAGTTTTTCCGGAATTCACGCTCAAACATTTTTCAAGTTAAAAATCATGCATTCGCCTAGATTTTGTTAAATTTCAGAAAAACCCCTTAATGGATTTGGACCAAAATTCAACACCACCTTCTAGACATATATAGTTGTAAAACAAGTGAATAATCCAAAAATACGGTATTGCCAGTTTTTCCGGAATTTACGCTCAAACATTTTTCAAGTTAAAAATCATGCATTCGCCTGGATTTTGTTAAATTCCGGAAAAACCCCTCAATGGATTTGGTCCAAAATTTAACACCACCTTCTAGACATATATAGTTGTAAAACAAGTGAATAATCCAAAAATACGGTATTGCCAGTTTTTCCGGAATTCACGCTCAAACATTTTTCAAGCTAAAAATCATGCATTCGCCTGGATTTTGTTAAATTCCAAAAAAACACCTCAATGGATTTGGTCCAAAAATTAACACCACCTTCTAGACATATATAGTTGTAAAACAAGTAAGTAATCCAAAAATAAGGTATAGCCAGTTTTTCCGTAATTTACGCTCGAACATTTTTCAAGTTAAAAATCACGCATTCGCCTGGATTTTGTTAAATTCCAGAAAAACCCCGCGATGGATTTTATCCAAAATTTAACACCATCTTCTAGACATATATAGTTGTACAACAAGTGAATAATCCAAAAATACGGTATTGCCAGTTTTTCCGGAATTTACGCTCAAACATTTTTCAAAGCTAAAAATCATGCATTCGCCTGGATTTTGTTAAATTCCAGAAAAACCCCTCGATGGATTTTATTCAAAATTTAACACCACCTTCTGAACATATATAGTTGTACAACAAGTGAATAATCCAAAAATATGGTATTGCCAGTTTTTCCGGAATTTACGCTCAAACATTTTTCAAAGCTAAAAATCAAGCATTCGCCTGGATTTTGTTAAATTGCGGAAAAACCCCTCGATGGATTTTGTCCAAAATTTAACATCACCTTCTAGACATATATAGTTGTAAAACAAGTGAATAATCCAAAAATACGGTATTGCCAGTTTTTCCGGAATTCGCGCTCAAACATTTTTCAAGGCTAAAAATCATGCATTCACCTGGATTTTGTTAAATTCCAGAAAAACCCCTTAATGGATTTGGTCCAAAATTTAACACCACCTTCTAGACATATGTAGTTGTAAAACAAGTGAATAATCCAAAAATACGGTATTGCCAGTTTTTCCGGAATTCACGCTCAAACATTTTTCAAGTTAAAAATCATGCATTCGCCTGGATTTTGTTAAATTCCAGAAAAACCTCTCGATGGATTTTGTCCAAAATTTAACACCACCTTCTAAACATATATAGTTGTAAAACAAGTAAATAATCCAAAAATACGGTATTGCCAGTTTTTCCGGAATTCACGCTCAAACATTTTTCAAGCTAAAAATCAAGCATTCGCCCGGATTTTGTTAAATTCCAGAAAAACCCCTTGATGGATTTGGTCCAAAATTTAACACCACCTTCTAGACATATATAGTTGTAAAACAAGTGAATAATCCAAAAATACGGTATTGCCAGTTTTTCCGGAATTTACGCTCAAACATTTTTCAAGCAAAAAATCACGCATTCGACTGGATTTTGTTAAATTCCAGAAAAACCCCTCAATGGATTAAGTCCAAAATGTAACACCAGGTTCTAGACATATATAGTTGTAAAACAAGTGAATAATCCAAAAATACGGTATTGCCAGTTTTTCAGGAATTTACGCTCAAACATTTTTCAAGGTAAATTTTTTTTTTAAACGGGTCTACCTTTATTCCCCTTGAGATTTGCTAAAGATCTGCCCTGAAGATTCCTTAAAGACATCCCTTCGAGACAAATGAACATAACGGAAAATTCCACCAACACCAGCACTACACACCCAAGAAGTTTACAGGGTTTAACACTTCACACAATTTGCACACTCACTTAGTTTAACAAAAGCAACGCAAACTGCCGTTTTTTCGAGCTCAAAATCTTCAATAAACGGTTTTCGGAAAAACAAATGAGCGCGATCGCATGTCTTCGAGCAGGCGACGTGCACAGACTGGCACGGGAATGGTTTGATAAGAGAAGACGCGCTGATAAAATTTCGAAATCTTCACAAAAAAATTACCTTCGCCGTATAACGAATCTCACGCACAAGACAATAAATACTTGTGATAAAAAAATGTGATAAAATTGATGATATTCATCATTCATCCGTGAAAAATGTCCTCTGAATTATTATAGGCGCTGTTTGGGGGTGATTATCTCGAAATCTAATGAAGGGGTGGTTTTAAATTTTCACTGATTCGTAAAGTAGAATCGATTTTGAGTATTTTTGGAAACTTTCAAATCCGTGGCAATTGTTTTTATATTTTTTCCATCATCCGAAAAATTGGTGACCTTTGAATTATTATAGGCGCTGTTCGGGGGTGATTATCTCGAAATCTAATGAAGGGGTGGTTTTAAATTTTCACTGATTCGTAAAGTAGAATCGATTTTGAGTATTTTTGGAAACTTTCAAATCCGTGGCAATTGTTTTTATATTTTTTCCATCATCCGAAAAATTCGTGACCTTTGAATTATTACAGGCGCTGTTCGGGGGTGATTATCTCGAAATCTAATGAAGGGGTGGTTTTAAATTTTCACTGATTCGTAAAGTAGAATCGATTTTGAGTATTTTTGGAAACTTTCAAATCCGTGGCAATTGTTTTTATATTTTTTCCATCATCCGAAAAATTCGTGATCTTTGAATTATTGCAGGCGCTGTTCGGGGGTGATTATCTCGAAATCTAAAGGGGTGGTTTTAAATTTTCACTGATTCGTAAAGTAGAATCGATTTTGAGTATTTTTGGAAACTTTCAAATCTGTGGCAATTGTTTTTATATTTTTTCCATCATCCGAAAAATTCGTGATCTTTGAATTATTGCAGGCGCTGTTCGGGGGTGATTATCTCGAAATCTAAAGGGGTGGTTTTAAATTTTCACTGATTCGTAAAGTAGAATCGATTTTGAGTATTTTTGGAAACTTTCAAATCCGTGGCAATTGTTTTTATATTTTTTCCATCATCCGAAAAATTCGTGACCTTTGAATTATTACAGGCGCTGTTCGGGGGTGATTATCTCGAAATCTAATGAAGGGGTGGTTTTAAATTTTCACTGATTCGTAAAGTAGAATTGATTTTGAGTATTTTTGGAAACTTTCAAATCCGTCGCAATTGTTTTTATATTTTTTCCATCATCCGAAAAATTCGTGATCTTTGAATTATTGCAGGCGCTGTTCGGGGGTGATTATCTCGAAATCCAATGAAGGGGTGGTTTTAAATTTTCACTGATTCGTAAAGTAGAATCGATTTTGAGTATTTTTGGAAATTTCAAATCCGTGGCAATTGTTTTTATATTTTTTCCATCATCCGAAAAATTGGTGACCTTTGAATTATTACAGGCGCTGTTCGGGGGTGATTATCTCGAAATCCAATGAAGGGGTGGTTTTAAATTTTCACTGATTCGTAAAGTAGAATCGATTTTGAGTATTTTTGGAAACTTTCAAATCTGTGGCAATTGTTTTTATATTTTTTCCATCATCCGAAAAATTCGTGATCTTTGAATTATTGCAGGCGCTGTTCGGGGGTGATTATCTCGAAATCTAAAGGGGTGGTTTTAAATTTTCACTGATTCGTAAAGTAGAATCGATTTTGAGTATTTTTGGAAACTTTCAAATCCGTGGCAATTGTTTTTATATTTTTTCCATCATCCGAAAAATTGGTGACCTTTGAATTATTACAGGCGCTGTTCGGGGGTGATTATCTCGAAATCCAATGAAGGGGTGGTTTTAAATTTTTACTAATTCGTAAAGTAGAATCGATTTTGAGTATTTTTGAAAACTTTCAATACCGTGGCAATTGTTTTTATATTTTTTCCATCATCCGAAAAATTCGTGACCTTTGAATTATTCAGGGGCTGTTCGGGGGTGATTATCTCAAAATCCAATGAAGTGGTGGTTTTAAATTTTTATTGATTCGTAAAGTAGAATCGATTTTGAGTATTTTTGTAAACTTTCAAATCCGTGGCAATTGTTTTTATATTTTTTCTATCGTCGGAAAAATTCGTGAACTTTGAATTATTACAGGCGCTGTTCGGGGGTGATTATCTCGAAATCTTATGAAGGGGTGGTTTTAAATTTTCACTGATTCGTAAAGTAGAGTCGATTTTGAGTATTTTTGGAAACTTTCAAATCCGTGGCAATTGTTTTTATATTTTTTCCATCATCCGAAAAATTCGTGACCTTTGAATTATTAAAGGCGCTGTTCGGGGGTGATTATCTCGAAATCTAATGAAGGGGTGGTTTTAAATTTTCACTGATTCGTAAAGCAGAATCTATTTTGAGTATTTTTGAAAACTTTCAAATCCGTGGCAATTGTTTTTATATTTTTTCCATCATCAGAAAAATTCGTGACCTTTGAATTATTACAGGCGCTGTTCGGGGGTGATTATCTCGAAATCTAATGAAGGGGTGGTTTTAAATTTTTACTAATTCGTAAAGTAGAATCGATTTTGAGTATTTTTGGAAACTTTCAAATCCGTGGCAATTGTTTTTATATTTTTTCCATCATCCGAAAAATTCGTGACCTTTGAATTATTACAGGCGCTGTTCGGGGGTGATTATCTCGAAATCTAATGAAGGGGTGGTTTTAAATTTTCACTGATTCGTAAAGTAGAATCAATTTTGAGTATTTTTGGAAACTTTCAAATCCGTGGCAATTGTTTTTATATTTTTTCCATCATCCGAAAAATTGGTGACCTTTGAATTATTAAAGGCGCTGTTCGGGGGTGATTATCTCGAAATCTAATGAAGGGGTGGTTTTAAATTTTCACTGATTCGTAAAGTAGAATCAATTTTGAGTATTTTTGGAAACTTTCAAATCCGTGGCAATTGTTTTTATATTTTTTCCATCATCCGAAAAATTGGTGACCTTTGAATTATTACAGGCGCTGTTCGGGGGTGATTATCTCGAAATCTAATGAAGGGGTGGTTTTAAATTTTCACTGATTCGTAAAGTAGAATCGATTTTGAGTATTTTTGGAAACTTTCAAATCCGTGGCAATTGTTTTTATATTTTTTCCATCATCCGAAAAATTGGTGACCTTTGAATTATTACAGGCGCTGTTCGGGGGTGATTATCTCGAAATCTAATGAAGGGGTGGTTTTAAATTTTCACTGATTCGTAAAGTAGAATCGATTTTGAGTATTTTTGGAAACTTTCAAATCAGTGGCAATTGTTTTTATATTTTTTCCATTATCCGAAAAATTCGTGACCTTTGAATTATTACAGGCGCTGTTCGGGGGTGATTATCTCGAAATCTAATGAAGGGGTGGTTTTAAATTTTCACTGATTCGTAAAGTAGAATCGATTTTGAGTATTTTTGGAAATTTCAAATCCGTGGCAATTGTTTTTATATTTTTTCCATCATCCGAAAAATTGGTGACCTTTGAATTATTACAGGCGCTGTTCGGGGGTGATTATCTCGAAATCTAATGAAGGGGTGGTTTTAAATTTTCACTGATTCGTAAAGTAGAATCGATTTTGAGTATTTTTGGAAATTTCAAATCCGTGGCAATTGTTTTTATATTTTTTCCATCATCCGAAAAATTCGTGATCTTTGAATTATTGCAGGCGCTGTTCGGGGGTGATTATCTCGAAATCTAAAGGGGTGGTTTTAAATTTTCACTGATTCGTAAAGTAGAATCGATTTTGAGTATTTTTGGAAACTTTCAAATCCGTGGCAATTGTTTTTATATTTTTTCCATCATCCGAAAAATTCGTGATCTTTGAATTATTGCAGGCGCTGTTCGGGGGTGATTATCTCGAAATCTAAAGGGGTGGTTTTAAATTTTCACTGATTCGTAAAGTAGAATCGATTTTGAGTATTTTTGGAAACTTTCAAATCCGTGGCAATTGTTTTTATATTTTTTCCATCATCCGAAAAATTGGTGACCTTTGAATTATTACAGGCGCTGTTCGGGGGTGATTATCTCGAAATCTAAAGGGGTGGTTTTAAATTTTCACTGATTCGTAAAGTAGAATCGATTTTGAGTATTTTTGGAAACTTTCAAATCCGTGGCAATTGTTTTTATATTTTTTCCATCATCCGAAAAATTCGTGATCTTTGAATTATTACAGGCGCTGTTCGGGGGTGATTATCTCGAAATCTAAAGGGGTGGTTTTAAATTTTCACTGATTCGTAAAGTAGAATCGATTTTGAGTATTTTTGGAAATTTCAAATCCGTGGCAATTGTTTTTATATTTTTTCCATCATCCGAAAAATTCGTGACCTTTGAATTATTACAGGCGCTGTTCGGGGGTGATTATCTCGAAATCTAAAGGGGTGGTTTTAAATTTTCACTGATTCGTAAAGTAGAATCGATTTTGAGTATTTTTGGAAACTTTCAAATCCGTGGCAATTGTTTTTATATTTTTTCCATCATCCGAAAAATTCGTGATCTTTGAATTATTACAGGCGCTGTTCGGGGGTGATTATCTCGAAATCTAAAGGGGTGGTTTTAAATTTTCACTGATTCGTAAAGTAGAATCGATTTTGAGTATTTTTGGAAACTTTCAAATCCGTGGCAATTGTTTTTATATTTTTTCCATTATCCGAAAAATTCGTGACCTTTGAATTATTGCAGGCGCTGTTCGGGGGTGATTATCTCGAAATCTAATGAAGGGGTGGTTTTAAATTTTCACTGATTCGTAAAGTAGAATCGATTTTGAGTATTTTTGGAAACTTTCAAATCCGTGGCAATTGTTTTTATATTTTTTCCATCATCCGAAAAATTCGTGACCTTTGAATTATTACAGGCGCTGTTCGGGGGTGATTATCTCGAAATCTAATGAAGGGGTGGTTTTAAATTTTTACTAATTCGTAAAGTAGAATCGATTTTGAGTATTTTTGGAAACTTTCAAATCAGTGGCAATTGTTTTTATATTTTTTCCATTATCCGAAAAATTCGTGACCTTTGAATTATTACAGGCGCTGTTCGGGGGTGATTATCTCGAAATCTAATGAAGGGGTGGTTTTAAATTTTCACTGATTCGTAAAGTAGAATCGATTTTGAGTATTTTTGGAAACTTTCAAATCCGTGGCAATTGTTTTTATATTTTTTCCATCATCCGAAAAATTCGTGATCTTTGAATTATTGCAGGCGCTGTTCGGGGGTGATTATCTCGAAATCTAAAGGGGTGGTTTTAAATTTTCACTGATTCGTAAAGTAGAATCGATTTTGAGTATTTTTGGAAACTTTCAAATCAGTGGCAATTGTTTTTATATTTTTTCCATTATCCGAAAAATTGGTGACCTTTGAATTATTATAGGCGCTGTTCGGGGGTGATTATCTCGAAATCTAATGAAGGGGTGGTTTTAAATTTTCACTGATTCGTAAAGTAGAATCGATTTTGAGTATTTTTGGAAACTTTCAAATCCGTGGCAATTGTTTTTATATTTTTTCCATCATCCGAAAAATTGGTGACCTTTGAATTATTATAGGCGCTGTTCGGGGGTGATTATCTCGAAATCTAATGAAGGGGTGGTTTTAAATTTTCACTGATTCGTAAAGTAGAATCGATTTTGAGTATTTTTGGAAATTTCAAATCCGTGGCAATTGTTTTTATATTTTTTCCATCATCCGAAAAATTGGTGACCTTTGAATTATTACAGGCGCTGTTCGGGGGTGATTATCTCGAAATCTAATGAAGGGGTGGTTTTAAATTTTCACTGATTCGTAAAGTAGAATCGATTTTGAGTATTTTTGGAAATTTCAAATCCGTGGCAATTGTTTTTATATTTTTTCCATCATCCGAAAAATTGGTGACCTTTGAATTATTATAGGCGCTGTTCGGGGGTGATTATCTCGAAATCTAATGAAGGGGTGGTTTTAAATTTTCACTGATTCGTAAAGTAGAATCGTTTTTGAGTATTTTTGGAAATTTCAAATCCGTGGCAATTGTTTTTATATTTTTTCCATCATCCGAAAAATTGGTGACCTTTGAATTATTACAGGCGCTGTTCGGGGGTGATTATCTCGAAATCTAATGAAGGGGTGGTTTTAAATTTTCACTGATTCGTAAAGTAGAATCGATTTTGAGTATTTTTGGAAACTTTCAAATCCGTGGCAATTGTTTTTATATTTTTTCCATCATCCGAAAAATTGGTGACCTTTGAATTATTACAGGCGCTGTTCGGGGGTGATTATCTCGAAATCCAATGAAGGGGTGGTTTTAAATTTTTACTAATTCGTAAAGTAGAATCGATTTTGAGTATTTTTGAAAACTTTCAAATCCGTGGCAATTGTTTTTATATTTTTTCCATCATCCGAAAAATTCGTGACCTTTGAATTATTCAGGGGCTGTTCGGGGGTGATTATCTCAAAATCCAATGAAGTGGTGGTTTTAAATTTTTATTGATTCGTAAAGTAGAATCGATTTTGAGTATTTTTGTAAACTTTCAAATCCGTGGCAATTGTTTTTATATTTTTTCTATCGTCGGAAAAATTCGTGAACTTTGAATTATTACAGGCGCTGTTCGGGGGTGATTATCTCGAAATCTAATGAAGGGGTGGTTTTAAATTTTCACTGATTCGTAAAGTAGAGTCGATTTTGAGTATTTTTGGAAACTTTCAAATCCGTGGCAATTGTTTTTATATTTTTTCCATCATCCGAAAAATTCGTGACCTTTGAATTATTAAAGGCGCTGTTCGGGGGTGATTATCTCGAAATCTAATGAAGGGGTGGTTTTAAATTTTCACTGATTCGTAAAGCAGAATCTATTTTGAGTATTTTTGAAAACTTTCAAATCCGTGGCAATTGTTTTTATATTTTTTCCATCATCAGAAAAATTCGTGACCTTTGAATTATTACAGGCGCTGTTCGGGGGTGATTATCTCGAAATCTAATGAAAGGGTGGTTTTAAATTTTTACTAATTCGTAAAGTAGAATCGATTTTGAGTATTTTTGGAAACTTTCAAATCCGTGGCAATTGTTTTTATATTTTTTCCATCATCCGAAAAATTCGTGACCTTTGAATTATTACAGGCGCTGTTCGGGGGTGATTATCTCGAAATCTAATGAAAGGGTGGTTTTAAATTTTTACTAATTCGTAAAGTAGAATCGATTTTGAGTATTTTTGGAAACTTTCAAATCCGTGGCAATTGTTTTTATATTTTTTCCATCATCCGAAAAATTCGTGACCTTTGAATTATTACAGGCGCTGTTCGGGGGTGATTATCTCGAAATCCAATGAAGGGGTGGTTTTAAATTTTTACTAATTCGTAAAGTAGAATCGATTTAGAGTATTTTTGTAAACTTTCAAATCCGTGGCAATTGTTTTTATATTTTTTCCATCATCCGAAAAATTCGTGACCTTTGAATTATTACAGGCGTTGTTCGGGGGTGATTATCTCGAAATCCAATGAAGGGGTGGTTTTAAATTTTTACTAATTCGTAAAGTAGAATCGATTTTGAGTATTTTTGTAAACTTTCAAATCCGTGGCAATTGTTTTTATATTTTTTCCATCATCAGAAAAATTCGTGACCTTTGAATTATTAAAGGCGCTGTTCGGGGGTGATTATCTCGAAATCTAATGAAAGGGTGGTTTTAAATTTTTACTAATTCGTAAAGTAGAATCGATTTTGAGTATTTTTGGAAACTTTCAAATCCGTGGCAATTGTTTTTATATTTTTTCCATCATCCGAAAAATTCGTGACCTTTGAATTATTACAGGCGCTGTTCGGGGGTGATTATCTCGAAATCTAATGAAGGGGTGGTTTTAAATTTTTACTAATTCGTAAAGTAGAATCGATTTTGAGTATTTTTGGAAACTTTCAAATCCGTGGCAATTGTTTTTATATTTTTTCCATCATCCGAAAAATTCGTGACCTTTGAATTATTACAGGCGTTGTTCGGGGGTGATTATCTCGAAATCCAATGAAGGGGTGGTTTTAAATTTTTACTAATTCGTAAAGTAGAATCGATTTTGAGTATTTTTGTAAACTTTCAAATCCGTGGCAATTGTTTTTATATTTTTTCCATCATCCGAAAAATTCGTGACCTTTGAATTATTACAGGCGCTGTTCGGGGGTGATTATCTCGAAATCCAATGAAGGGGTGGTTTTAAATTTTTACTAATTCGTAAAGTAGAATCGATTTAGAGTATTTTTGTAAACTTTCAAATCCGTGGCAATTGTTTTTATATTTTTTCCATCATCCGAAAAATTCGTGACCTTTGAATTATTACAGGCGTTGTTCGGGGGTGATTATCTCGAAATCCAATGAAGGGGTGGTTTTAAATTTTTACTAATTCGTAAAGTAGAATCGATTTAGAGTATTTTTGTAAACTTTCAAATCCGTGGCAATTGTTTTTATATTTTTTCCATCATCCGAAAAATTCGTGACCTTTGAATTATTACAGGCGTTGTTCGGGGGTGATTATCTCGAAATCCAATGAAGGGGTGGTTTTAAATTTTTACTAATTCGTAAAGTAGAATCGATTTTGAGTATTTTTGTAAACTTTCAAATCCGTGGCAATTGTTTTTATATTTTTTCCATCATCCGAAAAATTCGTGACCTTTGAATTATTCAGGCGCTGTTCGGGGGTGATTATCTCGAAATCCAATGAAGGGGTGGTTTTAAATTTTTACTAATTCGTAAAGTAGAATCGATTTTGAGTATTTTTGTAAACTTTCAAATCCGTGGCAATTGTTTTTATATTTTTTCCATCATCCGAAAAATTCGTGACCTTTGAATTATTACAGGCGTTGTTCGGGGGTGATTATCTCGAAATCCAAAGAAGGGGTGGTTTTAAATTTTTACTAATTCGTAAAGTAGAATCGATTTTGAGTATTTTTGTAAACTTTCAAATCCGTGGCAATTGTTTTTATATTTTTTCTATCGTCGGAAAAATTCGTGAACTTTGAATTATTACAGGCGCTGTTCGGGGGTGATTATCACGAAATCTAATGAAGGGGTGGTTTTAAATTTTTACTGATTCGTAAAGTAGAATCGATTTTGAGTATTTTTGGAAACTTTCAAATCCGTGGCAATTGTTTTAATATTTTTTCCATCATCCGAAAAATTCGTGAACTTTGAATTATTACAGGCGCTGTTCGGGGATGATTATCTCGAAATCTAAAGAAGGGGTGTTTTTAATTATCTAAATTTATATATTAATAATAATATTTGGGGAACACAATTGAGCCCCTTCTGCCCCCCTCAGGCTACGCCTATGCGTGTTTATTGTGTACTCCTGGTAAAATGTCTGATGAATCATTATGATACGGATTTTACACACTTTTCACGTATTTTAACCCAATATTTCCGAGAGAGAGATAGCGAGAGAGAGAGCGAGAGAGAGAGCAACAAATAATCGTAATAATTCAACAATACAACATCCACTGACCTCCATTTGCCCTCTCCATGTTTGATCCGCGTCCGCTGCTTGTTTCTCGACATCTCGCTGCTTGCAATTCGACCATTTTCACGGATGACACAAGCCCACTAAGTCACTGCACTTTTCGTCAATTGTTTGTCACAGGAAACACACGAAACCGCGATTTATTTGCACTTTATAAATAAAAATTAAGCGCTGCAAATCGACGACGCGTTCACGCACTTCGTTTACATCGCAGTAACTGGCGTGTACATTGTTTTTCAACGGCGCACGCGCTCTTCGGTCGTTTGCGACGTTGCCGCGCAATAATTCTCGGAATTCGTTTGCGGCAACAATAATAATAATAAGCGTCGATGACGTCACTTTTAGCGGTATTATGTGATAAATGATTAATTTACCATTAGTAGAGGTGATTAGTTTCCTTCTTACTCTCTCCGTACAAAGTACGAGAAAGTATTGTGCTCGTGAGAATTTTTACAAAACATTTTCAACAGTCAGAAACCGGTCTCAACTTTGGTTTAATCGACCAATTTCGACATTTCAGTTGATCACCTTCCTCTTAATTGTCGATTGCCAATCAAATGACTCGTGGACTGACGAGACGAAATAGTCTGAAACCGGTCTCAACTTTGGTTTAATGGATAAATTTCGATTTTTAAATTGAGCTATTATACATGACTTGTGTATTGATGTGTATTGATGAGACGAAATAGTCCGAAACCGGTCTCTACTTTGTTTTAATCGAGCAATTTCGATTTTTGAGTTAAGCTATTACATTCCCAGTAATTGTCAATTGTCAATCACGTAGACTGATGAGACGAAAAAGTCTTAAACCGGTCTCAACTTTATCTTAATCGGCACATTTTCGATTTTTGAGTTAAGCTATTACATTCCCAGTAATTTTCATGTGTCAATCACGTAGACTGATGAGACTAAATAGTCTGAAACCGGTCTCAACTCTGTCTTAATCGGCAAATTTTCGATTTTTGCGTTAAACTATTACATTCCTAGTCATTTTCATGTGTCAATCACGTCGACTGATAAGACGAAATAGTCTGAAACCGGTCTCAACTTTGTCTTAATCGGCAAATTTCGATTTTTGAGTTAAGCTATTACATTCCCATTAATTGTCAATTGTCAATTACGTAGACTGATGAAACTAAATAGTCTGAAACCGGTCTCACTTTGTCTTAATCGGCAAATTTCGATTTCTGAGTTAAACTATTACATTCCTGGTAATTTTCAATTGTCAATCATGTGGGCTGATGATACGAAATAGTCTGAAACCGGTCTCAACTTTGTCTTAAACGGCACATTTTCGATTTTTGCGTTAAACTATTACATTCCTAGTAATTGTCGATCGTCAATCACGCGGATTGATGAGACGGAAAAGTCTGAAACCGGTCTTTACTTCATCTTAATCGGCAAATTTCGATTTTTGAGTTAAACTATTACATTCCTAGTAATTTTCGATTGTCAATCACGTGGACTGATGAGACGAAATAGTCTGAAACCGGTCTCAACTTTGTCTTAATCGGCACATTTTCGATTTTTGCGTTAAACTATTACATTCCTAATAATTTTCATGTGTCAATCACGTGTACTGATAAGACGAAATAGTCTGAAACCGGTCTCACTTTGTCTTAATCGGAAAATTTCGATTTCTGAGTTAAACTATTACATTCCTGGTAATTTTCAATTGTCAATCATGTGGGCTGATGATACGAAATAGTCTGAAACCGGTCTCAACTTTGTCTTAATCGGCACATTTTCGATTTTTGCGTTAAACTATTACATTCCCAGTTATTTTCATGTGTCAATCACGTGAACTGATGAGACGAAATAGTCTGAAACCGGTCTCAACTTTGTCTTAATCGGCAAATTTCGATTTTTGAGTTAAACTATTACATTCCTAGCAATTGTCAATTGTTAATCGCGCAGACTGATGAGACGAAATAGTCTGAAACCGGTCTCAACTTCGTCTTAATCGGCACATTTTTGATTTTTGCGTTAAACTATTACATTCCTAGTAATTTTCATGTGTTAATCACGTGGACTGACAAGACGAAATAGTCCGAAACCGGTCTCAACTTTGTCTTAGTCGGCAAATTTCGATTTTTGAGTTAAAGTATTACATTCCTAGTAATTTTCAGGACTGATGAGACGAAATAGTCCGAAACCGGTCTCAAGTTTCACTTAATCGGCCAACTTTGTTACCCGAGTCCAGTTATTAAATATTATCGGTATTTGTTTATTTATAGATTTTAAGTTTGTGAACTTAATTCCTTGATTAATGTATTTTTTGCGAGTTTTCGAAACTTTGAAAGCAATTTTCGTTCCCAGAGTTAAAGTTTGTAGCGTTGCCGTTTCGTCACCACTCAAAATATGGCAATTGTTTTAATGGAAAATCAAAGGTGCATTGTTTATTTATAGATTTTAGGTTTTCGAACTTAATTCCTTGATTAATGAATTTTTTGCGATTTTTCGAAACGTTGAAAGCAATTTTCGTTCCCGCAGTTAAAGTTTGCAGCGTTGCCGTTTCGTCACCACCCAAAATACGGCAATCGTTTTAATGGAAAATCAAAGGTGCGTTGTTTATTTATAGATTTTAAGCTTTTGAACTTAATTCCTTGATTAATGAATTTTTTGCGATTTTTCGAAAAGTTGGAAGCAATTTTCGTCTTCAAAGTTAAAGTTTGGAGCGTTGCCGTTTCGTCACCATCCAAAATATGGCAATTGTTTTTATGGAAAATCAAAGGTGCATTGTTTATTTATAGATTTTAAGTTTTCGAACTTAATTCCTTGATTAATGAATTTTTTGCGATTTTTCGAAAAGTTGGAAGCAATTTTCGTCATCAAAGTTAAAGTTTGGAGCGTTGCCGTTTCGCCACCACCTAAAATATGGCAATTGTTTTTATGGAAAATCAAAGGTGCGTTGTTTATTTAAAGATTTCAAGCTTTTGAACTTAATTCCTTAATTAATGAATTTTTTGCGATTTTTCAAAACGTTGAAAGCAATTTTCGTTCCCGCAGTTAAAGTTTGCAGCGTTGCCGTTTCGTCACCACCCAAAATACGGCAATTGTTTTAATGGAAAATCAAAGGTGCGTTGTTTATTTATAGATTTTAAGTTTTTGAACTTAATTCCTTCATTAATGAATTTTTTGCGATTTTTCGAAACGTTGAAAGCAATTTTCGTTCCCGCAGTTAAAGTTTGGAGCGTTGCCGTTTCGTCACGATCCAAAATATGGCAATTGTTTTTATGGAAAATCAAAGGTGCATTGTTTATTTATAGATTTTAAGCTTTTGAACTTAATTCCTTGGTTAATGAATTTTTTGCGATTTTTCGAAAAGTTGGAAGCAATTTTCGTCTTCAAAGTTAAAGTTTGGAGCGTTGCCGTTTCGTCACCATCCAAAATATGGCAATTGTTTTTATGGAAAATCAAAGGTGTATTGTTTATTTATAGATTTTAAGTTTTCGAACTTAATTCCTTGATTAATGAATTTTTTGCGATTTTTCGAAAAGTTGAAAGCAATTTTCGTCTTCAAAGTTAAAGTTTGGAGCGTTGCCGTTTCGCCACCACCTAAAATATGGCAATTGTTTTTATGGAAAATCAAAGGTGCGTTGTTTATTTAAAGATTTCAAGCTTTTGAACTTAATTCCTTAATTAATGAATTTTTTGCGATTTTTCAAAACGTTGAAAGCAATTTTCGTTCCCGCAGTTAAAGTTTGTAGCGTTGCCGTTTCGCCACCGCTCAAAATATGGCAGTTGTTTTTATGGAAAATCAAAGGTGCATTGTTTATTTATAGATTTTATGCTTTTGAACTTAATTCCTTCATTAATGAATTTTTTGCGATTTTTCGAAACGTTGAACGCAATTTTCGTTCCCGCAGTTAAAGTTTAGATCGTTGCCGTTTCGTCACCACCCAAAATATGGCAATTGTTTTTATGGAAAATCAAAGGTGCATTGTTTATTTATAGATTTTAAGTTTTTGAACTTAATTCCTTCATTAATGAATTTTTTGCGATTTTTCGAAACGTTGAACGCAATTTTCGTTCCCGCAGTTAAAGTTTGGATCGTTGCCGTTTCGTCACCACCCAAAATATGGCAATTGTTTTTATGGAAAATCAAAGGTGCATTGTTTATTTATAGATTTTAAGTTTTTGAACTTAATTCCTTCATTAATGAATTTTTTGCGATTTTTCGAAACGTTGAACGCAATTTTCGTTCCCGCAGTTAAAGTTTGGAGCGTTGCCGTTTCGCCACCACCTAAAATATGGCAATTGTTTTTATGGAAAATCAAAGGTGCGTTGTTTATTTAAAGATTTCAAGCTTTTGAACTTAATTCCTTAATTAATGATTTTTTTGCGATTTTTCGAAACGTTGAAAGCAATTTTCGTTCCCGCAGTTAAAGTTTGGAGCGTTGCCGTTTCGTCACCACCCAAAATACGGCAATTGTTTTTATGGAAAATCAAAGGTGCGTTGTTTATTAATAGATTTTAAGCTTTTGAACTTAATTCCTTCATTAATGAATTTTTTGCGATTTTTCGAAAAGTTGAAAGCAATTTTCGTCTTCAAAGTTAAAGTTTGGAGCGTTGCCGTTTCGTCACCACCCAAAATATGGCAATTGTTTTTATGGAAAATCAAAGGTGCATTGTTTATTTATAGATTTTAAGCTTTCGAACTTAATTCCTTGATTAATGATTTTTTTGCGATTTTTCGAAAAGTTGGAAGCAATTTTCGTCTTCAAAGTTAAAGTTTGGAGCGTTGTCGTTTCGTCACAACCTAAAATATGGCAATTGTTTTAATGGAAAATCAAAGGTGCATTGTTTATTTATAGATTTTAAGTTTTTGAACTTAATTCCTTGATTAATGAATTTTTTGCGATTTTTCGAAAAGTTGAAAGCAATTTTCGTTCCCGCAGTTCAAGTTTGGAGCTTTGCCGTTTCGTCACCGCCCAAAATATGGCAATTGTTTTTATGGAAAATCAAAGATGCAATGTTTATTTATAGATTTTAAGTTTTTGAACTTAATTCCTTGATTAATGAATTTTTTGCGATTTTTCGAAAAGTTGAAAGCAATTTTTTGGGCAAATCAATTTAATTACTATTAAATATTCTTCATACTGAACTTAAAATACATGTTAATTACATAGCAATTTTGCAATTCGCCAGTTGCTGAATCGTGTGCACTTGACCGTGGCACGAGGAATCCGAAAATTGCGCTTCGTCCACAGCCCGCTCCGATTCGAACCGACCTTCCTTTGTCGAAATTGCGCGCCGCCGCAAGGACGGCTCGGTTTACAATTAGAGGCCAACGGACGATGGTCGGAGGGCGCGTAGAGCCATCCCAAAATGTCGTGACACCTGGGGGTGAAGAGTGCGCGAAGAGAGAACGCGGTAACAAATTTACGCGTGGCCCCGTCACCGAAAGATTATAATCGAGTAAGATAATAAAATTACCGAATACAAGGTTTTAGGAGTTATTTAGTGTCTTGTTAACATTTTTATTTTATCGTAAGAAACCAGGAACTACGTGTAAACAATAAGCGAACACGCATATCGGGAGGGTCATCGAGTCATCCGTCAAATTAAATAATATCTGGTGACGATACGTCGAGGTCATGGTTACGTCGATCCGAAAACTGGTTCTTGCAAAAATTACTAATTTTTCGGTTAACGGTTATCAGTTCGGTTCGAATCGCCGGCGCGGTCAACATCTCTTGTAGTGTCTTGATTAGAACTAATTAATCTGGTGAATGTGCAATTTTGTGCGGATAACATGGGTATTTATTTGTTTATTATATCGCGTAAGTTATTTAATAATTAACAGACATTATTACACAAAGTTAAGTGCTTTTTTTACTCTTTAAATATTCTTCTCTTAACTCATTACTTCCCATTGTACTCAAGCGAGTACAGCAAACATAATTGGCTGTCGTGATATTTAGTGGCAATGTTATTTATATTAGAGAATGTATCACAAACTCTTCTGTATTAATGGTATTCAGATATTTAGCCGTGATACTGTTACAGAAAATTTACTTTAAAAAGAGATCTGAGAATCTAAAATCCTTCTGAAAAGAAAAATGTATGCTATGGGTTGTAATGGGTAAAAATCAACTATGTACTTATTATAATTCTTAAAAAAAATCTTTCCTGCCCACTGCTACGGTCAACGATCCTTAATCGACTGAAAAAACAATTTTTTGTGAGTCAACTCGTGGAAAAAATCGACTGAAATGAGTCGACTCGTGGAAAAAATCGACTGAAATGAGTCGACTCGTGGAGAAAAAATAACTGAAATGTGTAGACTCGTGGAAAAAAATTGACTAAAATGAGTCGACTCGTGGAGAAAAAATAACTGAAATGTGTAGACTCGTGGAAAAAAATTGACTAAAATGAGTCGACTCGTGGAGAAAAAATAACTGAAATGAATAGACTCGTGGAAAAAAATTGACTGAAATGTGTCGACTCGTGGAAAAAATCGACTGAAAAAACACTTTTTTGTGAGTCGACTCGTGGAAAAAAATCGACTAAAATGAGTCGTAATTTCACTGATTTCAACACGAATCACGTCGATAGTCAACTCTTTGAATCGACTCGGTCATGACGTATCCACCTCTAGTGCGTACCTGTAATATTGAGAGAAGCCTCTTTATGACCGTCATAAAACGCGCATTGTATACAATTTATAATTATTCAACCTTTCTTTTTATCTGAAATCTAATAATAAACATCTATTTTATTTATGACACAATAAATTTAGGAAATGTTGTTTGCGTAGTGTGAAGGTTAGTCGTATTGACATTTCACATGAATTTCCGATGTTTGAGGTAGCATTTCACATTAATTTCGAATATATTATACATGTTAATTTTGTAATCTTCAATCTTAAATTTTTAAATTTGTATCAATCCATTTGTTTTTATACTTTTTTGAAGCCTAAAAAATAATTCAATTTTTTAGTAACTTATTCTTTCGAAGTATGCCATTATTTCGAAATGTAGGGGCGAGGGATTTTTAGTTCTTGCAGAATCAGTATTCGTTAAGTATTTTGAGAACATTTGGAAATTTTCAAGTCGACAGCACTTGTTTTTATATTTTTTTCCAAAATTATTAATTTTTTTTAGTTATTTACTCTTTTGAAATATGAAATTATTTCCAAAAGCAGGGGCAAGGAATTTGTAATTCTTGCAGAACATGTATTTAGCATGCATTTTGAGAAAATTTGGAAATTTTCAAATCGATGGAAGTTATTTTTATAATTTTCTGAAGCCTCCAAAATTATTTTAATTTTTTTAGTAATTTACTCATTCGAAGTTTGTCATTGAGATTTGTAGATCATGCAGAATCTGTATTTGTCATGTATTTTGAGAAAATTTGGCAATATTCAAGTCAACAGCACTTGTTTTTATATTTTTTTGAAGCCTCCAAAATTATTAATTTTTTTTTTAGTAATTTTCTCTTTTGAAATATGACATTATTTCCAAAAGCAGGGGCGAGGAATTTGTAATTCTTGTAGAATATATATTAAGCATGCATTTTAAGTAATTTTGGAAATTTTCAAGTCTATAGCACTTGTTTTTATAATTATTTGAAGCCTCCAAAATTATTTAAATTTTTTGGAAATTCACTTTTTAGAAGTATGTCATTATTTCTAAATTTAGGGGGAAGAAATGTATAGTTCTTGGAGAATCTGCATTTGGCATGCATTTTGATAAATATTTGGAAGTTTTCAAGTTGATAGCAGCTGTTTTTATATTTTTTTGAGGCCTCCAAAATTATTGAATTTTTTTACCCTGCATTTAGAAAAATTACATTCTTTCTAAATGTAGGGATAAGGGATTTGTAATTCTTGCAGAATCTATATTTAGCATGAATTTTGAGTAATTTTAGAAATTTTCAAGTCAATAGCAACTGTTTTTATATTTAATTGAAGCCTCCAAAATTATTTTAATTTTTTTAGTAACTCACTCTTTCGAAGTAAAACATTATTTAGAGGGATTTGTAGTTATTGTAGAATCTGCATTTGGTATGCATTTTGAGAAAATATGGAAATTTTCAAGTCGATAGCAGTTGTTTTTATATTTCTTTGAGGCCTCCAAAATTATTTAAATTTTTAGTAATTGATTTTTTCAAAATATAACATCATTTCTAAATTTAGGGGCAAGGGATTTGTAATTCTTGCAGAATACGTATTTGGCATGCATTTTAAGAAAATATGGAAATTTTCAAGTCGCTAGCAGTTATTTTGATATTTTTTTGAAGCCTCCAAAATTATTAATTATTTTTAGTAATTTACTCTTTCGAGAAATGACATTATTTCCAAAAGCAGGTACGAGGAATTTGTAATTCTTGCAGAATATATATTTAACGTGCATTTTGAGTAATTTTGGAAATTTTCAAGTCCATAGCACTTGTTTTTATATTTTTTTGAAGCCTCCAAAATTATTTAAATTTTTTAGTAATTTACTCTTTTGAAAAAAGACGTTATTTCCAAAAGCAGGGGCAGGGAATTTGTAATTCTTGCGGAATATATATTTAGCGTACATTCTGAGAAAATTTGTAAGTTTTTAAGTCGATAGCAGTTGTTTTTTATATTTTTTGAGACCTCCAATATTATTGAAATTTTTCATTAACTTACTCTTTCGAAGTATGACCATATTTTTAAATGTGTGGCCGAGGGATTTGTAGTTCTTGTAGAATCTGTATTCGTCATGTATTTTGAGAACATTTGGAAATGTTCAAGTCGGTAGCAGTTGTTTTTAAATTTTTTTGAAGCCTCCAAAATTATTAATTTTCTTTAAGTAATTTACTCTTTCGAAATATGACATTATTTACAAATGCAAGGGCCAGGGATTTGTAATTCTTGCTAAATATATATTTGGCATGTATTTTGAGTAATTTTAGAAATTTTCAAGTCCATGGCACTTGTTTTTATATTTTTTTGAAGCCTCCAAAATTATTTAAATTTTTTAGTAATTTACTTTTTTGAAGTATGTCATTATTTCTAAATATAGGGGGAAGAAATATATAGTTCTTAGTAGAAAATCTGCATTTGGCATGCATTTTGAAAAAATTTGGAAATTTTTAAGTCGATAGCAGCTGTTTTTATATTTTTTTGAGGTCTCCAAAATTATTGAATTTTTTTAGTAATTTACTCTTTAGAAAAATGACATTATTTCTAAATGCAGGGGTAAGGGATTTGTAATTCTTGCAGAATCTATATTTGGCATGAATTTTGAGTAATTTTAGAAATTTTCAAGTCGATAGCAACTGTTTTATATTTATTTGAAGCCTCCAAAATTATTTTATTTTTTTTAGTAACTCACTCTTTCGAAGTAAAACATTATTTTTAAAATAAGGGCAGAGGGATTTGCAGTTATTGTAGAATCTGCATTTGGCAAACATTTTGAGAAAATATGGACATTTTCAAGTCAATAACAGTAATTTTTATATTTTTTTGACGCTTCCAAAATTATTTAATTTTTTTAGTTATTTACTCTTTTTAAATTTAACATTATTTCTAAATGCAGGGGCAAGGGATTTGTAATTCTTGTAGAATATATATTTAGCGTGCATTTTGAGTAATTTTGGAAATTTTCAAGTCCATAGCACTTGTTTTTATATTTATTTGAAGCCTCCAAAATGATTTAATTTAATATATATTTGGCATGCATTTTGAGTAATTTTGGAAATTTTCAAGTCCATAGCACTTGTTTTTATATTTTTTTGAAGCCTCCAAAATGATTTAATTTTTTTAGTAACTCACTCTTTCGAAGTATGTCATTATTTCTAAATGTAGGGGCGAGAGATTTGCAATTCTTGCAGAATTTGTATTTAGCATGCATTTTGAGAAAATTTGGAAATATTCAAGTCGATAGCAGTTGTTTTTATATTTTTTTGACGCCTCCAAAATTATTTAATTTTTTTAGTTATTTACTCTTTTTAAATTTGACATTATTTCTAAATGCAGGGGCAAGGGATTTGTAATTCTTATAGAATATGTATTTGGCATGCATTTTGAGAAAATTTGGAAATTTTAAAGTCGATGGCAATTGTTTTATATTTTTTTCAAGTCATTTAAATTATTACATCTTTTTCAAAACTTTGCGCTCTGTTCTCATTAAATTATTACAAAATTTAGAAATGAAGTGTTCATATTTTCCACAGAATCGTAATTTGGCAGTCATTATAAGCAAATTTAAGAAGTTTCAAGTCGATGGAAATTGTTTTTATATTTTATTTAAGCCACTAAAATTATTACATTTTTTTTTAATTTACGCTCGGTTCACATTAAATTACTCTAAAAACAGGGATGAAGTGTTAACACCTTACCCAGAAATAAAATTTTGCATTCATTATAAGTAAATTTGAGGAGTTTCAAATCGATGGCAATTGTTTTTATATTTTTTCCAAGTTACTAAAATCATTGCATTTTTTTTCAAAAATTCACGCATCGTTCTCATTAAATTATTCCAAAATTTAGGGATGAAGTGTTAATAGTTTTCACAGAAATATAATTTTGCATTAATTATAAGCAAATTTAAGGAATTTCAAGTCGATGGCAATTGTTTTTATATTTTTTCCAAGTCACTAAAATTATTACATTTTTTTCAAAAATTCACGCTCCGTTCTCATTAAATTATTTCAAAATTTAGGGATGAAGTGTTCATATTTTTCACAGAAACGTAATTTGGCATTCATTATAAGCAAATTTAAGAAGTTTCAAGTCGATGGCAATTGTTTTAAATTTTTTTTTAAGTCTTATTGTTTTATGGAAAGCCCTATTTTATTGTAAATTTAAATTTAAAACATAACCTCCAAAACATGAAAATTAATATTCCTTTTAACAATCCCACAATCAAGTAGGTGAATTCTACGTTCTTTTGTATAAAGGTTATTTGATAGATTAATCAGCAATGCAAAATTAATTTAAAATCATTTTTGTGCCGTATAATTAAACAATTAATCTGATTATTTCATCGAAGCGATAATTACTAGTGTGAGTGTAAAAAAGTGGTCAATTATCACACTCGATAATGCTTGCGGTGAATTCCATGCAAATAGAAGTGAAGTATCATTGTTGTGATGAAAGAAAAAATGCAGCCTCGAAAATTTTCGAAAGGAGTAAATATTAGCCAACAAAATTAGCTAACATTAGTTAATAAAACTGCGAATTAGAAACTTATTTATGCCAACAGTAAAACGTTAAAAAGGGCACACTACGATATAATAACGTAATGGGCAGTGTGGGTCTAATAGACCCCGACAACTTTGAAGTTGTGTATCTCCGTCAATATTGAATTTGAAGGTTAGAAAAAAATTATACAACTGCTTAGGACATATTTAAATGCAGGTTAAGATATGGTAGAAACTAAACAATTTTTTAGTAGTGTTCAAAAAAAATATTGAAAAATTTTGAAAGAAAATGTTGAAAAATTTGAGTTTTTTTTACTAAAAATTTAATTAAAAAAAAACCTTTAGATATATTTGGTTAAAAATTTTAGGTCAACTTACTGAAATATGGCACTTTCAAGTAAAAAAAAATGTAAGTTCTGCGCTGCAAAAACTATATTAATTTTTAAGTTTGGAACGAGGCAAGCATAGAAATTTTTCTTTTAATTTTTTATATAGCAATTAATTTTTTTTTTACAAAAGAATGAGAAAATATGGTCTTCGATTGCACCATCCGAATCATCACTTGAATCAGATTCTCGGTAGCGGGGAATATCGTCCTGAAGAAGTTGTTGATCGATATTTTGACGCAATCGCAAATTATAGGTCATCGTTCAAAAAATGTAGCTTTGAAAATTATATATAGTAAAAAAAAATACATAAAAACACAATTCACGTATTGTAAAAAAAAATAATTGCCAGATAAATTGATTGATGGTTGAAGCGCTAACTTCGTGATACATTTTTGGAACTAAAAAATAAAGTGTGATATTAACAAAGAAACTGTTTTATTTAAAGTGCTAGATAAATGTTTTACTTACGTATTTATTCACCAAAATACGAAAAAAACACAATTTTATTTTTGATTTTTTTTTAATTACGTATCGGGCACTCTTGGGTCTATTAGACCCACAAAATAAGACGTCCGTTTATTTTGATTATCACCCCAGAATTTTATTTCTAAATTGGCCATACCTGAGAGAGAGAAACATAGCAGTCATGTCTGAGATTAATTCATTTTTTTTAAATCTAATTCAATAGTTTCATGACGTAATAATATGCGACATACCTCATTTATCTCACAGCCAACTCTGAAACAAAATTCTGTGGCTCACACGATATAATTATAGTTCAACGCGGTGATAAAATTGGGATTAATACAGAAACAAAAAAAATAAAAATGCCATGGCTATATTATGAATTTCGCAGTATTTGTTTTAGATTGTCGATCGAAAGAGAACTGATTAAAACACAACGAACATGAACTTGAAATGTAATAAAAGCGTGTTGGGCAATTTCAGTGACCCCAGCTGGACGAATTGGCCAATTCGATTACGGCGACCTTGAGCGTGCCCAATCCATATTTTAAAATGTAGTTAATTGGGAATTAGGAATGTATTTATTAATTGTTTCCTAAAAAAATATAGCAATCGCAAACAATAAATTCGCGTTCCACAAACCGCAGACAGCTTTCTGTAATTGTACCGTTTAACAATGAGCGTTATTGTTAAACGATTTTTGCTCATTGTTAAATCATCTTTGGTGAAATTTTATCACAACACTTCCCAGTACTTTATACTTTTTAAAATTGCGGTTTTGATTTTTTAAATTGAACATCTCCACAACGCGTTGTCCGATTTTGAAAATTCCAACGTCAAAATTTAGCGAGTTTAGTGTGATTTTAAAGCGGGTTACAAAATATTCTCGTAAAATTAACACAAAATGCAAAAATCTCATTTTCTTAAAGTTCTAAAATTTTAAATTCGCGATTTTGATTTTTGAAATTGCACAACTGCCAAACGCGCTGTACGATTTTGATGATTTCGACGTCAAAATGTGGAAAATTGATTGCGATTTCAAAACTGGTTCCTGTGCTTTATACGGAGAAAATAAATATAATATCAGGCGTAAATACAATAATTGATAATTTAATCGATAAAAAATTGCAATTATTCAAACGATAAGAAAGTCCAACACACAATATTTTTCACCTACACATTCTAATAAATTCATCCGGAAGTAATTTTACGCGATCGCCACGTACGCACTTTTTCTACGTTTACTCAAACAAAACACCAACGACGCGTGTTAATGAAAACAATTGAATTTCGCCGACTCGATGCGTTGGAAAAAGGCGGCAAAATTCTAAGCGCTGTGAGATAACCGGCTTTCACCTAAACCCGACCGTGAAATTTGAATACTAATGGCCTCTTTTTCTTAATTATATCACCTCGGATCGTTCGTTACGTAATGAATGGATCGGATAGTACAAAGGATGCCAATTCATTCATTAAATCCACGGCGTTGTGGTTGTGGTTGTTAACATCTGATGATTTGCAGTATTCTCCAGGTTGTTATATTACGTTCTGGTTCTCGGATTTTGTGGCGTGAAAACGTAAATGAAAATAAATGATAAATTATGGTTTTTTACATTATTTACTCCATTCAAATAAATTTACGCGTCTATAGATGGTTGTTGACTTTAATAATTATTTGATTGAAATTTTCACTTTTCCCCACATAAAATTCTGAATTTGTCCACTCTGTCCTCGAGAAAGCAACCGAAGCTATGTTAACGAAAGATGAATCTTGAAACGCGTCTATAGATGGTTAATGACTTCAATAATTCAGTAATCATTTGATTTTAATTTTCACTTTTCTCTATAAAAAAAAAATCAAAATTTATCCACTGTCTTCTTAAGAATGCAATAGAAGCTATGTTTAATGAGATATGAATCTCGAAACGCGTCTACGGATGGTTGATGACTTTATTAATTCAATATTCATTTGATTAAAATTTTTACTTTTCCCTCAATAAATTTATCCACTCTATCCTTGAGAAACAACAATAATTCACATTTTTAAACGTCGTATTTGTTTCCCAATTAAAAGTCACATTCTATTTCGTAACATAATACGGGAAGTGAATAAAATATGCAATTGTGCTAATAATATCATTTACAAAACGTCCTTAAGTATCACCTTCCCTATATTTTAGAAGCTGGATGTAATTTTAGTAAAGTTTGCTTTCGAACAAACAAAAGTTACGAAAAAAGAAAATGGGAACGGTCCAATTGTTCACTGAAAGATAAGTTACACACAGCACTGGTTATATAATATATTGCTTTTTATTGATTCAGCTTGTCATTAAAAAAAAAACGGTAATTAATTAAAAGATAATTAATGAAAAATAACGTTTAATTGCAAGTGTTTTGTAATGTAGAAAATTGAATTGAATTTTACAATGCCGTTTCACTTTCAAATTTTTAAGTATTAAAGTAAATAAATTAATGGTGATTATTGGAGAAACAATTGTTTTCTACACAGATATTTTATTAGACGACTTTTGAGACTTGACTATATTTGTAGCTAATATCTATAGTTCCATAGCACCAATCAAAAACTGTTGAAAAGTTATCCAACCATTAGAAAACAGATTGTTTTTTTGCGAAGGAACTTTTTCAGACTGACAGCCGTGTTCCGCAAGGTTCAATTCTTGGACCGTTACTTTCTTTATTTACAGAACAGAAAATTTGATGTTACTGGATATTATCCGACATTTTTGTGTTATGTATTCACCATAAACTATTTTGTTTATATGTATTAAATATTGCTACTGCATATTATTTGATGTTCCGATATTTTTGTGAAAATTTTTTGCGTAAAATATTTTGTTTATATGTATTAAATTTAATAATAACAATAAAACGACGACGTGAGTTTCTATACTGTAATTGTTTATACGGTTACGAAGCGTAACAGTTGAATTTTCCTTTCTAACCGATTGAGCCGACAAAGTGTGCAGTTTGCGTAATGGAATTTTCAATTTCTGGTTTACGACGACCGACGCACCGTAAATATACGGTGCGGTCATTAACGACCTAATGACTATGTTAAGTGGAACATCTCGTTTCCTTAAAGCTATTATAAAAATAACTATCGATTCGTCGGAATCCAATTATTGAAGAAATAAAAAATATGTGGAAACCCGAAATACGATAAATTTTTATCAAAATGTAAAAAACAATCATCAACAAAATAAATAATAATCCAATCATTTATGAACTTTATAAAGTTGTTACTCATTAATAAGCAGCACGTTAGCAACTTAATTTGTTACCAGTGAAATCAATTTTTTAAAACGTCGAGTCCATTTTTTCCCGCAACAGTTCAAGTTGTGAGTGGTGTCATTTGATTCCCAGCTATTACATGTCGATTATTTTACTGGAGTCTAATCAATGGGTTCATTTTGAAAGCATTTTGACATTTTGAAGTTAATTCGAGCGTGGATTAATTTTTTACAATTTTTTAAAACATCGAGTGCATTTTTCACGCGACAGTTAAAGTTGTAAATGGTGTAATTTAATTCCCAGCTATTACATGTCGATTATTTTACTAAAGTGAAATCAATTGGTTCATTTTGAAGGCATTTTGACATTTTGAAGTTAATTCGCGCGGGGATGAATTTTTTACAAATTTTTAAAACATCGAGTGCATTTTTCCCGCGACTGTTAAAGTTGTAAATGGTGTAATTTAATTCCCAGCTATTACATGTCGATTATTTTACTCAAGTGAAATCAATAGGTTCATTTTGAAGGCATTTTGACATTTTGAAGTTAATTCGAGCGTGGATTAATTTTTTACAATTTTTTAAAACATCGAGTGCATTTTTCCCGCGACTGTTAAAGTTGTAAATGGTGTAATTTAATTCCCAGCTATTACATGTCGATTATTTTACTAAAGTGAAATCAATTGGTTCATTTTGAAGGCATTTTGACATTTTGAAGTTAATTCGCGCGTGGATTAATTTTTTACAATTTTTTAAAACGTCGAGTGCATTTTTCCCGCGACAGTTGAAGTTGTAAGTGGTGTAATTTAATTCCCAGCTATTACATGTCGATTATTTTACTGAAGTGAAATCAATAGGTTAATTTTGAAGGCATTTTGACATTTTGAAGGTAATTCCAGCGTGGATTAATTTTTTACAATTTTTTAAAACGTCGAGTGCATTTTTCCCGCGACAGTTGAAGTTGTAAGTGGCGTAATTTAATTCCCAGCTATTACATGTCGATTATTTTACTGAAGTGAAATCAATAGGTTCATTTTTAAGGCATTTTGACATTTTGAAGTTAATTCGCGCGTGGATTAATTTTTTACAATTTTTTAAAACATCGAGTGCATTTTTCCCACGACAGTTGAAGTTGTAAGTGGTGTAATTTGATTCCCAGCTATTACATGTCGATTATTTTACTGGAGTGAAATCAATGGGTTTATTTTGAAGGCATTTTGACATTTTGAAGATAATTCGAGCGCGGATTAATTTTTTACAATTTTTTAAAACATCGAGTGCATTTTTCCCGCGACAGTTGAAGTTGTAAGTGGTGTAATTTGATTCGCAGCTGTTACATGTCGATTATTTTACTGAAATGAAATCAATAGGTTCATTTTGAAGGCATTTTGACATTTTGAAGATAATTCGAGCGCGGATTAATTTTTTACAATTTTTTAAAACATCGAGTGCATTTTTCCCTCGACAGTTGAAGTTGTAAGTGGTGTAATTTGATTCGCAGCTATTACATGTCGATTATTTTACTGAAGTGAAATTAATAGATTCATTTTGAAGGCATTTTGACATTTTGAAGATAATTCGAGCGCGGATTAATTTTTTACAATTTTTTAAAACATCGAGTGCATTTTTCCCGCGACAGTTGAAGTTGTAAGTGGTGTAATTTTATTCCCAGCTATTACATGCCGATTATTTTACTGAAATGAAATCAATAGGTTCATTTTGAAGGCATTTTGGCATTTTGAAGTTAATTCTAGCGTGGATTAATTTTTTACAATTTTTTAAAACGTCGAGTGCATTTTTCCCGCGACAGTTGAAGTTGTAAGTGGTGTAATTTGATTCCCAGCTATTACATGTCGATTATTTTACTGAAGTGAAATCAATAGGTTCATTTTGAAGGCATTTTGACATTTTGAAGTTAATTCGCGCGTGGATTAATTTTTTACAATTTTTTAAAACGTCGAGTGCATTTTTCCCGCGACAGTTGAAGTTGTAAGTGGTGTAATTTAATTCCCAGCTATTACATGTCGATTATTTTACTGAAGTGAAATCAATAGGTTAATTTTGAAGGCATTTTGACATTTTGAAGGTAATTCCAGCGTGGATTAATTTTTTACAATTTTTTAAAACGTCGAGTGCATTTTTCCCGCGACAGTTGAAGTTGTAAGTGGCGTAATTTAATTCCCAGCTATTACATGTCGATTATTTTACTGAAGTGAAATCAATAGGTTCATTTTTAAGGCATTTTGACATTTTGAAGTTAATTCGCGCGTGGATTAATTTTTTACAATTTTTTAAAACATCGAGTGCATTTTTCCCACGACAGTTGAAGTTGTAAGTGGTGTAATTTGATTCCCAGCTATTACATGTCGATTATTTTACTGGAGTGAAATCAATGGGTTTATTTTGAAGGCATTTTGACATTTTGAAGATAATTCGAGCGCGGATTAATTTTTTACAATTTTTTAAAACATCGAGTGCATTTTTCCCGCGACAGTTGAAGTTGTAAGTGGTGTAATTTGATTCGCAGCTGTTACATGTCGATTATTTTACTGAAATGAAATCAATAGGTTCATTTTGAAGGCATTTTGACATTTTGAAGATAATTCGAGCGCGGATTAATTTTTTACAATTTTTTAAAACATCGAGTGCATTTTTCCCTCGACAGTTGAAGTTGTAAGTGGTGTAATTTGATTCGCAGCTATTACATGTCGATTATTTTACTGAAGTGAAATTAATAGATTCATTTTGAAGGCATTTTGACATTTTGAAGATAATTCGAGCGCGGATTAATTTTTTACAATTTTTTAAAACATCGAGTGCATTTTTCCCGCGACAGTTGAAGTTGTAAGTGGTGTAATTTTATTCCCAGCTATTACATGCCGATTATTTTACTGAAATGAAATCAATAGGTTCATTTTGAAGGCATTTTGGCATTTTGAAGTTAATTCTAGCGTGGATTAATTTTTTACAATTTTTTAAAACGTCGAGTGCATTTTTCCCGCGACAGTTGAAGTTGTAAGTGGTGTAATTTGATTCCCAGCTATTACATGTCGATTATTTTACTGAAGTGAAATCAATAGGTTCATTTTGAAGGCATTTTGACATTTTGAAGTTAATTCGCGCGTGGATTAATTTTTTACAATTTTTTAAAACGTCGAGTGCATTTTTCCCGCGACAGTTGAAGTTGTAAGTGGTGTAATTTAATTCCCAGCTATTACATGTCGATTATTTTACTGAAGTGAAATCAATAGGTTAATTTTGAAGGCATTTTGACATTTTGAAGGTAATTCCAGCGTGGATTAATTTTTTACAATTTTTTAAAACGTCGAGTGCATTTTTCCCGCGACAGTTGAAGTTGTAAGTGGCGTAATTTAATTCCCAGCTATTACATGTCGATTATTTTACTGAAGTGAAATCAATAGGTTCATTTTTAAGGCATTTTGACATTTTGAAGTTAATTCGCGCGTGGATTAATTTTTTACAATTTTTTAAAACATCGAGTGCATTTTTCCCACGACAGTTGAAGTTGTAAGTGGTGTAATTTGATTCCCAGCTATTACATGTCGATTATTTTACTGGAGTGAAATCAATGGGTTTATTTTGAAGGCATTTTGACATTTTGAAGATAATTCGAGCGCGGATTAATTTTTTACAATTTTTTAAAACATCGAGTGCATTTTTCCCGCGACAGTTGAAGTTGTAAGTGGTGTAATTTGATTCGCAGCTGTTACATGTCGATTATTTTACTGAAATGAAATCAATAGGTTCATTTTGAAGGCATTTTGACATTTTGAAGATAATTCGAGCGCGGATTAATTTTTTACAATTTTTTAAAACATCGAGTGCATTTTTCCCTCGACAGTTGAAGTTGTAAGTGGTGTAATTTGATTCGCAGCTATTACATGTCGATTATTTTACTGAAGTGAAATTAATAGATTCATTTTGAAGGCATTTTGACATTTTGAAGATAATTCGAGCGCGGATTAATTTTTTACAATTTTTTAAAACATCGAGTGCATTTTTCCCGCGACAGTTGAAGTTGTAAGTGGTGTAATTTTATTCCCAGCTATTACATGCCGATTATTTTACTGAAATGAAATCAATAGGTTCATTTTGAAGGCATTTTGGCATTTTGAAGTTAATTCTAGCGTGGATTAATTTTTTACAATTTTTTAAAACGTCGAGTGCATTTTTCCCGCGACAGTTGAAGTTGTAAGTGGTGTAATTTGATTCCCAGCTATTACATGTCGATTATTTTACTGAAGTGAAATCAATAGGTTCATTTTGAAGGCATTTTGACATTTTGAAGTTAATTCGCGCGTGGATTAATTTTTTACAATTTTTTAAAACATCGAGTGCATTTTTCCCGCAACAGTTCAAGTTGTAAGTGGTGTAATTTGATTCCCAGCTATTACATGTCGATTATTTTACTGAAATGAAATCAATAGGTTCATTTTGAAGGCATTTTGACATTTTGAAGATAATTCCAGCGTGGATTAATTTTTTACAATTTTTTAAAACATCGAGTGCATTTTTCCCTCGACAGTTGAAGTTGTAAGTGGTGTAATTTGATTCGCAGCTATTACATGTCGATTATTTTACTGAAGTGAAATTAATAGATTCATTTTGAAGGCATTTTGACATTTTGAAGATAATTCGAGCGCGGATTAATTTTTTACAATTTTTTAAAACATCGAGTGCATTTTTCCCGCGACAGTTGAAGTTGTAAGTGGTGTAATTTTATTCCCAGCTATTACATGCCGATTATTTTACTGAAATGAAATCAATAGGTTCATTTTGAAGGCATTTTGACATTTTGAAGATAATTCGAGCGCGGATTAATTTTTTACAATTTTTTAAAACATCGAGTGCATTTTTCCCACGACAGTTGAAGTTGTAAGTGGTGTAATTTGATTCCCAGCTAGTACATGTCGATTATTTTACTGAAGTGAAATCAATAGGTTCATTTTGAAGGCATTTTGACATTTTGAAGTTAATTCGCGCGTGGATTAATTTTTTACAATTTTTTAAAACATCGAGTGCATTTTTCCCGCAACAGTTCAAGTTGTAAGTGGTGTAATTTGATTCCCAGCTATTACATGTCGATTATTTTACTGAAGTGAAATCAATAGGTTCATTTTGAAGGCATTTTGACATTTTGAAGGTAATTCCAGCGTGGATTAATTTTTTACAATTTTTTAAAACGTCGAGTGCATTTTTTCTGCAGTGCGTGCGTTGCGGGCGTGAAAAGTGTTTTCCGTACGTTACCGGCGTGCGGGAAAAAATGTAAACAACCATTTTCAACACGTATCGGCTTCATGGAAGCAATCGTACTTGAAAATAAATTTATTTGTCTAAAATTGTACAATAAATATGTAAGTAATAAAATTATTCTATTTTTGCTTTTGGATTAAATTAAATCAATAACACGGTTAATTAATTGATTATTAACTGGGTCATTGTTATTGTGTCGGTTAAAAAAAAAAGGATAGAAATTTATGCGTGAGGGATTGTTCGAACAATTATTGTTGTTGCGAAATTGCAAATGCGGATATGCATCTTAATTATAATAATTGTTGCAATAAAAAACTTAAAAAATAAATACGGGCTGCAAAATTGAGCCTGTGATTGTAAAATATATCATTTTTATAGATATGAATGATTCTTACTTTTCACAAATATAATTGAAAATTAAAAAGTTAAATTATACAAAAAAAATTCAAAATCTGACTTCATTCAAGAGCCATAAAAAAAATTTAAAAACGAATAAATGTCGAAATAATGTCTTCACTTTATCTATATTTAAGTAGTTTTCCAACATCATACGTTCAAGAGTTATCCTCAAAAATGTCGAATTTTTGTTTTTTTGCGACGTTTTGCACCAAGAATTTTCAAACTCAGCGTCATCGTTCAAGGAGTGTTCTCAAAAAATTGGAGAGCAAATGAATCTCAAATTAATTTTTTTCAGCTCGTCTGTATCTATTCAAAGAGTTTATCACGATCTTTAAAGAATTTTCAGCATCTGATTTATTTTGGATTTTTTTGGATTACCACCTACTAATGTTCACAACCATCCTCCTCATTAAAAACTTTTATTATTATTATTTTTTATTGGATATACCGGGTAACGTCCTTCCGCAAATCGACCCACAAACACATAGCGAACCATCCCACCACTCTGAGACAGTTTCACCACCAATTTCCTAACGCAACTTGACTCCACCGGAGGACCAATTAGCCAGCCATTAATTAACCGAAAGGTACGGTAGTAATAAGGTGCACCGTCTATGCACACACCGAAGAATAAAAGAAATCACACCAGCAAACGCCCGTTAGTAAACGTCGAACCGCGGCGCGTGCCACGCAAAAGTGAAATTTTCATATTTCTCCAATAATTCAGTTCACCGGATTTATTAAGATGCGTTCGCGTTTTAACGATTAATTAATAGAGACGTGAAAGTGTTATTTATTTTAAAAAAAGGTATAGAAAGCGCGTTTTTGTTTTGCACGCGATGAGCTCGTCTTCGGCGAAAGGGACGGTCCTGTTGGTGTGCCTCGTGGTCAGTGCGTGGACCGTCACCGTAGGGCCCGACGGTGAGGTCAACCTGCTCCACGAGGAGATGGTGAGGACCTTCACCAAAGGGCCCAACTCTCACCACCTGCTGGAGCAGACGTTTTCGAAGGCGGTGCCCACGAGGGTGACCCCCACGGAGAAGGATCGAGGGTTTTATTATTCGGAGAGGAGGCCGTATTATCAGACCAGTTACGATCACGGGGGATACCTGGCGACAAAAACGTCGTTTGAACACGGGGACGATTCTTCGAATTATGGGTTAGATAATTACACCTCTGAAGAAGGTAATTGATAAAAAATTAGTAATCGTAATTAAAGGATAGTGATATTCAATTAAAGATTATTGAATAATATTTTATTACAAATAATGTTCTGGGAATTCGAATGTGACTTCCCTTAAGATAGATGATGATAGATGAAATAGGTATTAATTCTACCAATTAAAAAAAAAATAGATTTTGAGTGCTTAAAATTCTCGACTGGTTTCGCCTTATTATAATCTAAAATTGGAAACCCTTACATGTTACAGAAGGATGAAATAAATTCAATAAAGACGAAAAGTAATCTGAATATATGAATATTCAAATCGTTCAAAATAAGACATTGCTTTCATCTTTTGTAAGACTAAATTTGCAGTTTGAGTTACAAATGATTTTGTTCTCTCACAAACCTTAAAAATACGATTTTCGTTGACTAAAAACACAAAACAAAGTAAATTACAACTAGTTTCGGCTGTGTTCGTCACTAACAGGATTTGTATATCTTAAGTATTACCTTTGGCTGTAGAACAACTATTTAATCTATGTTGTGACGAACTAAAAGCAATTAACGATTCTTTACTTTTGACATTGAAAACAGTCTGCGTCGAGTCTATTATCCGAGGCTACGAATATTATTACTCACAGACTTATTATTTACTTAATTATTGAGCTAGGAAAGTCGGTGGCAATGGTTTTTGTATTTTTTTCGAATCGCCGAAATTTTTGCAATTTTCACAACTTTTCTCTCTGTTCAATTAAAATTATCCCATAACTTAGGAATTTGTAGTTTTTGCGGAATAACAATTTGGCGTGTATTTTGAGCAATTTTGGAAAGTTTCAAGTCGGTGGCAATGGTTTTTGCATTTTTTTCGAATCGCCGAAATTTTTGCAATTTTCACAACTTTTCTCTCTCTTCAATTAAAATTATCCCGCAACTTAGGGATTTGTAGTTTTTGCGGAATAACAATTTGGCATGTATTTTGAGCAATCTTGGAAAGTTTCAAATCGGTGGCAATGGTTTTTGTATTTTTTTCGAATCGCCAAAATTTTTGCAATTTTCATAACTTTTCTCTCTGTTCAATTAAAATTATCCCATAACTTAGGAATTTATAGTTAGTGCGGAATAACAATTTGGCATGTATTTTGAGCAATTTTGGAAAGTTTCAAGTCGATGGCAATGGTTTTTGTATTTTTTTCGAATCGCCGAAATTTTTGCAATTTTCACAACTTTTCTCTCTGTTCAATTAAAATTATCCCATAACTTAGGGATTTGTAGTTTTTGCGGAATAACAATTTGGCATGTATTTTGAGCAATTTCGGAAAGTTTCAAGTCGGTGGCGATTGTTTTTATATTTTTTTCGAATCGCCGAAATTTTTGCAATTTTCACAACTTTTCTCTCTTTTCAATTAAAATTATCCCATAACTTAGGGATTTGTAGTTTTTGCGGAATAACAATTTGGCATGTATTTTGAGCAATTTCGGAAAGTTTCAAGTCGGTGGCAATGGTTTTTGTATTTTTTTCAAATCGCCAAAATGTTTGCAATTTTCACAACTTTTCTCTCTCTTCAATTAAAATTATCCCATAACTTAGGGATTTGTAGTTTTTGCGGAATAAAAATTTGGCATGTATTTTGAGCAATTTCGGAAAGTTTCAAGTCGGTGGCGATTGTTTTTATATTTTTTTCGAATCGCCGAAATTTTTGCAATTTTCACAACTTTTCTCTCTCTTCAATTAAAATTATCCCATAGCTTAGGGATTTGTAGTTTTTGCGGAATAACAATTTGGCATGTATTTTGAGCAATTTCGGAAAGTTTCAAGTCGGTGGCAATTGCTTTTGTATTTTTTTCGAATCGCCAAAATTTTTACAATTTTCACAACTTTTCTCTCTATTGAATTAAAATTATCCCATAACTTAGGGATTTGTAGTTTTTGCGGAATAACAATTTGGCATGTATTTCGAGCAATTTCGGAAAGTTTCAAGTCGGTGGCAATGGTTTTTGTATTTTTTTCAAATCGCCAAAATGTTTGCAATTTTCACAACTTTTCTCTCTCTTCAATTAAAATTATCCCATAACTTAGGGATTTGTAGTTTTTGCGGAATAACAATTTGGCATGTATTTCGAGCAATTTCGGAAAGTTTCAAGTCGGTGGCAATGGTTTTTGTATTTTTTTCAAATCGCCAAAATGTTTGCAATTTTCACAACTTTTCTCTCTCTTCAATTAAAATTATCCCATAACTTAGGGATTTGTAGTTTTTGCGGGATAACAATTTAGCATGTATTTTGAGCAATTTTGGAAAGTTTCAAGTCGGTGGCAATGGTTTTTGTACTTTTTTCGAATCGTAAATTTTTTTGCAATTTTCACAACTTTTCTCTCTGTTGAATTAAATTATCCCATAACTTAGGGATTTGTAGTTTTTGCGGAATAACAATTTGGCATGTATTTTAAGCAATTTTGGAAAGTTTCAAGTCGGTGGCAATGGTTTTTGTATTTTTTTCGAATCGCCGAAATTTTTGCAATTTTCACAACTTTTCTCTCTGTTCAATAAAAATTATCCCATAACTTAGGGATTTGTAATTCTTGCGGAATAACAATTTGGCATGTATTTTGAGCTATTGTGGAAAGTTTTAAGTCGGTGGCAATGGTTTTTGTATTTTTTTCAAATCGCCAAAATGTTTGCAATTTTCACAACTTTTCTCTCTCTTCAATTAAAATTATCCCATAACTTAGGGATTTGTAGTTTTTGCGGAATAACAATTTGGCATGTATTTTGAGCAATTTTGGAAAGTTTCAAGTCGGTGGCAATGGTTTTTGTATTTTTTTTGAATCGCTAAAATTTTTGCATTTTCACAACTTTTTTCTCTGTTCAATTAAAATTATCCCATAACTTAGGGATTTCTAATTTTTGCGGGATAACTATTTGGCATGTATTTTGAGCAATTTTGGAAAGTTTCAAGTCGGTGGCAATTGCTTTTGTATTTTTTTCGAATTGCCAAAATGTTTGCAATTTTCACAACTTTTCTCCCTGTTCAATTAAAATTATCCCATAACGTAGGGATTTGTAGTTTTTGCGGAATAACAATTTGGCATGTATTTTGAGCAATTTTGTAAAGTTTCAAGTCAGTGGCAATGATTTTTGTATTTTTTTCGAATCACCGAAATTTTTGCAATTTTCACAACTTTTCTCCCTGTTCAATTAAAATTATCCCATAACGTAGGGATTTGTAGTTTTTGCGGAATAACAATTTGGCATGTATTTTGAGCAATTTTGGAAAGTTTCAAGTCGGTGGCAATTGCTTTTGTATTTTTTTCGAATTGCCAAAATGTTTGCAATTTTCACAACTTTTCTCCCTGTTCAATTAAAATTATCCCATAACGTAGGGATTTGTAGTTTTTGCGGAATAACAATTTGGCATGTATTTTGAGCAATTTTGTAAAGTTTCAAGTCAGTGGCAATGATTTTTGTATTTTTTTCGAATCACCGAAATTTTTGCAATTTTCACAACTTTTCTCCCTGTTCAATTAAAATTATCCCATAACGTAGGGATTTGTAGTTTTTGCGGAATAACAATTTGGCATGTATTTTGAGCAATTTTGTAAAGTTTCAAGTCAGTGGCAATGATTTTTGTATTTTTTTCGAATCACCGAAATTTTTGCAATTTTCACAACTTTTCTCCCTGTTCAATTAAAATTATCCCATAACGTAGGGATTTGTAGTTTTTGCGGAATAACAATTTGGCATGTATTTTGAGCAATTTTGGAAAGTTTCAAGTCGGTGGCAATTGCTTTTGTATTTTTTTCGAATTGCCAAAATGTTTGCAATTTTCACAACTTTTCTCCCTGTTCAATTAAAATTATCCCATAACGTAGGGATTTGTAGTTTTTGCGGAATAACAATTTGGCATGTATTTTGAGCAATTTTGGAAAGTTTCAAGTCGGTGGCAATTGCTTTTGTATTTTTTTCGAATTGCCAAAATGTTTGCAATTTTCACAACTTTTCTCTCTGTTCAATTAAAATTATCCCATAACTTAGGGATTTGTAGTTTTTGCGAAATAACAATTTGGCATGTATTTTGAGCAATTTTGGAAAGTTTCAAGTCGGTGGCAATTGCTTTTGTATTTTTTTCGAATTGCCAAAATGTTTGCAATTTTCACAACTTTTCTCCCTGTTCAATTAAAATTATCCCATAACGTAGGGATTTGTAGTTTTTGCGGAATAACAATTTGGCATGTATTTTGAGCAATTTTGTAAAGTTTCAAGTCAGTGGCAATGATTTTTGTATTTTTTTCGAATCACCGAAATTTTTGCAATTTTCACAACTTTTCTCCCTGTTCAATTAAAATTATCCCATAACGTAGGGATTTGTAGTTTTTGCGGAATAACAATTTGGCATGTATTTTGAGCAATTTTGTAAAGTTTCAAGTCAGTGGCAATGGTTTTTGTATTTTTTTCGAATCGCCGAAATTTTTGCAATTTTCACAACTTTTCTCTCTGTTCAATAAAAATTATCCCATAACTTAGGGATTTGTAGTTTTTGCGAAATAACAATTTGGCATGTATTTTGAGCTATTGTGGAAAGTTTTAAGTCGGTGGCAATGGTTTTTGTATTTTTTTCAAATCGCCAAAATTTTTGCAATTTTCACAACTTTTCTCTCTCTTCAATTAAAATTATCCCATAACTTAGGGATTTGTAGTTTTTGCGGGATAACAATTTAGCATGTATTTTGAGCAATTTTTGAAAGTTTCAAGTCGGTGGCAATGGTTTTTGTATTTTTTTCAAATCGCCAAAATTTTTGCAATTTTCACAACTTTTCTCTCTCTTCAATTAAAATTATCCCATAACTTAGGGATTTGTAGTTTTTGCGGAATAACAATTTCGCATGTATTTTGAGCAATTTTGGAAAGTTTCAAGTCGGTGGCAATGGTTTTTGTATTTTTTTCAAATCGCCAAAATTTTTGCAATTTTCACAACTTTTCTCTCTCTTCAATTAAAATTATCCCATAACTTAGGGATTTGTAGTTTTTGCGAAATAACAATTTGGCATGTATTTTGAGCAATTTTGGAAAGTTTCACGTCGGTGGCAATGGTTTTTGTATTTTTTTCAAATCGCCAAAATTTTTGCAATTTTCACAACTTTTCTCTGTGTTCAATTAAAATTATCCCATAACTTAGGGATTTGTAGTTTTTGCGGAATAACAATTTCGCATGTATTTTGAGCAATTTTGGAAAGTTTCAAGTCGGTGGCAATGGTTTTTGTATTTTTTTCAAATCGCCAAAATTTTTGCAATTTTCACAACTTTTCTCTCTCTTCAATTAAAATTATCCCATAACTTAGGGATTTGTAGTTTTTGCGGGATAACAATTTAGCATGTATTTTGAGCAATTTTTGAAAGTTTCAAGTCGGTGGCAATGGTTTTTGTATTTTTTTCAAATCGCCGAAATTTTTGCAATTTTCACAACTTTTCTCTCTCTTCAATTAAAATTATCCCATAACTTAGGGATTTGTAGTTTTTGCGGAATAACAATTTGGCATGTATTTTGAGCAATTTTGGAAAGTTTCAAGTCGGTGGCAATGGTTTTTGTATTTTTTTCGAATCGCCGAAATTTTTGCAATTTTCACAACTTCTCTCTCTGTTCAATTAAAATTATTCCATAACTTAGGGATTTGTAGTTTTTGCGGAATAACAATTTGGCATGTATTTTGAGCAATTTTGGAAAATTTCAAGTCGGTGGCGATGGTTTTTGTATTTTTTTCGAATTGCCGAAATTTTTGCAATTTTCACAACTTTTCTCTCTCTTCAATTAAAATTATTCCATAACTTAGGGATTTGTAGTTTTTGCGGAATAACAATTTGGCATGTATTTTGAGCAATTTTGGAAAATTTCAAGTCGGTGGCGATGGTTTTTGTATTTTTTTCGAATTGCCGAAATTTTTGCAATTTTCACAACTTTTCTCTCTCTTCAATTAAAATTATTCCATAACTTAGGGATTTGTAGTTTTTGCGGAATAACAATTTGGCATGTATTTTGAGCAATTTTGGAAAATTTCAAGTCGGTGGCGATGGTTTTTGTATTTTTTTCGAATCGCCGAAATTTTTGCAATTTTCACAACTTTTCTCTCTATTCAATAAAAATTATCCCATAACTTAGGGATTTGTAGTTTTTGCGGAATAACAATTTGGCATGTATTTTGAGCAATTTTGTAAAGTTTCAAGTCGGTGGCAATGGTTTTTGAATTTTTTCAAAGCACCTGAAAGTTTGCAATTCCATCACGACACAAACTGTGTTTTCGTGTGATTATCTCCAAATCTAGTGAAGGGGTGTTCTTGGGTTTTTATTGAATCATGAAGCTGAATGTGTTTTGAGTAAATTTTGAAAGTTTCAAGGCGGTGGCAATTGTTTTAATATTTTTTTAGAACGAATCAGCAGGAAAAATCTAAATTTAACGGCAAAGCTGTAAAACCGGAAAAGAGTAAAACTTGTAAAAAGGATGAGAAAATTAAGCTCAAAACCGAATCTGCTGCGATAGGAAAAAACTGAGGATTTGATACCACAAGAAGAGATAATCAAAGCTGGAGATTATAGGGAAACTATGATGAAGACCAATATTTTATTAATAACAAAAGAGAAAGATTTGTCATTTAAAATTTAAAAAAAGATGCACAAAGCTCTTGTTTGTGAATTCGCAAATTGTTGCAAAGCTCAGAAACCAGTTATACATTGTAAAAAAATCACTTTTATAAGTGCAACGCGACAAGTGTAATAAATTTAGGATCTTGGATGTGGAAATTTCCTATGAATATGATCCGATTCTAACGGAAACTTTCACTGATACATATGTATATGGTAATAGTAAGTGTCCGTGGCTTTAATCAATTTGATCGTGCAAAAAATAAGTGTTACTTTCGTCACAGAGGACGATAATTTGAGCAAAAATTGAGAAATATATCCGCCGGTGTAGCCTTATTTCGTACCGACTTGGAATTCGTTATATTTTTATCTAAACATTAGATCGATACCGAAACCAAACAGACCATTCCATTGTAGAAAATGTTACGTTGCGTCTCGCAACGACGCGCTCGGACAATTGCGATGCATAAATTTGATTCCATTAATTCGCTAATTGAACTTAAAAATGACTGGATAAACGTTATTTACACGCAGAGATAAACTATCTAAAAAAACAACAATTAAGTTATGATTAATTCTGATTTGATGGTACTAAAGGAATTTTTGTACTATCTTTTGTGCAAATTTAGATGGTTAGAAAAAAAAAACAAAATGCTGAGCCTCAAGAAACCAACGGGAGTGGAACGACAATTTCTTGAGAATGCAGAGTTAGGTGCGCTACTCAGTGTTTATGATAATCCCAGAAGATCTACAAGGCAAATCACAAATGATGTTGGAGAATTAAATAGTACCGAAAAAAAAAATGATGTGTGAGTGTTTCTACCAATATTTTCCATTTTTGATCTACTCCTTTGTTCACTTTATAGTCGTGAATACATTCTTAAGACTATTTATCTTTTCTTCGCAAATGTGTTCTGTTCCGGATGAGTCTGCTTTTTCAAATGCTGTTCCTATTTGATCCGATGGTAATTTTAGAATTGCGTCCTTTGATATCTTTTCGGTTTCATCTGTATCTACCGATTTTAGAAATAATCAGACAAACACGGTCTGTACTCGTGATGGTATTGCGCACTTTCAGATGCTTTGAAAAAATATTAAAACAATTTCCAACGACTTGAAACTTTCAAAATTTACTCAAAACACATTCAGCTTCATAATTCATAAAAACCCACTTCACTAGATTTGGAGATAATCACACGGAAACACAGTTTGTGTCGTGATGGAATTGCAAACTTTCAGATGCTTTGGAAAAATATTTTTTTAAACGAATATTTCCCTTAAATTTTTGTTTTTTAATTTTCACATCACAATACTTCCGTTTTATTTCGCACGAAGAAGGTAGAAACGGTAACTTCCTGTTTTCAAAATTCCACCAAAAGTTTTTTAAGGCCTTCGCATTGTATCACAAAGCTTACGTTTAAAAATCTCCAGTAGTTTTTGAGATATAGACACACAGAAATTTTCCAAGAAAAATGGTGATGTGGCCAGTATGTTACTTTCTCCGATTTGATGGTATCATTTAATTTACGTTTTCATGGTTTATTTTCAATTGAAATCATATTTTAAATGTACGCGAGCGTTTTGTAGGATTGGATGATTCTGACGTTTAAAACGTCAAAATTATGAAAGATGGAAATAACAAATTTTAATTCAAATTTTAATAACCAAAGAGATTTCGAGAAAAACTTATTCTTTATAAGTTGTTCATTTTGGCATTCTCTACAATTATTATTCATGTAAATAACTATTGTCGTTTCATAATTATAAACGAAAAATGAAAAGAAATTAATACATTTTTTCTCGAAAAATGATTTTATGATAAATATTTTAAAGCATGTTCATTTCTTTGTTATCTTCTATATTTGTTTAAATGTTTTTGTAATATTTTTCTCATTTAAAAAAAATATTGGAAAAACACTTAAAGTGTACGAAATTTTACCAAATTGGTAAAATTTATAGAGCATTTGATAATCCGAAGAACTCTTCGGATTATCAAATGCTCTATTAATTTTTGAGATGCAGCGCACATGGATACATATACGGACATACAGACCCGCACAAAGCACAATTTTTTTTTTCAAAAAATTGTTGAAATGGCCAAAACGGAAATTTCCGTAAAAAAAATTTGAAAATTTTTTCACGATCACAATACTTTCTTGTACTTCGCGACGGAGAAAGTAAAAAATAAATATATACAAGTTTTATACTTGAAAGGAAATGAATTGCAAGTGCACGGGTTTTTTCAAGTTCAAAAATTTGTAAAAAATATTCATATTTAAAAATTTTGGTACTTCTTTATGTGAAGTTCAACAATAACCTATTTTAAATATTTAAATTATTTGTTGAAGGTGATGAGAAAATATGAATGATTTTTCGGTTTATTTTGTTATGAATGATAATAATAATAACAATAATAATTTATTAATGCCAGAACTTCTTCCAAATTTTACATGGAGGAATATATGCCTCAAAAAAGCAAAATTGTTATGCATAGCGGATATATCGATCTCCCGTCACGAAAGCGTTAACTACTATAATTTCATATGTGAAAATTAAATATGAAGACAACATTCAATTTTTATTTCTTTTGAAAATCTAGAAAATCTAAATCTTTCTTTGAAGAGAAACCACGCAGTTTCTACAAGGAAGGAATTCAAAAACTTGTAAAACGTTGGAACAGATCTTCATGTGTTCCGTTCTCTGCAAAATCATTTGATTGGCAAAAAATTGATTCTAGGGAAGACTTCAAAAACTACTTTACGATTTTTTTTGAAGAGAAATCACGCAGTTTCTACAAAGAGGGAATTCAAAAATTTGTAAAGCGTGAGGACAGATTTGCATGTGTTTTGTCCTCTGCAAAATAATTTCATTGGCAAAAAAATTGATTCTACGGAAAACTTCAAAAACTACTTTACGATTTTATTTGAAGAGAAATCACGCAGTTTCTAGAAAGAGGGAAATCAAAAACTTGTAAAAGGTGAAGACAGATTTGCATTTTTTTTGTCCTTTGCAAAATAATTTCATTGGCAAAAAAATTGATTCTACGGAAGACTTCAAAAACTACTTTACGATTTCCTTAGAAGAGAAATCACGCAGTTTCTACAAAGAGGGAATTCAAAAATTTGTAAAACGTGAGGAGTGATTTACATGTGTTTTGTCCGCTGCAAAATAATTTAATTGGCAAAAAATTGATTCTACGGAAGACTTCAAAAACTACTTTACGTCTTTCTTTGAAGAGAAACCACGCAGTTCCTACAAATAAGGACCTCTGGTGGATAGCCAGTTCTCAGGTTGACTCTATTATTTAATGGGCGTTTTTACTCACTTCCCATGATATTGATTTAATGGTTTAAATCCTTAAGACTTATTCTTATTACTTAATTTAATGTAATTAAGTAATAAGAATAAGGCTATTAAGTATTAAGACAGTTGTAATTTGTATTTGTATAAATAACAATAATTATTATTGTTTAGTTAATGTTAAAGTATAATTTCGTAAATAATAATTATTTGCCTCGGGGATTACATCAAGTTATCGATCTTTAATAAAGCACGAATTATTTGAAGGTCGTGAGTTTGGCGAAAACAATTGAAAAGCGTGCGACTGGTGGCACGAAATGAATTCGGTTTGTAGACGTTTCAACTTTCGCAATACTTGAAAATGTCATCTATATTTTTCTATTGCCAAAATCAAACAATTTTGCAAACTAACGTCACTGAAAATATTTACTAAGAGTTGACATCCAATGAATCGCTTACCAACCGCATCCGGTACCGGTACGCGATTGTCGAGCTATCGGGTCTATTAAAGATTGACAAGTAAATAAAAAATGACACATCTGACTTTTTTTTTCTAACAAATATTTGATTTTCATGTAGAATTCGAAAATAATAAAGCGTACAGGGTGTTAAAATTTCAAAATTTAGTCAGTCAATCTTATTCCTTTTTATTCCCTATTCAACAGGGTGTACCTCAAGGCTCCACTCTCTCGCCACCACGGTACAATGTATTCTGCAGTGACATTTATAACTAAGACCTCTCGTTTTTTAACCCTCCACAATTATATTACGCAACACTTACAGTCCAGGCTGCTACTCTAAAAGTCTAAAAATTCCTCCAAGAATCTCTCCCACTGTGGTATGAGAGATAATAGTCTGGTGTAGTCTAGTAGTCAACAATTATCTGTGGCAACGTCCTCATTCACAAAATACAAAATTTTGATAAGAGGGTCTAATTTGAAGGATTAAGACAATACGACCTTGGATAAACACTTTCCCAGGCAGTCTCGATTATTTAATGGGCGTTTTTTTAATTACTTCCCACGCAGACAATAAAATATTAAGTAAATGAAGTAATAAGGAATAAGTACAAGATCGTTGTTTCAATAGTTGTAAAATTTGAAACAAATAATTTCATTGCATTGTTTAAATAGTGGCATAATTTAATTTCGTAAATAATAATTATTTGCCTCGGGGATTTACTTCAAGTTACGGATCTTGAATGAAGCACGAATTGTCCGAAGGTCGTTGAGGCCGGCGAAAATATAATGGAAAAGCGTGCAACTTGGTGTCACGAAAATATTTCGATTTACAGACATTTCTTTTTTTTGCGAAATTCTTGACGTCATATTTACGTTCTTTGCGGAAATGACCTTTAAATTTTTGAGTTTTTTTTTCACAGGTGGTCTAATCTTCTTAATTATTAATCTGAGTTGATTTTTTTAGATTAATTATATTGACATTAACGCTTTAGAGTGTGTTCTAAGAATAAGTATTTAATGTGGAAATTCTACATAAAACTGTAAAAGTTTGTACTTTTAAAACTTATTTATAGATTAGAAGTCAGGGGCATTATTAACGTACGTAATACCATAATAATTATAAAACATCTGTTTTTTAAATTCTGAGATCATCGCACCTGACAGTCTGTTTGTTCTTTTTTTTAAATTCTGTAAATAAATATAAAAACAATTGCTACAAAACATACTAAGTTACTTAGAACAGTTGCTTCTAATTCTAAAAAGTTAATTTTCTAAATTGTAAGATAATCTCAATTCAACGCCCGTTCGTTTTTTTTTGCAGTTGCATTTTCAAAATTCGATAAAAAATAGAAAAATAATTGCTACGAACTTAAAAAAATCCAAAATTACTCAGAATACTTGCTACTATATGATACCATAAAAATTCTATAAGGTTGATATCCTAAATTTTATGATAACCTCAATTCAACGCCCGTTCGTTTTTTTTGCAGTTACATTTTTCAAATTCGATAAAAAATAGAAAAACAATTGCCACGAGCGTAAAAAATTCCAAAATTACTCAGAATAGTTGCTACTATATTATACCACAAAAATTCTATAGGGTTATTTTCCTAAACTTTATGATAATCTCAATTCAACGCCCGTTTGCTCTTTTTTGCAGTTGCATTTTTAAAATTCGATAAAAAATAGAAAAACAATTGCTACGAACTTAAAAATTTCCAAAGTTACTTGAAATAGGTTCTACTAGGTGATACCATAAAAATTCTATGAGGTCAATTTCCTAAATTGTATGATAACTTTAATTCAACGTCCGTTAGTTTTTTTCTGCAGTTGCATTTTCCAAATTCGATTAAAAATAGAAAAAACAATTGCTACGAACTTAAAAAATTCCAAAGTTACCTGAAATAGGTTCTACTAGGTGATACCGTAAAAATTCTATAAGGTCAATTTTCTAAATTTTATGATAATCTTAATTCAACGTCCGTTAGGTTTTTTCTGCAGTTGCATTTTCCAAATTCGATAAAAAATAGAAAAACAATTGCTACGAACTTAAAAATTTCCAAAGTTACTTGATATAGGTTCTACAAGGTGATACCATAAAAATTCTATAAGGTCAATTTCCTAAATTTTATGATAATCTCAATTCAACGCCCGTTTGTTCTTTTTTGCAGTTGCATTTTCCAAATTCGATAAAAAATAGAAAAACAATTGCTACGAACTTAAAAATTTCCAAAGTTACTTGATATAGGTTCTACAAGGTGATACCATAAAAATTATATAAGGTAAATTTCCTAAATTTTATGATAATCTCAATTCAACGCCCGTTTGTTCTTTTTTGCAGTTGCATTTTCCAAATTCGATAAAAAATAGAAAAACAATTGCTACAAACTTAAAAATTTCCAAAGTTACTTGAAATAGGTTCTACTAGGTGATACCATAAAAATTCTATAAGGTCAATTTCCTAAATTTTATGATAACCTTAATTGAACGTCCGTTTGTTCTTTTCTGCAATTGCATTTTCCAAATTCGATAAAAAATAGAAAAACAATTGCTACGAATTTAAAAATTTCCAAAGTTACTTGAAATAGGTTCTACTAGGTGATACCATAAAAATTCTATAAGGTCAATTTTCTAAATTTTATGATAACCTTAATTCAACGTCCGTACGTTTTTTTTTGCAGTTGCATTTTCCAAATTCGATTAAAAGTAGAAAAACAATTGCTACGAACTTAAAAAATTCCAAAGTTACTTGAGATAGGTTTTACTAGGTGATACCATAAAAATTCTATAAGGACAATTTCCTAAATTTTATGATAACCTTAATTGAACGTCCGTTTGTTCTTTTCTGCAGTTGCATTTTCCAAATTCGATAAAAAATAGAAAAACAATTGCTACGAATTTAAAAATTTCCAAAGTTACTTGATATAGGTTCTACTAGATGATACCATAAAAATTATATAAGGTCAATTTCCTAAATTTTATGATAATCTCAATTCAACGCCCGTTTGTTCTTTTTTGCAGTTGCATTTTCCAAATTCGATAAAAAATAGAAAAACAATTGCTACGAACTTAAAAATTTCCAAAGTTACTTGAAATAGGTTCTACTAGGTGATACAATAAAAATTCTATAAGGTCAATTTTCTAAATTTTATGATAACCTTAATTCAACGTCCGTACGTTTTTTTTTGCAGTTGCATTTTCCAAATTCGATTAAAAGTAGAAAAACAATTGCTACGAACTTAAAAAATTCCAAAGTTACTTGAGATAGGTTTTACTAGGTGATACCATAAAAATTCTATAAGGTCAATTTCCTAAATTTTATGATAACCTTAATTCAACGTCCGTACGTTTTTTTTTGCAGTTGCATTTTCCAAATTCGATTAAAAGTAGAAAAACAATTGCTACAAACTTAAAAATTTCCAAAGTTACTTGAAATAGGTTCTACTAGGTGATACCATAAAAATTCTATAAGGTCAATTTCCTAAATTTTATGATAACCTTAATTGAACGTCCGTTTGTTCTTTTCTGCAATTGCATTTTCCAAATTCGATAAAAAATAGAAGAACAATTGCTACGAACTTAAAAATTTCCATAGTTACTTGAAATAGGTTCTACTAGGTGATACCATAAAAATTCTATAAGGTCAATTTCCTAAATTTTATGATAACCTTAATTGAACGTCCGTTTGTTCTTTTCTGCAATTGCATTTTCCAAATTCGATAAAAAATAGAAAAACAATTGCTACGAACTTAAAAATTTCCAAAGTTACTTGATATAGGTTCTACTAGATGATACCATAAAAATTCTATAAGGTCAATTTCCTAAATTTTATGATAATCTCAATTCAACACCCGTTTGTTCTTTTTTGCAGTTGCATTTTCCAAATTCGATAAAAAATAGAAAAACAATTGCTACAAACTTAAAAATTTCCAAAGTTACTTGAAATAGGTTCTACTAGGTGATACCATAAAAATTCTATAAGGTCAATTTCCTAAATTTTATGATAATCTCAATTCAACGCCCGTTTGTTCTTTTTTGCAGTTGCATTTTCCAAATTCGATAAAAAATAGAAAAACAATTGCTACAAACTTAAAAATTTCCAAAGTTACTTGAAATAGGTTCTACTAGGTGATACCATAAAAATTCTATAAGGTCAATTTCCTAAATTTTATGATAACCTTAATTCAACGTCCGTTTGTTTTTTTCTGCAGTTGCATTTTCCAAATTCGATAAGAAATAGAAAAACAATTGCTACGAACTTAAAAATTTCCAAAGTTACTTGAAATAGGTTCTACTAGGTGATACTATAAAAATTCTATAAGGTCAATTTCCTAAATTTTATGATAACCTTAATTCAACGTCCGTTTGTTTTTTTCTGCAGTTGCATTTTCCAAATTCGATAAGAAATAGAAAAACAATTGCTACGAACTTAAAAATTTCCAAAGTTACTTGAAATAGGTTTTACTAGGTGATACCATAAAAATTCTATAAGGTCAATTTTCTAAATTTTCTATAGGGTTATTTGCCTAAATTTTATGTTAATCTCAATTCAACGTCCGTTTGTTCCTTTTTGCAGTTGGATTTTTCAAATTCGATAAAAAATAGAAAAACAATTGTTAGGAGCTTAAAAAATTCCAAAATTACTCAGAATAGTTGCTACTATATGATACCATAAAAATGCAATAGGGTTATTTTCCTAAATTTTATGATAATCTCAATTCAACGCCCGTTTGTTCTTTTTTGCAGTTGCATTTTTAAAATTCGATAAAAAATTGAAAAACAATTCTTACGACCTTAAATAATTCCAAAGTTACTTAGAATAGTTGGTACTATGTGATACCATACACATTCCAAAAGGTCAATTTCCTAAATCGTAAGATAATCTCAGTTCAACGTTCGTATATTTTTGAACTGAAAAATATAATAGAAATAAATTCAATAAAATCATAATACAGCCTGAATACATAACAATTTAACTGTTTAAATAGTGGCGATGATGTAACTATACCTTGCGGCACTCCATATATAACCAATTTATTTATAATTTTTAACTGAAACTGCACCTTGAGGAATCCCCTCACTGTTTTTTAAAGTTCAAAATGCCAATATTAAAAAATTGTTCACACAAAAACAACTTTATTTGTAGAATTATCAAATGCAGCAACGCTTACGATTATCGAATCCGGTAGAAATTACGATATCAAAATAAATCACTGTCATTTTCGCTAACTCTGAATACAGTTCGAAATTATGCATTGACTAGTCGCAATCAGCCTGAGGATTTATCGTTGTATAAGACCTTTTTTCACAAAAATCGTTTATCCATTGACCCAAATTCAAAGTACATGAGGTGTCCCGGTGAAATTCTCAAACCAAATACCACCAGGCTGATAATTAATTCAATTGTATCACTTTCTGGTCTAATTTTTCATTATGTAATTAATTAATTGGGGAATGTTTACGTCGAATTTCTAAACGACGACGACGGTTGGATAACGAATCAAAATGAATGGGTGAATGTGAGCCTACAGAAAAAAAAATAGTTCATGATTTTATGTAACTGTTTTTCATATTTAGAAATGAGACACACGCTGTGTTCGAATTTATTCTAGTAAATCATTTCTGTATAATTATGCATTGCCCTTTAATAATGTCTGCAATTATACCTCCTGTAGTATTCGTAGTATTTACCTGAGTCATTGGCGATGATTTTGAAAGAAAGATATTTATGTGGATTTGTTCTTATTGTCGTGAAATTTGATATCATCGTTTTATTTATCAATTTAACAATCCTGAGTACACTGTATATCGTTTGAAAATTAATTATACAATTTTTTTTCTTTAATTACAGAAAAGGTGAGGTTCCTGTGCCTCGTTGCCGGAATATGTGGGAACGTCTTGTCGTTGGCACCAGACAGTCCACCTTTAATGACAGTTTTGGAGTGGAAACAATTGGAATTTGACTATCCCAACGAAAGAGACAGACAGCTTGATTTAGACAGTGGTTACTGGTTGCCACATGTCGCGGCACCAATTGATGTTGACATCTACTACGGAGGTAGGAGGATTTATGAACAAAATATAATTTTCATAATAATTACCGTAGAAACAATTTAATATTTGAGGATTCAAACTCAAAATCAGTGACAGTTCGCGGGTTTTTTTCTGGTACGGCCGAGGAACAAGAGGTGGTAATACAGATAGCTATAGTCAGTTGCAGAGACTGCACCTATCTGTATTACCACCTCTTGATCCTCGGCCGTATCAGAGAAAACCCCGCGAACCGTCACTGCTCAAAATTCTAAACGAAAATTTAATGTTAGCGGTCACCCATAAAAGTTCCTTGACATCTGTCATGACGAATAAACGCAATATTTTCTTATGTGGAATAATAAAGTAGAAAATGCTTTTAAAATACCTCGAAACCGGAACTATACTGAATTAACACAAAGAGTTATTTTCATTTTGAAATGCCTTGCAATCAGAAACATAATTAATCAACATGATTAGTAGTTTTCATATGATACTTGTAATCCCTGTATGATATTGATCGATGCAACTGTTGAGGAGTTGGTGAAATTTCATTATAAAGTTTGTAACACTACAGAATACTCAAAATGTTAATATTCGCGTGGTTTAGTGTACATAATAATAAGCATTTAGTTGATAAACTAGTTTTCCAAGTTTAAACTACTTTTAGGTAAAATTGTGTTCTTTAAACAATTTTGAAAAAATTCTAAATGCAAACCGGTTATATTCTCCGGCATCTCTGAAAGTTTCAACTCTCTGATATAAATTTAAAAAAATAAATCACTAAAAGAAGAAAAACGAAAAACCGGGCGACGCGCTCTGGAAGGGTAGGGGGTGTTTGAAAAATTTTGAAAAAAATACAGATGAAGGCTCGTCTTACCCCGCACCCCCGCTGAAAGTTTCAACTCTCTGATATAAATAGAAAAAAAGAAATCATCAAAAGAAGAAAAATGAAAAACCGGGTGACGCGCTCTGGAAGGGTAGGAGGTGTTTGAAAAATTTTGAAAAAAATACAGCAGAAGGTTCGTCTTACTCCGAACCCCCCCTAAAAGTTTCAACTCTCCGATATGAATAGAAAAAAATACGTCCTCGAAAGAAATAAAAAGGAAAGAGAAAAATGTCCAGGGTGGGTCGAATAACACGCTCTGGAGGGGCGGGGGGTGGTCGGAAGGTTCTGAAAAAAATTAGGGATCACGGCTCGTCTCACTCCCCGCCCACTCTGAAAGTTTCATCTCTTCGATTTCCATAGAAAAAAATACGTCCCCGAAAGTACGCCGAAAAGTAAAAAAAGGGGCGTGGCTCTATTGGGGCAAAAATTCAAAAATCCGGCACCGAGCGTCCCTTTGAAATCGATTTTAATTTCTAAAAAACACGGCCGCCACCCTCCCGCTCGGTCGCATATCGACTTCTTCCGGCGCGTTTTGATGTTTTTCTTCGACAATTAATTATTAATTTTTGGTCTCGGGTGCAAGTCCATTGACCAGCTCAGGTAAAAACATAATTATTATCAAATAGGCTTCGAATGCGGACCGGCTCAGTTCCATGATTCAATCAATTTTAAGCGAGAACGAATGACATAGTTGGAATTTGTTAGATGATCTCTGAAAACAATGCAATAGTATACGTAGACTCTTCAGAATGCCAGTGAAGACTAGAAAATTTTGGCTGTAGTTTGCCACTTTAAAAGATGTACGATGTGAGTATCAATTAGGTGTGTGGAAGAATTTAGCTGATCGGCTAATAATCACTTGAAAATTTTACTTCAAAATCACTCAATTTTTGAAAAAGTAACCCATTTTTTAAATATTACAAAAACATTTGACCTACTCTAACAATGACAATGCTTCAAACTTTAACCAAAGACATGTTTAACTTGATTCTCTTTGATCACTTGATAAAATATGATTTAATATTTAGAAACGATTAAATTTAAGAAGAATCACTTGGTATGTTTCACTTATTTCACTCAATAAGTGAAACATACCAGGTGATTTTTCTTAAATTGAATCGTTTTTAAATTTCAACTAAAGAAACTAAAAATCACATTCAACGGTTTCAACGGTTTGAAAGCTTGCAAAACAAACTTCAAAAATGTACTTTAAAATTACGAAATTACTTAAAAATCAAACAATTTTAAAATTTTTACAGAAACATTAGACCTACTTCAACAGGAAATAAAATGAGAATGCTTCAAGCTTAAACTAAGGAAACTGAAAATCACATTTTACGGTTTGAAAAATTGTAAAGAAATAACCACTTGAAAAAATTACTTAAAAATCTCGAAATACGTAAAAAAATTACCAGTTTTCAAATTACTTCAGAAACATTTGACCTATTCCAATAGGAAATAAAATGGCAATGCTTCAAACTTGAACTAAAGAAACTGAAAATCGCATTTTACGGTTTAAAAAATTGTAAAGAAATAACCACTCGTAAAATTTACTTCAAAATCTCGAAATACGTAAAAAAAATATCTGTTTTTTAATTACTTCAGAAACATTTGACCTATTCCAATAGGAAATAAAATTGCAATGCTTCAAATTCAAACTAAAGAAACTGAAAATCGCATTTTACGGTTTGAAAAATTGTAAAGAAATAACCACTCGAAAAATTTACTTCAAAATCTCGAAATACGTAAAAAAATACTTAGTTTTTAAATTACTTTAGAAACATTTGACCTATTCCAATAAGAAATAAAAAGGTAATGCTTCAAATTCAAACTAAAGAAACTAAAAATCGCATTTTACGGTTTGAAAAATTGTAAAGAAATAACCACTCGAAAAATTTACTTCAAAATCTCGAAATACGTAAAAAAAATATCTGTTTTTTAATTACTTCAGAAACATTTGACCTATTCCAATAGGAAATAAAATTGCAATGCTTTAAACTTAAACTGAAGAAACTGAAAATCGCATTTTACGGTTTGAAAAATTGTAAAGAAATAACCACTCGAAAAATTTACTTCAAAATCTCGAAATACGTAAAAAAAATATCAGTTTTTAAATTACTTCAGAAACATTTGACCTATTCCAATAGGAAATAAAATTGCAATGCTTCAAACTTAAACTAAAGAAACTGAAAATCGCATTTTACGTTTTGAAAAATTGTAAAAAATAACCACTCGAAAAATTTACTTCAAAATCTCGAAATACGTAAAAAAAGTTTAAAAAAATTAAAAAAATTGTTCAACACAATTTATGTATCAATTGGAGAAACAAAAACAACGATTAAGGTAATTTGAAGTACTTGTTATTATTACCATTACACAAAAATAATATTTCCCGATTAAAATATTGCTTGTATGAGCAGAATTCAATTGTTGGATAGAATTTAAAATAAAATAGTGAAGTTACAATAAATGGAGTGTTACTGTCCTGTCTTTTCACCACAAAGTTTGCAACAAAATAAATTATATTCAAAGTTGACTTTCCATTCGTTTGACCCTCAACAAGTAGCAAAACAGCACTTTATCCAAAGGAGATTACTTAATAGATTTCTTTACAAGTATTTTATGATAATTGCGGATTGATGTGATAATTTGTTTATTTTATATTGCGTTTTTTTGCTCGCGATGTTGCGCTGTTGCAATCTTCTCGACTTTACGCGGTTTTAACGGAAATTCGAGGATCTCACAAGCTTTTGGTATTTTTTTACACCAAAAATGGGTATTATTATTTAAATAAACAAAACAAGATAACTGAAAATCGAGAACTTTAAGTTTCTTAATTATTTGTCAATAATTGTGACACTCTAAAAGTTACAAGAACATCAAAAATTGTAGAGAATGGCAGAAAAATCAACTTGTAAAAAATATTTAGACAAAAAAAAACAATTTTTTTTTTCGAAATTACTCTCAATCACACAGTTACAAATATTTTATAGATCAGAAAAATTTCAAAAAATATTTTTTTTCGAAATTACTCTCATTCACACAGTTACAAATATTTTATAGATCTGAAAAATTTCAAAAAATGTTTTTTTCGAAATTACTCTCATTCACACAGTTACAAATATTTTATAGATTTGAGAAATTTCAAAAAATGTTTTTTTTTCGAAATTACTCTCATTCACGCAGTTACAAATATTTTATAGATCTGAAAAATTTCAAAAAATGTTTTTTTCGAAATTACTCTCATTCACACAGTTACAAATATTTTATAGATTTGAGAAATTTCAAAAAATGTTTTTTTTTCGAAATTACTCTCATTCACGCAGTTACAAATATTTTATAGATCTGAAAAATTTCAAAAAATGTTTTTTTCGAAATTACTCTCATTCACACAGTTACAAATATTTTATAGATCAGAAAAATTTCAAAAAATGTTTTTTTAGAAATTACTCATTCACACAGTTACAAATATTTTATAGATCAGAAAAATTTCAGAACATGTTTTTTTCGAAATTACTCGCTCACACAGTTACAAATAGTTTATACATCGGAAATATATTTAAAAAAAACATTTATGATAAATTTTATGATTAAATCTAAGACTGTTACATGTCCATATCAAAATTTTTATTTGGCAGTTTGGTTGCTTTTTCGTATTAGCATTTTAAATAATGCTGCAACGCTTAACTTTACATAATCAGTGCAGGATTATTTATTTTCGTTCGACTTTCAAATCGATTTTGCATTAAAATTTCAAAGTGTTCAAACGCGGCTAAAGGAAAGTGGCAACGGATGCATACCAACCTTGCTGGAAAAAAACATTAAAAAACGACGTTAACTTTTACTTCCTCGCAGAAACACACACATACACGCATAGGCGTAAATTGGCACATATATTGATGTATAACTATCGCAATTAGCCTCCTAGTTATTATTATTTTTATTAAGTGCGCCATGAAGTCGTAAAACGGTGAAATTTCATAATTTATTTATTGCTCCTAATTGATCGGGCTTATGTAACGGTCAATACAAAAGTGTACCAATTTCATCATCATTAATATTCATCTTAAAAGAAAAATATGATGGGAATTTTTCTTATTGGTATATATGTGAGAACTCTTCCAATTGTCTTGATTAACCAATTCATATTACTTCAATAAGAATCATTGTGTAGAAAATGAAAAAAAAAAATGTTCGATAATTCTTTGACAATAATATTTATAATTTTGATTTCATTACAAATTAACATAAGCGATGGTGGCAGATGACAAGAAAAACAAAAAAAAAAACAAAAAAAATTGATTTCAGATGGATCCCACCACAAAATGTTCGTCACGATCCCAAGATTCCAGGTGGGAAGTCCGGTCACTCTGGGCCTCATAACGGGCAGGAAACTGAACGGAAACCCGATAATAGCGCCGTACCCTTCGTGGGCCTGGCACAAGGACCCCACAAAGTGTCACATCAATCGTCTCGTGTCCGTTTACAGAGTTAAGGTGAGTCCCAAAAAACAAATAGAGCGCGACCGACATTTAATTACGCCTCCATTTCAAAAACTTGGACGTAATTCCGAATCGAGTGAAAGTTATTATGAAATTGTAAACACATTGCATTGCCGGAGAATTTAATGAAAAAATAGATAGGTTAAGTAGTATTAAATTACAGTCTCGATTCAATTACGATGGTACAAGCTAGCTCAACATTTATGTGACTGGTGACAGCTGTCAAAAACATTTTGACAGCTGTCGCATTTAAAAACATTGAAAAATCTAATAATTTTGAAATCAACTGATTTCGTTTTGATTTAACTTGAAAATCAAGAATCGGGCGAAAAATGTTTGCAAATAGGAAACGTGAGCGGTGAAATTGCGCTTCAAATAATACCTTTTTGACAGCTGTCGCTTTTGAAAACACCGAGAAATCTAATAATTTCCAAATGAACTGCTGCAAAATGACAAATTTGCTTCCGTTTTGATTTAATTTAAAAATCAAGAGTCGGGCGAAAAATGTTTGCGAATAGGAAACGTGAACGGTGAAATTGCGCTTCAAATCATACCTTTTTGACAGCTGTCGCTTTTGAAAACACCGAGAAATGTAATCATTTTCAAATCAACTTCTGCAAAAGGGACAAATTTGCTTTCGTTTTGATTTAACTTGAAAATCAAGAGTCCGGCGAAAAATGTTTGCAAATGGGAAACGTGACTGGTGAAATTGCGCTTCAAATCATACCTTTTTGACAGCTGTCGCTTTTGAAAACACCGAGAAATCTAATCATTTTCAAATGAACTTCTGCAAAATGGACAAATTTGATTTCGTTTTGATTTAATTTGAAAATCAAGAGTCGGGCGAAAAATGTTTGCAAATAGGAAACGCGACTGGCGAAATTGCGCTTCAAAACATACCCCTTTGACAGCTGTCACTTTTGAAAACATCGAGAAATCTAATCATTTTCAAATCAACTTCTACAAAATGACAAATTTGCTTTCGTTTTGATTTAACTTGAAAATCAAGAGTCCGGCGAAAAATGTTTGCAAATGGGAAACGTGACCGGTGAAATTGCGCTTCAAAACATACCTTTTTGACAGCTGTGGCTTTTAAAAACACCGAGAAATCTAATCATTTTCAAATCAACTGCTGCAAAATGACAAATTTGCTTTCATTTTGATTTAACTTGAAAATTAAGAGTCGGGCGAAAAATGTTTGCAAATAGGGAACGTGAACAGTATAATTGCGCTTCAAAACATACCTTTTTGACAGCTGTCACTTTCGAAAACACCGAGAAATCTAATCATTTTCAAATAAACTGCTGCAAAATGTACAAATTTGCTTTCGTTTTGATTTAACTTGAAAATCAAGAGTCGGGTGAAAAATGTTTGCATGTGGGAAACGCGACTGGTGAAATTGCGCTTCGAAGCATACCTTTTTGACAGCTGTCGCTTTTGAAAACACCGAGAAATCTAATCATTTTCAAATGAACTTCTGCAAAATGACAAATTTGCTTTCGTTTTGATTTAACTTGAAAATCAAGAATCGGGCGAAAAATGTTTGCAAATAGGAAACGTGAACGGTGAAATTGCGCTTCAAATCATGCCTTTTTGACAGCCGTCACTTTTAAAAACACCGAGAAATCTAATCATTTTCAAATGAACTTCTACAAAATGGACAAATTTGCTTTCGTTTTGATTTAACTTGAAAATCAAGAGTCGAGCAAAAAATGTTTGCAAATAGGAAACGTGGCCGGTGAAATTGCGCTGCAAATCATGCCTTTTTGACAGCTGTCGCTTTTGAAAACACCGAGAAATCTAATCATTTTCAAATCAACTTCTGCAAAATCGACAAATTTGCATTCGTTTTGGATTTAATTTAAAAATCAAGAGTCTAATGGAAAATGTTTGCGAATGGGAAACGTGACTGCTGAAATTGCGCTTTAAATCATACCTTTTTGACAGCTGTCACTTTCGAAAACACCGAGAAATCTAGTCATTTTCAAATGAACTGCCGCAAAATTGGCAAATTTGTATTCGTTTTGGATTTAATTAAAAAATCAAGAGTCTAATGGAAAATGTTTACGAATGGGAAACGTGACTGCTGAAATTGCGCTTCAAATCATACCTTTTTGACAGCTGTCTCTGTTGAAAACACCGAGAAATCTAGTCATTTTCAAATGAACTGCCGCAAAATCGGCAAATTTGCATTCGTTTTGGATTTAATTTAAAAATCAAGAGTCTAATGGAAAATGTTTGCGGATGGGAAACGTGACTGCTGAAATTGCGCTTCAAAACATACCTTTTTGATAGCTGTCACTTTCGAAAACACCGAGAAATAAAAGTTGAAAACTGAATTAAATTTTTTATGCTAATGACGTGTTATTTCTTATGTTTACAGATCGATGAATGCGGAAGGTTATGGATCTTGGATACGGGGAAATATGGAGATCAACAAACCTGCGAACCGCAATTACTTGCTTTCGATTTAAAAACGGTCAGTATCACGCTATACTCGAGTTTTTAAAACAATTTATGTTGCTACGCGTTGTCTAATTATTAATTAAATTTATTACAGAAGATATTTAATTTTTTCCAATCAAGTCTACATATAAAGATCACTGTATATCAGTGACGGCTCGCTGGGTAACTCAAGGTAGACAATTTAGATAGGTAGGGTCAGTTGCAGAGATCTGTATTACCACCTCTGCTACCTCGGCCGTACCACGAGTCACCCCGCGAGTCGTCGCTGCTGTATATGTTGATTACATTTTGTTTTGATATTTTTTTTATCATTATACAATTTAATTTTTTTAGGATAAACTTTTACATCGCATCACCATACCTAGTCACCTATTAGAATCCAGATCGATTTTAGTAACGCCAACCATTGACGTGCGAGACGGTCAGTGCAGAGAAACGTACGCCTACATAGCCGATTGTCAAACCTACGCCATCATAGTCATAGACGTGGCTGCGGGAAGGTCCTGGAGGGCCATCGACAAAACGATGTACCCACATCCGGAATTCGGAACCTTCAGGATCCAAGGTGAGAACAATAACCAATAATTTTTTTATTTTTTTGTGAAATCCGACAGTTTCGAAAAATCGAAAAGGATGTGGACGGATCCTCAAGGTTTCGGGAAGTTGAGGAAACAATTTACCAAATACTCCAAACAAAATATTCTAATTTTGAATTGGAATTAATCGCTAATTATTATTTATAGCGTGCAAATTTGTATTGAACTCGAATTTGTCAACAATAAATATGCGTTTTAATAATTAAATATTTAGGCCGAATTTTTAATCTTCAGGATTTTTTAAGAGATCTATGAAAGATGCTTAGACACGGTTTCTTTAGTTCTATTTGGGTCATTCTTGAATTTTAAACATGATTTTTTTAACATTATTACGTTGACCACAATGACCTGCAGATGACTTAGACCGAGCAAATACTAAAAGTTTAATGGTGTGCACTTAATCCTGAAATCCCTTTAATAATAATCACATTTTACCATTGTAGGTGATCAGTTTGACTTGATGGACGGAATCTTGGGCATGGACTTGGAGCCGTACATCCCTGGCAGAGAAAGGAAACTGTTTTATCACTCGATGAGCAGCCCTACGCAAAATTGGGTCTACACCTCGGACATTCGGAACGAGACGAGATTCACGAATGATCCTTCCTCCTCACCAGAAATTTTCCATGTAAGAAGAAATCATCAAAATTCATATACATTATCATTATCAAAAACCGTTTGTAGATTGAACATTAGATTATTCCCAGAGCAAAATCTAAACAGAAATAATAAGAATATTAATATTTGAAATAAAGAATTTGGAAATTCCAAAACGAACATATTTTATAAACAATTTCAATGATTCCAGGCATACAAATCGAAACGATCTAGTCAAAGTTGTGCCATGGCCATAGATAGGAACGGAATTGCCTATTTTGGATTGATGTCCGACACCTCCATAAATTGTTGGAACACTTTGAGCAGCGATTATGGAAATCAAATACACGTGATACGAAAAGATCCAGTGAACTTCCAGTTTGCCAGCGGAGTCAAGGTAATTGTTCTTATCATAATTGCCTTTAATTAGAAGGTTAAATAAACAATTATGAAAAAATAGCATGATTTTTTTATCCATGATTATACAATAGTGTATTATACGGAATTAAAAAATATGTTTGTGGTCAAAACGATTATCTTATTGGTGTATAATTTTTTTAACTAAATGTCTTATTTCCTCAGATTATAAATAACAAATTGGGCAGCCAAGAACTGTGGTTCCTCACGTCGCGCTTCCAAAAAATTGCGACCGGCACACTGGACACGGCGGAAATTAATTTCAGGATAACGGCTGGAAAAATTCCAAATATTTTACAAAATAGTCATTGCAGAACGAGCACCGGGGGTTTCGGGTATCCCTCGACGGTGGCGGCGGGTGGTTACGGCTTCAAACGCACGAGGCGAAGTTAACGCTGTAACATTAGTCAGATTTTTGTAATTTATTTAATTGTACATCTAAAATTATTTGTAAGAAAGGCCATGTAATATATTGTGATTAATATATTATTAATAAAATATTTTTTACCAAAACGTAGAAAATGTTTATTTATTGAACAGAATTTTGACATGAATTATATTTTTTGTCGGCTTTGGAATAAGAGAAGTTTCATTTGAATGACTAGGCAGGAAATCGTGTGCAAATTGGGTTGCTTGCAAGTATGTTTTATATCACACATAACTGAATTCACGGAGCAACAAGAGATTGTAATGTTAATTTTATTGGAAATGATCCTGAAACTCGCAATTTTCTGGATTTTGCGAACAGTTTCGGTTTGTACCATACAGTGGATCTTCAAACGAGATATAGTGTGTTTACGTAGAAGTAAAACTAGAGTATATTCTATTTTCCGATCATGATGCAATTGTTATGACTTTAAATGTAAAAATCGGATCAGCTTTTGTTAGCATCGTGAAATGAAAGAGACGAGAGCCGTCGGTAAAAAGTTAATTTGCCTCTTAGAGTGATTGGCTTTCACTAAATCTACCACTGCAACGAATTAGTACGGTCAATCACTCTAACGGGCAAGTTAACTTTTTACCAACGGCTCTCGTCTCTTCCATTTCATGATGCTAACAAAAGCTGGTCCGAATTTTCAAATATCTTATTACGTCATTTTAACATAGAATTTCCGGAGATATTAAAAAGCTGTTGGTATTGAGAATGCTATCCTCGTATTTATTAAAAATCGATAACGAGGATTTTGTGAAAATTGGAAAAATCTATCAAAACTACTATCTCAGGTGTTCAAGCGGAAATGTTGGCAAAAGTAGGAATGGTGTTTCTTTGATGAATGAATAACTACGAAGCTGTGGGTATTGAACATGCTATCTAGAAGCTTAATAAAAATTGGCAAAGAAATTTTTGTGAAAATTGGAAAAATCTATTAAAACTACTACTGCAGGTGTTGAAAATGTTGAAGCGAAAATTTTGCGAAAACCAGCGATGCCGTATTTTTAAATTAAGTGTTAATTCTAAAGCTGTTGATGTTAAAAATGCTATCATGAAGTTTTAAGAAAATCGACTGAGACGTTATGTTGAAAATTCGAAATATATACCAAAACTACAAAAATTTATGAATTGGAAATTCCTGGGAAACTGCCGATGACTTGTTTCTGGATAAATTGGTAATTCTATGTCTGTGTATATTGATAATGTCATCATGAAGTTTCATAAACATTTACTCAGGAGTTTTTTTTAAAATATCGAAAATATACTGAAGGAAAAAAAATTAAACACTTGAAATTTGTGAAATTTCGACCATTTTCAAACCGCCATAACTCGGCGTATTTTCAATCGATTTTGATGAATCTTTGAGGGCGAAAAACTTTAAAGTGTCTTCTTTCAAGTCATGCATGCGAAATTAAGCGTAAGCCCTTCCGCCACCCTCTAGCGCCCCTGTAAAAACAAGTTTTTTTTCTGGAAACCATGTCCAACTTTGACGGTGTCTATGGAGTTGGAAAAATTTTGTCGACTCGTTTCACTATTAGGCATTAAAATTTGATTAATATTCCCTATGCAGGACTCAAAGAACGAAGTTCCTACGATGATTTGGCACTAAGTAATGGGTGTTTGAAAAAAAGTGCATTTTGAGGTTTTTCACTCAGTGACTTTTTAACCAAATTTGATGATTCTTTCGGGAAAAAATCCCATTTTGGCTCTACTTTAAGGCGGTCAACTTAGATTGGAATGATCTCTTTTCGAACCCTTCAACCCCAGAACAAAAAAAAACGTCCAGCTTTAGCAACGTGTACCAAGTTGGAAAAAACGTGTTGCAAAATGTAACATTTTTTGTCAATCCAAAACACTTTTTGTAGGGGTTTTTAGCGGGCCACGAATGTCGAAAACTTCTTAAATCGCAAAATTCCATCGAGTTTCGTGAAAAATTCGCCTAGTTATGGCTAAAAAGGCGCAAAATGTATTGTTTTTTTCAAAACTGCATAACTTCGCGCCAAATCATCGCATCGACTTGAATTTTGGAGGAAATTGGAAGAAAATTCTTGAACTTTATTGCCATGCTGACCGATTGAGTCCACGATTTTTTTTTGCACATGGTACAAGAAACCAAATTTGCACATTTAAACTTCAAAAACATTTTTTTTTCCTTTAGGGGGTGGCAGGGGGTGGAATCGTTTTAGCAACAAAACAATCCACATGACGTTGAAGAGAAAATTTGAAACTGTTCAGACTGCAAAAGTTCATCGATTTTGGTGCAAAATTACTCGAGTTATGGCCAAATAAGTGAAAAATGTTATTTTTTCTTTTTTCAAAAATTCATCGAAACAACTCGAATTTTTAAGGCATGCGAAGGAAATTGATTAAATTTTTCTGCCATTATGGGGAAATTTCCTGCCGATTTTTTTGCGCACGGTACAGCTTGTCAAAGTTGGACAATTTTTTACATAAAAAAACATTTTTTGTTACGGGGGGTGGGTTGGACTTGGGGTCAAAATAAACTACACATTCTTAAAGATAAAACTTGAATCTATCCCAAACTGAAAGATTCATCGATTTTCGACTAAATTGAACCAAGTTACGACGGTTTGAAAAATCGAGTTTTTTCGCGATTTTTCGAGTTGCGCTTTTTTTGACGCCGAGTGTATAAAATAAAAATAAAGTAATTCCGAATTAAGTACGTCTTTTACTCATGGGATGAATATTTAGCACATACTTTTACCGCTTATGCTCCTTAACTTATTTACTTTCAGTGGTAATAAACGAACGAACTAAACATTTTGTAATATATTGTATGACCTGTGTGAATATATCTGTTAGCACTATTTCTATTACTAAAATAAGTTAACGTAGATTTTCGATTTAACCGGATGTCTCGACAACTTAAAATTATTCACATTCATAAATTATAAGATCTCGACGAAAAATGATTATGCTAGAATTTTGCGGAAAGAACACTGCACGACATTAAAAGTCCCCGAGAACAATTAATTGAAATGATATTCATGAGAACATCCGAATAAAAATAAACATATCCGGGAAGAGTAATCATCGGCATTGGCATTACCGCAGAGCGTATTCCAAAATAATATTGCTTTATCTCGAAACAATAAAACAATAAAAAAATCACATATGGTTTCCCTCTACCACAAAACGCGATTGTTATCAGGTAAACGATACAATGAGTCGTGATCATAATATAAACATTACATTATGTGTAAGTGTTAATTAAAAAAGTGAACATCTTACAAATGAATCAATTCCACACGACAGTGTATTGAAAAAAAATCCCGTTTCAGTTTCAAGGTTTCAAGATACTTTTCATCTTCAAATTCATGGCATTGTCAGGATAATGATATTGACTAAAATGTGTGTATCAGGAATAAACAATTTTAGAATTCAATGTGAATTTTAAAGACATTTCTTCTACATATAAAAATAAATATAACTCTGAAAAGGTGATGCTATCAAAAATTGTTAATATAAGAGCAAGCGGAGAAAATTCAAGATCAATGTTAAATCGTTATAATTTTGTTATTTTTGCGGTTCTCAACGTCGGCCATGTGCCCCCCCCCCCCCCGGATTTCTTAACGGACTCAAAGAAAACATAATATTGGAAGGGCCACAGAGAATTCTAAGAGGGCCACGAAAATTCGCTTCAAAGATACCTTAAAAATATAAAAAAATACTTAGTGTGTGGAGTTTTGATGCCCCAAGGTCATTTTCAAGGTCACCAGCTTATGTCCCCCTCCGAACCGTTTCTTTATCTCTTATAGTTTCCGAGATAACCATAGAGAACATCGAAAAAACTCACCCTGTATAACAAGGATAGTTTCCGGAAAAATAGAAATATGCCATTCACTGGCTAATTGTCCTTTTGAGAGAAATACAAATTTCCAGTCTTTAGCGAATATTCAGCAAAATTATTGTATAAATCGGTCAATTTAGTAGAAAAAAATATATACAAATTCAGCAGTGACGAATTCTGTATAATTGGTGGCCTATTTCAATTTTCTTTGAAATTATAGAAGTTTTATTTGAACCGATAGGGTTCTGTGATCAGAGCGTGGGGTTGGAGAAATTTGAAAAAAAATATTTTAAGGCTTGAAAAAAAAATATAAAAAACACTTGCCACCGTATTAAAATTTTCCAAAATCACACAAAATGAATTCAGAATTATTATTTTGTGAAAACATCCAAACACCACATTTCTAGATTTTAGGAAAAATGTCTACAAAGAATGTATGGCGTTTAAAAAACTTTAAAACTTCTATTGGCTTGAAAAAATTTTAAAAAAATTGCCGATTTGAATTTTTTTAAATTCACTACAAACACATCTGTAAATAAGATTCTGCAAAAAAATACAAATACTCTTACCTAAAATTCGAAATAACCTCACATGAACAGATTGTAAGGTAGAAAGAAAGTACTCATCATCTTGATGACCTGAAAAAAAAATGTAAAAACAATTGCCATCGACTTGGAACTTTTCAAATTTCTTCAAACGCAGTCGTAATTAGTTTTCTACAAAAACCCACAAACACCTTATCCCTGGATTTCGAGATAATCCCTTGGGAACAAAACATAAGATTAGAAAATTTTTAAAATGTTTATATGGCCTGAAAAAAATATAAAAATAATTGCTATCGACTTGGAACTTTCCAAATTTCCTCAAAACGCAGCGTTAATTAGTTTTCTGCAAAAATTCACAAACACCCTATCCCTGGATTTCGAGATAATTCCTTGGCAACAAAACATAAAATTAGAAAATTTTTAAAACGTTTAAATGGCCTGAAAAAATATAAAAATAACTGCCATCGACTTGGAACTTTCCAAATTTCCGCAAAACGCAGTGTTAATTAGTTTTCTGCAAAAACCCATAAACACCCTATCCCTGGATTTCGAGATAATCCCTTGGGAACAAAACGTAAAATTAGAAAAATTTTAAAACGTTAAATGGCCTGAAAAAAATATGAAAATTATTGCTATCGACTTGGAACTTTCCAAATTTCCTCAAAACGCAGTGTTAATTAGTTTTCTGCAAAAACCCACAAACACCCTATCCCTGGATTTCGAGATAATCCCTTGGGAACAAAACGTAAAATTAGAAAAATTTTAAAACGTTAAATGGCCTGAAAAAAATATAAAAATAATTGCCATCGACTTGGAACTTTCAAAATTTCCTCAAAACGCAGTGTTAATTAGTTTTTTGCAAAAACCCACAAACACCGTATCCTTGAATTTCGAGATAATCCCTTGAGAATAAAACATAAGATTAGAAAATTTTTAAAACGTTTATATGGCCTGAAAAAAATATAAAAACGATTGCTAGTGAGTTGAATGTTTTTTTTATAATTAAGATTCTTCAAACACTCCTTTTCAAGATTTTAAAGTATTCCAAAAACAAAGATACATATTCATTAATTGAGGAGTTGAACTGCAAAACTCAACTAAACCAATTTTGGGCCAAAATGAGCTTGGAATCGATTCTTACTGTCCAAACATAGATAAATCCGAATATGTGTGAATTACCTTTCAAAACGAAACAAAACATATTTAAAAATGCGGCTAAACATTCATTTTCTTTAAGCAACAAATAGACTTCCTGAAAGTGAAAGTTTTTCGCGGTTTCGGAATAAATTATAAAAGTGGATTTGTTGAGTTTTGCAGTTCAACTCTTCAATTATTTTTCTGCTAAACTAGTAGATATCTACAAAAACGTTTGTTGGTACTATCCAGTACCATCCAAATTCTACACACTGGGTATTTTAGTTTTCGATAATGTAATTTGAAAAAAAAGATTGAATTTAATTTTTTGAAAGAGAGTAGAAGACGCCATGGATGTAAAATCTTTTTAAGGGGCACGAGCGAAATGAAAGGTTGAGAAATACTGCTCTAGAGGACCCAAATATCTAAACTATTATTGATCTTGGGACATTGTAAATGAAGATTCAGACTATTACAATGCATCTCCTGCTGTGTCCAAAATCTTGCCTGAACAATGAGAGGCACAACAGCGCCGAATTGGCTAGTATTTAAAACGCCCCGAAAGATTAATTAAGCGTAATTAGGACCGAAATACTACCTGCCTTTTCTTAACCATATACAATGCAATGAATGCTGCTTATTTATGGGCAACAAATCCTAATTGCACATTCACTGAAATTGGAATGGACATAATCAAAACAAATTAACATGCCAATGAAGTTTGTTTGTTAGTTGTTCCCAATGTTGAAATTTGTTTTCAGTCGATGTTTACACACAAACTATTTTATTTAGGGTACCTGGAAGATAAATTGCGATTCTGGTTGTTGAACCGAAACCAATCTAATCATAAATCAGAGACCTGTCTGGGAAAAAAGGAACCGACCAACTTGTTTTACTGCCCTTGAATTTTTGGCTATTGATTATTTTCGGATCAAGTAAATAATAATAATAACAATATTCTTTATTGCCCAACAGTAAAAATCAAAAAATACGCAGTATTCTGTATCGCAACATGTGGATGGAAAAATTGATATAATGAAAACATTACTCGGCTTCATCTTAATATTTTTGATTCCACGAGGCTCTAATTTAGGATTTTTATTATGTTTAATTTTCACTATTGACTACCCTCGCCAACATAACATAACAAACAGCATTTTGTTTCCTTGCGGCTCTAAAATGGCTGTAAATTTTGTATAAAAATTATTCAATTGCAATTTGAAAAATCGAAAACATTGTATGAAAACTTTGTTATTCTATTAATTTATGTATTTTCTCATCTTCCGATTATGTAGAATGTTGTAACTGGAATTGGTTATCTTCTTCGGTGCGAATAAAAAAAATAACAAAACGTTGGAATACCCGCAGCGTGCAAATATGTGATTCCGGTCAAACGTCACTGGTGATGTCAAACCGGCGGAAATTAGAAAAGAAGAGGTGCATTCCGAGAGATAAACATACATATATATGTGTGTTGCACCAGGATGAAACCGGGGTATATAAAATAAACCAGTGTGAATCGCGACGTTAGTTTTATTCGCTACCTGAAACCAGTTACTTGGCGATGATGTGTAAGTTAAATCCACTACAAGCAGTTTATAAAATTATCGGTTTATTCAATACACACAGTGTATTATCCATCTAAACATTAAATTTGTGCAATTTTATAAAAGAACAAACTAAATTCTGATGCATATAAGTAAGTTATCCAATTTTATTGGTCACCGACCCGAGGTCTTTCAACTTATAAATCTTATTGTTAGATAGATAAATACAAGTGTGTACTCGACTTAATCTTACATATTTAATACTAAAATTTTGAATTGCTGCTCTATTGAAATCTTAATCAACATTCAATTTCATCAATTTCACTGATTGAGGGCTATCTGTCTGTGTTTGTTGTATTGTTATTGAAATCATTTTCATTGCTATTAAAAATAACTTATACGTTTTTTGTAGTGAATTTTACTGAACGATAGTAGTAGTAGTAGTAATACAATTTATTGAAACTCAGTTTACAAAAGAGCTACAAATGGCCATTGACCGAAGTCTTTCAGCCTTTTTGATGCAATTCTGGCGTGTTCTGAACGATATTTATAAAGAACAAAACACTTTTTTACTTTGTTTTTACTTATGACTGTGTTATACAAAGTAAAAAAGTGTTTTATTCTATATAAAAAGCATGTATAACAAAGTAGAAGCTTCCTGCATAACAAATACGAACGATATTTTGATTTTATAATTATTTCGGTGCAAGTGTCGTAAAGAAAAATCTACTGCAAATAGGGTAAACTTAAGCTGTGAAATAATGTCAATGAAAAATGGTCTTTTACCCGAAGGACTGTGATAAATAAATTGTATTACATTAATAAATATTACAAGGCTAAATGGTGATGATTTTAAATTAGTATTAAAATTAGTGGAAACTCCGAAATGATAAACTAGGTTTTATTGCCACGTGTACACTACTTGCAGATTACACCGAATTCGTGCTGATTTTGTTGTTCGTGGGAGGAAACAGTGATAAACTGCGTACGATTTACGAGTGGAAACGTTTAGAATTCGATTACGATAAGGCGACGAAGGCGGCCCATTTGGAAAGTGGATTTTTTAACCCTGATGTGCCCGCCCCAATTGATCTAGACGTGTATTACAATGGTAAGTTTTAAATAAAATTTATAGGAACCAACCGCAGTTTTTTTTTTAATTAGGATTAACCATTCAGTCACACAGGGCTATTATTTTGTATTTTATTTGTATGAATAATCTGAATAAATGAATAATGTCAGACATATATACGACAAACCACGAACCCGAGCGAATACTTCTCGATCCCCGAAAAATCTTCCGCCCGGGCTGGGAATCGAACACACACGGCCGCGGTGAACCGTGCAGTTGTTTGTCAACAATTAAAATTTGCTCCATTTTTCAATACAAGAGGAATTTGAACATTTTATGTCATTTTGCAACTATAATTTTGTTTATTGTTCAATAGCGGGCCTAATGTGGCGTTTATGGCCCTTAGGCCTATGAAGTTACGGATAACGTAAAAGTACGAAAACCATTTTTTTAAATGCGAAAAAATAAAATGCTCCAAAAAAGTAATCGTTTTACTAGTCGGCAACATTTTGTCACATTGCGTATTTTAATTTCAAAAATGAAAAATTAAAACTCAAAACATTGAATATCAAAAAAGAATTCAATTTCGGAAAATAGAAAACTCGTGCTCAATTGTGCTCTTAGAATTCAGTGGTTTTCTACCCCAAAAATATTAAGTAAGATTATGTGTTCTCAAGCAAAAAATGGAAGAGAATACAGAAAATCCCCAAAATATTGAATAAACGAATAAATTGTGTGCTCTAAAAATTCAAACGTTTCCCGTACCGAAATTTTGTAGGATTTCTTGTTCTTCTACAAAACCGAAAAAGCAAAACTGATAAATAAATGGAACAATTCAAAAATCCCGTTTTCCCCATACGGAAATTTTGTAAGGTTAGAAAACCGAAAAGGTAAAACAAAAAAAAATGAATAGAATTAAAAAATCCTTGGTTTTAAAAAAATGCTCAATTGTGCTCTGAAAATGCTGTCGATTTTCCCCAAAACACAGACTACACGTTTCGTGTGAGAAACAAAGAAAAATAGAGAGATTTTAAAGCATTAAATTTTGAAAAAAATAACAGTGTAAGAAACAAAGAAAAAGTAGACATTCTGAATTTGGAAAAATAAAACTCTTGCTTAATTGTACCCTGAAAATTCAGTCGATATCTTTTTTAAACAAAATTTCGCTTTCTGGTGAGAAACAATCTAAAATTTTTGAATTCAAAAAATAAAAATTAATTGTGCTTTGAAAATGCAGTCGTTTTTCAATAAGACTACGGATTCTTGCCTAAGCAACAAAACAAAAAGTTAGAAATTCCAAAATTTTTAAAATTAAAAATATAAAACCAGTGCTTAATTGTTCTTCGAAAATGCTGTCGCTATAAAAAAAAAATCAGTAAGATAATGAATTCTCGTCTAAGAAACAAAACAAACATTTTGAATTTTGAAAAAAATAAAACTAGTGCTCTAAAAATTATATCTGTTTTTCCTAAAACAAAATTTTATAAGACTGCGTGTTCTTGTTCGAAATCCATTAGTGTAAAATAAAACAAAGATACATTTCAAAAAATTTAAAAAAAAACTCAATTGTGCTCTGAAAATGCTTTTTCCCCAAAATAAAATTTTGTAAGACTGCGTGTCTCGTATGAGAAACAAACAAAAAAACTGGGAAATTTAAAAAATATTGAATTTAAGAAAAAATAACTCGTGCTCAGTACATGCAGCCGATTTTACCTTCAACAAAATTTTGTCAGTCTACTTGTTCTCGCGTAAGAAACAAAAGAAAAAATAGACATTCCGAAATTTCTGAATTTTGAAAACTAACATTGGTGCTCCATTGTGCTCTGAAAATTTTGTTGTTTTTGGTGAGAAACAAAGAAACAATAGAGAAATTCCAAAAATTTTGTATAAAAAAATGGTGATGTGGCCATCATGTTACTTTCTCCGACTTGATGAAACTGACGTTTAAAACGTCAAAATTATGAAAGATGGAAAAATTATACTTAAAATTCAAAAACTCAGTTTACTCAAAAACTAAAGCGATTTCGAAAAAAACTTATTCTTTATAAGTTGTTCATTTTGGCATTCTCTACAATTATTATTAACATAAATTTGCTGTAACTATCATCGTTTTATAATTATAAACCAAAAATTAAAAAAATAATAATAATTTTTTTTCTCGAATAAAAATGATTCTATGAAAAATATTTTCAAACAAAAGATGTTCATCTATTTGTAGTGTTCAATATTTGTTTAAATGTTTTTGTGATATTTTTCATATTTAAGCAGATATTGGAAAAAAACAAAAAACGGTTAAGGTAAACACCCACTTCCGGTGTACGAAATTTTACCAAAAGTTTTTCAGTTCTTCGAATTATCAAATAAGACTTATGTTCAAAGTTTCATATTAATGTTTCTATTAGTTTTTGAGATACAGCGTCCACAGAGACACAATTTTTTTTTACAAAAAATGTTGAAATTGCATCTAGGGACCCCAAAACGGATATTTCCGTAAAAAATTGTTTTGAAATTATTATATCTATTTATAGAAATAAATGTATATCACAGTTTTATGATCATTTTAAGTAACACAGTTTTTGTAAATTAAATAAAACGTGATGTCAATATTTTTTTTCTATTAAATCAATTTAAATCAATCCTTATATTTCTTGCTATACCATAAACTAGTCACGTGGTAATCCATAATTAAATTTAGTTAAAAATATGCACAACTTGTTTGTTGGCTGGAACATGATGTAACGCTTTTAATATCTTTTATATTTCAAAATAAATCGGAAAACAACAGGTAAAAACACATTATTATTTCAAAGTATTAAGTACAGGATTTCAGATCAAAATTTACCAATTTTACTAAAATCTTATTAGATCTCAATAAGATTTTGGTAAAATTACAATCTGAAAAAAATTGCTAAATTTTGATTTGAAATGATTTTTTTTTTTAATTTTGAAATAGTCATAATTTTACCAAATTCTAATGTTTTTAACACATGTTTTTGCCTTAGCATTCTTTTATTTTTTTAGATTTTGGTAAAATTATGATCTGAAAAAAAAATTGCAAAATTTCTAAGTTCAGTCTAACGTGGATGGGCGAAGCAATTAATAATAATAATAATAGTCTTTATTGAGATATATTTACATATATAGTACAATTTACAGTTAAAACAGAGTTAATAAAGTTATGATGATCACGGTGATTTTTTTTTAATTAAATAAATAAAATAATATAATTTATTTTATTACTATGTTCCAGGACAAGGGAAAAGGAGAGTTTTTGTGACGGTCCCAAGATTCTCCATCGGATCACCAATTACATTAGCCGAAGTGGTACTACATAAAAACAGAGGACCAATTCTGGTACCTTATCCGTCCATCGAGTGGCAAGATAATCCAAAGCAGTGTAAAGCAGATCGTTTGGTATCTGTTTTTCGCACAAAGGTACCTACTTGTGTTTTTTTTTCAATATTAATTAATATTTAAAAAGTTAAAGTACATGCAGGAACAAAATTTTTAAAAATTGTGAACACGAATAGAATAACGTTCATAACGTGTCTTTTAAAATAATAAAAAAATTGTGGACGATATAAAAAAATAAGCTAAGACAACATTGTCAATACAATCACCTATAATTTTGGTAGTATACAGAGTGGTGATAAAGTTCCGCAAAAAATTCATAAATGCTCTATTAAATATAATAAAACACTTTTGCTTTGTTGGTATAACACAAATTTTTATTTTATTGTTGACTATAGTTTCGGCAACTCAACTTGCCATTAACAAAACATAAAGTGTTATTAAATGTTAAAAAAAAAACGCTAATCGATTTTTGCTCATTATTTCGCACTTTTTGGAGTGCTCTGATTTTTTTTTCTTATTTGGCAATTTTTGCAGAGCTCTTCATTCTCTTATATAAATTAATAATAATAAAAACAACATTAAGGAAATGAACGAAATTAATTATGTTGTGTTTGATGTATAATAAATGGATTTTTTCTAGACTTAACTCTTGAATTTTGTACATTTACAGTGCCGTTTTTTTCCTCGGAAAAAAATTAGAGTATCAAATTTTCAACATTTGCATTTTCTATAAATGATTTTCATTACTCGTGAAGTATAAATATAATTGCAAATCATTTAATTTAAAAATTTTTAAATGCAAATATTTTGAACTAAGTATGCATGAAACTTTTTGGCCACTGTGGCGCAAATGGCAACGCCCCACACTAGCAAGGTTGCACTTGTAATCCGAGAGAGAGAGAGAACATATTTATTCAATAACTATATAAATTTATGTACATTAAGGTTCTTATATCTAAAAAGTTTTATTTAACATAATAAATTATTATTGAACGGGCTATCGACCAAGGTCTTTCCGCCCTTGTAATCCGATTTATACGATTTAGTTCAAAATATTTGCATTTACTTCAGCAAATAAAATTATTTGAATTTTGGATTCATCCACTAGCAAAATTTAATTCCGCAAAAAATCCCTTTCTAGTAGAACTCGTGAATTGCGTAATTTGTGGCTCTTAAATTTTTCTTCCCTTCACTGATTCGGCTCACTTAAAAGTGATAATTTTGTTAAGAGCGTGGGCCAGAGAAAATCCACACATTTTCCATCAAACTGGCCCACAATGGTTCGACAAGTTAATTGTTTAGGCAACCGTGCACACATTAATAATTTCGTGGATTTCTTTAAAGCTTTCGACGTTTTTGATTACAAAAACTGTTCGAAGTTGTTCAGGAAGATGTAAACTTAAAGTTTGCCCAAAGTAATGTTAAAATGTTCAATCGAAAAACCAGGTAAACGCATATAATGCGTTGATAGAATAAAAAAACGCACTGAATGTAAATGCACTTAGGATAACCGGCCTAATAGATATACATTATTTATTTGATTTATTTCTTCATTTTTATTTAGATCGATCAATGTGGAAGGCTATGGGTTCTTGATTCTGGAAGGTACAATGACGAAATCGTCTGCTCACCACAAATAATCGCATTTAACATGAAAACAGTAAGTATTTGAAGATAATAAAATTATTCGTACATAGCATTTGAGATATTTTTTTGATTACTAGTAATAGTAATAGTAATAATAGTAATAATTATATTTATTCTCCCAAAAAGAATGAATACATTTTTACTTTGTGTTTTGTTCACGTCGATTTATCTCAAAATCTAGAGATGGGCTGTTTGTAGTTTTTTACAGAATCCTAATCTCGGATGAATTTTGAGCAATTCTGGAAAGTTTCAAGTCGTTTGCAATTGTTTTCATATTTTTTTTTTTTTCGAATGTTAAAATTGATTAAAATTTTTCACTTTGTGTTTTGTTCACGTGGAATTATCCCAAAATATAGGGGTGGGGTGTTTGTGGCTATTTACAGAATCATAATCTCGGATGAATTTTGAGTAATTCTGGAAAGTTTCAAGTCGTTTGCAGTTGTTTTCATATTTTTTTTTCGAATGTTAAAAATGATTAAAATTTTTCACTTTGCGCTTTGTTCACGTGGAATTATCTCAAAATCTAGGGATGGGGTGTTTGTGGCTTTTTACAGAATCCTAATCGCGGATGTATTTTGAGCAATTCTGGAAAGTTTCAAGTCGTTTGCAGTTGTTTTATTTATTTTTTTCGAATGTTAAAATTGATTAAAATTTTTCACTTTGTGTTTCGTTCACGTGGAATTATCTCAAAATCTAGGGATGGGGTGTTTTTGGCTTTTTACTGAATCCTAATCTTGGATGAATTTTGAGTAATTCTGGAAAGTTTCAAGTCGTTTGCAGTTGTTTTAATATTTTTTTTTTCGAATGTTAAAATTGATTAAAATTTTTCACCTTGCGCTTTGTTCACGTGGAATTATCTCAAAATCTAGGGATGGGGTGTTTGTGGCTTTTTACAGAATCATAATCTCGGATGTATTTTGAGTAATTCTGGAAAGTTTCCAGTCGTTTGCAGTTGTTTCAATATTTTTTTTCGAATGTTAAAATTTCAACTAGAAATGTTTTTGCTGGTTACTGTAAACCATTGTGACCACAGAATAATTGTGACTTTTAGAACGATCTGACGTTTTGTATGTCAATCCCTAACATATGTGCCAACTTAAAAAAATAACCCACCTCCGCCTTAGGTTATATACTTGCCATTTTTGTTTATTATAACAGTAAAAGGAACTTTATTCTAAGTAATAGAAGGTGTTACAAAGTTAGAAAGGGCCATAAACAATGTCCTTCAGCCCCTAGTTGGTTTATTTTATTTACTGCAATGTCTATATTTTCAGAATGCCGTGGAACACAGATTCGAGTTCACGAAGAATCTGTACACCAAAAGTTCGACTTTCGTAGCGCCAACAGTTGAAGTCAGAAATGGCGACTGCAATGACTCTTACCTGTACATGGCGGATACATCGGATTTCGCTATAGCCGTTTACTCCGCCAAATCGAACAAAGGATGGCTCGTCAAAGATAAAACCATGGCTGCCGATCCAACGATGTCGACAATAACAATACAAGGTACACACGTGCAGAAAAATATGTAAAAGTAGGCACTGCCATTTCCTTTTGACAAGGCAGAGTTGATGTTTCATGAGGAACAAACGTCAACATATGTTTCCTCATGCTACCTATAGCCATATACCTGTTTCTCATTGATCACTTGGTGAAACATTATGTTAATATAGGTTTAGAAATTCAATTTCACGATTAAATTGTTTTATTTTCAACTAGTTTCGGCTTAGTGCCATTTTCAAGAATTCACAATTCACAATTTAATCGTGAAACAAACCAAGTAAATTTTAATTTTTAAACCTGTATTACCTATAGCAACTAGCAACAAACATCGTTATCGCAAGCTTTAAATAAATGATTGATTTTACAAAAAAATGTAATGAAAATCGTTCAGGCGTAATGTATCATTACCTATTTCGAAAGATTTCGCCATACTCTCTCAATTGGCAAGAACCAAATTAACTAGTTATTACTGAATTTTAATTTTTTTCAGGCACCCCTTTCGAACTTACTGATGGCATCATGGGCATGGATCTAGGACAGAACAAGTGGCAAAATAGAAAACTGTATTACTCTTCACTTAACGGGGACAAGATGAATTCAGTTAGCCTGTCGCAATTGAGGAATCAAACTTTGTTTAGAAATAATCCGAATTCATCACCAACAATATTTAAGGTGAGCAAAATCTCATTTCTCTTTAAATATAACTTTTTCAAAAAAGCAGAACGGTTTGATACGCCATCTAGTAGTCGTCCTTAGTGCCAAACTCATATGGTAGGGATCGAACGATTTCTGGCCACGAATCTCATCCGTGCTCGCGTTTTTTAAGAACAAGCAAAAATAATTGTTTCCCATTAATGACAACTGCAGACCGGTTTCCCATCAATGGACGAACTGTACTGATGACAGCCAGTAGCCAGAAACCGGTTTCCCATCAATGACAGCTACAGACCGGTTTCCCATCAATTGAAGCACTGTACTGACGACAACCAGTAGCCATAAACCGGTCTGCAATTGTCATTGATGGGAAACAATAATTTATGCATAACTTTTCCAATTTTTGCATCTAACGTCACTAACACAGTTAGTCAATCAAATATAATCGCTACCAGACTGAAACATTGACTTTTTTGTTCTGTTTCAGCAATACCCAACTGGAAGACCGAGTCAAAGTGCGGGAATGAGCATTGACAAAAGTGGGATAGCTTACTTCGGTCTGATGACCCAAACGTCCATAAATTGTTGGAACACGAAAAGTAACGATTTCGGACCGTACATAAGTACAGTCTACGCAAACAAGAAGACGATGCAATTCCCTGGTGGTGTCAAGGTAATATAATATTCCATATCAATTTTAATTTTAATGTGTTAACAAATTATAAATTTTATCAGCACTAAATGAAATAATGAAAAAGAAAATGGTGATGTGGCCTTCATGTTACTTTCTCCGACTTGATGGTATCATTTATATTTACGCTTTCATGGTTTATTTTCAATTGAAATCATATTTTAAATGTACATCGAGCGGATAAAACTGACGTTTAAAACGTCAAAATCATGAAAGATGGAAGAATTATACTTCAAATTCAAAAACTCAGTTTACTCAAAAACTAAAGGGATTTCGAAAAAAACTTATTCTTTATAAGTTGTTCATTTTGGCATTCTCTGCAATTATTATTAACATACATTTGCTGTAACTATTATCGTTTTATAATTATAAACCAAAAATTAAAAAAAAATTATAAATTTTTTTCTCGAATAAAAATGATTTTATGAAAAATGTTTTCAAGCAAAAGATGTTCATTTCTTTGTTGTCTTCAAAGTTTGTTTAAATGTTTTTGTGACATTTTTCATATTTAAGAAAATATTGGCAGAAAACAAAAAACAGTTAAGGTAAACACCCACTTCCGGTGTACGAAATTTTACCAAAAGCTTTCCAGTTCTTCAGATTATCAAATAAGACGGATGTTCAAAGTTTCATATCAATTGCTCTATTAGTTTTTGAGATACAGCGCGCACAGATACACACAGCACATTTTTTTTTCTCCAAAAATTGTTGAAATGGCATCCAGGGACCCCACAACGGATATTTCCGCAAAAAAAAAATTTTGAAAAAAAAAAACACTTTCTCGTACTTCGTAAAGAAGAAAATAAAAATTATTACTACTATTAATACCAGATGTACAATGTCATATAATCCTTTAATATAATCTAATTTGAATTATTTGACTTTTACTTTTAGGTTATACAAAGGGGTTTTGGTGAAGAAGAATTATGGGTGATAACATCGCGTTTCCAAAAATACTCAACCAACACACTAGACTTCAACGAAGTCAACTTCAGGATCAGCTACGGGAAAATTCCCGACATCCTCAAGGGAACAAAATGCGTAAATCCTAATAATGCTTGAAAAATGTCAACACCCAACAAATTTGTAACCAAATCTTTATTATTTTATTTAATATCTATTATTAGAAATAAGATACTGTAAGCTGTAGTTAATAAATGTAAATAGTTATATTTAATTAAAATAATAATAATATACAGGGTGTTTTGTTTAATAAAATGCAACTTTGTATCATAACTTTTAAATTAAAACTAAAAATAAAAAAATAAGCACGCCACTGAATTCCGCGCTAAAAACCACACAAATAACTATTTAACTGCTTTTTGCATATCTTGCAGTTACTGAGAGTAAAACGTATTTTTTTAAATTTATGACATAAATATTTTAATAAAATCGTTTTCTCTCGTTAATTCACACGGATTTTTATTAATCATGTTATGTTAGTGTAAAGCTGATTTAAAGTTATATTCAATGACATGAAGATATACAGGGTGTTCCATTAAAAAAAATGCAACCTAGTGCAATAACTCTTGAATTAAAAGTCAAAATAAAAAAAATAAGCACGCCACTGAATTCCACGCTAAAGACTACATAAATAACTATTTAACTGTTTTTTGGATATCTTGCAGTTACTGAGAGTAAAACGTATTTTTTTAAATTTATGACATGAATAATTTAATAAAATCGTTTTTTTCGCGTTAATTTACACGAATTTTTATTAATCATGTTATGTTAGTGTAAAGCTAATTTGAAGATATATTCAATGGCATGAAGATATACAGGGTGTTCCATTAAAAAAATGCAACCTAGTGCAATAACTCTTGAATTAAAAATCAAAATAAAAAAATAAGCACGCCACTGAATTCCGCGCTAAAGACCACACAAATAACAATTTAACTGTTTTTTTGCATATCTTGCAGTTACTGAGAGTAAAACGTATTTTTTTAAATTTATGACATAAATATTTTAATAAAATCGTTTTCTCTCGTTAATTCACTCGGATTTTTATTAATCATGTTATGTTAGTGTAAAGCTGATTTAAAGTTATATTCAATGACATGAAGATATACAGGGTGTTCCATTAAAAAAATGCAACCTAGTGCAATAACTCTTGAATTAAAAGTCAAAATAAAAAAATAAGCACGCCACTGAATTTCGCGCTAAAGATCACACAAATAACTATTTAACTGTTTTTTGCATATTTTGCAGTTACTGCGAGTAAAACGTATTTTTTTCAAATTTGTGACATAAATATTTTAATAAAATCGTTTTTCTCGCTAATTTGCACAAATTTTTATTAATCATGTTATGTTAGTGTAAAGCTGATTTAAAGTTATATTCAATTACATGAAGATATACAGGGTGTTCCATTAAAAAAATGCAACCTTGTGCCATAACGCTTAAATTAAAAGTAAAAATAAAAAAATAACCACGCCAATGAATTCCGCGCTAAAGACCACACAAATAACTATTTAACTGTTTTTTGCATATCTTGCAGTTACTGAGAGTAAAACGTATTTTTTTAATTTATGACATAAATATTTTAATAAAATCGTTTTTTCTCATTAATTTACACCGATTTTTATTAATCATGTTATGTTAGTGTAAAGCTGATTTAAAGTTATATTCAATGACATGAAGATATACAGGGTGTTCCATTAAAAAAAATGCAACCTAGTGCAATAACTCTTGAATTAAAAGTCAAAATAAAAAAATAAGCACGCTACTGAATTCCGCGCTAAAGACCACACAAATAACTATTTAACTGTTTTTTGGATATCTTGCAGTTACTGAGAGTAAAACGTATTTTTTTAAATTTATGACATAAATATTTTAATAAAATCGTTTTTTTCGCGTTAATTTACACAAATTTTTATTAATCATGTTATGTTAGTGTAAAGCTGATTTAAAGTTATATTCAATGACATGAAGATATACAGGGTGTTCCATTAAAAAAATGCAACCTATTGCAATAACTCTTGAATTAAAAGTCAAAATAAAAAAATAAGCACGCCACTGAATTCCGCGCTAAAGACTACACAAATAACTATTTAACTGTTTTTTGGATATCTTGCAGTTACTGAGAGTAAAACGTATTTTTTTAAATTTATGACATAAATATTTTAATAAAATCGTTTTTTTCGCGTTAATTTACACGAACTTTTATTAATCATGTTATGTTAGTGTAAAGCTGATTTAAAGTTATATTCAATGACATGAATATATACAGGGTGTTCCATTAAAAAAAATGCAACCTTGTGCCATAACTCTTAAATTAAAAGCCAAAATAAAAAAATAAGCACGCCACTGAATTCCGCGCTGAAGACCACACAAATAACTATTCAACTGTTTTTTTTATATCTTGCAGTTAATGAGAGTAAAACGTATTTTTTTTAATTTATGACATATATTTAATAAAATCGTTTTTTTCTAGTTAATTTACACGGATTTTTATTAATCATGTTATCTTAATGTAAATTTGATTTAAAGTTATATTCAATGACATGAAGATATACAGGGTGTTCCATTAAAAAAAATGCAACCTTGTGCCATAACTCTTAAATTAAAAATCAAAATAAAAAAATAAGCACGCCACTGAATTCCGCGCTGAAGACCACACAAATAACTATTCAACTGTTTTTTGCATATCTTGCAGTTAATGAGAGTAAAACGTATTTTTTTAAATTTATGACATAAATATTTTAATAAAATCGTTTTTTCCCGTTAATTTACACGGATTTTTATTAATCATGTTATGTTAGTATAAAGCTGCTTTAAAGTTATATTCAATGACATGAAGATATACAGGGTGTTCCATTAAAAAAAATGCAACCTTGCGCCATAACTTTTAAATTAAAAGTCGAAATAAAAAAATAAGTACACCACTGTATTCTACGCAAAAGACTACACAAATTATAATTTAACTATTTTTCTGTATATCCTACAGTTACTGAGAAAAATAGCCAAAAATTAAAAAAAACGCTCGATATCTCCCAAAATAATCAAGTCAGCCATGATCTGTTAATCCAGAAAACAGATTTTTTTCTAACTCTTAAACCTATGAAAACGTCGAATTTGGGCCACCCGGTACGTAAAATTTAATTTTTAATAATTAATGAGGTGTAAACGATTATTAAAGCTTCAACGAGCCAAAATTTCCTAATAAAAAATTTCGATCATGTTTTTCGATAAAACCGAATTCCCAGCGGTATTATGTATGCGTAATCATGGACATTAATAAATTGTTCTGTGAAGGAATTTGGCGAATGTGAGGTAAATTTTTCGTTTCGACGACATACCGTTGATAAGAGTTAAGTCGCAGAACTTTGAATATAAAAATGGAAAACGAGTATTTTTAATATCATTTGTTGTAGTGAAACCATCAAAATGAGACGTGAGTAAATTTGAAGCTTTCAATTTTTATGATATTTAATTTATCCACAATCATATGTTGTAAGAAAATGTCGACGATGTTTAGGAGTTTTAAGACGATTCCAATCATTTTGGAAAAATGTGTGAACTGAAATACATTTGCTAAAATTTAAAAAAACCCCAATTTGTTATTTTTTAAATATGACTTAATTTAAATCTCATAGAGGGCCTAGAAATAAACAGAGCCATAAAATGGCGAAAACATCTCGTCAATGACAACGAGAAGATTTGGTTTTTATTTTTTTTATTTAGGCTGAGCCATTCAGTCACACACGGCTGTTATTAGATTTGATCTTACCCAATATAAATACATTCGTCAGTTTCTTTTTTAATTCACTTTTGAAACTGCTGTAACAAGCAATTGTGAATTTGTGTTCATTTTGATTTATTTTTTATTATGTTCAAAATGTTTCACCAAGTGATAAGTGAGAAAGTTATTAAAACATTATAAAAACTTTTTAATTACTCTTGAAGATAAGGAAGAACTCTACATCTGCCGGTAACAAATGCATTTCATGAGCTACTTGATTTTTGAATGCAAATAAAAATTTGGGCTGTAATTATGATGTTATTATTAATAGTAAATCAAGATGAATTGTTGAAATTAATATAACGTAGGAAATTATAAACTTGCTTTCATTGGCACGTGCACATTCTTGCAGATAACACCATAGTTATGCTGGTGATGTTGATCGCGGGTGGAAACGGTGATAAACTGCGTACGATTTACGAGTGGAAACGTTTAGAATTCGATTACGATAATGCGACGATGGCGGCCCATTTGGCAAGTGGATTTTATAACCCTGATAAAGTTGCTTCAATTGATGCAGATGTGTATTACAGTTGTGGTAAGTTTCAATTCATATTACAGGACGGCAAACGTAACTTGCCGTTGAGCAGTGGCAAAATTGTGCGCTCTCTGCGCGTCTGGCCAACTTACATTTGCCGTCCTGTATACATGTATTAAATTTTTGACAGCTTCGTTTAGGGGTCGGTCATAAATATATCAGCGGTACTCTCTTCACTGCGGGGATTTATTAGTTTATAATAATTTAAATGTTTCAGTACTGGGGATAAGAAGAGTTTTTTTGACAATCCCCAGATTTGAAGTCGGATCACCGTGTACGTTAGTTGAAGTGGTTGAACGTGAAGGCAAAGGTCCCGTTCTGGTACCTTATCCATCAATCGAGTGGCAGGATACTCCCGAACAATGTAAACCAAATCGTTTGGTCTCTGTTTATCGAACAAAGGTACTCGTATTTTCCGTATTAACCGATATTTAAGGAATATAACAGGACATTGAAAAAAAGTCCTAGACAAAAAAAAATCCCAAAAAAAGTCTTGAAAAAGTAAAATAACTCCGAAAAAAGAGTCCTGACACAAAAATGTCCAAAAAAACTACAGTATAGAGTCCTGAAAAAAAAAATCCTGAAGAAAAAGTTCCGTTAAAAAATGTCCAAAAAAGACCCAAAAAAGTCCAGTATAAAGTCCTGAAAAAAAATCCTGAAGAAAAAGTTCCGTTAAAAAATGTCCAAAAAAAACCCGAAAAAAGTCCAGTATAGAGTCCTGAAAAAAATTCTGAAGAAAAAGTTCCGTTAAAAAATGTCCAAAAAAGACCCGAAAAAAGTCCAGAATAGAGTCCTGATAAAAAAATCCTGAAGAAAAAGTTCCGTTAAAAATTGTTCAAAAAAGACCCGAAAAAAGTCTAGTAATAGAGTCCTGAAAAAAGTCCTGAAGAAAAAGTTCTGTTAAAAAATGTTCAAAAAAGACCCGAAAAAAGTCTAGTCCCGAAAAAAAAATCCTGAAGAAAAAGTTCCGTTAAAAAATGTTCAAAAAAGACCCAAAAAAGTCCAGTATAGAGTCCTGAAAAAAATCCCGAAGAAAAAGTTCCGTTAAAAAATGTCCAAAAAAAGACACGAAAAAAGTCCAGTATAGAGTCCTGAAAAAAATCCTGAAGAAAAAGTTCCGTTAACAAATGTCAAAAAAGACCCGAAAAAAGTCCAGTATAGTCCTGAAAAAAAAACCTGAAAAAAAAGTTCCGTTAAAAAATGTCCAAAAAAAACCCAAAAAAAATCCAGTTTAGAGCCCTGAAAAAAATCTTGAAGAAAAAGTTCCGTTAAAAAATGTCCAAAAAAAACCGAAAAAAGTCCAGCATAGAGTCCTGAAAAAAATCCTGAAGAAAAAGTTCCGTTAAAAAATGTCCTGACAAAGGACTTTAACCCCTGAACGCACACTTTTTTTTAGCGTTACCGTTTAGCGCGCTTGAATTAACTGGAGCGTGTACGTTAATGGGTTAAGAAGACCTAAAAAAAAACTTCAAAAAAAAATCCTGAGAAAGGTCCCGAAAAACTCCTGGAAAAACAGTGCTCAAAAAAATTCCTTAAAAAAAATCCCTGAAAATAAAATTTCGAAAAGAAGTTCTAAAAAAATGTCCTTAAAGGAAGTCCCGAAAAGAGAGTCTTGGAAACAAAGTCTTAGAAAAAGTCCTGATAAAAATACCTGAAGAGTCTTGAAAAAAATATCCTTAAAGGAAGTCCCGTAAAAAGAGTCATGAAAAAAGTCTTGAAAAAAGTCCTGATAAAAATACCTGAAGTCTTGAAAAAAACATCCTCAAAGGAAGTCCCGTAAAATGAGTCATGAAAAAAAGTCTTGAAAAAAGTCCTGATAAAAAGACCTGAAGGGTCCGGAAAAAGTCCTCGAAAAAAGTCTTGAGAAAAAGTTCTAATGTAAATCCAGAAAAAAAGTCCTGAAATTTTTTTGTGAGAAAACGCCCGAAAGGTCCTTAAAAACATCATAAGACCTGAAATAAACCTAAAAAAAGTATTGAAAAAAAGTTCTTAAAAAATCCCAAAAAGTGTCTTAAAAACAGTCCCAAAAAAGTCCTGAAAACGTTTTGAAAAGATAGCCAGAACAAAGTCCTAAAAAATTGGTCTTAGAAGAGCCTTAAAAAAAGCCCTGTAAAAGTTCTGAAAAAAGTCTAGAATACTGAATCCTGCTAAAAATTGTTGATAAAAGTTCTACCAAAGACCTGAATGAAAAGTCCCGCAAATAGTCGTAAAAATAAGTCCAGAAAAATTAATCATAAAAAAATTCTACACAAAAATTCCTAAATTTCGGGTCCCGAAAAAAGTCGCGTACTAAAGGCTCAAAAAAAGTCCCGAGATAAAGGCTCGAAAAAGTCTCGAGAAAAAGTCCTGAAAAAAATCCACAAAGACACTTTAAACACTAAAATTATGACGTGTCTAATATTGTTTTATAAGCAATGAATAAACTAACAAATTTTTATCTTATCTTATATTAAGAGGTCCTCAAAAAGTTAAAAAAAAACAGTTTTTGAAAAGTCTTGAAAATTGTACAGAAAAAATTTTCCTCAAAAAAGTCAAGAAGATTCCCGAAATAAAATCCTAAAAAGTACCCTAAAAAAACCCAAAAAATAATAGCTTAAAGAAATATCCTAAAAAAATGTCCTTAAAGGAAGTCCCGAAAAAAAGTCTTGAAAACAAAGTCCTGATAAAAAGACCTGAAGAGTATTAAAAAAAATATCCTTAAAGGAAGTCCCGTAAAAAGAGTCCTGAAAGAAGTCTTGAAAAAAGTCCTGATCTGAAGGGGTCCTGAAAATAAAGTCTTGAAAAAAATATCCTCAAAACTGTCCAGAAAAAATATTCTGAAAAAGAACTTCAAAAAAGTCCTAAATAGTATCTGAAAAAATCCAGAGAAAAGTTCCGAAAAATGCCGCTGAACAGTCTTAAGGTCCTGAAAATAACGTATTGAAAAAAATGTCAAGAAGAAATATTCTGAAAAACAAACTTAAAAAGGTCCTAAAAATGATCTGAAATAAATCCAGAGAAAAGTCCCGAAAAAAGCCGTTGAAAAGTCTTGGAAAAAATCCTAAGAAAAAGACCTGAAAAGGTCCTAAAAATAAAAAATATCCTGAACAAATGTCCAGAAAAAACGTCCTAAAAAAACTTTAAAAAGGTCCTGCAAAAATCTTGAAAGTACAAGTCTCGAAAAATAGTCCTAAAAAAATGTTCTGAAAAATAGTGGTTTTTATTCATGTCTTGACAGACAAGAAAAAATTTCACAAGATACTACAAAAATATAATGTACAGGCCTTAGAAAAAGAGAGGGCTGAAAAAGTCTCGAAAAAAAAAGTCCTGAAAAAATTTATGAGACAATAGTCCTGAATATACAGTCTTGAAAAATAATGTCCTAAAAAAATCTCGAAAAAAGTCCTACAAAGATTATTAAGAAAATAGTCCTGAATATACAGTCTTGAAAAATTATGTTCTGAAAAAAGTCTCGAAAAAAAAGTTCTGATAAAATTAATAAGAAAATAGTCCTGAATATACAGTCTTGAAAAATAGTGTCCTAAAAAAGTCTTGAAAAAAAAGAGTCCTAAAGTATCCTAAAAAACGTCTCACGAGAAGTTCTGAAAAAAAATGTCGTAAGAAAAAATCCAAAAAAGGGTTTTTATAAAGTTGTGAAAAAGTAGTCCTGAAAAAATGGGCTGAAAAATCCTGGAAAAATATTTTTAAACAAAAGATGTTCATTTTTTTGTTTGGTGTTTTTTTAAATGTTTTTTCATATTTAAAAAATATTATATGTGATATATACAGGGTGTTTCAGAGCTCTGGAAACGATCAACCACGTGTTTGTTTGTCAAATTTTCGAATAATGTTTTATACAAAAGTTGTGTATAATAGTGAGCTGCACGCCCTAAAAATATTTGAATTTATACAGGGTGTCTCATAACAAAGTTATTTATTTATTTATTTTTATTTATTTATTTATAAAATAAATAAAATTTACTGCTGATACGCTATTGGTATATTCCACTTATTTGATTTAATTTTTTAATTTTTATCTAGGTCGATCAATGTGGAAGGCTATGGGTTCTCGATTCTGGAAGATACAATGACGAACTCATCTGCAGGCCTCAAATAATCGCATTTAACATGGAAACAGTAAGTATATGAAGATGAAAAAAAAATCAGTATGTGCTGAAGATGTTTTTATTTATTACTTTGCTATTATATTTAAGCAAGAATAAATAAAATTATTTTAGAGTTAGAGTTTCAATAAACTCTATTTATTTATTTATATATAGTATTTTGTTACAAAAAGTTCGTTCATTCCAATGTTAATCCATTCAAATCTTAGTTGGCTTGTTGTATAAAGCATGATCAAATTTTAACAGTAATTATTTATTTATCAATATTCATGATGTAATTTGCAAAAATAGGATAAATACTTTTGTTAATTAAGTAATTTGGGAAAAAGTCAATGTTTATAATATGTATCAATTTTTTCGCATTGTTTCCTAGATGAATTTTTTTAACGCCAATTGATTTAGCTCACTGTTCCGATGAAAAAAAAAGGTGTTACATAATGGTCTACGATGATTATTAAAAAAGTTGATTTTTTCGATTTTTTCCATTTTCGAGTTTTCTTTGTTGACGCGTCACGGGCTTCAAATTAACATTTGTTCTTGCAAAAGTACATTTTCTGAAGCGTCTTGAAGGAATCTTTCCAGTGATGTGTAGAAACCCCGAATCGAACCGTTGGTTTCTTTAGGAAATTATTTCAAAGCCAATTTTTGAGCAAAAGTAAGAAGGGGGGACCCTTCTGTAGTTTTTCAGGTTTTCGTCAAAAATTTGAAATCGCCAAATTTAACTGAATCCGACTAATTAACACACGAGGAGCACAGATTTGAAAAACGCGTTCAATTTGGAGTTTTCGTTTAGCCGTTACGGCCGATCAAATTCTGAAAAAATCGACTTTTTTGGAAATTTTCAAACATGTTCATGGTGACCGGCTAATGTTTTTGCTATTAAAGAAAGCTGAACTTTTTTAACGCCAATCAATTTCGGTAATTATTAAAAAAGTTGCATTTTTTGAGCAAAAGTTCCCAGGGCTTTACTTGTTTTCAAGTTTTCATCAAAAATTTTAAATCGCCAATTTTAATTGAATCCAACTAATTTACACACAAGGAGCACATATTTGAAAACCGCGTTCAATTTGGAGTTTTCGTTTAGTCGCTACGGCCGTTCAAAGTCTGAAAAATCGATTATTTTTGAAAATTTTCTAACATGTTCATGGTGACACGCTATTTTTTTTATTATTGAATATGGCTGAATTTGTTTAACGGCAATCAATTTCTCTCGTTCTTCTGATGAAAAAAAGGTGTACTTCAATGGTCTACGATAATTATTAAAAAAGTTGATTTTTTCGATTTTTTCCATTTTCAAGTTTTCTTTGCTGACGCGTCACGGGCTTAAAATTCACATTTGTTCTTGCGAAAGTACATTTTCCGATGCGTCTTGAAGGGATCTTTCCAGTGATGTATAGAAACGCGGAATCGAACCAGTGGTTTCTTCAGGAAATTATTTCAAAGCCAATTTTTGAGCAAAAGTAAAAAAATTCGTCAAACATTTCAGAATGCCGTAGTGTACAGATTCGAGTTTACGAGAAATTTGTACACCGAAAATTCGGAGTTTGTGACGCCAACAGTTGAAATCAGAAATGGCAACTGTAACGACTTCTACTTATACATGGCAGACGTATCGGATTATGCTCTAGTTGTTTACTCCTCCATGATTAGAAGAGGGTGGCTCGTCAAGGATAAGACGATGGCTTCCGATCCAACGATGACGACAATAACAATTCAAGGTAAGAGTAGAGAAATATATAAATACTTCACTTCACTCTAACAACGCAAAGTTGACGACGCTTTTTCACTTCCCTTTGACAACTCAAAGTTCCTGAGGAGCTTATTTTTGTAGCAATTGTCACAGCCTTTAATGAAATACAGCTGATTTCTTAAGGGTACCGTCTACTTTGTTGGAATTAAAAAAAATCTTTGCATTTTTTTGGAAGCTGTAGGTGTATAGAATATTGTGTGCAAACCGCAAATTGATATTTCAAATGGAAATGCTTATAAACGGCAGCCTACGTGCGACTTTTTTCAAGGCACCTCTTTCAATCTTACCGATGGTATTATGGGGATGGACGTGGGCCACGATGGGTGGCAGTACAGGAAACTGTATTACTCCGCACTCAATAACAACAAGATGACATCAGTTAGCCTGTCGCAATTGAGGAATCAAAATTTATTTTGGTATAATCCAAGTTCATCACCGGAAATCTTTAGGGTGAGTCTAAAAATCCAAACATGATCAGAAACAAATGTGTTTGACAGTGACGTTTCGTGGGGTTTTTTTTTGGTACGGTCGAGGAACAAGAGGTGGCAATACAGATAGGTAGGGTCGGTTGCAGATAAGCCTGACACCTATCTGTATTACCACCTCTTGTTCCTCGGCCGTACCAGAAAAAAATCCGCGAACCGTCACTGGTGTTTGAAGAAGATTCTTATAAGAACTGCCGTCAGATGGAGTACATTTTGAACATTAAATATTGTTCCCCCATCAGAACACCTACAGACCTACAGAGTACATTTTCGTGATTGCGACTTTGTTCGTTTCAGCAATACCCAACTGGAAGACCGAGCCAAAGTGCAGGAATGAGCATTGACCGAGAAGGGATAGCCTACTTCGGTCTGATGACCCAAACGTCCATAAATTGTTGGAACACGAGAAGTGAAGATTTTGGACCGTACATAAGCACAGTCTATGTAAACGAGATAACAATGCAATTCCCCGGCGGTGTCAAGGTATAGGTTTTATATTTTTTACCCACTCCCACTTTGTAATTGATGAATTACCGAACTGTTTTCACCCATTACATATACAGGTTCCTGCATTTCACCTCCCGTCTTCTATAGCTCATTTACTAATTAAGTTAAAATTTCGATATTTTGTAGAATGCATTTGTATCCTATGATAAATTTCAGGAAAATATTTTTGATTATACAGGGTGTCCCAAAAAAGCGTGACGTCATGATGATATATTTTTTTAAATTACATGCCATGTATTTTATTGCTTATTTGGGTACCTTTTATGGTCGCCTACATACTCCTATAATTTTATCGGAATCGATTCAGGGATATCAGCACAAAAAAATTAAAACTAAAAAAAATCAGTTTTGCACTGTTGTTTTAAAAAATGAATAAAAAATAAAAATAGTGCCTTGTTAATAAAATCATACAAGGTACTTATTAAATAAGGTCTGATGGTCCCGTTAACCAAGTTTGATCGATACGAATTATACAGGGTGTCCAAAATTTAGTGACGAACATTTCAAACTTTAAAGCACTTTATTTTCCTTATTTTAAATTGGAGCCCCTGTATATTTTTACGCCATTCCATGCGGAATTAAAAAACAAACATTTTTCCTTATAACAACCCCGTCCCAATTCCTAACGCATTAAAAGTTATTTACAGAAAACTCGTTTTATCAACCATTTTACTAAATAAAAATCGAACGTGGCTTTGAAAAACAATTTATCGACATTAAAATTTAACAAGGTGGCAAGAGACTATTTTGACTTTGGTAATGTAAAAGTTTAAAGCGTTGTTAACTTCAGCTCTTTGTACTCAAGAATTATTTTTTCCATGACAAAATATTATTCTTGAGTATTTGCTACTTACAACTCTAGTTATGTAATATACTATTGTAACACCCTGTATAATCAACTTATTTTGGCACTTTGTCGACGGTAACAATGATTTAATTTCTAGGTCATCCGAACGTGCTGCGGTAAAGAAGAATTATGGGTGATGACATCGCGTTTCCAAAAATACTCAACCGATACGTACAATTTCAACGAAATCAACTTCAGGATCAGCGTTGGGAAAATTCCCTATATCCTCAATGGGACAAAATGCGCACATCCTAATAATGCCTAAAAAAATTAATCTTTAATCTTTAAAATCGGTGATTATAATTAAGTTACTGTAAGATGTAGTTAAAAAAATATTCATTGGCCAGCGGCGGCTGGTGGCGTGACTCATGATGGGGCAATAAAGCTGGTTACATGTCGATTGATTCATTCATTCAGTCAGGCAAATTTTATTTGCGCCGTTCTGAACAATCTTTACTTCCTCTGGTCCAACCTTGAATTCAATAATTATTATTATATTACCATTTTCATACCGTCATAACTCGGCGTATTTTCAATCGATTGTGATGAATCTTTGAGGGCGGAAAACTTTGAAGTGTCTTCTTTAAAGTCATGCATGCGAACTTAAGCGTAAACCCTTCCACCCCCCTCTAGCAACCAGTGACGGTTCGCGGGTTTTTTTCTGGTACGGCCGAGGAACAAGAGGTGGTAATACGGCAGCCAGCCATCTCTGCAACTGACCCTACCTATCTGTATTACCACCTCTTGTTCCTCGGCCGTACCAGAAAAAACCCCGCGAACCGTCACTGCTAGCAACGCTGAGAAAAAAAGCTTTTTCAGTAAACTATGCCCAACTTTGACGATGTGTACGGAGTTGGAAAAAATTTGTCGACTCGATCCACCATAAAGGCATCAAAATTTGATCCATTCCCTATACAGGACTCGAAGAACGAAGTTCCTACGACGATTTGGCACCAAGTTACGGGTATGCATTTTGAGGTTTTTCGCACATAACTCAGCGACTTTTCAACCAAATTGGATAATTCTTCTTAAATTCAACAAACCTTACTTCATTGTTTATTATTAAACCTTTAATCCCTCCATAAATTACCGTTTAAATCATTAAAATGAATGTAGAATTTCGACGACATGACTTATTATTCCGGGATTTTTACCGCACGTTTATTTAAAAATAGTAAAGGCTTACAAGTTTTGAGATGATTTAACGTTCAAATCATCAAAATCATGCCTCAGAATTACTATTTAAAAGCTTTTAAACATTTTACATTCGCATTTCCACGCCTCGACGCCATCTATTCGACGAAAGCCGAACTACTAAGTGATGTTTTTGAACAGCGCCAAAATGCTCGAACTTTATCCTTATAATCAAAGTGTTAATATTTAGCAATGCGCTGTACACTAAACGATAGACGATTTAATTCCGAATCGAACGGTGTATAAAATAGCTGAGGCAATTTAGCGGTTTTCTTGTAATTTGCGAATGAAAATTAAGCACGACACACTTACCAACATTTACAGTTCACTGTAACTTAAAACCTAAATGCACAACAATTTGCTATATTCTTCAATGAAATACGGGTCCCAATACTTATTACTGATTATTCAATTAACTTTTTATATTATTAATGCATTACAATAAGAGAAATATATGAGGAATCCTAATCTTCATAGAGGGTGCCCTCTGTTATCGTGGGGATAAACTACGTTTTCATTTGTGGATTTAATAATTGTTTTAATAATAAAAGAATATTTAAAAACTGAAGTAGACTGTTATTTTATAATAAAATAAATTTACTTGTAGATATTTTCGTATTTAAATTGCAGAAACAATACATTATAATATATCCGCCTAATAACAGGCAACCCGATAAACACATAACTACTATAAAAAACTTCCAATTTTAAACGTGACAGTGACAAAACCATAAGTGTAATCCTAAGTAAAGCTTCAAAAATAGTGCGAATATTTCAGTATTTGAATTGCAGAAATAATTATATTACATAAACGCCTACTTACAGACAATGCAATACACGCATACATAATATTAATTTATTACTAAAAACTTCCAATTTTAAACGTGACAGGGACAAAACCATAAGTGTAATCCTCCTTAAAGCTTAAAAGATAATGTGAACATCATAGTATTTAAATTGCAGAAATAATTATATTATATAAACGCCTGCTTACAGGCAACCCAATATACGTATAAATAATAATGATTTATTATTTAAAACTTCAAATTTTAATAGTAACACGGACAAAACCATAAGTGTAATATTTTTAAAGCGTTGCTAAAGATTACACTCATGCTTGTGTCCCTATCATATTTAAAATTAGAAGTTTTAATAAAAAATAATATTAGTATAGTATAATGGGTTGCCTATAAGTAGGCGTTTATATAATAACATTGTTTCCGCAATTTAAGTACTTAAATATTCCCACTATTTTTGCAACTTTACTCAGGATTACACTCGTCATGCCCACTGCTCCCTGTTTTGTTGATTTTTGGGTGCGAGTCAAAGGACTGGCAATATAAACGCGTACGTTTATTTGAAAAGATTAAAGGATTGCAAGTTTTGAGATGATTTAACATTCAAATTATCAAAATCATGCCTCAGAATTACTATTTAAAAGCTTTTAAACATTTTACATTCGCATTTCCACGCCTCGACGCCATCTATTCGACGATGGCCGAACTACTAAGTGAGGTTTTTGAACAGCGCCAAAGTGCTCGAACTTTATCCTTATAATCAAAGTGTTAATATTCAGCAAAGCGCTGTACACGAAACGATAGACGATTTAATTCCGAATCGAATGGTGTATAAAATAGCTGAGGCAATTTAGCGGTTTTCTTGTAATTTGCGAATGAAAATTTGGCACGACACACTTACCGACATTTACAGTTCACTGTAACTTAAAACCTAAATGCACAACAATTTGCTATATTCTTCACTGAAATACGGGTCCCAATATTTGTTACTGATTATTCAATTAACTTTTTATATTATTAATGCATTACAATAAGAGAAATATATGAGGAATCCTAATCTTTGCAGAGGGTGCCCTCTGTTATCGTGGGGATAAACTACGTTTTCATTTGTGGATTTAATAATTGTTTTAATAATAAAAGAATATTTAAAAACTTAAGAAGACTGTCATTTTATAATAAAATACATTTACTTGTAGATATTTTCGTATTTAAATTGCAGAAACAATACATTATAATATATCCGCCTAATAACAGGCAACCCGATAAACACATAACTACTATAAAAAACTTCCCATTTTAAAGGTGACAGTGACAAAACCATAAGTGTAATCCTCAGTAAAGCTTCAAAAATAGTGCGAATATTTCAGTATTTAAATTGCAGAAATAATTATATTACATAAACGCCTACTTACAGACAATGCAATACACGCATGCATAATATTAATTTATTACTAATAACTTCCAATTTTAAACGTGACAGGAACAAAACCATAAGTGTAATCCTTCTTAAAGCTTAAAAGATAATGTGAACATCAAAGTATTTAAATTGCAGAAATAATTATATTATATAAACGCCTGCTTACAGGCAACCCAATATACGTATAAATAATAATGATTTATTATTTAAAACTTCAAATTTTAATCGTAACAGGAGCAAAACCATTAGTGTAATATTTTTAAAGCGTTGCTAAGAATTACACTCATGCTTGTGTCCCTATTATATTTAAAATTAGAAGTTTTTAATAAAAAAATAATATTAGTTATAGTATATTGGGTTGCCTACAAGTAGGCGTCTATATAACACCATTGTTTCCGCAAATTAAATACTTTAATATTCCCACTTTTTTTAAGCTTTACTCAGGATTACACTTATGGTTTTGTCCCTGTTACGTATAAAATTACAACTTTTTAATAATAAATTAATTCGAGTTATGCGTATATCGGGTTGCTTGAGATTAGGCGTGTATACTATAAAATATTGTTTCTGCAATTTAAGTACGTGAATATCCACAAGTGAATTTATTTAATCATGAGACAACATTCTTTTTAAATATTCTTTTATTATTACAACAATTATTACATCCACAAATTATTAAGTAGTTTATCCCCGCGATAACAGGTGGAGCCCTCTACTTAGATTATGATTTCTCGTATATTTCTCTTATTGTAATGCATTAACAATATAAATAGTTGAATGATTAATCAGGAATACGTATTGTAACCCGTATTTGATTGAAGAATATAGCAAATTCTTCTTTATTGAATTTTTATGTTACAGTGAACTGTAAATGTCGGTAAGGGTGTCGTGCTTAATTTTCATTCGCAAATTACAGGAAAACCGCTAAATTTCCTCAGCTATTTTATACACCATTCGATTCAGAATTAAATCGTCTACCGTTCCATGCACGGCCCATTGCTAAATATTAACACTTTGACAATAAGTATAAAGTTCGAGCATTTTGGCGCTGTTCAAAAACATCACTTAGCAGTTCAGCCTCCGTCCAATAGATGGCGACGAGGCGCGGAAATCCGAACGAAAAATGTTTAAAAGCTTCTAAATAGCAATTCTAAGGGATGATTTTGATAATTTAAGCATTAAATCACCGCCAAACATATAATTCTTTAATCTTTTGAAATAAAAGTGCTGTAAAAGTCCTGCAATAATAAATATTGCCGCAGCAATTTTTTAATGGGTTAATTGATTATAATAATTCAAATTGTAATTTACAGAGGTATTAATGGTTTAATAATAAACAATAAAATAGGATTTGATGTTGTTGGTTAATGAACATTTACTTACGGAGTTATTTTAAATCCAAATAACTCCTAATCACCCTCTTAACCACCTCACTCTCCCCTCTCGCCCTTTATTCCTGAACCTAATAGTATATTGTACAACGAGGATATAATGATGGCTATTAATCACTCAAACCAAATTTCAATTCAAAGCCAATTTTTAAAAATAGTAAGACCCTTCTATCGAATTTCACGTTTTCGACAAAAATTAAAAATTTTAATAGAATCCGACTAATTTGCACCCAAGAAGTACAGATTTGAAATCTGCGTTCGATTTGGATTCTTCGTTTATCCGCTACTGCAGTTCAAAATCTGAAAAATCGAGTTTTTTCAAAATTTTCTAAAACGCTAACGCTAACTTTCTTGTTATTTAAGATAGCGGAAATTTTTTAACGCCAATCGATTTCTTTCATTTTTCTGACTAAACATTTTAATGGTCTACGATGATTATTAAAAAAGTTGATTTTTTCGATTTTTTCCATTTTTGAGTTTTTTTTTGCGAACACGCCACGTGCTTCACATTGACATTTGTTCTTGCGCAATTACATTTTCTGATGGGTCTTGATGAGATGTTTAGAGTGATATTTGCACAGGAGCAATTTAAAAAAAATGCCAGTTTAAATTTACATGTGAGAAAGAATTATATTCTCTGCATTATTTGTGAAGAAAGCTTGCTATGTTTAGTTTTAACTCCATTTCAATTTCAATTAAGTTACGGAAAATCACCTTTCTACAAAATAATGTAATATTTTTTTACATATCAAAAATATAAACATATAAACAAGTAAATGAAAAAGTAAATATTAACCCAAGTGATTAGTGGCTAAATGGTCAAACCCATGCAAAAAAAACCCAAGTGGCATATAGTAATAACTCAATTGCATCAATGGCATATTTACATTTATTATTATATTTCATCAAATTATTGTACTTGACATGTTTTCACTAATTTATATAATATATAATTTTCTATTATTAAAATTGTTTTGTTTGACATACTTTCATTTATCTGTATTGCATTCTTGTATATACATATTTCTTGAGAATATATTAAGTTTTGATTTTGATTTTTGATATCGGGTGCCTGTGCCTGTTTTTTTGAAAATGTACATTATTATTATTATTATTATTGTTATTAAAGTTATTTAACAAATAAATTCTATCCTATCAATAAATCTAAGCCCGCCAAGGTGTTCATTTTAGAAATATTTTCACGATACACTTTTATGTAGAAAAAATATTTTCCTAATTGACGTTTCAATGAAACTGGTAAAATTCCTGAAATGAACACATTTCCTAGAAAATATTTGCGATTCTTAAGTTAATCTAATATTATATTCATATAATTACAATATATTATTAACATTTATTGAAGGAAATAAATGAAACACTTAAAATTCGTGAAATTTCGACCATTTTCAAACCGCCATAACTCGGTGTATTTTTAATCGATTTTGATGAATCTTTGAGGGTGAAAAACTTTGAAGTGTATTCTTTAAAGTCATGCATGCGAACTTAAGCGTAACCCCTTCCGCCCCCTCTAGCGCCCCTGTGAAAAAAAGTTTTTTCTGGAAACCATGTCCAACTTTGACGATGTCTACGGAATTGGAAAAATTTTGTAGACTCGATCCACCATAAAGGCATTAAAATTTGATCAATTCCCTATTCAGGAGTCAAAGAACGAAGTTCCTGCGGAGATTTGGCACCAAGTTGCGGGTGTTTGAAAAAAGTGCATTTTGAGGTTTTTCGCACATTTCGCAACTCGGTGACTTTTCAACCAAATTTGATGATTCTTTCCGGAAAAAATCCCATTTCGGCTCTAGTTTAAGGGAGTAAACTCAGATTGGAATGATGCCCTTTTGAACCCTTCAAGAAAAAACACGTTTTTCGGCAAAAAAACGTCCAACTTCGGCAACGTGTACCGAGTTGGAAAAAATGTGTCGACTAGATCCACCAAAACGGCAAAACGGAAATGTGTTCAATTACCTGTGCAGGACTTAGAAACGAAGTTCCTACGACGATTTGGCACAAAGTTATAGGTATTTGAAAAAGGATTGAGTCGACAAAATTTTTCCAACTCCGTAGACATCGTCAAAATTGGACATGGTTTCCAGAAAAAAAAAATTTCACAAGGGCGCTAGAGGGGGGCGGAAGGGGTTACGCTTAAGTTCGCATGCATGACTTTAAAGATGACACTTCAAAGTTTTTCGCCCTAAAAGATTCATCAAAATCGATTGAAAATACGCCAAGTTATGGCGGTTTGAAAATGGTAGAAATTTCACGATTTTTAAGAGAGAAAAATGCATTTATTGAAACACTTTTACAAATTGACCAAAGGTCTTTCAGCCTTAATTAAGATTTTTATATCATATCATATCACATTGATCATTGTTTTCTAGTTCCATGGAGAATTTATTCGAATTATTAAAAGCTAATAAAATTTCTTAGCCAAACATTTCAACGATTTATTTCCATAAAACTCAAATTACAAAAGGTGTCATGCCGAGTAATTCTGTGCATTAACACACACACTAAAAAGAATTTGACCAATGGAAGGTATATTCCATTTCAACGATATATTGTCGATAACAGTAACGTCGTACAAGCCACATAAATATATAAAAGACATCTTTTGAATATCATTTATTGTTGTAATGAAACCATCAATATGAGAGGTGAGTAATTAAAATAGTAACCAGTGCCGCGTCGAAAATAGATGCATTTTTGATGGTCAGCATATACATAATTCTGAAGTTAATATCAAATATCAAGAAATGATATTTTGCACACTTAGATAGAAAGGGTTAAACTATTGTTCTATAGAATTTGATTTTTTTTTTATCATCAGACAAACTGTGTAAATCATCCTGAAAATTACCAATATTGGATGGATATCTGGAGCTTTTCTCTGCAAAGAACTAAAAATGTAATGCTACAGAAACATAGTTTATACCCTTTTAAACAATATTTACGTAAAAAAATTGTGACTAGTTATCAAATAAAGTCGCAAAAACGTAAGAGCTGCACCTCTACAAACACGAATTTGCTTCATTTTCGCCGTTGTAATGAACGCCACCTGCCTGAAACATTTTGTCAACCCTGGAGGCGTGAACAAACAAATTTACGTACTCGGTAAAATTTCAGGCTCAAGATTGTGGCGATTATCATTTTCTATTAGACCATTCTGGTTGAACTCTGGCGCGAGGCACTTACCCCCCTTAAGGATTTTCGATTTTCGTATGAAGTTAAATTCATCCGCAATCATATTTCATAAGTATCTTATTATTGTTGTGAAATACGGGAAAATATTGTTTTCCTGAAAATATTCATCACAACAATTTTAAAAGTATCTGTGTTTATAGTTTACCAATGGAACAGCGAGTCCGCTGCATCTTTCTTTAAATTATTTATTAATGTTTACCTGTGCAAGTTTTATTTATAAATAAATCTTCCGGTTTTATTCACTATAAGTAACCGGTTTTGGTACTTCGAGTCGATTAGCATCCTTGATAGTTGCTGCAGCTTCTATGATCCTAATATTTAGCTCCTCTAACATACCTATAAATCAAAGACTCTTTAACGTCTGGGTGTTAAATAAATAAAAATAAAAAAACTCAATTCTTATAAGAATAATTCCTCAAAGGGAGAACAGGAACTTTATTCACGTTTAATGTATGTGTACATACGTAAAAAAAATTGTTATTATATTGTTTCTATACATATCCTGGATAACGAAAACTTTCTTGCTCCAAGTAACCCTACAACTTCATCCAGAAAAAATCTAACGCCGTTTAACTTTTCAGGCTTGATAATATTTTTTGCGGCATTCCTGCTTACAATTAGGGCGAGCGCATCACAGGGAAAATTCGATATAGTCCTACAATGGAAAACCATGGAATTTGACTACAACGATGCTCAACGACAAGCAGATTTGAATAGTGGATTCTTCAATCCACGTTCATCTGCACCTATAGATGTTGACGTATACTACAATAGTAAGTATATCATTAATGTAACGTAAGTATTATAAGATTAAAAATGATTTTTAATTAACAAATACGGCGTCTTTAATGAGTCAATAAATTGAACCCTTAGCTGTCGAACGCCGCCATGTTCGCAACAACACAAAATATTACCGTAAGATCTCGAATGTCACCGAATTTGCGACAATAAAAATATTTTCGTAAGATAGAATAGTTCTACAGCGAGTACATAACGTAAATTTTAAGTTCCCGGCGCATTCACCAATGTTATTAATTCATAAAAGAGCTAATTTTAGTTGTTTGTAAAGCTTGCTACAACTAGCTCATTCGCAAAGGGTTAATTTATTCTGTGTTCAATTTAAAGCAATTTAATATGAAATCAGCAACTACTGCAGTAATGAGCACTGAACTGCAGTTTATCGTCGATGGGGAATAATGCTTACCAATATTTGTTTAAAATAAAGCAACACATAAATTATATTTCAACTTGTGTAGTTTTGCGTTTTAAATATTATTGCAGTATTTGAACAAATAGATTCATTTATTTAAAATGTTCAGCACTGATGTAGCTATATTATTCTAGGTACCTCGAGAAGAATTTTCATAACAATGCCAAGATTTCGACGAGGTAACCCGGCAACCTTGGCTGAATACATTGGAGAAGACTCCGATGGAACTTCGATTTTAAGGCCGTATCCGTCTTGGGCGTGGCACAGAAACATCTCAGAATGTCGGGAGGACCGATTGGTTGATATATGGCGAGTGAAGGTACCAAGAAAAAAATAAGCATTTGTTAAGATACTATAAAATAATTTCAGATCGACACATGCGGACGAATGTGGGTTACAGATGACGGAAAGCATAATGGCGATGTATTTTGTCCGGCTCAACTGTTAGCGTTTGATTTGGCCACAGTAAGTTGCAATTTTTCAAACAGTTAATTTTACTAAATAAAACAAACAATGCGCTCAATGATTTGAAAAATTGTAAAAAATTCATTGATGAAGGGATTTACTTGAAAATCTCAAGGTGTATGAAGAAATATTGTATTTATAATTTCCTGTAAAAGCAATTGCTATGTCATTAGTAGAAACAGAGCAGCAACACGCTAAACTTGAACTGGAAGAACAAAAAATGCACTCGATGATTTGAAAAATTGTAAAAAATTAATTAATGAAGCGATTTACTTAAAAATCTCAAGATGTTTGAAAAAACATTATATTTATCATTTCGTGTAAAACCAATTGCCATGTCATTAGTAGAAACAGAGCAGCAACACGCTAAACTTGAATTGGAAAAATGAAAAATACACTTAATGATTTAAAAAATTGTAAAAAATTCATTGATGAAGTGATTTACTTGAAAAGCTCAAGATTTATAAAGAAACATTGTATTTATCATTTCCTGTAAAAACAATTGCTATGTCATAAGTAGAAATAGAGCAGTAACACGGTAAACTTGAACTGGAAGAACAAAAAATGCACCCAATGATTTGAAAAATTGTAAAAAATTCAGTGATCAGGGGATTTACTTGAAAATCTCAAGATGTATGAAGAAATATTGTATTTATCATTTCCTGTAAAAGCAATTGCTATGTCCTTAGTAGAAACAGAGCAGCAACACGCTAAACTTGAACTGGAAGAACAAAAAATGCACTCAATGATTTGAAAAATTGTAAAAAATTAATTGATGAAGGGATTTACTTGAAAATCTCAAGATCTATGAAGAAACGTTGTATTTATCATTTCCTGTAAAAACAATTGCTGTGTCATTAGTAGAAACAGAGCAACAACACGCTAAACTTGAATTGGAAAAATGAAAAATGCACTCGACGATTTGACAAATTGTAAAAAATTCATTGATCAAGGGATTTACTTGAAAAGCTCAAGATGTACGAAGAAACATTGTATTTATCATTTCCTGTAAAAATAATTGCTATGTCCTTAGTAGAAACAGAGCAGCAACACGCTAAACTTGAACTGGAAGAACAAAAAATGCACTCAATGATTTGAAAAATTGTAAAAAATTCATTGATGACGGGATTTACTTGAAAAGCTCAAGATGTATGAAGAAACATTGTATTTATCATTTCCTGTAAAAATAATTGCTATGTCCTTAGTAGAAACAGAGCAGCAACACGCTAAACTTAAATTGGAAAAATTAAAAATGCACTCGACGATTTGAAAAATTGTAAAAAAATTCATTGATCAAGGGATTTACTTGAAAAGCTCAAGATCTATAAAGAAACATTGTATTTATCGTTTCCTGTAAAAACAATTGCTATGTCATTAGTAGAAACAGAGCAACAACACGCTAAACTTGAACTGGAAAAATGAAAAATGCACTCAATGATTTGAAAAATTGTAAAAAATTCATTGATGAAGGGATTTACTTGAAAAGCTCAAGTTCTATGAAGAAACATTGTGTTTATCATTTCCTGTAAAAATAATTGCTATGTCGTTAGTAGAAACAGAGCAACAACACGCTAAACTTGAATTGGAAAAATGAAAAATGCACACAATGATTTGAAAAATTGTAAAAAATTTATTGATTAAGGGATTTACTTGAAAATCTCAAGATTTATGAAGAAACGTTGTGTTTATCATTTCCTGTAAAAACAATTGCTATGGCATTAGTAGAAACAGAACAGCAACACGCTAAACTTGAACTGGAAAAACAAAAAATGCGCTCAATGATTTGAAAAATTGTAAAAAATTCATTGAGCAAGGGATTTACTTGAAAATCTCAAGATTTATCAAGAAACGTTGTGTTTATTAATTCCTGTAAAAACAATTGCTATGTCATTAGTAGAAACAGAGCAACAACACGCTAAACTTGAATTGGAAAAATGAAAAATGCACACAATGATTTGAAAAATTGTAAAAAATTTATTGATCAAGGGATTTACTTGAAAATCTCAAGATTTATGAAGAAACGTTGTGTTTGTAATTTCCTGTAAAAAACAATTGCTATGGCATTAGTAGAAACAGAGCAACAACACGCTAAACTTGAATTGGAAAAATGAAAAATGCACTCGACGATTTGAAAAATTGTAAAAAATTCATTGGTCAAGGGATTTACTGAAAAATCTCAAGATTAATGAAGAAACATTGTATTTATCATTTCCTGTAAAAACAATTGTCAAGTCATAAGTAGAAACAGAGCAGCAACACGCTACACTTGTACTGGAAAAATGGAAAATGCACTCAATGATTTGAAAAAATGTAAAAAATTCATTAATGAAGAAATTTACTTGAAAATCTCAAGATGTATGAAGAAACATTGTATTTATCATTTTCTGTAAAAATAATTGCTATGTCATTAGTAGAAACAGAGCAGCAATACGCTAAACTTAAACTGAAAGAACGAAAAATTGTAAAATATTAATTTATCTGAAAAACTTGATTTATTTGTATCTACGTTTCTGAATTTCAGAATCAAGTTGTTCACCGGGTCACCATTCCAGACAATATGGCGATCCGTACGGTCTCTGAACTGGTAACAACAATTGTGGACATCCGCGATGGCAAATGCGACGAAGCAATTGTTTACATTGCGGACAGTTCACATCCTAAAATTATTACGTACAACATGAAAACCAACGTTATTTCTTATGCCAGGCATAGAACGATGTACGCAAATCCTTATTATGGATCCTACAACATCTTAGGTAAATATTAAAAACATGAAAGACGGAAGAAGTAGACGATGCAACATGAATTACTCACAATAAAATTCTTGATTCAATTTTTTTTTTACTTAATTATGATGGAACATTGAAATAGTCAAAGGTGAAATTTTAATTCTGAATTATTTTTACTTAATTATGATGAAACATTCAATTAGTCAAAACTGAACTATTGATTCTAAATTATTTTTGCGAAGTTCAAGTGCGTGCGAATTTATTAAAAGTAATTGAATTAGTTCGAGCTCCTTGAACTCCTCCACAGATTTAATATGCTCTGGTACAAGTGTTATTTTCACTGTATTTTGAAGATTTAAACCTTGGCTACCTTTGAAGGTTATCGATTTGATTTAATGGATGGAGTTCTTGGCATGGACTTGGAACCGTACACGGCAGGGAGAGAGAGGAGATTATTCTACACCGCAGTTTCTAGTGTCACAATGAGCCGTGTTAATACATCGGTGCTCCAAAATCAAGAACGATTCTTGGAAGACTCCACTGCGGAACGGGATTCGTTTAAGGTGAATTTTTTTTTCTTCTTTTTTTATTAAATTTTTAATTTACCACCAAAAAAATTAATGAAGGTATTTTTCAAATTTGTTATACACAATTTGATTCATTAAAACACTTGGTTTTGTTTCACTGCTTTTATTTGTTGTTTTACACAAATTAAGAAAATCCGGCCGAGAGCTTGCTTTTTGCAAGTCAACGATTTTGATGAAAAATTTTGGAAGTTGAGGTAACCTGTTTTTTGTTTTGTGGATACTTACATCTAGAATGTTGTTTAAAATAATTATTAAAATTCATTAAAGAAATTTCACTAAAATCAAGCAAATCTGGGCGTGAGCTCGCTTTTTGTAAAGCAACGATTTTAATGAAAATTTTTGGTCGAAGTTGAGGTAACCTGTTTTTGGATTTTTCTCTTGTTTTGTGGCCACATACGTCTAGATTGTTCTCTGAAAAAATTATTAAAATTCTTAAAAGGGATTTCGCGAAAATTAAGAAAATCTAGTCGTGAGCTCGCTTCTTCAAAGCAACGATTTTGATTTTTAAAAAAATTGGAGGAATTTGAGATGACCTGTTTTTGGATTTTTCGTCTAGAATGTTCCCTGAAAAAAATGATTAAATTAACCCATCAATTACCATGTTTATATTTTTTGCATTTATCCATTTTTTGCACCACCAATTAAATGATTTTCTAATATTTGTAACAAATTTTTTTTTCAGGAGTACCGCTCAAAGAGACGGTCACAGTCCGTTGCGATTGCAATTGACAGAAACGGCGTGATGTATTTTGGAGACGTGATATATAACACTATTCTCTGTTGGAACACAAAAAGTTACGATTACGGAAAATTTATTGATAGAGTCTACACGAACAGGACCACCATGCAATTTCCAATTGGGCTTAAGGTATTGTGACACTACTTCTTATTTATTAATAAAAAGTTACTACACCTGAAAAAAAAGATCTTCAACTGTAATTGGACAAAAGAAAAAAAAAACAAACGCAAGTGTTATGTTTCAGGTTATTGACAATCCGTCAGGAGCTCAAGAACTTTGGGTGTTGACATCGCGTTTCCAGAGAATAGCAACCGATACTTTGGATCTTAATGATGTTAATTTTAGAGTCAGCATGGGTACAATTCCACGGGTGTTAAAAGGGACGTCGTGTTGTAAACCAAATAGAAGACCAGGCCGATATTATTAAATGGGTTTTACTGTTTTATCATGTGTTAACATTTATTGAGAATTATGAGGATTAATAAATTATATTTATACATACGATTAAAATTAGCTCCAAAATTTTTCATCAGCACGATTAATTTTCATGATATGAATACATAAACTCTTTTTATGATAAAGTGGGTACAGGATTACCAACAAAAATGCTGATGTAGTCTGCATACCTTATATTGTTTACCCACATTCGAGATATTTACATGAGCGTTACGTTACCAAAATATAAATTTTAAATCATCTGCATTCGGCCGAAAATTACCAGCAGTATATTCAGTTAGTCGGATTTACATTTAAACGAAACAATTTAAAATTGGCGAGCAGAAAAAAAACATCATTATCAGTGGATTAGATATGCAAATATCTGGCAGTTAATTTAGTTAAAAGTGTATAATGCGAACCGAAAAAAATAAATAAAACGCCAATGACGACCCATTTGTCCCCACAAGGTAGTCACTGATAAAGCAACGCGGAGACGATACGTTTTAGCAGAGTTGAGTGTAAAGTTTCGTTAATTGCAACATGATAGGTGAGTTAAGCGTAATAAAAATTTACATTAAAATTCGTTTTCTGAAATATAACAATTAAAATTCAGTGAAATTTATAATTAAAGGCTATATTATGGTATTCTTAAAATCAAATCAAATTTTGAATGCTCGTTAGTGGCTAAATGGTGAAACCTATGCCAAAAAAACAAAAAAAAAAAATTGAAGAAAAATCCTCATATCCAATAAAGGAGGATTTTTGTTCGAAAGTAATTATAATCCTCTAAGTGTATAAAGGCTTAGTGAAATTATCTAAATATTTCTTAAACCGTAGAAAAAGTGTCTTGGAAAAACAACTTAAATATTTTTACATTTTTGAGTTCCTTAATTAATTCTAAGAGACATTTGTGAAAACATATTTTTTCTTCAAACGTCAGTAAAGTTTAACAATCTACATTTATCCATGACAGCGATACAATCATTATTGATTACAATTTACAATCAAATTTTCCATAAAATAAATAAAAAAAGGCTAAAAAACCTTTCATCAATTGCTTGTCTCAATAAATTATTGTCTCTCTCTCTCTATAAAAATTAATTGTAGTTTTATGGTTTTTCAGTAACGGTTATAACAGTTACAAAATAGTTATTTAGTAACATTTACTTAGTAACACTTTGGAACAAATTCTAATTAATACCTTTAAAAAAAATAACCGTTAGTGGAATTTTTCAATAACTGTTACTGTTGCTATTTCATATTAACGGTTGCAAAGTGGCTGTTAGTGAAAATAACGCTCGTCAATAGTTTGAGTAAGGAGAGTTATCTGTTTTATAGAGTTGGACTAATTTGTTTAAATTTTTCAGAAAGTTTTTGTAGTTACAAATAATGATTTTTAAAAAAATAATATTTTACGATCTTTAAATAATTTCTTATTTTTTCCGGTAACGGTTATAACAGTTACTGATGCTATAAAATAATCAGTTATTTAGTAACCGTTTAACGCTTTATAACAAATTCTAATTGAATGTTTTCTAAATCACCGTTAATGGGATTTTTGGATTTTTTTCAATAACTGTTATAAGTAGCTGTTAGTGAAAATAACGGTCATCAGTAGTTTGAGTACGCAAAGTTATTTATCTTGTAGAGTTAATCTGATTTATGTAAATTTTACAGAACGTTTTTGTAGTTACAAATAATGATTTTAAAAAAATAATATTTTGCGATCCTTAAATAAAAATAATTTAGAGTGTCGGTAGATGACACTGTCATTTGTCTTTCACCTTATAAGCACTAAAGCCGTTACTCATCGGTCACCTCTTACGGCCTGCTGAGGGGGCAGCGGGTGTATTCTAACCCCCACCCGCAGTGGTACCTTCTTTATTTTAATATTATCCAGTAAATGCTCAGAAAAATGTCGCATGAAATTAAATTGATCATTAGTTAACATTAATTCTTGGAATTAATTTCGAAAAAAATTAGTTAGAATAAAATATTAATAATATTCAGGAAAATAATTATTTCAATTATGAAAAAATAAAAATAATTTAGTGATAATATTCAGTAGTTGACAAAAATACTTAACTGCTTAACAATTTTATCTTAGAATTGAAAAGTATATTTGCATAGTGTGGCATTGATTTAAAAATATCGAATATTGCAAAACTTTATGCAAAAGGGTTTAAATAATTATTACTAGTTGGTACATTGATATATTTTTAGTAACTCGATTTTTATAAAGTTATGTTTTGAGGTCCGAAAGCGAGTTCATCGGTTTTTGAAAAAAAATGGTGATGTTACTTTCTCCGACTTGATGGTATCACTTATATTTACACTTTCAATTTAAATAGTATTTTAAATGTACATCGAGCGGATGAAACTGACGTTTAAAACGTCAAAATTATGAAAGATGGAAAAATTATACTGCAAATTTAAAAACTCAGTTTACTCAAAAACTAAAGAGATTTCGAAAAAAACTTATTCTTTATAAGTTGTTCATTTTGGCATTCTCTACAATTATTATTGGAATAAATTTACTGTAACTATTATTGTTTCATAATTAAAAACCAAAAATGATTTTTTTTTTCTCGAATAACAATGATTTTATGAAAAATCAAAGATGTTCATTTCTTTGTTGTCTTTAATATTTATTTTAATGCTTTTGTGATATTTTTCATATTTACAAAAATATTGGGAAAAAAAAAACAGTTAAGGTAAACACCCACTTCCGGTGTACGAAATTTTACCAAAAGCTTTTTAGTTCTTCGGATTATCAAATGAGACTTATGTTCAAAGTTTCATATCAATTGCTCTATTAGTTTTTGAGATACAGCACGGACAGACAGACAGACAGACAGACAGACAGACGGACAGACAGACAGACAGACAGACAGACACACACACAGACACAATTTTTTTCCAGAAATTGTTGACATGTCAAATAGGGACCCCAAAACGTACATTTCCGTAAAGAAAATTTTTGAAAAATTTTTCACGATCACAATACTTTCTCATACTTCGTAACGGAGAAAGTTAAAATTAATTAAAATTAAATTATTATTTGATGTTCCTAGAGAGGATTCTCACATTTTTGGGAAAACACATTTCGCGTCTTTTGCAGCTGTATCTCAACCACTAAATATTGAAACTTTGAACTTAAGCTTTATTTGAAAATCCGAAGAAATGAAGCTTTTGGTTAATTTTTATATTTTTTTTTAATTCTCTCTGGTCATTTTTAAAAGTGAAGAATATTATAAATTCGCTTAAACAAATAAATCAACAACAAAAAATTCATTTATAAATGTTTCTCGTAGTTTTCAATTTTTGAAAGAAAATGAAATGAAGTATGAAATCATAAATGTTACATCAAAATATTAATAATAGCCATAGAGAATGCCAAAATTAACAATTCATAAAGAGTAGGCTTCTTTGAAAAGTTACTGGTTTTGAAAAAAAAAATCAATAAATATGAAAAATTTTCCTATTCTTATTTAACTGGAGAAAGTAACATGATTTTTTCCCGTGAGTTTAGCTTTTGATTGTTTCTATTTTGTTTCCACCTGTAAAATATCAAGCGTTTTTGTAGAATTCGTTTTGAACAGGATTTTTAACAATATTTCCAACCGCTGAATGCAATTTTTTCATTGTTTTCAGTTTCCAAAAACAGTTAAATTCTTGGAAATGTTTTGAAAATAATTTCACTGGACATTTGCTCCTTTAATTGTTTCTAGGGGATGTTAATTCATATTACATTTGAAAATTTTAACGCAAAATGTCCCTTTCTTGTGAGTCGGTTCATTTTAAAAAGTGAACTGTTTAATGACTCATGGCTATTAAAAAAGTAGTATGTTTAAAAAAAAAGTCGTCATTTCGAAGATTTTGCAATTTACCCTACTGGATATTTAGAACGAGTAGAGTCATAATTAGAGTCAGTCGACTCTTTACGTCAAACAATGTTGATGAGAAAAAAAAAATAAAGAAGGTCCTCAGCTTTGATATTTGAAATTTTACAAAATTATGAGCAAAACGAACAAAAAAAAGGTCCTCACTTCTAAAATTTCATGACTCACAATGAGGCATTTGTACAGGAGTCACTCCTTGACTCATTTCGAAGAGTCGACTCACTCATGAGTTACCCATCTCTAATACACATTTTTTTCGAGAAATCGTTGAAATCGCCTCAAACCGGATAATTCCGTTAAAAAAAAAATTTAAAAATTTTCACGACAGAATATTTTCCAGTTTTAGAGAAAGTAAAAAAGTTTACTAATTTGTAATATGTATGAATGTGAAACATCTTTATTGACAGACATAATTTTTTTACATTTTTCATTTATGATGGACCGTCTAGGCCTATCGACTAATTTATAATACTTTCAGTAATAAAATGAAAACAATCCGTAATAAGGTAAAAATACTCAACAACAATCATGCAGATCCCAATTCAGCATGTTTAAAATAAAGGTTTGAGTAGATGATAATTTTGTTTAATTAAATTAACACAATTTTGGGTGAAAAAATCAGCGAAAGTTGAAAAGATAAGCGAGGCTTATTACATCTTGAAATAATAAAATAATTGCATTCGCTGAAATTAAACGGCTTGTACTAACATTTATTCAGAGATAAGGTAAGTATGTTTTCTCATAATCTTTCGAAAGATGAAACACGGTATTACCTATTACTCAATTTCAAATGAAGTTTTCAGTAGACACACATTTTATTCAAGTGAATTTCTTTCGATATCGAAAAGTATAAACCGAAATTTACTGTAAAAATCAGCAAAATTATGAGACTTAAGATAAGCAAAGCTAAATATAAATAACTCGTGGAATAATAAAATAATTGCACTTCATGGAAATGATATGCCTTGAACAAATATTTATTCAAAGATAAAGGCCAGTATGAATCTTCATCAGAATCTGGGGAGTAATCCCAATTATTTTTTTTTTAATTTAATGACGTTAGGAATTAAGAAATTTAGTTTTATATAATTTTGTAAGTGGATTTGGAAATTTTAATGATAATTCCGCTCGTTATTTTTTTTAGAATTTTTTAATCACGAGATGTATATTTCACAATTTCTGCAGTTCAAGTTTCGAGTGATGTCATTTTGTTTCCAGCGTAGGGATGTCAATAATTTTCTAGTATGTCAAAAATACACTATTTGTAAATGGATTTGGAAATTTTGAAGACAATTCCCCCAGTGATATTTTTTTAGAATTTTTTTATTCACGAGATGCATATTTCATAATTTCTGTTATTCAAGTTTCGAGTGTTGCCATTTTGTTTCCAGCTCGGGGATGTCAATTATTTTCTAGTATGTCAAAAATATACTATTTGTAAGTGGATTTGGAAATTTTAAAGATAATTCCGAGAGTGATAATTTTTACAGAATTTTTTTGATTCACGAGATGCAAATTTCACAATTTCTGCAATTCAAGTTTAGAGTGTTGCCATCTTGTTTCCAGCTCGGGGATGTCAATTATTTTCTAGTATGTCAAAAATACACTATTTGTAAGTGGATTTAGAAATTTTCAAGATATTTCGGCGCGTGATAATTTTTACAGAATTTTTTAATTCACGAGATGTAAATTTCACAATTTCTGCAAATCATGTATCGAGTGTTGCCATCTTGTTTCCAGCTCAGGGACGTCAATTATTTTCTAGTATGTCAAAAATACACTATTTGTTAGTGGATTTGGAAATTTTGAAGACAATTCCGCGCGTGATAATTTTTACAGAATTGTTTTATTCACGAGATGCATATTTCACAATTTCTGCAATTCAAGTTTCGAGTGTTGCCATTTTGTTTCCAGCTTAGGAACATCAATTATTTTCTAGTATGTCAAAAATACACTATTTGTGAGTGGATTTGGAAATTTTGAAGATAATTCCGCGAGTGATAATTTCTACAGAATTTTTTTATTCACGAGATGCATATTTCACAATTTCTGCAATTCAAGTTTCGAGTGTTGCTTTCTTGTTTCCAGCTTGGGGATGTCACTTATTTTCTAGTATGTCAAAAATACACTATTTGTAAGTGGATTTGGAAATTTTGAAGACAATTCCGCGGGTGATAATTTTTTTAGAATTTTTTTATTCACGAGATGCATATTTCACAATTTCTGCAATTCAAGTTTCGAGTGTTGCCATTCTGTTTCCAGCTTAGGGATGTCATTTATTTTCTATTTTTCTCTGTAAATGTTAATATACATTAATAACATTAAGGTAAACCATGCTTCATCGGGCTGGTACTGACGGTCCTCCAGCTACAAGCAGTCCACTCCCAAGTTGGTTTGACGACCGTTTTCACCTGGAACACCATTCGCTTCAATTATCCGACTGCGGCTCAAGAACAGGCGGACATCAACAAGGGATTATACGACAAAAATTTAACTGCTCCCATAGATTGCGATGCAGAAGTCATAGGTAAGATTTTCAGAGAAATAGGCTAATGGTTGATGGATGAAAGATTTTATTTTTAATTTTAGGTGGCAAAATCACGAGATATTTCATGTCATTTCCTAGATTTATGGGTGCCAGCCCAATAACTTTGGGTGTTCTACCTGCGGTGCCAGGACACAATGTAGCAATAAGTCCTTATCCAAATTGGAGTTGGCATGAGCCTGTCTGCGGGTTAAATAAACTTATTTCGGTTTATAGAGTTGCGGTAAGTGTAAATGATTTGTAAAAAATTCATCATAATCTTCCAATCTTTTTATTTTTCAGTATCAAAAGGAATGCAACAGATTATGGGTATTGGACACGGGAATCTTTGGGGAGAGTTTGAAGTGCCCACCAAAAGTCGTCGCCTTTGACTTGACCACGGTAATTATTTAAAATGTCGAAAGAAAAAATCTTCACACAAACATACAGACTTTAGGTTGATGGCCCTTGCGACAGACTTGTTTGTAAAATTAAATAAATAAAATATATAAATATTCTGTCAACAAAGATAATGTATAAATATAATAAATAGCAGTGAAGTACTGCAAATACAAGAATACTCGACCACGTGAAATATGTTCAATGCTAGCGTTGTTAAAAAAAATCTCGAATTTGATTTGTGAAAGATTGTATAATAATAAACTTTATTCTCCGATAAAAATGATTAAAAAAATAGTAGTAGCGTTTATTGGGTAATTTGCCTTCTTCAGAGGATCACCTGAAGCGCCTTTAAGAACTTATAAATTAAAGACTAATATACTTCCTTAAATTAAATACGATAATGTCTTTTCTCTAAGGAAAAAAAATATTTCCTATTTTCAGAATACAGTTGCTCACGTTTTCGAAATACCGCCACACCTTTATGAATCCAGGTCGATTCTAGTAACAATCGTTGTGGAAACGCTGAACGGTCAATGCTCAAACACGTTCGTGTACGTGGCAGACTGTCAAGCTTATTCGATCATCGTCATCGACATCAAGAACAACAAAGCCTGGAGAGCGGTTGATAAGACCATGTATCCGAGTCCGGAATGTGGAACCATTAAAATTCAAAGTGAGTACCAAAATTTTTCAATTGTTTAATGCAACTACCATATAGACCAGACCTGATACCATCTGACTACTAATTTGTTTTGGTATCTACAGAACTCTGTATGTTGTACATTTTTTTTTTAATTGGTTGTAACCCAGACCTGATACCAACTTACTACTTATTTGTTTTGCTATCTGCAGAACTCTCTAAATGTTTTTAAGTTGTTTTTTAAGTTAGTTTCAAAAGAGGCCTTGAAAAAACAGGTGTAAACTAAGTGAAGAATTCGAAATTATTTCAGAATGATATTACTATTAGCATTTTTGCTATCCTGATATAAATTTCTGTGTTTAAAGATTTCGAAATTATTTCATAGAGACATTACTCTTCGTATATTACACAATGTTTTACCCAAAAGTCGCAGAAGTTCCACAGTGATAACATTAAGATATTGCCAGAAAACGGCCAGAAGGTCATCAAATGAAATGCAGATTTGGTTTAATGAAGTTATTTTCAACTATAAAAAGTAATTGTATCAACGTTTACTGACTCAAAAAGGTTAAATCTTTCTTTGGATTATTCTCAGCTCTTTAACTTTATTTTTAGCGTCCCTCTTCATATTTTTTCTATTTCAGATGTAATCAATTATAACAAACTTCTACGTTCTTCAATTTTGGCTTCCCTCTTCATATTAACAGTTATTGTAGATATAACCATTTATAACAAACTTTTTACGTTACACAGATGAACAATTCGAACTAATGGATGGAGTTCTCGGCATGGCTCTACAAAAAACCAGTACCGGCAACAATAAATTATTCTATTACTCTCTATCAAGTCCAAGAATGAATTGGGTGTACACGTGCGATCTGCGCAATGAAAGTCTGTTTGGGTTTCCACAATCAGCTCCAGAACGATTCCACGTAAGTTGCAAATACAGTGCGCGCCTAAAGTATGGAATATATTTAATAAAATCTAAATTAAATATTTTTGGAAAAAATCCTCGAACAGGTCAATTTTCTTTTATAAAAATACACATTTTTGCATGAAAGTCGATTTTCAGTCGTCATTGGTTTTTGAGTTATGACGTCCGCCATTTTGTTTTTAAATGGCAACCTCCTATTTTTGTTCTTGATTTTGAGAGATCTTGTCATTGTCGAACTGACAGTATAAAAATATTGCCATCTTACATAAGAATTTTGGCGAATAAATATTTGTGTTTGTTGAGGTGCTCAAAAAGTTAAAACAAAAATTTTCAAAAATTCATATCTCTATTGAAAATTGGCAAATTTACAAAAATCAAATTGATTTTGAGTAAGCGATCCTTGGGCCATAGGAGACTATTTTTTATGGAATTTTTCCTGCTTTCTATATATTTTTTTCTGCGATGTTTTTGTTAAGCTGCTCAAAAAATTAACACGAAAATTTTCAAAAATTCATATCTCTATTAAAACTAGTTGAATTTACAAAAACCAAATATATTTTGAATAAGCAATACTTCGACCATTCAGGATAATTTTTTATGGAATTTTTCCTGTATTCTTTATATTTTTTCTGCAAGGTTTTTGTAGAGGTGCTCAAAAAATTAAAACTAAAATTTTCAAAAATTCATATCTCTATTAAAAATTGTTGAATTTACAAAAAACCAAATTGATTTTGATTTAGCGATACTTCGACCATTGGGGATGATTTTTTATAGAATTTTTCCTGCTTTTTTTATATTTTTTTTCTGCGATGTTTTTGTTGAGGTGCTCAAAAAATTGAAACGAAAATTTTCAAAAATTCATATCTCTATTAAAAATGGTTGAATTTACAAAAAAAAAATTATTTTGAATAAGCGATACTTCTGCCATTAAAGATGATTTTTTCTGGAATGTTTCCTCCTTTTTTTATATTTTTTCCACGATGATTTTCTGCAGGTGCTCAAAAAATTAAAACAAAAATTTTCAAAAATTCATATCTCTATTAAAAATAGCTGAATTTACAAAAACCAAATTGATTTTGAATAAGCGATACTTCGGCCGTTGGAGATCATTTTTATGGAATTTTTCCTGCATTTTTTATATTTCTTCTGCGAGGTTTTTTGTTGAGGTGCTCAAAAAATTAAAACGAAAATTTTCAAAAATTCATATCTATTAAAAATAGTTGAATTTACAAAAACCAAATTGATTTTGAATAAGCGATACTTCGGCCATTGAAGATATTTTTTATGGAATTTTGCGGGAATTTTTTATATTTTTTTCTGCGATGTTTTTGTTCAAGTGTTCAAAAAATTAAAACGAAAATTTTCAAAAATTCATATCTCTATTGAAAATTGTTGAATTTGCAAAAACCAAATTGATTTTGAATTAGCGATGCTTCGACCATTCAGGATGATTTTTTATGGAATTTTTCCTGCATTTTTTATATTTTTTCTACGAGGTTTTTTGTTCGGGTGCTCAAAAAATTAAAACAAAAATTTTCAAAAATTCACATCTCTATTAAAAATAGTTGAATTTACAAAAACTAAATTAATTTTGAATAAGCGAAACTTTGACCATTGAGGATAATTTTTTATCGAATTTTTCCAGTATTTTTTATATTTTTTCTACGAGGTTTTTTGTTGAAGTGCTCAAAAAATTGAAACGAAAATTTTCAAAAATTCATATCTTTATTAAAAATAGTTGAATTTACAAAAACCAAAAAGATTTTGATTTAGCGATACTTCGGCCATTGAGGATGATTTTTATATACTTTTTCCTGCTTTTTTGTATTTTTTTCTGCGAGGTTTTTGTTCAGGTGCTCAAAAAATTAAAACAAAAATTTTCAAAAATACATATCTTTATTGAAAATTGTTGAATTTACAAAAACCAAATAGATTTTGAATGAGCATTATTTCGGCCGCTGAGGATGATTTTTTATGGAATTTTTCCTGCATTTTTTATATTTTTTCTACGAGGTTTTTTGTTCAAGTGCTCAAAAAATTAAAATGAAAATTTTTAAAAATCAATATCTCTGTTAAGAATAGTTGAATTTACAAAAACTAAATTGATTTTGAATAAGCGATACTTTGGCCATTGAGGATCATTTTTTATTAAATTTTACCGGCATTTTTTATATTTTTTTCTGCGATGTTTTTGTTCAAGTGCTCAAAAAATTAAAACGAAAATTTTCAAAAATTCATATCTCTATTGAAAATTGTTGAATTTGCAAAAACCAAATTGATTTTGAATTAGCGATACTTCGACCATTCAGGATGATTTTTTATGGAATTTTTCCTGCATTTTTTATATTTTTTCTACGAGGTTTTTTGTTCGGGTGCTCAAAAAATTAAAACAAAAATTTTCAAAAATTCATATCTCTATTAAAAATAGTTTAATTTACAAAAACTAAATTAATTTTGAATAAGCGAAACTTTGGCCATTGAGGATAATTTTTTATCGAATTTTTCCAGTATTTTTTATATTTTTTCTACGAGGTTTTTTGTTGAAGTGCTCAAAAAATTGAAACGAAAATTTTCAAAAATTCATATCTTTATTAAAAATAGTTGAATTTACAAAAACCAAAAAGATTTTGATTTAGCGATACTTCGGCCATTGAGGATGATTTTTATGGGTTTTTCCTTCCCTTTTTGTATTTTTTTCTGCGAGGTTTTTGTTTAGGTGCTCAAAAAATTAAAACAAAAATGTTCAAAAATACATATCTCTATTGAAAATTGTTGAATTTACAAAAACCAAATAGATTTTGAATGAGCGATATTTCGGCCGCTGAGGATGATTTTTTATGGAATTTTTCCTGCATTTTTTATATTTTTTCTACGAGGTTTTTTGTTCAAGTGCTCAAAAAATTAAAACGAAAATTTCAAAAATCAATATCTCTGTTAAAAATAGTTGAATTTATAAAAACTAAATTTATTTTGAATAAGCGATACTTCGGCCATTGGGGATCATTTTTTATGGAATTTTTTCTGCATTTTTTATATTTTTTCTACGACGTTTTTTGTTGAGGTGCTCAAAAAATCTAAACAAAAATTTTCAAAAATTCATATCTCTATTAAAAATAGTTGAATTTACAAAACCCAAATTGATTTTGAATAAGCAATACTTTGGCCATTGGGGATGATTTTTTATGGAATTTTTCCTGCATTTTTTATATTTTTTTCTGCGATGTTTTTGTTGAGATGCTCAAAAAATTAAAACAAAATTTTCAAAAATTCATATCTCTTTTGAAAATTGTTAAATTTACAAAAACCAAATTGGTTTTGAATAAGCGATACTTCGACCATTGGGGATCATTTTTTATGGAATTTTCCCGGCATTTTTTATATTTTTTTCTGCGATGTTTTTGTTCAGGTGCTCAAAAAATTAAAACGAAAATTTTCAAAAGTTCATATCTTTATTAAAAATAGTTGAATTTACAAAAACCAAATTGATTTTGAATAAGCGATACTTCGGCCATTGGGTATCATTTTTTATAGAATTTTGCCGGCATTTTTTATATTTTTTTTCTGCGATGTTTTAGTTCAAGTGCTCAAAAAATTAAAACGAAAATTTTCAAAAGTTCATATCTTTATTAAAAATAGTTGAATTTACAAAAACCAAATTGATTTTGAATAAGCGATACTTCGCCCATTGGGTATCATTTTTATAGAATTTTGCCGGCATTTTTTATATTTTTTTCTGCGATGTTTTTGTTCAAGTGCTCAAAAAATTAAAACGAAAATTTTCAAAAATGCATATCTCTATTAAAAACAGTTGTATTTACAAAAACCAAATAGATTTTGAATAAGCGATACTTCGACCATTGGGGATCAATTTTAATGGAATTTTGCCGGCATTTTTTATATTTTTCCTGCGACGTTTTTGTTGAGGTGCTCAAAAAATTAAATCAAAAATTTTCAAAAATTCATATCTCTATTGAAAATTGTTAAATTTACAAAAACCAAATTGGTTTTGAATAAGCGATACTTCGGCCATTGGGGATCATTTTTTATGGAATTTTGCCGGCATTTTTTATATTTTTTTCTGCGATGTTTTTGTTCAAGCGCCGAGTAAGAAAATTCATCGCAAAATGATGATATTTTCGAATTATGGCCAGCTTTTTGGGATTCTGGAGCACTGTGCGGCTGAATTGGTTAGAAATAATTTCAGAATGTTGATAATGTAAACACATAATTAGTATTTTCACACTCCTTTCAGTACCAAATCTAGTTAATAGTTAAATTATATTTATTTCATTGGATCCCAAACTGTTCAGTGTCGTGCATTTATTGGTAACCGAATGTGTTAATTTACGTATTTTTTAGACTTTCGAAACAGTTAGACCAACACAGAGCGCCGCTCTAGCCATCGATTCTAAAGGCGTGTCTTACTCAGGCCTTGTGGAGGAATCTTCTATGGTTTGTTGGAATACCAACAGTGCGGAATATGGAAGGTACTTGAGCGAGTTTTATCGCAATCAGAACACGATGCAGTTTCCAACTGGAGTGAAGGTAATTGTTTTCAATATTAAATGTAAAGCTACAAAAGCTACAACAGAAGGTCTAAACCAGCGGCGGGTCGTGGATGTTCGGTGGTGAGGCAACGGAAGAAAATTTGACCGAAAAATCAATGGAATATTTGCTTCCTCTACGTAAGTAGTGCGACACGAGCGACATCTTTGTCTTTGCCTCACCTACGGCAATCCACGAGCTGCCGCTGGTCTGAACACCTTTTAAAATTAAATCTAATTTATTCACAATAGTTTCGATTTTCATCATCCAGATAATGATGTTAAATAGTATAAAATTGTGAAACCAACCAATTGCCTCATTTCAGCAACCCTTAATAACTTTTTAATACTATGAGTTTTTTTAGATGATCAGTGATGGTCGTGGAGAACATGTCTTCATGGTAACACCCAGACTGCAAAAAGTCATCCTGGGCTCGATAAATCCTAACGACATTAATTTCCGCGTCAGCGCCGTTTCCACCCAGTACATCTACGGCAACACAAATTGCAACGTGACAAATTATGGCCGCACGAGCTATTACAGCACGAGTCCTGCTGATGCCTGCAATTCTAGCAAATACCGTTTGTGGGGATATCCGAATTAGTGACGGAAATGTTTCAAATAGGACGAAGAAAAATATAAAGTTGTATCTACTTAAAACGTGTCAAATTTATTTAAATCATGGTGCGAACTATGATTCTGTTAAAATCTGCAAGCATCCCACCCTTAAATTACGAAATTAGTGCACGTGAACGCAGAGCAAAGTTATAAAAAAAACTTCAGCAACTTTGGCGGCTTGAAAAAATTAGAAAAAAAATTGCCATCTACTTGAAACTTTTCAAATTTATTTAAATCACATTGCGAACTATGATTCTGTCAAAATCTGCAAGCATCCCACCCTTAAATTACGAAATAAAGGCACGTGAACGCAGAGGAAAGTTATAAAAATACTGCAGCAACTTTGGCGCCTTGAAAAAATTAGAAAAAAATTGCTATCTACTTGAAACTTTTAAAATTTATTTAAATCATAGTGCGAACTATGATTCTGTTAAAATCTGCAAGCATCCCACCCTTAAATTACAAAATAATGCCACGTGAACGCAGAGCAAAGTTTAAAAAATAAACTGCAGCAACTTTCGCGGCTTGAAAAAATCGCCATTTTGTTTCTAGATTAAAAATTTCATTTTTTTTCTAGCATGTCAAAAATACATTACCACTGAGTAGTTTTACGAATTTTGAAGAAAATTCCACGAGTAATAAAGTTTCTAGAATTTTTCTAATCCCAAGATGGAAATTTTGCTTACTCGAATTAAAGTTTAAAAATTCGCCATTTTGTTTCTAGCTTAAACATTTCAATTATTTTCTAGTATGTCAAAAATACATTACTACTGAGCAGTTTTACAAATTTTGAAGACAATTCCACGAGTAATAAAGCTTTTAGAATTTTTCTAATCCCAAGATGCAAATTTTGCTTCCTCGAATTAAAGTTTAAAAATTGGCCATTTTGTTTCTGGCTTAAAAATTTCAATTATTTTCTAGCATGTCAAAAATACGTTACTACTAAAAAGTTTTACGAATTTTGAAGACAATTCCACGAGTAATAAAGTTTCTAGAATTTTTCTAATCCCAAGATGCAAATTTTACTTACTCGAATTAAAGTTTAAAAAGTCGCCATTTTGTTTCTAGAATAAAAATTTCAAATATTTTCTAGTATGTCAAAAATACATTACCACTGAGCAGTTTTACAAATTTTGAAGACAATTCCACGAGTAATACAGCTTTAAGAATTTTTCAAATCCCAAGAAGCAAATTTTGCTTATTCGAATTAAAGTTTAAAAAGTCGCCATTTTGTTTCTGGCTTAAACATTTTAATTATTTTCTAGTATGTCAAAAATACATTAGTACTGAGCAGTTTTACAAATTTTGAAGACAATTCCACGAGTAATAAAGTTTCTAGAATGTTTCTAATTCCAAGATGCAAATTTTGCTTACTCGAATTAAAGTTTAAAAAAATCGCCGTTTTGTTTCTAGCTTAAAAATTTCAATTATTTTCTAGCATGTAAAATACATTACTACTGAATAGTTTTACAAATTTTGAAGACAATTCCACGAGTAATAAAGTTTCTAGAATTTTTCCAATCCCAAGATGCAAATTTTGCTTACTCGAATTAAAGTTTAAAAAGTCGCCATTTTGTTTCTGGCTTAAAAATTTCAATTATTTTCTAGTATGTCAAAAACACGTTACCACTGAGCAGTTTTACAAATTTTGAAGACAATTCCACGAGTAATAAAGTTTCTAGAATTTTTCTAATCCCAAGATGTAAATTTTGCTTACTCGAATTAAAGTTTAAAAATTCGCCATTTTGTTTCTGGCTTAAAAATTTCAATTATTTTCTAGCATGTCAAAAATACATTACTACTGAACAGTTTTACAAATTTTGAAGACAATTCCACGAGTAATAAAGCTTTTAGAATTTTTCAAATCCCAAGAAGCAAATTTTGCTTATTCGAATTAAAGTTTAAAAAGTCGGCATTTTGTTTCTGGCTTAAACATTTTAATTATTTTCTAGTATGTCAAAAATACATTAGTACTGAGCAGTTTTACAAATTTTGAAGACAATTCCACGAGTAATAAAGTTTCTAGAATTTTTCTAATCCCAAGATGCAAATTTTGCTTACTCGAATTAAAGTTTAAAAATTCGCCATTTTGTTTCTAGCTTAAACATTTCAATTATTTTCTAGTATGTCAAAAATACATTACTACTGAGCAGTTTTAGAAATTTTGAAGACAATTCCACGAGTAATAAAGTTTCTAGAATTTTTCTAATCCCAAGATGTAAATTTTGCTTACTCGAATTAAAGTTTAAAAATTCGCCATTTTGTTTCTGGCTTAAAAATTTCAATTATTTTCTAGCATGTCAAAAATACATTACTACTGAACAGTTTTACAAATTTTGAAGACAATTCCACGAGTAATAAAGCTTTTAGAATTTTTCAAATCCCAAGAAGCAAATTTTGCTTATTCGAATTAAAGTTTAAAAAGTCGCCATTTTGTTTCTGGCTTAAACATTTTAATTATTTTCTAGTATGTCAAAAATACATTAGTACTGAGCAGTTTTACAAATTTTGAAGACAATTCCACGAGTAATAAAGTTTCTAGAATTTTTCTAATCCCAAGATGCAAATTTTGCTTACTCGAATTAAAGTTTAAAAAGTCGCCATTTTGTTTCTGGCTTAAAAATTTCAATTATTTTCTAGTATGTCAAAAACACGTTACCACTGAGCAGTTTTACAAATTTTGAAGACAATTCCACGAGTAATAAAGTTTCTAGAATTTTTCTAATCCCTAGATGTAAATTTTGCTTACTCGAATTAAAGTTTAAAAAGTCGCCATTTTGTTTCTGGCTTAAAAATTTCAATTATTTTCTAGTATGTCAAAAATACATTACTACTGAACAGTTTGACAAATTTTAAAGACAGTTCCACGAGTAATAAAGCTTTTACAATTTTTCAAATCCCAAGATGGAAATTTTGCTTCCTCGAATTAAAGTTTAAAAATTCGCCATTTTGTTTCTAGATTAAAAATTTCAATTATTTTCTAGCATGTCAAAAATACATTACTACTGAGCAGTTTTACAAATTTTGAAGACAATTCCACGAGTAATACAGCTTTTAGAATTTTTCTAATCCCAAGATGTAAATTTTGCTTACTCGAATTAAAGTTTAAAAAGTCGCCATTTTGTTTCTGGCTTAAAAATTTCAATTATTTCCTAGTATGTCAAAAACACGTTACCACTGAGCAGTTTTACAAATTTTGAAGACAATTCCACGAGTAATAAAGTTTCTAGAATTTTTCCAATCTCAAGATGCAAATTTTGCTTCCTCGAATTAAAGTTTAAAAAGTCGTAATTTTGTTTCTGGCTTAAAAATTTCAATTAATTTCTAGTATGTCAAAAATATATTACTACTGAGCAGTTTTACAAATTTTGAAGACAATTCCACGAGTAATAAAGTTTCTAGAATTTTTCTAATCCCAAGATGTAAATTTTGCTTACTCGAATTAAAGTTTAAAAATTCGCCATTTTGTTTCTAGATTAAAAATTTCAATTATTTTCTAGCATGTCAAAAATACATTACTACTGAGCAGTTTTACAAATTTTGAAGACAATTCCACGAGTAATACAGCTTTTAGAATTTTTCTAATCCCAAGATGTAAATTTTGCATACTCGAATTAAAGTTTAAAAAGTCGCCATTTTGTTTCTGGCTTAAAAATTTCAATTATTTTCTAGTATGTCAAGAATACATTACTACTGAGCAGTTTTACAAATGTTTAAGACAATTCCACGAGTAATAAAGTTTCTAGAATTTTTCTAATCTCAAGATGTAAATTTTGCTTACTCGAATTAAAGTTTAAAAAGTCGCCATTTTGTTTCTGGCTCAAAAATTTCAATTATTTTCTAGTATGTCAAAAATTCATTACTACTGAGCAGTTTTACAAATTTTTAAAACAATTCCACGAGTGATAAAGCTTTTAGAATTTTTCAAATCCCAAGATGCAAATTTTGCTTACTCGAATTAAAGTTTAAAAAGTCGCCATTTTGTTTCTAGAATAAAAATTTCAAATATTTTCTAGTATGTCAAAAATACATTACCACTGAGCAGTTTTACAAATTTTGAAGACAATTCCACGAGTAATACAGCTTTAAGAATTTTTCTAATCCCAAGATGTAAATTTTGCTTACTCGAATTAAAGTTTAAAAAGTCGCCATTTTGTTTCTGGTTAAAAATTTCAATTATTTTCTAGTATGTCAAAAACACGTTACCACTGAGCAGTTTTACAAATTTTGAAGACAATTCCAAGAGTAATAAAGCTTTTAGAATTTTTCTAATCCCAAGATGCAAATTTTGCTTCCTCGAATTAAAGTTTAAAAAGTCGCCATTTTGTTTCTAGCTTAAAAATTTCAAATATTTTCTAGTATGTCAAAAATACATTACCACTGAGCAGTTTTACAAATTTTGAAGACAATTCCACGAGTAATACAGCTTTAAGAATTTTTCTAATCCCAAGATGTAAATTTTGCTTACTCGAATTAAAGTTTAAAAAGTCGCCATTTTGTTTCTGGTTAAAAATTTCAATTATTTTCTAGTATGTCAAAAACACGTTACCACTGAGCAGTTTTACAAATTTTGAAGACAATTCCACGAGTAATAAAGTTTCTAGAATTTTTCTAATCCCTAGATGTAAATTTTGCTTACTCGAATTAAAGTTTAAAAAGTCGCCATTTTGTTTCTGGCTTAAAAATTTCAATTATTTTCTAGTATGTCAAAAACACGTTACCACTGAGCAGTTTTACAAATTTTGAAGACAATTCCACGAGTAATACAGCTTTAAGAATTTTTCTAATCCCAAGATGTAAATTTTGCTTACTCGAATTAAAGTTTAAAAAGTCGCCATTTTGTTTCTGGTTAAAAATTTCAATTATTTTCTAGTATGTCAAAAACACGTTACCACTGAGCAGTTTTACAAATTTTGAAGACAATTCCACGAGTAATAAAGTTTCTAGAATTTTTCTAATCCCTAGATGTAAATTTTGCTTACTCGAATTAAAGTTTAAAAAGTCGCCATTTTGTTTCTGGCTAAAAAATTTCAATTATTTTCTAGTATGTCAAAAACACGTTACCACTGAGCAGTTTTACAAATTTTGAAGACAATTCCAAGAGTAATAAAGCTTTTAGAATTTTTCTAATCCCAAGATGCAAATTTTGCTTACTCGAATTAAAGTTTAAAAAGTCGCCATTTTGTTTCTGGTTAAAAATTTCAATTATTTTCTAGTATGTCAAAAACACGTTACCACTGAGCAGTTTTACAAATTTTGAAGACAATTCCAAGAGTAATAAAGCTTTTAGAATTTTTCTAATCCCAAGATGCAAATTTTGCTTCCTCGAATTAAAGTTTAAAAAGTCGCCATTTTGTTTCTAGAATAAAAATTTCAAATATTTTCTAGTATGTCAAAAATACATTACCACTGAGCAGTTTTACAAATTTTGAAGACAATTCCACGAGTAATACAGCTTTAAGAATTTTTCTAATCCCAAGATGTAAATTTTGCTTACTCGAATTAAAGTTTAAAAAGTCGCCATTTTGTTTCTGGTTAAAAATTTCAATTATTTTCTAGTATGTCAAAAACACGTTACCACTGAGCAGTTTTACAAATTTTGAAGACAATTCCAAGAGTAATAAAGCTTTTAGAATTTTTCTAATCCCAAGATGCAAATTTTGCTTCCTCGAATTAAAGTTTAAAAAGTCGCCATTTTGTTTCTAGAATAAAAATTTCAAATATTTTCTAGTATGTCAAAAATACATTACCACTGAGCAGTTTTACAAATTTTGAAGACAATTCCACGAGTAATACAGCTTTAAGAATTTTTCTAATCCCAAGATGTAAATTTTGCTTACTCGAATTAAAGTTTAAAAAGTCGCCATTTTGTTTCTGGCTTAAAAATTTCAATTATTTTCTAGTATGTCAAGAATACATTACTACTGAGCAGTTTTACAAATGTTTAAGACAATTCCACGAGTAATAAAGTTTCTAGAATTTTTCTAATCTCAAGATGTAAATTTTGCTTACTCGAATTAAAGTTTAAAAAGTCGCCATTTTGTTTCTGGCTCAAAAATTTCAATTATTTTCTAGTATGTCAAAAATTCATTACTACTGAGCAGTTTTACAAATTTTTAAAACAATTCCACGAGTGATACAGCTTTTAGAATTTTTCAAATCCCAAGATGCAAATTTTGCTTACTCGAATTAAAGTTTAAAAAGTCGCCATTTTGTTTCTAGAATAAAAATTTCAAATATTTTCTAGTATGTCAAAAATACATTACCACTGAGCAGTTTTACAAATTTTGAAGACAATTCCACGAGTAATACAGCTTTAAGAATTTTTCTAATCCCAAGATGTAAATTTTGCTTACTCGAATTAAAGTTTAAAAAGTCGCCATTTTGTTTCTGGTTAAAAATTTCAATTATTTTCTAGTATGTCAAAAACACGTTACCACTGAGCAGTTTTACAAATTTTGAAGACAATTCCAAGAGTAATAAAGCTTTTAGAATTTTTCTAATCCCAAGATGCAAATTTTGCTTCCTCGAATTAAAGTTTAAAAAGTCGCCATTTTGTTTCTAGAATAAAAATTTCAAATATTTTCTAGTATGTCAAAAATACATTACCACTGAGCAGTTTTACAAATTTTGAAGACAATTCCACGAGTAATACAGCTTTAAGAATTTTTCTAATCCCAAGATGTAAATTTTGCTTACTCGAATTAAAGTTTAAAAAGTCGCCATTTTGTTTCTGGTTAAAAATTTCAATTATTTTCTAGTATGTCAAAAACACGTTACCACTGAGCAGTTTTACAAATTTTGAAGACAATTCCACGAGTAATAAAGCTTTTAGAATTTTTCTAATCCCAAGATGCAAATTTTGCTTCCTCGAATTAAAGTTTAAAAAGTCGCCATTTTGTTTCTAGAATAAAAATTTCAAATATTTTCTAGTATGTCAAAAATACATTACCACTGAGCAGTTTTACAAATTTTGAAGACAATTCCACGAGTAATACAGCTTTAAGAATTTTTCTAATCCCAAGATGTAAATTTTGCTTACTCGAATTAAAGTTTAAAAAGTCGCCATTTTGTTTCTGGCTTAAAAATTTCAATTATTTTCTAGTATGTCAAGAATACATTACTACTGAGCAGTTTTACAAATGTTTAAGACAATTCCACGAGTAATAAAGTTTCTAGAATTTTTCTAATCTCAAGATGTAAATTTTGCTTACTCGAATTAAAGTTTAAAAAGTCGCCATTTTGTTTCTGGCTCAAAAATTTCAATTATTTTCTAGTATGTCAAAAATTCATTACTACTGAGCAGTTTTACAAATTTTTAAAACAATTCCACGAGTGATAAAGCTTTTAGAATTTTTCAAATCCCAAGATGCAAATTTTGCTTACTCGAATTAAAGTTTAAAAAGTCGCCATTTTGTTTCTAGAATAAAAATTTCAAATATTTTCTAGTATGTCAAAAATACATTACCACTGAGCAGTTTTACAAATTTTGAAGACAATTCCACGAGTAATACAGCTTTAAGAATTTTTCTAATCCCAAGATGTAAATTTTGCTTACTCGAATTAAAGTTTAAAAAGTCGCCATTTTGTTTCTGGTTAAAAATTTCAATTATTTTCTAGTATGTCAAAAACACGTTACCACTGAGCAGTTTTACAAATTTTGAAGACAATTCCACGAGTAATAAAGTTTCTAGAATTTTTCTAATCCCTAGATGTAAATTTTGCTTACTTGAATTAAAGTTTAAAAAGTCGCCATTTTGTTTCTGGCTTAAAAATTTCAATTATTTTCTAGTATGTCAAAAACACGTTACCACTGAGCAGTTTTACAAATTTTGAAGACAATTCCAAGAGTAATAAAGCTTTTAGAATTTTTCTAATCCCATGATGCAAATTTTGCTTACTCGAATTAAAGTTTAAAAAGTCGCCATTTTGTTTCTGGTTAAAAATTTCAATTATTTTCTAGTATGTCAAAAACACGTTACCACTGAGCAGTTTTACAAATTTTGAAGACAATTCCAAGAGTAATAAAGCTTTTAGAATTTTTCTAATCCCAAGATGCAAATTTTGCTTCCTCGAATTAAAGTTTAAAAAGTCGCCATTTTGTTTCTAGAATAAAAATTTCAAATATTTTCTAGTATGTCAAAAATACATTACCACTGAGCAGTTTTACAAATTTTGAAGACAATTCCACGAGTAATACAGCTTTAAGAATTTTTCTAATCACAAGATGTAAATTTTGCTTACTCGAATTAAAGTTTAAAAAGTCGCCATTTTGTTTCTGGTTAAAAATTTCAATTATTTTCTAGTATGTCAAAAACACGTTACCACTGAGCAGTTTTACAAATTTTGAAGACAATTCCAAGAGTAATAAAGCTTTTAGAATTTTTCTAATCCCAAGATGCAAATTTTGCTTCCTCGAATTAAAGTTTAAAAAGTCGCCATTTTGTTTCTAGAGTAAAAATTTCAAATATTTTCTAGTATGTCAAAAATACATTACCACTGAGCAGTTTTACAAATTTTGAAGACAATTCCACGAGTAATACAGCTTTTAGAATTTTTCTAATCCCAAGATGCTAATTTTGCTTACTCGAATTAAAGTTTAAAAAAATCGCCGTTTTGTTTCTAGCTTAAAAATTTCAATTATTTTCTAGCATGTCAAAAATACATTACTACTGAGCAGTTTTACAAATTTTGAAGACAATTCCACGAGTAATAAAGTTTCTAGAATTTTTCTAATCCCATGATGCAAATTTTGCTTATTCGAATTAAAGTTTAAAAAGTCGCCATTTTGTTTCTGGCTTAAACATTTCAATTATTTTCTAGTATGTGAAAAATGCATTATTTCTAAGCGGCGTTTGGCGTTTCAGGAATTAATAATTTATATTTTAGTTAAAGTGCATTTTTCAATTCGGCTTAATAATACCTCTCAACACTAATAGCTAATAATTAATACTGAGCAGAAAGACCATTTGTAGATGGCGCATAATCTTATGGTCAATATTAAGTCTTACAACAAGGTACAAATTTTGTTAGTACCACCATAGTACTGTTTGTACTTTAGATATTAAAATTTAATTTCTCTCGTTCATTGCAGCTTTACATAATATTCATTTCCTTTAATTATTCCTGTTCCGGTAATATCTACTGTACTTTATCTTTTTGTCCATTTGGTGTTATGGAAGCGTGCTTGCTTCAGTGAACTAATAAACAAATAGGCATAGTGGCGATTTCTAATTAACTTTAGTGATAAAAATGATTGGTTCAGTGGTGAGACCAGAACACAGAAAATCAGACTCGATCGCTCAGTCGGTCTCTGTAGAGCTTTCACGCACATTGCGATTGCTACGCAAATTCGAGTAAAAGTCGGAAAGAGTGTGTGCTCGAGTGTTGAATAAATTTTTGAAAGTGAAACCGGTGCACAAGGATAAAAGAAAATTGAATAATGTAAGTAATTTAGTTATGCTCATTTGTACGCATAACGCACCCTTGTTATTGAGCGAGCACAATACGTAATAATATACAGGGTGTTCCATGTTAAATAACTACGAAGTCGTAAATATTCAGTAAAACTTTTCTGTCGCCATGAAGACTATGATAACTATTGACAATGATAGCGTAGGAAAATATCAATGTGATATTTATGTATCAAATTTTCAACCTAACAAATTTTATTCGAAACATTTTTCGGTAAACTCTAAAATAAAAAAGTTATATCAATATTTCAATACTAGTGGTATCCCACAGGGATCAAATTTAGGACAGTAACACGTCGAAACTAAAGTGTTTTTTTTTCCATTTACAATAATTAGTTGGGTGGATTTTTGAATTCAGTTTAATTACGTTGTAAAGGTCACTACCATTTTCTTCAAGAGAACTATTGCTTGTATTGCACCCCGTGAACATTCTTATACCAAAAGATTAAGATAATAGAACATGTCTGATTGTAGATATTACCGCATGTAACATTCGAAATTCGTTATGTAATAAAGTAGGTTTTTCGAAAGCATATCTTAAAATAATTGCTGCTTGCGTTTTATTTGACCGTAATAGTCGCAGCTTAGTTTATCATCGAAATCTTTATTAAGGTATAATTTGCATATAATTGTGTCTGGGCTATCGACCCGAGGTCTTTCTGCGCTGTCATGGAGTTGTTACATTCATAAAATAATCTAGGTTGTAAACCTTGAATTAGATAAAATTATAAATAAACAAACATTTTTCTTTCGTAAAATATTTAAAAATATAATAACAATGACTGTTATACAGAGTGATGCACATAATTCATAATTGCTTTATTATGTGTTAAAAAAAAATCGATTTTTCGTCATTTGAAAAAACCCGCCGATTTCAAAAATGAAGAAAAAATATTAGTCAGCGTTAAAAAAAAGAAGTTATACATCATTTCCCTTATACGCGATGACGTAAAAAAAATTAAACATGATATTTTTACAAAGCACTTCCAACCTAACACATTTTATTTGAAACATTTTTCTGTAAATTTTAAAATAAGAAAGTTATATAAACTTTTTGGATACTCATGGTATCCCACAATGATCTAATTTGAGCCCAGTAATATTTATTAACAATATAGTTGCTTGAAAAAGCCTTTTGATTTCAGAAATGATGAAAAAAAATATAGGTCAAAGATAAAAAATTGAAGTTGTACATCATTGCGCTTATACGTGATGACGTAGAAAAAATTCAACATAATAATTTTACAAAGCACTTCAAACCTAACAAATTTTATTTGAAACATTTTTCTATAAATTCTAAAATAAGAAAGTTATATCAACTTTTTTGATACTTGTGGTATCCCACAAGGATCTAATTTGAGCCCACTAATATTTATTAGCTATATAGTTGTTTGAAAAAGCCTGTTGATTTCAGAAATGATGAAAAAGATATAGGTCACCTATAAAAAATTGAAATTGTACATAATTGCGCTTATACGTGGCGACGTAGAAAAAATTCAACATAATAATTTTACAAAGCACTTCCAGCCTAACAAGTTTTATTTGAAACCTTTTTGTGTAAATTCTATAATAAGAAAGTTATATCAACTTTTTGGATACTTATGGTGCCCCACAAGGATCTAATTTGAGCCCACTAATATTTATTAACAATATAGTTGTTTGAAAAAGCCTGTTGATTTCAGAAATGATAAAAAAAATATAGGTCACCGATAAAAAAATTGAAGTTGTACATAATAGCGCTCACACGTGATAACGTATGAAAAATTCAATGTGATATTTGCATAAAGCACTTCTAGCCTAATAAATGTTACTTGAAACATTTTTCGATAAACTCCAAAATAAGAAAGTTATAACAATATTTCTATACTGGTGGTTTCCCACAGGGTTCTAATTTAGGTCCGCTAATATTAATTAACGTTATAGTTGTTTGAAAAAGCTTGTTATTCTCAAAAATATAGGTCACCGTTAAAAAAACTGTACAAAAGTTATACATGATTTTTGAATACACGTGATGACGTAGGAAAAACTCAATGGGATATTCGTAAAAAAAATAGCAAAAACCATAAAAAAATTCTGTAAAAATTATCTTCAACTCTTAAATCATCGCACTTTAAGAATAAGCTTTCTTTAAATAGAGTTTGTAATTTTTCTACTAGTTAGAGCTCTTTGAAACCAAACGTGTATTTTTCAGTTGCGCTAAAAATCGAGAATTTCTTAAATTCGTAAAAAAAATAGTAAAAACTATTAAAAAATTCTGCAAAAATTATCTTCAACTCTTAAAGCATTGTACTTTAAGAATAAGCTTTGTTTAAATAGAGTTTATAATTTCTAAACGAGTTAGTGCTCTTTTTCAGTTGCGCTAAAAAAACTACAATTTCTTCAATTCGTAAAAAATAGAAAAAATCATTAAAAAATTCTGTAAAAATTATCTTTAACTCCTAAATCATCGTAGTTTAAGAATAAACTTTGTTTAAATAGAATTTGTAATTTTCAAACGAGTTATAGCTCTTCGAGGCCTAACGTGTATTTTTCTATTGCGTTAAAAATCGAGAATTTCTTAAATTCGTAAAAAATAGTAAAAATTGTAAAAAAAATCTGTAAAAATTATAATCAACTCTTAAGTCATCGTACTTTAAGAATAACCTTTGTTTAAATAGAGTTTGCAATTTTTAAATTAGTTAGACCTTTTTTTTCAGTTGCGTAAAAAACCAAAAATTTCTTCAATTCATAAGAAAATAGTGAAAACCGTAAAAACATCTATCAAAATTATCTTCAACGCCTAAATCATCGTACTTTAAGAATAAACTTTATTTAAATAAAAATTGTAATTTTTAAACGAGTTCTTCAAAGTCAAACGTATATTTTTCGATTGCGCTAAAAATCGAGAATTTTATAAAATTCGTAAAAAATAGGTAAAATTGTAAAAAAAATTGTAAAAATTATCTTCAAATCTTAAGTCATCGCACTTTAAGAATAAACTTTGTTTAAATAGAGTCTGTAATTTCAAAGTGTATTTTTCAGTTGCGTTAAAAATATACAATTTCTTAAATTCGTAAGAAAATAGTAAAAACTGTAAAAAAATTCTGTAAAAATTATCTTTAACTCCTAAATTATTGCACTTTAAGAATAAACTTTATTTAAATAGATTTTGTAATTTTGAAACGAATTAGAGCTCTTCAAAGTCAAACGTGTATTTTGTCGATTGCGTTAAAAATCGAGAATTTCTTAAATTCGTAAAAAAATAGTAAAAACCGTAAAAAAATTCTGTAAAAATTATCTTCAACTCTTAAATCATCGCACTTTAAGAATAACTTTTGTCTAAATAGAGTTTGTAATTTTTAAACGAGTTAGAGCTTTTTGAAGTCAAACGTGTATTTTTCGATTGCGTTAAAAATCGAGAATTTCTTAAATTCGTAAAAAATAGTAAAAACCGTAAAAAAATTCTGTAAAAATTATCTTCAACTCTTAAATCATCGCACTTTAAGAATAACCTTTGTTTAAATAGAGTTTGCAATTTTTAAACTAGTTAGAGCCCTTTTTTAGTTGCATTAAAAATACAAAATTTCTTCAATTCGTAAGAAAATAGTAAAAACCGTAAAAAATTCTATAAAAATTATCTTCAACTTCTAAATCATCGTACTTTAATAATAAACAATGTTCAAATAGAATTTGTAATTTTCAAACGAGTTAGAGCTTTTCGAGGCCTAACGTGTATTTTTCGATTGCGATAAAAATCTACAATTTCATAAATTCGTAAAAAAATAGGAAAAACAATAGAAAATATCTGTAAAAATTATCATCAACTCTTAAATCATCGTACTTTAAGAATACGCTTTGTTTAAATAGAGTTTGTAATTTATAAACGAGTTAGAGCCCTTCGAGGCCAAACGTGCATTTTTCGATTGCGTTAAAAATCGAGAATTTCTTAAATTCGTAAAAAAATTGTCAAAACCACTAAACAATTCAGTAAAAATTATCTTTAAATGGTAAATCATCGTACTTTAAAAATAAGTTGAATTTAAATAGATTTTGTAATTTTTAAACGAGTTAGAGCTCTTTTTTCAGTTGCGCTAAAAAATTACAATTTCTTCAATTCGCAAGAAAATAGAAAAAACGGTAAGAAAATTCTGTAAAAATTACCTTCAACTCTTACATCATCGTACTTTAAGAAGACTAGTTAGAGCTCTTCAAAGTCAAACGTGTATTTTTCGATTTCGTTAAAAATCAAGAATTTCTTAAATTCGTAAAAAAATAGTAAAAACCTTAAAAACATTCTGTAAAAATTATCTTCAACTATTAAATCATCGCACTTTAGGAATAAGCTTTGTTTAAATAGAGTTTGCAATTTTTAAATTAGTTAGACCTTTTCTTTCAGTTGCGTAAAAAATCCAAAATTTCTTCAATTCATAACAAAATATTTTAATAATCTTCAACTCTTAAATAATCGAACTTTAAGAATAAACTTTTTTTAATAGAATTTGCAATTTTCAAACGAATTACAGCTCTTCAAAGTCAAACGTGCATTTTTCGATTGCGTTAAAAATCGAGAATTTTTTTAAACTCGTAAAAAAATAGGTAAAACAGTAAAAAAAATTATAAAAATGATCTTTAATTCTTAAATCATCGCACTTTAAGAATAAACTTTGTTTAAGTAGAGTCTGTAATTTTTAAACGAGTTGGAGCTCTTCGAGGCCAAACGTGTATTTTTCAAGTGCGTTAAAAATCTACAATTTCTTAAATTCGTAAAAAAATAGTAAAAACCATTCAAAAATTTTGTAAAAATTATCATCAACTCTTAAATCATCGTACTTTAAGAATAAACTCTGTTTAAATAGAATTTGTAATTTTTAAACGAGTTAGAGCACTTCGAATTAAAAAAAATGCATTTTTCGTTTACGTTAAAAATCTTTAACTCGTAAGAAAATAGAAGAAACCGTAAAAGAATTCTGTAAAAATTTTCTTGAACTCTTAAATCATCGTACTTTAAGAAGACGATTTGTGTTAAAAAATTTCATCTAGGAAAAATTGCAAAAAATTGGCGTCACCATGAACATGTTAAAAAAATTTAAAAAAGTCGATTTTTTCAAAAATAAAAAATATCGAACTTTTAGTTTACTACAAACAAAACACTTGATATATTCTATCTAAAAACATACAGTGAAAAAATCAAAATTGCATTTAACGATTTTAAAATTTTTGCAGAATAAATCACACGACAAATTTTCTACAGTCTCATCAATTACATCTAGATGTAACTTATCTTTGGTGTATTAATAAAATAACAACGTTACATCTAGATGTAACTTATCTTTGGTGTATTAATAAAACAACAACATTTCCCACCTAAAACCTCCAAAAACGAAAATTACATTTATTCACGAAATTTGAATTTACAATCAAAGCTATACAATGTATAGTTGTAAATATAGGAAAAACTTTGCTAATAAATAATAATTATGTCACATATTGGCATAATTAGAAATTTAGAAATTAGACACTAAAAAAAATTTCACTATTTTTTCTAAATGTCGCAAATAATATTTAAATCATATTTTGGCATTGAATTTCAAATTTAAACTTTATAAATCTGAATGCCAGATTTTATTATAACAGCCAAAAAAGCCAAAAAAGACAGATTTAGTTTTTGCGCTGCAACAGATCCAAGTTGAGGTCCGAGTAAGAAATTATTTTGTTGATTGAGTGTTTTTAAAGCCCCTGTGTAGCTGAGGCCCAGTGCGCCACTGGTGCTAGGTGCATATACGCATGTGAAACTGAAGTTTTCTGCACGGGCGTTGTATCACACTGGCGCACCCCTGGGAGGAGGATATGACGATGAAATTAAAAATACATCGATGTTTGGTAAATAATTTTTAAATATTTTTTTTTACTCTCTAAATAATTGCATGTTTTATATTTTTGGGTCGATAGGCGTTAGGCAATATCCTGCATGCACACTTTGAATTATTAATAACGTTTTGGTAATTAATTAATTGTAATTTTATTTTAGCTTCAGAGAAATAAGATATTACATATTATTTACTTTCTGTGACTAATTTTAAGTAAATGAGCGCGGGTTAATTAATTCGGTGGTTTCGGGATCGTTTCGTTCGCTTTGCGGAGAAAGCGTACTCCTTTGTATTTTAAGTAGCAAAAAGATTGATTATTTTGTGCTCTTACGTAAACCGTTTCCGTCCCACCAAGTGTAAAATGAATTAAGCCATCTTTTAATTACGAACTTGTTTTGATTGGAAAAGAGAAATTGGTTCGTAAAAAATACTTATTATTTATAAACCTGGCAAATTTTTAGAAAGGACTTCAAATTTCTATTAAAATATAGTTCTATAAAAAAAAACTTAAGTTTGCATTGGATCTCCGTTGTAGGGCACCATGTATACATAAACATATTTTCAGATTGTGGAATCGATAATTATCTACAACTTTTATATAAATCTTAATCTCGTGCGTAGAGAAATGATTACTTGCCACCATAGGGAGAGGAATTATTACTTCGCACCCTAGGGAGGGAAGTATTCATTTCCCTCCCTAGGGAGGGAAGTACTCATTTCCCTCCCTAGAGAGGGAAGTACTCATTTACCTCCCTTATGCGAGAAATATTTCTCTCAAGATTTCGACAGCTCAGAAATCGAATTTCTGCCCCGTTTGTAAAAAAATGCACTTATATGTAATTCCTCTATTATATCGCCATTTTTATTTAACGTATCATAATAACGTAGACTAATAATAATTAGTCCACTTAAGCAACTAATTCTCTATCCATTACCGTCACGATCCACCGACTATGAAACGATCCAACACTCGACCTTATGCAGACGCTTTCGTAACAATATTTATCACTGCATATAGAACAAATCGGTGTCCGCAATCATATTGAACGCGGCAAGTCGTGATGTTAAAAGAAATATTGATTCGTGATGATGTTGCATCGATATCGTGATTTCGATTAGAAATATTTCCGAAGTGAAAAGCGCTCGATCTTTCTCTTCAATTCAATTTCTCGCACGTCACCTTACCTAATTCAAAATATGTATTATGTTCTTGTGGGTTATAAATACAATTAATCGAAACCCAAAATAAAATTGGAAAGTTTCACGTACTGCAGATGTATTAAATAAAGTTTAACAAAAACGAAATGTACCTGTTTGTTTTACAAAACCATATCAACAAATTGAATATTAATAAAAAAAATTTTAAAGATTTGTATTTTTGTAAATTCAATCACGCAAAACAAGTTTTTCTGGTCCTAGAGAAAATATCAACGCAACGACTTAACATTCAACCAATGAGTTTTTTTAAATGGGAAACAGGCTACAGTTCACTTTCTTTCATTGTAGGCAAAAAAAAACTCAATTTTCTCAGCAACCTATGGTGTAAGACTTACTTCCCAACTTCCTCCAAAACAAAATGCGTAATGTGATTGGAAACGCGCAGAAATCGATTTAATCATTTCCTATGTCCAATTACTGCACGAATACACCAATCCAAGGCGTTCTTTAAGAGAAAACCTTGCCGAATGGAGATTCCAATATTAAAGGGAAATTGACTAACAATAAGATGAATGTAAACTTGAACGACTATAAAATTAGAATCGCTTACTACAAAATATTTATGTAGTCGTACAGCTTTTAATGCAATGTTTGTAATATACTTCATGACCGCAATCATCTCAAGAGTCCTCAAAGTAGATATTTCCGTTGATTCATTATTATTATTAGTATTTTTTTATATAAAAGTAAAACAAAAAATACGGTCAACTAAATCGTTAATACAAATTGTAAATATTAGCGTTGCACAAGTAATTGAACACATTTTCCTTTTGGTGGATCGAGTCGTCACATTTTTCCAACTCCAACTGCCAAAGTTGAACATTTTTGGCCAAAAAACGTGTTTTTTTTCTGTTCGCGGGTTGAAGGTTTAGAAAAGGGATCATCCCAATCTGAGTTTACTCCCTTAAAGTAGAGTCAAAATGGGATTTTTTCCCGAAAGAATCATCAAATTTGGTTAAAAAGTCACTGAGTTATGTGCAAAAAATCTCAAAATGCACTTTTTTTTTCAAACACCCATAACTTTGCGCCAAATCGTCGTAGGAACTTTGTTCTTCGTGTCCTGCATAGGGAATTGATCAAATTTGAATGCCTTTATGGTGGATCGAGTCGACAAAATTTTTCCAACTCCGTAGACATCGTCAAAGTTGGACATGGTTTCCAGAAAAACTTTTTTTTTTCACAGCGGCGCTAGACGGTGGCGAAAGGGGTTACGATTAATTTCGCAAGCATGACTTTAAAGAAGACAGTTCAAAGTTTTTCGCCCTCAAAGATTCATCAAAATCTATTGAAAATACGCGGTTTGAAAATGGTCGAAATTTCACGAATTTAAAGTGTTTAATTTTTTTTTCCTTCAGTATATAATTGGCGATCATAGTTTAAGTACTACCTGTCTAATTGTGTTAAGTACTATTTATGTAGATCAGCTCTCTCTAGTAATATGATGTCATAACATCAGCATTAGGAAATAATTTCATGATTCACATAGTGGTTATTATTTTATAATATGTTTTCGCAATAAACTTGTTTACTATTACTTTGCTTTTGGAACATAGAGTGGCGTTAAGATGATCTGTTTAAAAATCCTGCTCGTATTTATAATCAACTTTTAGTAAAGCAAGCCATATTAGTTAATTTTGGCTCAAATTTGCGGACGTAGAGTTTTACGCCCTAGGGCGAAAAAAATATTGTTATAATGAACTGGCGTTCAGGCTATAAAATACTACTGTTTTTGCCGAAACCCATTTTACGCCCGATTTTTTTTCTAGTATAATATTAAGCTTTAATTTATAGAAAATTATTAATTAATATAATTTCAGTAAAATAGAAAATTATTAATTATAATAATTTCAGTAAAATTCCATCATCCCTTGGAGATGCAAATATTATTGGTGATTATTTGATTGATTCAATATCTACGTTAAATAATAGTCACAACGACATAACAGATTATTACAGAAATAATTTAATAATACATTATTAAAATTTCCACACGCTTCAAATTTTCTCTGGTTGACACTGGCTATCAATCGTATTAAGTCTGCAACACAAGGTGCTGATGGGTTAGACATACAAATTATAAAAATGTTTTGCTAGAAACTAAAATTTGATATTCAAAAATTGACTTTTGCATAACTATAAATTAATATAAAAATTGAATATAATTGTGTTAGATTATTCCCAAAACGAACATGTTTTCAAATTGCTAACTAAAACTTTTCCAGCTCACTTGAAACAAAATGGCGCTAATCAAAACTAAAATTTGATGTTTAAAAACGGACTTTTTGCAAAAATAGGCTTGTCAATTTTATATCCAATATAACAATTGAATGAAACTGTGACAGATGAATCCCAAAACGTAGTTGTTTTTAAATTGCTAACCAAAACTTTTCTAGCTCACCTGAAAACAAAATGGCGCTGATCTAAACTAAAGTTTGATGTTCAAAAACGGACTTTTTTCATAAATATGCTTGCAAATTCCATATCCAAAATAACAATTGAATTTAACTGTGACCGATTAATCCCAAAACGTATTTATTTGCAAATTGGTAACTCAAACTTTTCCAGATCAACTGGAAACAAAATGGCGCTTATCAAAACTGAAATTTGAAGATGAAAAACTGACTTTTTGCAGAAATATGCTTGTAGATTTCATGTCCAATATAACAATTGAATGAAACTGTGACAGATTAATCCCAAAAAGTAGTTGTTTTCAAGTTGCTAACCAAAACTTTTCCAGCTTACCTGAAAAAAAAATGGCGCTGGTCAAAACTAAAGTTTGATGATCAAAAACTGACTTTTTTTCATAAATATGCTCTCAAATTCCATATCCAAAAAACAATTGAATGAAACTGTGACAGCTTAATCCCAAAACGTATTTGTTTGCAAAATAACAACTCAAACTTTTCCAGATCAACTGGAAACAAAATGGCGCTGGTCAAAACTGAAGTTTGATGATCAAAAACGGACTTTTTTTCATAAATATGCTTGCAAATTTTATATCCAAATAAAACAATTGAATGAAACTGTGACAGATTAATCCCAAAACGTAGTTATTTTCAAATTGCTATTTAAAACTTTTCTAGCTCACCTGAAAACAAAATGGTGCTGGTCAAAACTGAAGTTTGATGATCAAAAACTGACTTTTTCCATAAATATGTTTGCAAATTCCATATCCTAAAAAACAATTCAATGAAATTGTGACAGATTATTCGCAAAACGTATCTATTTGCAAATCGCCAACTCAAACTTTTCCAGATCAGCTGGAAACAAAATGGCGCTTATCAAAACTGCAGTTTGAAAATCAAAAACTGACTTTTTGCAGAAATATCCTTGTATATTCCATATCCAATATAACAATTGCATAAAACTGTGACAGATTAATCCCAAAACGTAGTTGTTTTCAAATTGCTAACCAGAACTTTTCTAGCTCACCTGAAAACAATATGGCGCTGATCAAAACTGAAGTTTGATGATCAAAAACTGACTTTTTTCATAAATATGCTTGCAAATTCCATATCCAATATAACAATTGAATGAAACTGTGACAGATTAATCCCAAAACGTATTTTTTTGCAAATTGACTACTCAAACTTTTCCAGATCAACTGAAAACAAAATGGCGCTGGTCAAAACTGTAGATTCTATATCTAATGAAACAATTGAATGAAACTGTGACAGATTAATCCCAAAACATAGTTGTTTTCAAATTGCTAACCCAAACGTTTCTAGCTCACTTAAAAACAAAATGGTGCTGGTCAAAACTGAAGTTTGATGTTCAAAAACTGACTTTTTTTATAAATATGCCTGCAAATTCCATATCCAAAAAAAAACAATTGAATTTAACTGTGACAGATTAATCCCAAAACGTAGTTGTTTTTAAATTGCTAACTAAAACTTTTCTATCTCACCCGAGAACAAAATGGCGCTGGTCAAAACTGAAGTTTGATGATCAAAAACAGACTTTTTTCGTAAATATGCTTGTAAATTCCATATCCAAAAAAACAATTGAATTTAACTGTGACAGATTAATCCCAAAACGTAGTTGTTTTCAAATTGCTAACTAAATTTTTTCTAGCTCAGCTGAAAACAAAATGGCGCTGGTCAAAACTGAAGTTTGATGATCAAAAACTGACTTTTTTTCATAAATATGCTTGCAAATTCCATATCCAGGTAAACAATGGAATGAAACTGTGACAGATTAATCCCAGAACGTATATATTTGCAAATTGATAACGCAAACTTTTCCAGATATAAATCATAAATATGCTCTCAAATTCCATATCCAAAAAAACAATTGAATTTAACTGTGACAGATTAATCCCAAAACGTATTTATTTGTGAATTGACAACTCAAACTTTTCCAGATCAACTGGGAACAAAATGGCGCTGGTCAAAACTGCAGTTTGATGATCAAAAACGGACTTTTTTCATAAATATGCTCGCAAATTCCATATCCAAAAAAAACAATTGAATGAAACTGTGACAGATTAATCCCAAAACATAGTTGTTTTCAAATTGATAATTCAAACTTTTCTAGCTCACCTGAAAACAAAATGGCGCTGGTCAAAACTGAAGTTTGATGATCAAAAACTGACTGTTTTCATAAATATGTTTGCAAATTCCATATCCTAAAAAACAATTCAATGAAATTGTGACAGATTAATCGCAAAACGTATCTATTTGCAAATCGCTAACTCAAACTTTTCCAGATCAGATGGAAACAAAATGGCGCTTATCAAAACTGCAGTTTGAAAATCAAAAACTGACTTTTTGCAGAAATATGCTTGTAGATTTTATATCCAATATAACAATTGCATGAAACTGTAACAGATTAATCCCAAAACGTAGTTATTTTCAAATTGCTAACCAAAACTTTTCCAGCTCACCTGAAAATAAAATGGCGCTGGTCAAAACTGAAGTTTGATGATCAAAAACTGACTTTTTTTCATAAATATGCTTGCAAATTCCATATCCAGGTAAACAATTGAATGAAACTGTGACAGATTAATCCCAAAACGTATTTATTTGCAAATTGACAACGCAAACTTTTCCAGGTCAACTGGAAACAAAATGGCGCTCATCAAAACTGAAGTTTGAAGATGAAAAACTGACTTTTTGCAGAAATATGCTATTAGATTCTATATCCAATATAATAATTAAATGAAACTGTGACAAAGTAATCCCAAAAACTAGTTGTTTTCAAATTGCTAACTAGAACTTTTCTAGCTCACCTGAAAACAAAATGGCGCTGATCTAAACTGAAGTATGATGATGAAAATCTGACTTTTTTCATAAATATGCCTGCAAATTCCATATCCAAAAAAACAATTAAATGAAACTGTGACAGATTAATCCCAAAACGTAGTTGTTTTTAAATTGCTAACCAAAACTTTTCTAGCCCACCTAAACAAAATGGCGCTGGTCAAAACTGAAGTTTGATGACCAAAAACTGACTTTTTTTATAAAAATGCCTGCAAATTCCATATCCAAAAAAACAATTGAATTTAACTGTGACAGATTAATCCCAAAACGTAGTTGTTTTTAAATTGCTAACTAAAACTTTTCTAGCTCACCCGAAAACAAAATGGCGCTGGTCAAAACTGAAGTTTGATGATCAAAAACAGACTTTTTTTCATAAATATGCTTGTAAATTCCATATCCAAACAAAACAATTGAATGAAACTGTGACAGATTAATCCCAAAACGTAGTTATTTTCAAGTTGCTAACCAAAACTTTTCCAGCTTACCTGAAAACAAAATGGCGCTGATCTAAACTGAAGTTTGATGATCAAAAACTGACTTTTTTTCATAAATATGCTTGCAAATTCCATATCCAAGTAAAAAATTGAATGAAACTGTGACAGATTAATCCCAGAACGTATTTATTTGCAAATTGATAACGCAAACTTTTCCAGATCAACTGAGAACAAAATGGCGCTGGTCAAAATTGAAATTTGAATATTACTGGTTGTTGAAATTAGGCACTTGGTAGGTTTCACAAATTTTATACTTTTTATTCCGACTAGTTTCGATTGTTACATCATTATCTAGGAATGTGTAAAAAAGTATAAAATTTGTGAAACCTACCAAGTGCCTAATTTCAACAACCAGTAATATTAAAAATGTTTCACCACGTGATAAACGAGAACCAAATCCAACAAATATTGAAATTTGAAGATGAAAATCTAACTACGTGTCAATACGAACAGCCATTTGTAAAGTTATCTAATTAATTATGTACGTGAGTAGCCAGTGCTATACAACAAAGTCTTATTCCACTTTAAGCCCTAAAAATAGGGCCGAAATGTGGAGCTCTGGACTGATAGTAGCAGAATAAGTATTACTACATGAAACAGCGCTGTCTATATTAATTAAAAATTTAGATGAATATTTATTTATTTATTTATTTATTTATTTAACACCCAACAGACATAAAGTCGAATTACAGGGGCATAAACCTTATACTAGAAAGAAATTAACATTAACATTACCATTAACATTAATAAAAATTCCTATCAAACTTTTTGTAAATATTTTTCTAACAGTGATCACAATCGGAAAAACTATTATTATATCAGAAAATATTGGAAATAAATATATAATCCATATCAATGATCAATGACCAATGTTATATTTGTTTCAATCCTTTAAGTTGTCCTACACAATAAAAATGACTGTGCTTTAAGTTCAAGGAGGTGAGAGGTAACAATCCAACTGGTAAAAAAATATATTGGGCAGTGCACATTTTTATTGAAATTTTGCCGAATCAAATGCCCTTCACTCGATATTAATTGCAATCAAGGCGATAATAATATTTTGAATATTTTTCAGTGTTGAGTAAAAGTACGTTTAAATCTCGAATAGAAATTTATGTTAACAGCAGTTATTACATAAATTCCTTTTAAACAAAACAATTTAAACAATTTTCCGTTCCCCGTCTCAAAGTAATTATACAGTAATTACACAGAGCGAAAGATATTTTTTTATTTGTAAATACCAATAGCATAAAAGTGCCGTTATGGGTGCAATCATAATGACCCCCTCTATGTGGTAACAAGTGAAGTACTAATAAGTTTTATTTAAACTTAAGTTAATATAAGGTGATGCTCATAGACAAGCAAAAAAAAGATTTTTTTTTTAAATTTGACATTGTACTCGTATTTAGCAGTAGTATTGAATGTGTGTGACTGTGTGTGGTCTGTTTGTCTGTTGTGTGTGTGTGTGTGTAAGTGACCTCGTTACTTGAAAGAATTTTTTTCGCCAGAATCAATTAGCGAATAACGGTTTTCTAATTAACAATCCAAATAAAGATGTTGTTTTTTTTTTTCATTATATTGATTCAGATATCCAAACCAGGATTAAAATCATCTTCATACGTATATATGGTTTTATTGGTTTCACATCATTTACTCTAACATTCAGTGATTGTGTTTTGCTTGAAAATATTTTTCATTAAATCATTGCTATTCGAGAAAAAAAAAATTATTTTTTTTATTTTCGGTTTATAATTATAAAACGATAATAGTTACAGCAAATTTATGTGAATAATAATTGTAAAGAATGCTAAAATGAACAACTTCTAAAAAATAAGTTTTTTTCGAAATCTCGTTAGTTTTTGAGTAAATCGAGTTTTTTTAATTTGATGTATAATTTTTCCATCTTTCATAATTTTGACGTTTTAAACGACAGTTTCATCCGCTCGATGTACATTTAAAATACGATATAAATTGAAAATAAACCACGAAAGCGTAAATATAAATGATACCATCAAGTCGGAGAAAGTAACATGATGCCCACATCACCATTTTTTTTTAATTTATACTCTTTGGCAATAAAACAAAGATGTTTAATCAATTTAAGCTCTGCAACGCGTCAGCTACTCGAAATAGCAACAAAAAACAATAAGGGAGAATAAAGTTATTCGATACACCCGGTCTCACAGACCAGTAGGTCACCATTGGCGGGTTAAAAAAAATAATGATTGAGTAACATTACATTTATATTAATTTTTTAATTACCACCACTTACAATTAGACTGTGTTATTCCACAAATTGATAAATTTATTTCCATATTCGGTGTAGTAACGCTCTTATAAAGAAACTAAATTGATTATCTCATCCAAACAAATGAATAAAACATGCCATCCTTTATACCATAGTTCGTAGCATAATCCCATAACGTCCGTGTTACAACACAAGTAAAAGGCATCAACTTGCGAAACTGAACGTACGTGAGACCATTCTTGATTGATGGTTTATCCTAACCGTTAATCTATATTCCAAATGGATCGAACCGAATTTAACAGTTCGCCCGGCTCGTGGCCAAAATCCGGCGTGTATCATCATTTGCAACACCACCTTTCGCAAGTGGAAGTCCCTTTCGAAAAGGAAAAAAAAAACTGGTTCACACGGAATTTCAAATATTTCGAAAGGTGTATGCATGAAACGCTCATCCAGTAAATTCGTTAAATTGGATTTTAAGTGAATTAATCAACGGTCAAGAATGCAACTTAATTACACAAGTTAAAGTATATAAGAATGGCTAACTACAGAAAGGAAACAATTGTGTATTTTTATAAGAATTATTTGCGTACAAAGACGCGAAAGTTGTTTTCCGGTCCGACGGTAATGACCCACAATTTTTTTTAGACAAATAGAGTTCAGAATAGTCTCAGACTTGAAAAAAAAAAAAAAAACATTTTTTTGAAATTTCCGATTTTTTTCTAAAATTTTCGATTTTTGGCCCCAAATTTTCATTTCTGGAGGCCCGGAAAACCTATGTCGTGGCATGTAACACACAATGGTTTTTATTCTGCACATCAAACAATACCACATTTAACTTAAACCAAAAAAGAACAAAAATGTAAACTTTATTGAACTTGCTCGAAATGCAAAAGTTTAGAAATTCAGAGTAGTCAAATAGAAGTGATACTTGTGTGAAGTTGATTTTGTGTATGCAATTGGGCTGATTAAACTGACAAGGAAACCAACCCAAATGTGGCCAAAAAAACATTCGGAATCGAATATTTTGCCCCCCTGTATAAATCCACCAAATTTCATTAAAAACACTTGGGTGAGTTCACTTGTGAGTTAATCATTATTGATACTGTAAAATAGTGATTTTAATGGCGTAGGTGTTTATTTTATCGAGGTAAGTTAATTTAACTCAACAAACTTAAACCAGGAAAACGAAAATTGCATTCAAGGGTTTGAAAATTTGTAAATCCAACAATTTCGCTTCAAAAATTTAAGAACCGATAATAAACAACGCATTTATGGTTTACCATCAAAGCAATTGCCATGCTTTAGGTGGAAACGAAACGGCAACGTTCCAAACTTGAATTTCGAAAACGTAAATTTTAGTCAACAATGAAAAAAAATGTAAAAGAAAATTTAACAAAATTGCTTCAAGTGATTCATAAACAAATAATGCATGTTTAGTTTTCCATAAAAACAATTACCATATCTCACTTGAAAAAATAACGGACGCGCTCCAAACTCGAGTTGGGAAACGAAAATTGAATTTCACGATTCGAAAAATTGTAAAATATTAATTAACCAAAGAATTTGTTTCAAAATCTCAAAATAATTAAAGAAACGATGCATTTATGATTTTATATTAAAACAATTGTCATATCCTAGGTGGAAACAAAATGGCAACGCTCCAAACTCGAGTTGGGAAACGAAAATTGCATTTCACGATTTGAAAAATTGTAAAATATTAATTAATTAAAGAATTTGTTTCAAAATCTCAAAATAATTAAAGAAACGATGCATTTATGATTTTCTATTAAAACAATTGCCATATCCTAGGTGGAAACAAAATGGCAAAGCTTGAAACTCGAGTTGAGAAACGAAAATTGCATTTCACGATTCGAAAAATTGTAAAATATTAATTAACCAAAGAATTTGTTTCAAAATCTCAAAATAATTAAAGAAACGATGCATTTATGATTTTCTATTAAAACAATTGTCATATCCTAGGTAGAAATAAAATGGCAACGCTCCAAACTCGAGTTGGGAAACGAAAATTGCATTTCACGATTCGAAAAATTGTACAATATTAATTAACCAAAGAATTTGCTTCAAAAGCTCAAAATCATTAAAGAAACGATGCATTTATGATTTTCTATTAAAACAATTGCCATACCCTAAGTGGAAACAAAATGGCAAAGCTTGAAACTCGAGTTGAGAAACGAAAATTGCATTTCACGATTCGAAAAATTGTAAAATATTAATTAATTAAAGAATTTGTCTTAAAATCTCAAAATAATTAAAGAAACGATGCATTTATGCTTTTCTATTAAAACAATTGTCATATCCTAGGTGGAAACAAAATGGCAAAGCTTCAAACTCGAGTTGGGAAACGAAAATTGCATTTCACGATTCGAAAAATTGTAAAATATTAATTAACCAAAGAATTTGTTTCAAAAGCTCAAGATCGTTAAAGAAACGATGCATTTATGATTTTCTATTAAAACAATTGTCATATCCTAGGTGGAAACAAAACGGCAACGCTCCAAACTCGAGTTGGGAAACGAAAATTGCATTTCACGATTCGAAAAATTGTAAAATATTAATTAACCAAAGAATTTGTTTCAAAAGTTCAAGATCTTTAAAGAAACGATGCATTTATGATTTTCTATTAAAACAATTGTCATATCTAAGGTGGAAACAAAATGGCAACGCTCCAAACTCGAGTCGGAAAACGAAAATTGCATTTCACGATTCGAAAAATTGTAAAATATTAATTAACCAAAGAATTTGTTTCAAAATCTCAAGATCTTTAAGAAAACGATGCATTTATGATTTTCTATTTAAACAGCTGTCATATCCTAGGTGGAAACAAAATATCAACGTTCCAAACTTGAATTTGGAAAACGAAAATGTTTGATTGATTAAAAAAATGTAAAAAAAATGAATCAACGAAATTTTTTCAAGAGCTGGACGTCCATAAAAAAAAACAATACCTGTTTAGTTTTCCATAAAAAAACAATTGCCATATCTTACGTGAAAACAAAACGACAACGCTCCAAACTCGAGTCGGGAAACGAAAATTGCATTTCACGATTCGAAAAATTGTAAAATATTAATTAACCAAAGAATTTATTTTAAGATCTCAAGATCTTTAAATAAACGATGCATTTATGATTTTCTATTTAAACAACTGTCATATCCTAGGTGGAAACGAAATAACAACGCTCCAAACTTGAATTTGGAAAACGCAAATGTTTGATTGATTAAAAAAATGTAAAAAAAATTAATCAACGAAATTTTTTCAAGAGTTGGACATCCATAAAAAAACAATCGATGTTTAGTTTTCCATAAAAAAACAATTGCCATATCTTACGTGAAAACAAAACGACAACGCTCCAAACTCGAGTCGGGAAACGAAAATTGCATTTCACGATTCGAAAAATTGTAAAATATTAATTAACCAAAGAATTTATTTTAAGATCTCAAGATCTTTAAATAAACGATGCATTTATGATTTTCTATTTAAACAACTGTCATATCCTAGGTGGAAACGAAATAACAACGCTCCAAACTTGAATTTGGAAAACGCAAATGTTTGATTGATTAAAAAAATGTAAAAAAAATTAATCAACGAAATTTTTTCAAGAGTTGGACATCCATAAAAAAACAATCGATGTTTAGTTTTCCATAAAAACAATTGCCTTATCTTACGTGAAAACAAAAAATAATTATTAAAAAAGTTGCATTTTTTGTGCAGAAGTTCCAACTTGTTTTCGTCAAAAATTGAAAATCACAAATTTTAATTGAATCCGACTAATTTACACACAAGGAGCACAGATTTGAAAACCGCGTTCAATTTGGAGTTTTCGTTAAGCTGTTACGGCCGATCAAAGTCTGAAAAAATCGACTTTTTTGAAATTTTTAAACATGTTCGTGGTGACCTGCCAAATTTTATGCATTTTTTCCTGGATAAAATTTTTTAACGTCAATCGATTTAGTTCTTCTGCTGAAGAAAAAGGTATTACATAAGAATCTACGATGATTATTAAAAGAGTTGATTTTTTCGATTTTTTCCATTTTCGAGTTTTCTTCGCTGACGCGTCAAAGACTTCAAAATGACTTTTGTTCTTGCGAAAGTACATTTTCCAGAGCGTCTTGAAGGGATCTTTCCAGTGATGTGTAGAAACCCCGAATTGAACCAGTGGTTCCTTCAGGAAATTATTTTAAAGCCAATTTTTGAGCAAAAGTAAGAAGGGGGGTAGTTTTTCAGATTTTCGTCAAAAATTAGAAATCTCTCATCCGACTAATTGACGTACGAGGAGCTCAGATTTGCGCGTTCAATTTGGAGTTTTCGTTTGGCCGCTACGGCCGATCAAAGTCCGAAAAAATCAACTTTTTTTGGAAATTTTGCTCAAAAAATGCAACTTTTTTAATAATGATCGTAGACCATTGAAGTATAGAGAAATTGATTGCCGTTAAAAAATTTCAGCTATCTTAAAATAACTAATACACTTTGGGTCTATAGTAGAAGAAGAATATTGTGATTTTAAAAGATTTTGGAGTTAGTCTTTTAAAATTACAATATTCCTAACCCAAAGTGTGTCAGTTATTTGTTTGTACTTTATACGGAGAATTGGGATCGTGAATTTGTTCGGCGTTTACTTCACTGTTAACATCAAACCAGAAGTAATTATACAGCGAAGAAACTTTTAATTTCTACAGCTTGTAACAATGGGGAGTATACCGGGTCAGTTTCGCGGTTAATCAAAGAATTACCGGGATTACGCATTTCTTTGTGCAAAATCTCACTAATTGAGAAACTCTTCCATTACGTTCGATAAAAAAACGCAAGTCATTAATTAAACCAAATTCTTGAGCAATTAAAAAAAAAACATGTGCACAATAAATCGATGCAATATGGAATTAAAAGCTCTCAAGTGTAAATAATGTATTCACATTGCCTCCAATAAAACTGCACAAATGCATAAATTAATAATAATTTGTAACCTATACATGACTTAAAAAAAATCCATTAAGATGATTTGTAGTTAATCCTTCCAGCTAAATTCAATAGATCACGACCGCGCCCGATTTTTTTAAGAAAACTGCTCCCGATTTCTTCATAGACCAACCGAAGTCAAAGATTAAACAAGCGACATTTTAAACCCACCGCGCAATCTCAATTAGTGATTTTTTTTCTTAATCCAATTTTTTCGGCGTGTCCTTCCAGTTCTTCATAGAGTAAACAAGTGACATTTCAAAACCCACTTGATTCGTATTTTTTTTTGCTTAATCCAGGTGATCTTTTCGTTTGTTACTTCGGCGGCGTGTCCTTGCACCGATTCCTCCTCCGTGAACTCGACGGTCTCGGCGAAGAAATGTTGAAAGATGGAGTGTGTATAATTGAGAGCGTGTGCCTCAAAACTCGCCAGTTTGTAATTAACGCTCGTTGCGTGTGGAATATATTTATTTATTTGAAAAAGAAAAGTGTTTTGTGAAAGGGATCGAAACATTGGTGAATATATTATGTATATTTATTAATGAGTTTTGGTGGAAAATTGATTGTGATTGTGGGTTTCGGTTGTATAATCGTAAGATTGTTTTATTAATCGCTTGAATAAATTAAGCTGAATGTTTTGTTTTTAGATACAGTGTTCTAATTATTATGCAATTTTTTTTTCCTAAATTAAAATTTATTTGGTAAACAAAATCATCTTTAAGCCAAAGTGCCTCAAACAATATTAATTTTTTTTATTTTGACATTTACAAATGATTAAAAGTAGTAATAACCTACTAATTCATGAAAATTAAATTAAATTTGTAAATCTAAAAAATGGAATGATTTTTTTGCGGTTTTTTTTTTATTCCAATTTTTTTTGTTTTAAAATTTCTACATCACTTTATAGTCAAAAATTAAGTATTGAATGCACTGCACTGATTTCAATTTTTTCTACCTTTCAGCACTTTATGGTCCAAAGTAAAATTGAATTTACATTGATTTTTTTATAGACTCTAAACTTATTAAATGCATTGATTGCATTTTTTTTTTAATGCTATTTTACATTCTGCACTTTGTGGTCAAAAATAAAATTTAATTGAAATTGTAAGTTTTTATAGACTCTAAATTTATCGAATGCACCGATTCCAAAATGCATTGCTTTTTAGAACTTTATGGTCAAAAATTTGTTAAAATCACCCCTGAAAATTGAACTGAAACGGTTCAGTGGATTTAGGAGCTTGAAATGAAATTTGCAAATATTAATAAATTAAATGCATACCACGATTAAAAAAAAAATAAGTTTTTCCGAAATGACAAATTCTTTCAATTAATACGATTGATCGTTGAAGTCATTACTTTATGATACATAATGAATTATTAAAAAGCATTAAGGTGTATTGCTAATGTCCGAAGAGGACGAAACCAATCGCAATAAAGTGAAAAATTTGTGTTTATTTTTAGTTTAACCTCCTTAGGCTTTCAATGAAGTTGTTGCAAACAATGATTAATTTGTATTGACGTTTTTTTTTTTGTCAAAAACACAGGCCAATCATTTACTAACAACTAATAGTATACCAAACATGTTTTTTTTAATGACGAGATCGCGATTCTGTGATTAAATTAAAATTATGTTTACAACTGTGAGGAATGGGAATAAATATTTTGTTGTTGAGTTTTTGGTGGTTTGTCTTGGATCGATGCGTATATTCATGTACATAGTTCCCCCCTACTATTTTGATTTTGATTTTTTATTTCACATACCTTCCTCCATGGTCTCAAGTTGAAATGTTGCAATTTGCATTTTGTTCAATTTCAACTGCGCTTCCGATATTTTTTCTCTGTCAGCCGTTTGTTAGCTTTAAGTTTAATTTATTTTTTTATATGTTTAATTTTTTTATTTATCACGCATGTATTTTTATTAGTTATATAGTTATTTCTAATTATTGTTGGACATTAAAGGTGTTATTATATCAAGTTAGACAAGTGGTCCGACTATGGTCGGAAATTTTATTCAAAGGCAATCTGAAATTTTCAAACCAAAAAATGGTGTTCCTCGAGGCTCCATTTTAGGGCCAGTATTTATTTTGCGAATGGGTTCACGTTAAAATGAGATAAGAATTTATTGGTCTTTGGCATTGCATTTACAATATGAGACACGTCGAAATAATAAGTAACTTAGGAGAACTAACAGCATTAGATAAAATAACTTAAAAATAATTCACCACAACTTAACGTATTAAATCATTTAAATTTTCAATAAATTCTTTCAGATTATAAAATGCATGTTGGCTTAGGAATGATTTTAATACCATTTTAAAAATGTTCTCAGTTAACCCTTTGCACTTCGTTCGGGCGAACTAGCAACTCGAGACGAGTTGCTGGTTCGCCCGAGACGAGTTACAGGTACTTTAAAATCATTGGGTTAGGTTAGGTAGGGTTGGCTAAGGTTGGGTTAGGTGAGGTTAGGCTGCATCACACCTCCCGGGCGCCGTTGTTCAAAGTTTCATATCAATTGCTCTATTCGTTTTTGAGATACAGCGCGCACAGACAGACGGACACACACACACACACACACACACACAGACACAATTTTTTTTTCCAAAAATTGTTGAAATGGCATCTAGGGACCCCAAAACGGATATTTCCGTAAAAAAAATCACGATCACAATACTTTCTCGTACTTCGTAACGGAGAAAGTAAAAAAGACATTACCTATAAATAAATATTAATTTGTGGGTGTTTCTGTCGAGTATTATTTAAAAAAAGAATCACCCGTGGTTTTGATGTATGTACGCATATTCAGCGTCCATGCTATAAATCCAAAACTTCCTGAAAGAATGTTTTGCAAATTCTGATTTTTATTTTTAACGAAAGTGTCTTCCGATCTTCTTCATTGTAATTCTTTATTAGTTTTGTTTTGTAACCGAAACTTCCTTATACGTATTTTTGATGTAAGAAAAAGTTTCGGATACCATGCTATAAACTTGTTAAAAAGATGTTTTGCTAATTCTAATTTTTACTGCATCTTTTTTGTAGTAATTTTTTTTTGTTTTTTTTTTCCAGTGAAAATTTTCTGGACGCGGTTTTGATGTATGTAAAAGTTTAGGCTACCATGCTATACATTTGTTATCTTTCAAAGGATAACTTGCTCATTTTAATTTTGACTACTAATCAAAATATCTGCATCTTCTTCGTTGTAATTTTTCTTGGTTTTTCTTTTCAGTTAAATTTTTCTGGGCGCGGTTTTGATGTATGTAAACGTTTAGGCTTCCATGCTACAAACTTGTTTTCTTTCAAAATTTCTTAAAATGATGTCTTGCTAATTCTAATTTTTATTTGTATCCAAAAAATCTGCATCTTCTTCGTTGTAATTTTTTTTGGTTTTTCTTTTCAGTGAAATTTTTCTGTACGTAAAAGTTTCGGCTTCCAAGCTACAAACTTGTTTTCTTTCAAAATTCCTTAAAATTATGTCCTGGTAATTCTAATTTTTACTTGTAACCAAAAAATCTGTATCTTCTTCGTTGAAATTTTTCTTGTTTTTTTTCAGTGAAATTTTTCTAGGCGCGGTTTAGATGTATGTAAAAGTTTAGGCTTCTATGCTACAAACTTGTTTTCTTTTAAAATTCCTTAAAAGGGTGTCTCGCTAATTCTATTTTTTGCTTCTTTCAAAAAAATCTGCATCTTCGTTGTATTTTCCTTTTTGGGTTTTCTTTTAAGTAAAAACTTCTCCAGGCGTATTTTTCATGTAAGTAGGAGTTTTGGCTTCCATGCAGCAAACTTGTTTTCTCTCAAAATTCCTTGAAAGGATGATCCTGCTAATTCTAATTTTTTCTTCTAACCAAAAAATCTGCATCTTCTTCGTTGGAATTTTTCTTGGTTTTTCTTTTCAGTGAAATTTTTGTGGGCGCGGTTTAGATGTATGTAAAAGTTTAGGCTTGCAAGCTACAAACTTGTTTTCTTTTGAAATTCCTTGAAAGGATGTCTTGCTAATTCTAATTTTTTTTTCTAACCAAAAAAACTGAATCTTCTTCGTTGTAATTTTTCTTGGTTTTTTTTCAGTGAAATTTTTCTGGACGCGGTTTAAATGTATGTAAAAGTTTAAGCTTCCATGCTACAAACTTGTGTTCTTTTGAAATTCCTTAAAAGGGTGTCTTGGTAATTCTATTTTTTGCTTCTTTCAAAAAACATCTGCATCTTCGTTGTAATTTTTTTTGGTTTTTCTTTTAAGTAAAAACTTCTCCAGGCGTATTTTTGATGTAAGTAGAAGTTTCGGCTTCCATGCTGCAAACTGGTTTTCTCTCAAAATTCCTTGAAAGGATGTCTTGCTTATTCTAATTTTTACTTCTAACCAAAAAATCTGCATCTTCTTCGTTGGAATTTTTCTTGGTTATTCTTTTAAGTGAAATTTTTTTAGGCGCTGTTTTGATTTATATAGAAGAAAATATATTTCTGTATTATCGTGTGAAATTGTCTGACGTATACAGGGTGTTCAATTTAAATGAAGACATTGAAATATCTCGAAAACTACACATCGAATAAAAAAAAATTATAATTAAAATTTGTTCGCCTCGGAGGGGGACAACTAATGATATGAAACTCTACTACCCTCAACCCCCTAGGAGGTAGGGGGTGAGAAATAGTAAAGTTAAATAAGAACCCCCATTTTTTTGTACGGATTTGAATACTCCGGGAAAAAATAAGAAAGTTTTATCTGATTTTTTTTTGTATTCGTGACAGACGACGCTATAACATAGCCTCAAAAGAAAAATGTCCGGGTCATTGAAATTTCTAATCCGCGTGCTTTTTCGCAAACAATAGTTTTACGGGGAGTGTAAAGTTGAAATAGAGAAACAAATAAAATGGGCAGGTGTTTTCTTTTAATTTAGTGTATCAAAAAGAAAATTTAAGCAAATAACTTATTAAGTTTCAAACACAAATAATCATTCTAAAAGCCGTGACATTTTTATTTACAATTATTTTTGTGGTTAAAACATACACTCGGGTTTATTAAATTTTTATCTTATATAATATTATAATTATCAATTAGGCCATTACACGGTTAATGCTTAAAGCCAATGCTTGGTGATTCATCTTGAATCAGGAACTTTCAACATTAATTAGTTCATCACTTTCAGTTAAGCACTCAAATCTCACTCACGATATATTTCACTGTAAGTATTAATTACGATTTGAAGTCATTACACTTAAGTGCTTTATTGTAAAAGTGCATTTTACGTTAGGCATTATAATTATTAAGTAGTTTCTATATTATTAGATGGTTAGAAAAAAAAATTAAGTTATGTCAAAATGTGCTTCCGTGAAATCCCCTTTAGGCTTGTCGGTGATTAACTTTGCGTGACCAATTTGAGCGAAAATAAAATGATTTTTCCCTTAGGGTGCATTCTTAATTTAAAAAAAAATATTGTTATCTATGATCGAGAAATTTTGTTAATCGGTGATCAACTTGATCGAGAATGAAATATTTTAAAGTGTTAATGTTTTTTTTTCTCTTAGGGTGCATTCAATATTTAAAAAAATGGATTGTTATCTATCAATAATACCTTGACATTTACTTTCACTTAATTATATACGTTTATGTCAGCCACTGTACGAATACGTCAAAAAAACGCGCATTAAGTATTCAATTTCGATCGCCACGAGTTTTACTATTGATTTCTTAGTAAATATGCATGAGCTTGATCATGCCTGTACTTCACCTAATTATCAATTACACTTGCTAATTAATACCGTAATTAGTTAAGCTAACACTTCTCTTTTGTATTACGTGTAATTTTATATATCTTGATAAAAAATGTGTGTTATTATTATTGCTTTAGGTGTTAAAAATATGATTGTTGTAAGTTTAACTTCGTAGTTTATTATTATCGCTGTGAAATCTTTAGGGGCTTTTAGCATTGTTGTTATAAAACCTAAAGACGACTTTGATTGTTGTAAGCTTGACCTCACAATTAAAAATTAATAATGTTTGTTTGTGTATTGCGCAACTTCGCTTGTCGTTGTCGATAAAAATATGGTTAAAAATTGTTTATTCTGTATTTATATCAGATTACGTTTTATTGTTATAATTTGAATGTATTTTAACCTCAATTAAGGAACTAATCTTCGCTTTTAATATTTTTGCAGAGTAAATAAAATGTATGCACGTATGAATAAATTTCAATTACTTTCACCGTGTTCCTTTCTCCCACGACATCTGCAAATGCGGAAAACATTGCACTTCATGTTGGGTCCATTAAAATATAATTTATGTATTATGAGACGTTATCGAAAATGGCTATTACCTAATCAATCTTCAATTCAAGTCAAAATTAAACTAAATTTAATGATTTATGTATTACTTAATCATTTACGGTCTAAATAAGAAACTAATTTAAAATCTACTATATAAATAAAACATTTAAATTAATTAATATTAAATGCATTAGATATAAAATTAAAGGGCTGTTCTTAGAAAAATAAAAAATAAATTGAAAGCAATAAATTAGCTGTAAAAAAAACAACTTTACCTTTTTAAAACCAAAATTTTGTATTGACACTACAAAGATCATTCTGGTATGGTGTAAACCAGGATTTTTTTTAAATTTCAATTTAAAAAGAAATAACCCGGCATCCATTTGATTGTAGTAGCAGTAATAGTTAATTACTGAATATTTCTTCAAATTTGAAACAATTTCTGAAATTAGAAGCTGCACCACCTGACGATAGATTTACACACTCGCAGTTTTGTGAATTAGAATGACCATTGGTCGTTGCGTATAGATTTTACTCAACACCAACAGAAATAATTTATTCACAAGAGCCAGTTGCACATTAATACGTGCCCATGTGTTACATCACATACTACACATATATCTCAACAAATCTTAGAAGTGTGCTGCTCGAAGGTCGATTATGTAGATCAAAAATTTCACGAAGTACACGAAAACCACCGCGAGCAGAATTTTTATAAATTTCATAAACAAGGTCACGACACTATTCTGAAACCAGATGTTTTGAAAAAGGTGTATCAAACACATAAGCCGGTTGTAAATCGCAATGTGACAGCAAACGTCACTGAAATATCCGCCATTATGATTTCATGGCAAACCTTTGTTTTTAATTCAAAATAATGGTAAAGTTTTTTGCAAATATCTCGGCAAATACTCTGCAGAAACCATTGTTTGATGTTTCAGGTTATAAATTGAATAATGTTAGTAAAAATAGAGTTAAATTTTAAATCGGAATATTGATGAAAATTTGTTTAAACTTCCCGAGAAAATTGTTTACTCCGCCATAACAAATTATTGCTCCAAAAAAATATTTTATTTTTAAATCGACCATGATAATGAGATATGCCAATCATCAGACTTAAATTATAGATCGAGGAAGAGAATCAAGTGTATAGCTTATAATTATATATTCTTGAACGAAAAAACTAGTCTGCGTTGAATTATTAATATCCAACGATTTGGTCTGTTTACAAAAAAAAATTAAAATTACATATTCACTATTTACCAAACAAGTTTTACATATTCCCACCTTTAAATCATTTCAGATCAATCCGTTGTGACATTTACGGAACAAGGAAGAATAAATTCAATTTCGATGTGCCCAAAGAACTAGTCAACGATGGCTGTTAGTGCAACATGGTACCAAAGTTGGTCGTCCACTCCCAACTATCTACATCCGACTGGACAATATTTTAGGCAACACCATTTTGAACATGAACAGTCAAATCAAAATTTGCAGAATCATCAAAGGAATGAAAACCGTGGGTATCAATGGGAGGATGATCGGGTGGCTTATTCAAGGAATTACAGTAAGTACTTAATATTTGTTTTTATACGACACTATAATATAATTTATCAAAAATTCCTTATAAAACATGGGCGATGTAAAATCGCAAGAGGTTTCACTCTTTTAACGTGCATCGCACTGCCTGCAAATTTTGACAGTTTTGTGAGGTGCGTCAGATTGTTGCGTTACATGCTTGTAAAATATTTTGGTGGAACGAATAATAATAATAATAATAATAATAATAATATATTTGTTTGCAACCAAAATATATAATATCTACAAATCAATAGAAAAAGAAAATAGAGAAAAGTACATTTTGATTAAGCAATCTGAAGGTGATTTATCTGCATCCACTTCCGCAAGTTTTATAACTGATTTTATAAAGGAAAAATGCATCATATATTCGGATGGCTGTTATCACCCTTTCACCCTTTGCATTCCTCAATTATGCCATTGAAAACAAAATTACTATAGAGCAAACGTTATTAGAAAAAGGTCACACCCAAATGGAGTGTGACGCACAAATGGAGTGTAACGCTTACATAATTGAATTATGTAAAATTTACCTTTGCATGCAGTCACACATGATTTTTTTTTGTGAAAAAAATTGTAATTGGCAACACTGTAACATAAATGGACAATTATGTAGAAGTTGAAAATGTCATCAGAAAACTTGTGTTCCATTAAAAAAAAATGTTTGTTTTTGTTATACCGCAAAATTGGGACGCCCTGTATGTATAATTTTACGGCATAAAAATGTTTAAACCAATAACTTAAAAAAAGGCGCTAGGAAAATTGCAGGACCCTGTAAATAGTTTATAATTTTTATTTCTCTCCAGCAAAACGGAAAAATAAGAGACATGTGATTCTGTACTCACAGATTAAAATTTAGTACAAACCCATAAAGTTTCGCGATAAAGATCTCCACCTACTGTATTATTATAGGTGAAAGTTTTACATAATTCATAAACCATTAAAGATCATTATTTTATGTAAGGTTAAACAAAGTGGATTTCTTAATTTTGAAATTAATTGAATTACATAGAAGTAACAGACAAATCAATCATAAAAAAAATTAATTAGCAATATTGCTATTTAATATACATTAATATACAGGTTTTCCCACAGAAACCGCACATTAAAAGTATATGGACTTCTAATTAATGTATTGTAATGAGATCTTCAAGTGTGCTCTTTTCTCTGAAAATATTTTCAAGATTGCAAGCCTTCCGGTTGTGCCGGAAGTCAACACCAACTTCCTTATTTTATTTTCATTTTCGAGATATTAACATTTTCAACAACTCTTGTAGGCAATAACTACTTTTCTTACATAACCATTTGTGTGTTCTAGTTATTTTTTTGTAACTATTTTTTTTCCACAACCGTCAGAAAAGGGTGACATTGGCAGCTTCGAATGACTTTTTTGTCTCGGCCTTGCGGTCTCGAAAAAGGTGACATTTTCATGTAAAATAAAAAAAATACCTGAAAAAGAAGAGAAAATTCAAAAGAAATTATTCTTTAATTTTAGCTTTGAATATAATTCTAAGACAGCTGTTATTTTTTTGTTTTCTAGGGCCCTATTGTTTTTCCATTGCACATAATATTGACGTATTATACAGGGTGTTTCAGACCACGCGTACACCCCAAATATCTCGAGAAATACAAATCGAATTGAGATTTTAAAAAAATATGCCCAAAACTGTACAAAAATATACTGGGTGTTCTATTAAAAAAGAACGAGATTTAATGCTTTAAAGTTCCTATTGCACAGAATATTGATGTTTTTTACAAATATGTTAATATCTTCAAAACTAAAGAAGATAGGTATAGGGAATGCTGGTGTAGATCAATGAAGAATTGAATTCTACGTGAGAATATGTAAAAATATACAGGGTATTCTATTAAAAAAGATCGAGATTTAATGCTTTAAAGTTCCTTTTGCACAGAATATTGATGTTTTTTACAAATATGTTAATATCTTCAAAACTAAAGAAGATAGATATAGGGAATGTTGATGTAGATCAATGAAGAATTGAATTCTGCGTGAGAATATGTAAAAATATACTGGGTGTTCTATTAAAAAAGAACGAGATTTAATGCTTTAAAGTTCCTATTGTTTTTCTATTGCACAGAATATTGACGTATTTTTACAAACATGTTAATATCTTCAAAACTAAAGAAGATAGGTATAGGAAATGCAGGTGTAGATCAATGTAGAATTAAATTCTGCGTCAGAGTATGTAAAAATATACAGGATGTTCTATTTAAAAATATCGAGATTCAATGGTTTAAAGTTAATTATTGCACATAATATTGACGTATTTTTACAAATATGTTGTTTCTACTCACGATATGACAATTGTTTTAATGGGAAATCAAAGATGCATCGTTTGTTAATGAATCTTGAGCTTTTTAGATAATTTATTTAATTATTTCTATTTTTTACAATTTTCCAAATCTCCGAATGTATTTTTCATCTTCTCATTTCAAGTTTAGATTGTTGCCATTTTGTTTCTACTCACGATATGGCAATTGTTTTAATGGAAAATCAAAGTTGTATTGTTTGTTAATGAATCTTGAGCTTTCTAAGAAATTTCTTGAATTATTTCTATTTTTACAATTTTTCAAATCTCCGAATGTATTTTTCATCTTCGCATTTCAAGTTTAGATTGTTACCGTTTTGTTTTTACTCACGATATGGCAATTGTTTTAATGGAAAATCAAAGTTGTATTGTTTGTTAATTAATCTTGAGCTTTTTAAGAAATTTCTTTGATTATTTCTATTTTTTACAATTTTTCAAATCTCCGAATGTATTTTTCATCTTCGCATTTCAAGTTTAGATTGTTGCCATTTTGTTTCTACTCACGACATGGCAATTGTTTTAATGGAAAATCAAAGTTGTATTGTTTGTTAATGAATCTTGAGCTTTTTAGGAAATTTCTTGAATTATTTCTATTTTTTTTAAATTTTTCAAATCTCCGAATGTATTTTTCATCTTCTCATTTCAAGTTTAGATTGTTGCCATTTTGTTTCTACTCACGATATGGCAATTGTTTTAATGGAAAATCAAAGTTGTATTGTTTGTTAATGAATCTTGAGCTTTTTAGTTAATTTCTTTAATTATTTCTATTTTTTACAATTTTTCAAATCTCCGAATGTATTTTTCATCTTCTCATTTCAAGTTTAGATTGTTGCCGTTTTGTTTCTACTCACGATATGGCAATTGTTTTAATGGAAAATCAAAGTTGTATTGTTTGTTAATTAATCTTGAGCTTTTTAAGAAATTTCTTTGATTATTTCTATTTTTTACAATTTTTCAAATCCCCGAATGTATTTTTCATCTTCTCATTTCAAGTTTAGATTGTTGCCGTTTTGTTTCTACTCACGACATGGCAATTGTTTTAATGGAAAATCAAAGTTGTATTGTTTGTTAATTAATCTTGAGCTTTTTAAGAAATTTCTTTGATTATTTCTATTTTTTACAATTTTTCAAATCTCCGAATGTATTTTTCATCTTCGCATTTCAAGTTTAGATTGTTGCCATTTTGTTTCTACTTACGACATGGCAATTGTTTTAATGGAAAATCAAAGTTGTATTGTTTGTTAATGAATCTTGAGCTTTTTAGGAAATTTCTTGAATTATTTCTATTTTTTTTAAATTTTTCAAATCTCCGAATGTATTTTTCATCTTCTCATTTCAAGTTTAGATTGTTGCCATTTTGTTTCTACTCACGATATGGCAATTGTTTTAATGGAAAATCAAAGTTGTATTGTTTGTTAATGAATCTTGAGCTTTTTAGTTAATTTCTTTAATTATTTCTATTTTTTACAATTTTTCAAATCTCCGAATGTATTTTTCATCTTCTCATTTCAAGTTTAGATTGTTGCCGTTTTGTTTCTACTCACGATATGGCAATTGTTTTAATGGAAAATCAAAGTTGTATTGTTTGTTAATTAATCTTGAGCTTTTTAAGAAATTTCTTTGATTATTTCTATTTTTTACAATTTTTCAAATCCCCGAATGTATTTTTCATCTTCTCATTTCAAGTTTAGATTGTTGCCGTTTTGTTTCTACTCACGACATGGCAATTGTTTTAATGGAAAATCAAAGTTGTATTGTTTGTTAATTAATCTTGAGCTTTTTAAGAAATTTCTTTGATTATTTCTATTTTTTACAATTTTTCAAATCTCCGAATGTATTTTTCATCTTCGCATTTCAAGTTTAGATTGTTGCCATTTTGTTTCTACTCACGACATGGCAATTGTTTTAATGGAAAATCAAAGTTGTATTGTTTGTTAATGAATCTTGAGCTTTTTAGGAAATTTCTTGAATTATTTCTATTTTTTTTAAATTTTTCAAATCTCCGAATGTATTTTTCATCTTCTCATTTCAAGTTTAGATTGTTGCCATTTTGTTTCTACTCACGATATGGCAATTGTTTTAATGGAAAATCAAAGTTGTATTCTTTGTTAATGAATCTTGAGCTTTCTAAGAAATTTCTTGAATTATTTCTATTTTTTACAATTTTTCAAATCTCCGAATGTATTTTTCATCTTCTCATTTCAAGTTTAGATTGTTGCCATTTTGTTTCTACTCACGATATGGCAATTGTTTTAATGGAAAATCAAAGTTGTATTGTTTGTTAATGAATCTTGAGCTTTCTAAGAAATTTCTTGAATTATTTCTATTTTTACAATTTTTCAAATCTCCGAATGTATTTTTCATCTTCGCATTTCAAGTTTAGATTGTTACCGTTTTGTTTTTACTCACGATATGGCAATTGTTTTAATGGAAAATCAAAGTTGTATTGTTTGTTAATTAATCTTGAGCTTTTTAAGAAATTTCTTTGATTATTTCTATTTTTTACAATTTTTCAAATCTCCGAATGTATTTTTCATCTTCGCATTTCAAGTTTAGATTGTTGCCATTTTGTTTCTACTCACGACATGGCAATTGTTTTAATGGAAAATCAAAGTTGTATTGTTTGTTAATGAATCTTGAGCTTTTTAGGAAATTTCTTGAATTATTTCTATTTTTTTTAAATTTTTCAAATCTCCGAATGTATTTTTCATCTTCTCATTTCAAGTTTAGATTGTTGCCATTTTGTTTCTACTCACGATATGGCAATTGTTTTAATGGAAAATCAAAGTTGTATTGTTTGTTAATGAATCTTGAGCTTTCTAAGAAATTTCTTGAATTATTTCTATTTTTTACAATTTTTCAAATCTCCGAATGTATTTTTCATCTTCTCATTTCAAGTTTAGATTGTTGCCATTTTGTTTCTACTCACGATATGGCAATTGTTTTAATGGAAAATCAAAGTTGTATTGTTTGTTAATGAATCTTGAGCTTTCTAAGAAATTTCTTGAATTATTTCTATTTTTACAATTTTTCAAATCTCCGAATGTATTTTTCATCTTCGCATTTCAAGTTTAGATTGTTACCGTTTTGTTTTTACTCACGATATGGCAATTGTTTTAATGGAAAATCAAAGTTGTATTGTTTGTTAATTAATCTTGAGCTTTTTAAGAAATTTCTTTGATTATTTCTATTTTTTACAATTTTTCAAATCCCCGAATGTATTTTTCATCTTCGCATTTCAAGTTTAGATTGTTGCCATTTTGTTTCTACTCACGACATGGCAATTGTTTTAATGGAAAATCAAAGTTGTATTGTTTGTTAATGAATCTTGAGCTTTTTAGGAAATTTCTTGAATTATTTCTATTTTTTTTAAATTTTTCAAATCTCCGAATGTATTTTTCATCTTCTCATTTCAAGTTTAGATTGTTGCCATTTTGTTTCTACTCACGATATGGCAATTGTTTTAATGGAAAATCAAAGTTGTATTGTTTGTTAATGAATCTTGAGCTTTCTAAGAAATTTCTTGAATTATTTCTATTTTTTACAATTTTTCAAATCTCCGAATGTATTTTTCATCTTCTCATTTCAAGTTTAGATTGTTGCCATTTTGTTTCTACTCACGATATGGCAATTGTTTTAATGGAAAATCAAAGTTGTATTGTTTGTTAATGAATCTTGAGCTTTCTAAGAAATTTCTTGAATTATTTCTATTTTTACAATTTTTCAAATCTCCGAATGTATTTTTCATCTTCGCATTTCAAGTTTAGATTGTTACCGTTTTGTTTTTACTCACGATATGGCAATTGTTTTAATGGAAAATCAAAGTTGTATTGTTTGTTAATTAATCTTGAGCTTTTTAAGAAATTTCTTTGATTATTTCTATTTTTTACAATTTTTCAAATCTCCGAATGTATTTTTCATCTTCGCATTTCAAGTTTAGATTGTTGCCATTTTGTTTCTACTCACGACATGGCAATTGTTTTAATGGAAAATCAAAGTTGTATTGTTTGTTAATGAATCTTGAGCTTTTTAGGAAATTTCTTGAATTATTTCTATTTTTTTAAAATTTTTCAAATCTCCGAATGTATTTTTCATCTTCTCATTTCAAGTTTAGATTGTTGCCATTTTGTTTCTACTCACGATATGGCAATTGTTTTAATGGAAAATCAAAGTTGTATTGTTTGTTAATGAATCTTGAGCTTTTTAGTTAATTTCTTTAATTATTTCTATTTTTTACAATTTTTCAAATCTCCGAATGTATTTTTCATCTTCTCATTTCAAGTTTAGATTGTTGCCGTTTTGTTTCTACTCACGATATGGCAATTGTTTTAATGGAAAATCAAAGTTGTATTGTTTGTTAATTAATCTTGAGCTTTTTAAGAAATTTCTTTGATTATTTCTATTTTTTACAATTTTTCAAATCCCCGAATGTATTTTTCATCTTCTCATTTCAAGTTTAGATTGTTGCCGTTTTGTTTCTACTCACGACATGGCAATTGTTTTAATGGAAAATCAAAGTTGTATTGTTTGTTAATTAATCTTGAGCTTTTTAAGAAATTTCTTTGATTATTTCTATTTTTTACAATTTTTCAAATCTCCGAATGTATTTTTCATCTTCGCATTTCAAGTTTAGATTGTTGCCATTTTGTTTCTACTTACGACATGGCAATTGTTTTAATGGAAAATCAAAGTTGTATTGTTTGTTAATGAATCTTGAGCTTTTTAGGAAATTTCTTGAATTATTTCTATTTTTTTTAAATTTTTCAAATCTCCGAATGTATTTTTCATCTTCTCATTTCAAGTTTAGATTGTTGCCATTTTGTTTCTACTCACGATATGGCAATTGTTTTAATGGAAAATCAAAGTTGTATTGTTTGTTAATGAATCTTGAGCTTTTTAGTTAATTTCTTTAATTATTTCTATTTTTTACAATTTTTCAAATCTCCGAATGTATTTTTCATCTTCTCATTTCAAGTTTAGATTGTTGCCGTTTTGTTTCTACTCACGATATGGCAATTGTTTTAATGGAAAATCAAAGTTGTATTGTTTGTTAATTAATCTTGAGCTTTTTAAGAAATTTCTTTGATTATTTCTATTTTTTACAATTTTTCAAATCCCCGAATGTATTTTTCATCTTCTCATTTCAAGTTTAGATTGTTGCCGTTTTGTTTCTACTCACGACATGGCAATTGTTTTAATGGAAAATCAAAGTTGTATTGTTTGTTAATTAATCTTGAGCTTTTTAAGAAATTTCTTTGATTATTTCTATTTTTTACAATTTTTCAAATCTCCGAATGTATTTTTCATCTTCGCATTTCAAGTTTAGATTGTTGCCATTTTGTTTCTACTCACGACATGGCAATTGTTTTAATGGAAAATCAAAGTTGTATTGTTTGTTAATGAATCTTGAGCTTTTTAGGAAATTTCTTGAATTATTTCTATTTTTTTTAAATTTTTCAAATCTCCGAATGTATTTTTCATCTTCTCATTTCAAGTTTAGATTGTTGCCATTTTGTTTCTACTCACGATATGGCAATTGTTTTAATGGAAAATCAAAGTTGTATTGTTTGTTAATGAATCTTGAGCTTTCTAAGAAATTTCTTGAATTATTTCTATTTTTTACAATTTTTCAAATCTCCGAATGTATTTTTCATCTTCTCATTTCAAGTTTAGATTGTTGCCATTTTGTTTCTACTCACGATATGGCAATTGTTTTAATGGAAAATCAAAGTTGTATTGTTTGTTAATGAATCTTGAGCTTTCTAAGAAATTTCTTGAATTATTTCTATTTTTTACAATTTTTCAAATCTCCGAATGTATTTTTCATCTTCGCATTTCAAGTTTAGATTGTTGCCGTTTTGTTTCTACTCACGATATGGCAATTGTTTTAATGGAAAATCAAAGTTGTATTGTTTGTTAATGAATCTTGAGCTTTCTAAGAAATTTCTTGAATTATTTCTATTTTTACAATTTTTCAAATCTCCGAATGTATTTTTCATCTTCGCATTTCAAGTTTAGATTGTTACCGTTTTGTTTTTACTCACGATATGGCAATTGTTTTAATGGAAAATCAAAGTTGTATTGTTTGTTAATTAATCTTGAGCTTTTTAAGAAATTTCTTTGATTATTTCTATTTTTTACAATTTTTCAAATCTCCGAATGTATTTTTCATCTTCGCATTTCAAGTTTAGATTGTTGCCATTTTGTTTCTACTCACGATATGGCAATTGTTTTAATGGAAAATCAAAGTTGTATTGTTTGTTAATGAATCTTGAGCTTTTTAGTTAATTTCTTTAATTATTTCTATTTTTTACAATTTTTCAAATCTCCGAATGTATTTTTCATCTTCTCATTTCAAGTTTAGATTGTTGCCGTTTTGTTTCTACTCACGATATGGCAATTGTTTTAATAGAAAATCAAAGTTGTATTGTTTGTTAATGAATCTTGAGCTTTTTAAGAAATTTCTTGAATTATTTCTATTTTTTACAATTTTTCAAATCTCCGAATGTATTTTTCATCTTCGCATTTCAAGTTTAGATTGTTGCCGTTTTGTTTTTACTCACGATATGCTAATTGTCAATCTCTTCCTACTTACATAATGTAATGTCTGACCTGAATGATATTATGAATGCAATTTATTAAATGCATCTGCAACAACTGAGCTTTTCTCAAGTTTAACGATATTTACTAATTGAAAGCCTCGGGCTAATGCGATTTCTTCACCTAAATCAAACACATTTACGCAATTTTCGAAACATTCTTGGACCGATTCATATATTTCGCGCATTTCTATGCATAAATCAAAAATAAATAGTCGAGGAACATTAATTAGGCAGAAATCGGTCTAGATTGAAAACAATATACGACTAATTGGAATAATTTCGATTGAAGAATGGAATCAACCTAGTTTGTGGCGAATACCTCTAGAGAGGAATTCCAACTAGAAACTCACGAGTTGGAATCAAATTTATATTCGATATTAAACAGCTGCCTGCCATGCAGAGTAGATCACCCATACGAAACACTTTCAGTTTTTGATTGCGCAGATTGGATAACGGATTGCTAATATCGGGCGGTCGAAAGTGGTTTGCTACAGCAAAACGGTAAAATTTTGTTCTTTTTATTATTTGAAGGCGAACGCAAAACTTGTTAAATGCGTTTTACTTCTTAATCAACTGATTAATTGCTAAATTCGTACATTTGCAATTCTGTTAGAACCATTCAGGTGGTATAATTGTGTAATTTCATGTTTAAAACAATGATTGTGCAATTACGATGGGATTAATAATGTCTTTAAATAAATAAATAATTTGACAGTGATGTAAGTGTGCAAAGTTTTTGCCGCTACAGGCGAAAGAGATTTTGGTTTCTATTGAAAGTACACAATTTGTGAAAAAATCTGGCAGGATTTTATTTTAGGATGGAAGGCCACCCGCCACTTCCACGCACCAATCATCCACCTACCACTTATCCACCCATCACTCATCGATTCAACTTTATTACAACAAAAAACACTGTTTTAGTTCAAATAAAATGTTTGCATACATTCATTGGAATAAAATTGAATCCAACGTCAAAAAATACGACCAATGTATAACGTGTGTATTACATTCTTGATTTTGGCCCAATAATGCTATACATTATTCCCGCAGGGATTAATGAGCGATAGGGAATTATGATTTTATTATTTCCTGTTGCGAACCAATGAAAATATGGCGCTTGAAACAAAATGCTTTGCAATTATCACGAACTATGGTAACGATAAACAAGTTCAACTCCCAGTGGCATCCATCAACACCTAACGCCTTCAGATCCTCAAAGAATCATAGCTTGTCTACATACAGTCGGCACGTACGCCTAAGTTGTTTGGGCGTTAGTGACCGATGTGAACGTATCATATTTATTTTTTTCTAATTGATAACTTGCAAGAAAATAATCAGAAGAAATCATCTCCACACTTGCAATAAAAAAACGCATTCCGATTCAAGTAATTGAGCAATTCCTGCGCATTAACACGTTCCGTTCGGTGGAGTTTTTTTTTTTTTTTTATAGTAATTTCCTTTAAAAAGAATGTAAATATTGACCGTAATAGTTAAATGATTAAGGACACTTTTTGTTTGAAATGCGTGACCAATTTGTTTAACAGTGTTACCTAATGTAATGCCTAAGTGCGAACAAAAATAATTACTCTATTAATTTTATTCGCGCTCCACAGGAGAATTATTTTAGGGGAAAGTGTGAAATATCTGTGAAATTGTGGGTCGCACTGATGAATTTAAATTAATGTACTCTATTTACACAAGAGCATTTGTGAATTTTTTTCACAAAAATAAATAAATAAATATTAATTTTACTTTCACTTTTACGAAGTACGGTAAGGTGTTATAATCGCGAACATTTTTTCAAAAATATAATTAACGGGAATATCCGTTTTGGGGTCCCTAGAGGCGATTTCAACAATTTCTGCAAAAAAAAGTAGTCTGTGTCTGTCGACATATATTGTTTTTTTATTTTATTTATTTATGCATTTGTCTAGACGTTGCAGGAATGTGTATAACATTTATTTATTTATTTATTTACAAAACCCAACAGATTCAATGTCCATTGACAGGGTTACAAAATAAAGTATAACTACAAATGAATCACAGAATAATTAATAGTATTACAAAATAACAGCACAACTACTAACATAAAATTACAAATAACTTCACAATAAATAGATGTTGCCTTAATGGTTGTATTTGATGTATTAAGGGCATAATCAGTAAATTATAAAAAAAAAAGCCCGCGAAGGAATTCCAAATTGGCACATTTGCGAAGTCGGCCAAAAAAATATAAAAAAACAATTGCCACAAACGTCAAACTTTCAAAATGTACTCAAAACAGATTTTACTTCATAATTCATATTTTTATGACTTATGTAAGGCTTGTCGATAACATCAATAAATGAAATGAAATGAAACTTTGTTGCAATTCCAAGTTTCCTCATTTGCAAAGTCCCAAAAGAAAAATAGGAAAACAATTGCCATGAACGCCAAAATTTCAAAATTTACACTATAAAAATCTGCCAAAATCTCACATCAAAATTTCTAAATAGACATAAAATCTTCTCAAATTTGTTCATTTAGAATATGTATATTTTGGTTATATTTGTTTATATATTATCTTAATTTAATTTTTGTTAATTAATGTCTTAAGAAATGTTACATTTTCCTGTAATTGGATATATGTCTGTTGGGAAATAAATATCTATTATTTTTATTGCAAAACCAACTTTCTTCCAAGTCCAAGTTATCATATTTGCGAAAAAAATTGGAAAACCATAAATTTTCAAAATTCATTCAAAATGGACTCGACTTCATTTATCTATAAAAAAAAATTCGAACATCACTTAACTTTGTTGCAATTCCAAGTTGGCACATTTGCGAAGTACAAAAAAAAAATAGAAAAACAATTGCCATGAAAGCGAAAATTTCAAAATTTACTAAAAATAGATTGTACTTCATGAATCTATAAAAAAATTCCAATATCCCTCCTGGATTTCTAAAGAATATTTCTAAACCAACTTTGTTGCAATTCCAAGTTGAAGCATTTGCGAAGTCAAAAAAAAATAGAAAAACAATTACCAGGACCGCAAAAAATTCAAAATTTACTCAAAATAAATTGTACTTCATGAATCTATAAAAATTTGCCTACATCCCTCATGTGGATTTTTAAAGAATCATTGCTAAACCAACTTTGTTGCAATTTCAAGTTGGCACATTTGCAAAGTCCAAAAAAAAATAGAAAAACAATTGCCATGAACGCCAAAATTTCAAAATTTACTCAACATAGATTGAACTTTATGAATCCATAAAAAAAATGCCACATCCCTCATCTGGATTTCTAATGAATCATTGCTAAACCAACTTTGTTGCAATTTCAAGTAGGCACATTTGCGAAGTCCAAAAAAAATAGAAAAACAATTGCCATGAACGCCAAAATTTCAAAATTTACTCAAAATAGATTGTACTTCATGAATCTATAAAAAAAATTCAATATCCCTTACCTGGATTTCTAAAGAATATTTCTAAACCAACTTTGTTGCAATTCCAAGTTGAAGCATTTGCGAAGTCAAAAAAAAATAGAAAAACAATTACCAGGACCGCAAAAAATTCAAAATTTACTCAAAATAGATTGTACTTCATGAATCTATAAACATTTGCCTACATCCCTCATGTGGATTTTTAAAGAATCATTGCTAAACCAACTTTGTTGCAATTTCAAGTAGGCACATTTGCGAAGTCCAAAAAAAATAGAAAAACAATTGCCATGAACGCCAAAATTTCAAAATTTACTCAACATAGATTGTACTTCATGAATCTATAAAAAATTGCCGACACCCCTCATCTGGATTTTTAAAGAATCATTGCTAAACCAACTTTGTTGCAATTTCAAGTTGGCACATTTGCGAAGTCCAAAAAAAAATAGAAAAACAATTGCCATGAACGCCAAAATTTCCAAATTTACTCAAAATAGATTCTACTTCATGAATCTATAAAATTCGCCAATATCCCTTACCTGTATTTCTGCAGAATCATCGCAAAGCCAATTTTGTTCCAATTCCAAGTTGGAGCATTTACGAAGTCCAAAAAAAAATAGAAAAACAATTGCTATGAACGCCAAAATTTCAAAATTTACTCAAAATAGATTCTATTTCATGAATCTATAAAAAATTGCCAATATCCCTTACCTGAATTTCTAAAGAATCATCCCTAAGCCAATTTTGTTGCAATTCCAAGTTGGAGCGTTTGCGAAGTCCAAAAAAAAATAGAAAAACAATTGCCATGAACGCCAAAATTTCAAAATTTACTCAAAATAGATTGTACTTAATGAATCAATAAAAAAATACCAACATCTTCCATCAAAATTTCCAAATATTTATAGCAAAACCAATTTTCTTCAAAGTTCAAATCAGCAAATTTCCGAAGTCGGTAAAAAAATTGTAAAAATATAAAAAAATTAAAAATTCACTCAAAACAAACTCTATTCCATGAAGCTATAAAACATTCCAACATCCCTCACTTGGATTTCTAAAGAATAATCGCTAAATCAGCTTTGTTGCAATTCCAGTTGGCCCATTCGCGAAGTCAAAAAAAAAAATAGAAAAACAATTGCCATGAAAGCCAAAATTTCAAAATTTACTCAGAATAGATTTTACTTCATAAATCTATAAAAATCTTTTGTAAATATTTATTTCAAAACCAATTTGTTTCCAAGTTAAAATTAGAACATTTGCGAAGTCGAACGAAAATATTGGAAAAACATAAAAGCTTTCAAAATTCACTCAAAATGGACTCTACTTCATGAATCTATAACAATAAATCTAATATTCCTCACTGGTATTTCTAAAGAATCATTGTTAAACCAATTTTATTTCAATTTTTCTAATTCTCCCTTACACCAGATGTTAAGTAGTTACCCTGGCATTCAATGTTTTGTTGATATATTTTGTCCAAGTTTATCTATGTTTTCGTCAAATATTAAGCGTATTGTTATGTTGTAGTTTTTAATTAGAATAGTATTATTTTCATATGTATCTAAATTTTATTTTTCCCAGTAACTGGATATTTTTCTGTTGGGAAATGTACAAATAAATAAATAAATAAATTCCAAATTGGGACATTTGCGAAATCACCCCCCCCCCCAAAATAGAAAAACAATTGCAATGAACACCAAAATTTCAAAATTTACTCAAAATAGATTCTACTTCATGAATCCATTAAAAAACATCTTTCATTAAAATTTCTAAATATTTATTGCAAGCCAATTTTCTTCCAAGTCCAAGTCGGCCAAAAAACTTGTCAATGTAGAAATGGCAAAGACTTTAATTCACGTATTTTAATGACATTGAAATACAATTTTTTTTTCGACGGATGTGTACCAAAAATTATCCACCAGTTAACCTTGAATGTTTTCATTTATTTATATCTGACACAAAAACGGGTGACAAACACGTAAATGCGGAGGACGTTCGGTAACCCAAACCAGTGCGGTGTAAACAACAAGATAAGTTACATAAATCGAAATCTTAAATGAGTAGATATGTATTTTGATTAAAATTAAAATATCAAAACATACCTTTTAAGTCACTTTATGATAAACAAAGATTGCCATGGAGTCCAAGTCGAGAAGTAATTCGTTGAATACACGGGGCTTCTTTGATTGTTTTAGAAATAAACTGAATCATCTTTTCTTTGATAATTAGTGTCCATTTAACCCTTTCAGCCCTGGATTTTTAAATTTGAAAAAAAAAATTTGTTAATTATTATTGATGGGGAGCTTCTTAAGACCGTAAATACCAAATTTGAACTCATTTGATTAATTAGTATAGGAATTAATTAGTGAGGCTTTGTTGAAGTGACATCTAATGATAAACAGCAAAAATATGGAGTGTTGTAGTAAGTAGAGACATGTAAATGTTGAAGTGACATCTAGTGATAAACAGCAAAAATATGGATTGTCATAGTAAGTAGAGACATGTAAATGTTGCGGTGGCAATTGCCACCACCAGGGCCGAGAGGGTTAAGTACTTAACATTTATCATCACCAGCATCATCAAAAATTTGAAATGTCCACTGGTGAAAGAATAATTATTTTTTCGCTCTTTTTCTCTATATTGGGCCACCGTTCGTATTTTTATCTGTATTTGGGTTCGTCCCGTATGAGAAATAAATGGTTATTGTTATTATTATTATTACCAGAGTCGAGTTTGATCATCTGTCCAGCAACTACTTTTGATAGCCTCGTGCGTTGGTCTCCATTCTGAAATGTTCTTCGTCCAAGGTCCGTCTGTCATCCTTGCCACATATCCGGCCCAGTTCCATTTTAGGTGAAGAATGTTTCTTTACAGCCCCCGTCCTTCGCCTGAGGACAAGATTTGGTATTCTCTTTTCGTAATTCCTAGGCCTCGTCCATTTTCCACTGCATTACCTCGATTTTGTTATAGTTTTTTTTTCTTTTAGTTAGGGTGATGTTATGTGTATGCATTGATTAAATACTCATTTTCGAAGGTACAGTTCCAAATCTTTCTAAAGCCGGGCCCACACGATCCTACGAACGTTTGCCTCAAATGTTTGCTTCAAACGTTGGACAAGCGTCTTGGCACATGCGCTCCCACACGATGGACAAACGTTGGATCCAAATGCAGTTGGTTCCAACGTTTGTCTGAAGGAGGTTCACCCCCTTATTAGTTCTCAGAGTCGCCGCTAAGGTGACAGTACATATAGTAGAGGTTATTATTCATTTATGTTATGATAGTTACTTAATTATTTTTACTTTTTTTAATCATTTAATTAACTATTAAACCCTTAAGTCGGTTGTCATTCGTACAAATGTTTGTGCACGTCGTGTGGGAATGTATCCAATGCCACCAAGTATGCCAACCAATGACAGAGAAAACCCTTTGAAGCAGACTAAAAGACCGACAGCCGGCCGAACACCTTCCAACACGAACGTTTGACGCTGGAAGCTGGCCACTCGTAGTTCGTGGATCTCCCACATGATGCGTCCAACGTTGGAAGGTGTTCGTAGCATCGTGTGGGCCCGGCTTAAGACTACCGAAAGCTGCCCAAGTTGTGTTTCATGAGTCAAATTGTCTCTTCCGATGCAAATCTTGTGTCTTAAATATTTGTATGTGTGCACGTGCGTTTGACCTCATTGTCATTCAATGTAATAGAATCATCGCGATTTATTTTTTTAATGAATTACTCTTGGACCAAACGGTTCTACAGCTTCAGTTTCAGCGTTTTCTTTACAGAACATCATACGATTTAATTATACCTATAATTTCAAGTACTGATCATTCTCATTATTATAAGAGACTTTTTTCATTCTCTTACTATTTTTCAGAGCGGCCATCAACATCAACAAACCCGGCCGGATTCCTACCCTATCTGCTCCAACTGAGCTCTATGCGACCACCACCAGGTCAACAACTCGTCGACCAGCCCAGCGCCAGAGCAGGCGTTTACGAATACACGGGACCTTTCAAGACGTGGTACGCCTGGAAAGACATAGATTTCGCCTATTCCTCGCAAGCCGAACGGGAACACGCCCTCTTCACCGAAGAATTCGTTCCCGAAAACAACCTCCCCCTGGGCATAGAGGTCTACGGCGACAGAGTGTTCGTGACGCTGCCTAAATGGAAAAAGGGCGTGCCTGCAACGCTGGCCGTGTTACCAAAAGTACCATTGGAGTTATCCCCGAAAATGGTGCCGTATCCTGACTGGGATTGGCATACTGGAAGTAAGTATCTAAGTAATAGGACTTCAAATATCTGCTGTCACCGTTGAAGTTTGAGTTTTCGGTGTATATTAGGTTGCATATAATACATATATAAATTAAGTTATATAATTGATAATTGTATAGAATAAAACACTTTGATTTATTTGTTTGACCTTGAGACTAAAGTTTTGATAATGGCAAGCTGAGTTACCGAAGCTGCAGTCAAATAAATAAACGAAAGTGTTATACAAACAAAGTAAAACGTGTTTTATTCTTTATAAAAACACGTATGACGAAGTAGAAGCTTCCTACATAACAGATTTATAATTAATTAAGGTAAATTAGTTGCGACTATAGCTACGACTTTTCGCTAGTCATTAAAAAGTTAAGTGTTTTTAGTCCAAGTTACAGCTGAGATATATCCTGTGAGCAAGTTAATTTAAATTTCCCGCTGAAAAATCTGGGGAATTTGATCGCTCCAAGGCATAATTAATAAAGAGTAACTAGATTTTGACAGCGTCGTGCGTCGTATTTTGCCATCTTCGAATTTAGTTATTTTACCTTCTGTTTCATAGACATTACCTCTACTTTGCGTAAATCTTTGTTTTGTGGTGAGTGATTTGCTGTTTTTAAGGTTAGAAAATTATAAAATTTAAGTTTCGTTCGGGAACAAATGTTTGCAACGCCAATGAAAAATCAATCACGTGTCAGGCAACTGAAAATAAAATTATGGAACAAAACAAGCGTTTTACTTTACCCAACTTGAAAATATGGTTCTATCAAGAAAGTATTCAATATATTTACGTTACATATTACATTAAGTCGATTGGAATATTCAAACTGAAAGACAGGGGCGGCTCGTGATAGCTTGACACGTCCAATCTCTATGTTGCATATTACACAATTTCTCGGTTTCAATTTGAAAGAATTTCATTTCATTTCTTCGTAAAAAAAAAGTTGTAACAAGATAAAGGAGTTACATATTCTCTCGGTTTCAATTCTCATGTGTGCAAACTGTCAATTTGAAAGAATTTCATTTAAATTTTTCGTAGGAAAAGTTGTACTATGATAAAGGAGTTACGTAATCTCTCGGTTTCAATTGTCATGTATATTGGCATATAGGTGCATATCTTGCGAACGGTTAAAGATAATTAAAAAACAATTACAAATTCGTATTCTCCGGCTAATCAATATGCTAAATCAATAATAAAACAGTATTTGGTGGCATTTGTTTTTTGGCATATAGGTGCATATCTCGCGAACGGTTAAAGGTAATTAAAAAATGATCACAAATTCGTATTCTCCAGCTAATCGAGATGCTAAATCAACAATAAAACAGTACTTGGTGGCATTTGTTTTTTGGCATATAGGTGCATATCCCGTGAACGGTTGAAGAAAATCAAAAAATTACTTCAAATTCTTATTCTACGGCTAATCGTGATGCTAGTTCAACAAAAAAATAGTATTGGGTTTCATTTGTTTTTTGACATATAGGTGCACATCTCGCGAACGGTTGAAGATAATCAAAAAATGATTTCAAATTCTTATCCTACGGCTAATCAAGATGCAAATTCAACAATAAAAAAATATTAGTTTTCATTTGTTTTTTGACATATAGGTGCATATCTCGCGAATGGTTGAAAGTAATAAAAAAATTATTATAAATTCGTATTCTCCAGCTTATCGTGATGCTAAATTAACAATAAAACTGTATTTGGTGTCATTTGTTTTTTGGCATATAGGTGCGTATCTGGTGAACAGTTGAAGATAATCAAAATATGATTACAAATTCTTATTCTCCGGCTAATTAAGATGTCAATCCAACAATAAAAAGTATTAGCATTCATTTGTTTTTTGACATATAGGTGAATATCTCGCGAACGGTTAAAGATAAGAAAAAAATGATTATAAATTTTTGTTTCCCGGCTAATCAAGACGTTATATCAACAATAAAAAAGTATTTTATTCCATTCGTTTTTTGACATATAGGTAAATATCTCGCGAACAGTTGACTATAATCAAAAAAATAATTACAAATTATTATTCCCCGGCTAATAAAGATGCATAATCAACAAAAAAACAGTGTTTGATTCCTTTTGTTTTTTTTGCATATAGGTGCATATCTCGTGAACGGTTGAAGGTAATGAAAATATGATTACAAATTCTTATTCTCCGGTTAATCAAGATGCTTATTCAACAATAAAAAAATATTTGATTTCATTTGTTTTTTGACATATAGGTGCATATCTCGTGAACGGCTGAAGATAATAAAAAAATAGTTACAAATACTTATTCTCCGGCTAATCAAGATGCTAATTCAACAATAAAAAAATATTGGGTTTCATTTGTTTTTTGACATATAGGTGAATAACTCACGAACGGTTAAGGATAATTAAAAAATGATTACAAATTCTCATTCTCCAGTTTATCGAGATGCTAAATCAACAATAAAACAGTATTTGGTGGCATTTGTTTTTTGGCATATAGGTGCATATCTCGCAAACGATTGAAGATAATCAAAAAATGACTTCAAATTCTTATTCTAAGGTTAATCCAGATGCTAATTCAACAGAAAAATAGTATTTGGTTTCATTTGTTTTTTGACATATAGGTTTATATCTCGCGAACGGTTGAAGATAATGAAAAATGATTATAAATTCTTATTCTCCTGCTAATCAAGTTGCTGATTCAATAATAAAAAAGTATTTGATTTCATTTGTTTTTTGACATATAGGTGCATATCTCGTGAACGGCTGAAGATAATAAAAAAAAAATAGTTATAAATTCTTATTCTCCGGATAATCGAGATGCTAAATCAATAATAAAACAGTATACCCTAGACACACGGAGGTAGTTTATGATCATTAGCCTTAATGATCATTAAGAAAATTGGTAATTTACACACGGGATAAAGCACGGCTGCGCAGTATACGTACCTAAATACAGGTGTTTATATTTGGTTTTATATAAAAAAACATTCATAATCATTTAAAAGGTTGGATTTAATTGATGGGTTACATTAAACAACGCCCACCAACACGTGCTGATTTTTATATCAACCAATTGTATTCGCCCAAATGTATGTGATTTCACAACAAAGAGTTATAAGGAAAGACAAAGTGGAGGAAAAATACGAGGAACTCACGGGTACAATATACAGCAAAGAAAAAGTTTCCACGTTCACATATTTCTAAAAGTAAAGTAATATCAGCTGATCGCGAACTGTCATTCATGACAGCGATATTTTTCAAATGACTGGCGATGTTACGCGATTACCAGCGATGGCCGATTTTATGATCATAAGTTTGTATGACGTTAATAATGATCATTAGTATTATGTTGATGTGACACACGGCGAAGTTAATGATCATTAGGACTTAATGATCATTAAATATGTACGATACATGTTACAATAAATTTAAACGCCATCTAAAATATATTGATGTATCACCATATATTGTTGGTATATAATGTTGTTATTAATTATTAATCTGTATAATTTATATAATGGTAATTCTACTTTTGTAATGTATCGTTATTGTTATGTAATAGTTATATTGTGCAATATTTTATTTTGATTTCTTTATTGTATTTTTTATTTTAAATTTTTCTTGTAAAAAGGTTCGTCCGTAAATAAACAAATAAATAAATAGCTCCGTGTGCCTAGGGTATAAGGGATTTTCTTTTCATATGATCAGTTCTACAAACATGCGTATTTGGTTGCCTACCTATCAACCTGCACCTATTGTTGCTCTCTCTGTACCAACCTTAAACATTTATTCTTGCAAATTCGCTAACGAATATTTTCTGTAAATTTACAATTTCTTCTCACACCTATTGATTTGACTTTCCATTTATTTTTATAGTTGGCTGCGATGGTCTAACCTCAGTCTACAGAATGAACGTAGACGAGTGCGGAAGACTCTGGGTCTTAGACTCCGGACAAATCGAAGTGACCACGAAATCCAAACAAGTGTGCCCACCGCAGCTCTTCATCTTCGACCTGCACACCGACCAACTCCTCCTCCGCTACCCGATCCCCGACGAGTACATCAAGCAGGACTCCCTCTACTCCAACATCAAAGTCGACGTGAGGCAACACATGTGCGACGACGCCTACGCGTACATGGCCGACGTCTGGCGTTTCGGCATCGTCGTCTTCAGCCTGAGGCAGATGAAGAGCTGGAGGGTGCAGGACCACCTCTTCTATCCCGATCCGCTAGCTTCATCTTACAACGTTAAAGGATTGGAATTCGAGTGGACCGACGGCATCTTCGGATTAGCGTTAGGTCCGGTTGATCACCGAAACGACAGGATCCTGTATTTCCATCCAATGTCCAGCTTCATGGAGTTTTACGTGAAGACCTCCGTCATCAAGAACGAAACCGGTTGGAGTGACGTTAAGGACGCGTTCAAGGTCCTAGGGCAGAGTAGAGGTAAATCCGGACAATCATCAGCTTCAGCTATTGATAGAAACGGCGTCATGTTCTACAACTTAGTCACCAGAAGCGCTGTCGGTTGTTGGGACAGCAGGAAACCGTACCACCGCAACAATTTGGGCGTCGTCGCTCAAGACAACCAAACCCTCGTCTTCCCCAACGACATGAAGATCGACATGGAGGCTAGACAGAGCGTCTGGATCATCTCGAATCGCCTTCCGACGTTTTTCTACGAAAGTTTGGACTTCAAAGATTACAACTTCAGGATCATGTCTGCGTACACGGACGAGGCCATCGCCAATACGATTTGCGATCCCGGCGTGAATTATAACGCAGGGATCGGGAACTCCTTCGACGATGGTGAATGCTTTTAGTTTCAGTGCCAATTGAATTAATATTTATGAACCAAATACTCATTTTTATACATTTATTTTGTAAATATGTCTATACTTGAATAAATTAATTAAGTCACCACAATAAATCTTCTCAGTAGGCAAAATAAGACAGTTGTGAACGATACTTGGAGGTGTTGTCGGCCTGTAAAATAATGGAAGGTAAGGTTAGTTTCTTGGTTAATGGTGTCTCGGTTTGACTCATGGAGAAATCTATCTCTAAGAACAAGCTGAATTTGAAAAAAAATTCTGGGTAAAAAAAGTTGAAATTAAAGAATCTATGAAAAACAGTTACGTTAAAAAAAGCCGAATTTGAAACAATTTAATCGGTAAAAAAGTTAAGATGAAAGAATTACATCTATCAAAAACGGCTACGTTAAAAAAAGGTGAATTGAAAAAATGTAATCGGTAAAAAAGTTAAAATTAAAAACTGATGATGTGGCCATCATGTTACTTTCTCCGACTTAAAGGTATCATTTATATTTACACTTTCATGGTGTATTTTCAATTTAAATCAGATTTTAAATGTCATCGAGCGTTGTGTAAACTGACGTTTAAAACGACAAAATTATGAAAGATGGAAAAATTATACTTCAAATTCAAAAACTCGGTTTACACAAAAACTAACGAGATTTAGAAAAAAACTTATTCTTTAGAAGTTGTTCATTTTGGCATTCTCTACAATTATTATTCACATAAATTTGCTGTAACTATTATCGTTTCATAATTATAAACCAAAAATTAAAGAAACATTAATAATTTTTTTTCTCGAATAGCAATGATTTTATGAAAAATGTTTTCAAGCAAAAGATGTTCATTTCTTTGTTGTATTCAAAGTTTGTTTAAATGTTTTTGTGATATTTTTCATATTTAAGAAAATATTGGCAAAAAACAAAAAACGGTTAAGGTAAACACCCACTTCCGATGTACGCAAATTCACAAAAAGCTCTTCAGTTCTTTGGATTATCAAATAAAACGTGTGTTGAAAGTTTCATATTAATTGCTCTATTAGTTTTTGAGATACAGCGCGCACAGACACACACACGCAGACACAATTTTTTTTTCCAGAAATTCTTGAAATGGCGTCTGAGGAGTTGTTCATTTTAGCATTCTCTACAATTATTATTAACATAAATTTGCTGTAACTATTATCGTTTCATAATTAAAAACCAAAATTAAAAAAAAAAAAAAAAAAAATTTTCTCGAATAAAAATGATTTTATGAAAAATGTTTTCAAGCAAAAGATGTTCATTTTCTTGTTGTCTTCAATGCTTGTTTGAATGTTTTTATGCTATTTTTCATATTTAAGAAAATATTGGCAAAAAACAAAAAACAGTTAAGGTAAACACCCACTTCCAGTGTACGAAATTTTACCAAAAGCTTTTCAGTTCTTCGGATTATCAAATAAGACGTATGTTCATAGTTTAATAGTTTTTGAGATACAGCGCGCACAGGCGCACACAACAGACACAATTTTTTTTCCCGAAATTGTTGAAATGGCGTCCGAGTAGTTGTTCATTTTGGCATTCTCTACAATTATTATTAACATAAATTTGCTGTAACTAGTATCGTTTCATAATTATAAACCAAAAATTAAAAATAAATAAATAAATTTTTTTCTCGAATAAAAATGATTTTATGAAAAATATTTTCAAGCAAAAGATGTTCATTTTCTTGTTGTATTCAATGTTTGTTTAAATGTTTTTGTGATATTTTTCACATTTAAGAAAATATTGGCAAAAAACAAAAAACAGTTAAGGTAAACGCCCACTTCCGATGTACGAAATTTCACCAAAAGCTTTTCAGTTTTTTGGATTATCAAATAAGACGTATGTTCAAAGTTTTATATCAATTGCTCGATTAGTTTTTGAGATACAGCGCGCACAGACACACACACACAGACACAATTTTTTTCCAGAAATTGTTAAAATGGCGTCTGAGGAGTTGTTCATTTTAGCATTCTCTACAATTATTATCAACATAAATTTGCTGTAACTATTATCGTTTTATAATTATAAACCAAAAATTAAAAAAATAATAATACATTTTTTTCTCGAATAAAAATGATTTTATGAAAAATGTTTTCAAGCAAAAGATGTTCATTTTCTTGTTGTCTTCAATGTTTGTTTGAATGTTTTTGTGATATTTTTCATATTTAAGAAAATATTGGCAAAAAACAAAAAACAGTTAAGGTAAACGCCCACTTCCGGTGTACGAAATTTTACCAAAAAATTTTAAGTTCTTCGCATTATTAAATAAGACGTATGTTCAAAGTTTCATATCAATTACTCTATTAGTTTTTGAGGTACAGCGCGCACAGACACGCACACACACGCAGACACAATTTGTTTTTTCCAGAAATTGTTGAAATGGCGTCCGAGCAGTTGTTCATTTTGGAATTCTCTACAATTATTATTAACATAAATTTGCTGTAACTATTATCGTTTCATAATTATAAACCAAAAATTAAAAAAATAATAATACATTTTTTTCTCGAATAACAATGATTTTATGAAAAATATTTTCAAACCAAAGATATTCATTTCTTTGTTGTCTTCAATGTTTGTTTAACTGTTTTTGTGATATTTTTCATATTTAAGAAGATATCGGAAAAAAACAAAAAACGGTTAAGGTAAACACCCACTTCCGGTCTACGAAATTTTACCAAAAGCTTTCCAGTTCTTCAGATTATCAAATAAGACGTATGTTGAAAGTTTCATATCAATTGCTGTATTAGTTTTTGAGATACAGCGCGCATAGACACATACACACAATTTTTTTTTTCAGAAATTGTTGAAATGGCATCTAGGGACCCCAAAACGGATATTTCTGTAAAAAAAAATTTGAAAAAAAAAACGATCACAATACTTTCTCATACTTCGTAACGGAGAAAGTAAAAATAGTTGAGAAAAGTCCTAAAAAGTCATGAAAAAGAACTTACAAAAGTCCTAAACAAAGTCCTTAAAAATGTCCTGAAAAATATCTTGAAAAAAAAATCCTGAACTAAGTGTCCCGATGAAAAAGGCCCAAAAAAAAACCTCCAAAAAGACAAAAAAGCTTAAAAATGTCACCAAAAAAGTCCTTGGCTACATTTTTACAGTCCTGAAAAAATGAATAATAATAATAATAATAATAATGGTTTATTGTGCTAAACAAAAGTTTCTTATTCCTGAAATAGTCTTAAAAAATTAAACCTACCAACAATATTTAGTAAATGCTTTGGAAAGGGTTCAAAACAAATTTTTAAGAATTGTCGCTTATCGCTTGGGTATTCCTTCATCAAACATAAATTATGAATATTTGCAATGTCACCTTAATATTAGCAGCCTTTTGAATCGTCGAATCATACAAGACCTGTGTACTGTTCACAAAATCATAAATGGGCACTTTGTCTGCCCTCAGCTTTTATCACTTTTAAATTGCTGGAACCAAACGAAAGGCATTCATACACGCCAGCATATACTATTTCGCCCAAGAACGCATCGCACCAATTATTGTCTAAACAATCCAATTTCCAGGTTTATGCGTTTAGCAAATGCTATTTACTTAAATAATAATATTGATTTATTCAACATTAACACTACTTTGTTTCACAAGCATTTGCTCAGAATCAACCTGGAAACAATTATTATAAGTTCGAATTGTCGATAATAAATATTTATAATATATTGATTTGTAAATTAAGGAGTTTTCCGTGTATTAAATAAATAAATAAATAAAATAAATAAATAAAACCAGAAATAAATGTGCTTAAAAAATCCTGGAATATAAAGAGTTGAAAAAAGCCGTAAAAAGTCATGAAAGCAGACCTTACAAAAGTCTTGAATAAAGGCCTTAAGAATGTCCTGAAAAATAGTCTTAAAAAATGTCCTGAAAAAATCCGTAAAAAACTCTTAAAAAATGTCCTGAAAAAATCCGTAAAAAAGTCTTAAAAAATGTACTGAAAAAATCCGTTAAAAAGTCTTAAAAATGTCCTGAAAAAATCCGTTAAAAAGTCTTAAAAAATGTCCTGAAAAAATCCGTTAAAAAGTCTTAAAAAATGTCCTGAAAAAATCCGTTAAAAAGTCTTAAAAAATGTCCTGAAAAAATCCGTAAAAACTCTTAAAAAAATGTCCTGAAAAAATCCGTTAAAAAGTCTTAAAAAATGTCCAGAAAAAATCCGTTAAAAAGTCTTGAAAAATGTCCTGAAAAAATCCGTAAAAAAGTCTTAAAAAATGTCCTGAAAAAATCCGTTAAAGTCTTAAAAAATGTCCTGAAAAAATCCTAAAAAAATCCTCAAACGAAAGTCTTGACAATGTCTTAAAAAAAGTCTTTAAATTCTTAAAAATTCCTGAAAAAAAGTTCTAAAAAAATTTCAAGAAAATAAGTCCTGACAAAACATTCCAAAACGTCATAAAAAATGTCCAGAAAAAAACCTAAAAAGTCCTTAAATTCTTGAAAATTCCTGAAATAAAGTTCTAAAAAAATTTCATTAAAATAAGACAAAACGTCCTAAAAAGTCATAAAAAAATGTCCTGAAAAAACCTAAAAAGTACTTTAATTCTTAAAAATTCCTGAAATTCAGTTCTAAAAAAATTTCAAGAAAATAAGTCCTGACAAGACGTCCTAAAAAGTCATAAAAAATATCCTGAAAAAACCTAAAAATTCCTGAAATTAAGTTCTAAAAAAATTCATAAAAATAAGACAAAACGTCCTAAAAAGTCATAAAAAATGTCCTGAAAAAACCTAAAAAATCCTTAAATTCTTAAAAATTCCCGAAATTAAGTTCTAAAAAAATTTCATGAAAATAAGACAAAACGTCTTAAAAAGTCATAAAAAATGTCCTGAAAAAAACTTAAAAAGTCCTTAAATTCTTTAAAATTCCTGAAATATAGTTCTGAAAAAATTTCATGAAAATAAGTCCTGACAAAACGTCCTGAAAGCCATAACAAAATGTCCTGAAAAAAACCGAAAACGTCCTTAAATTCTTGAAAATTCCTGAAATAAAGTTCTAAAAAAATTTCATGAAAATAAAACCTGACAAAACGTCCTAAAAATCATAAAAAATGTCCTTAATAAAAATCCTGTAGAAAGAAGTCAAAAAGAAGAAAAAACAGTACTGGAAAAAGTCCGTCCTGAAATAGAAATCTGAAAAAATTCCAAAAAAAGAGTCCCGAGAATCACAAAAATTCTTTGCTGTTTTATGGATTTTAAGCTTCCGAATGAAATTCAGAGAATTATTATATTTTTTACAACTTTTCAAATCGTTGAGTGTATTTTTCAATTTTCAATTAAAATTCAGAATATTGTCGATTTGTCTCTACTCAAAATTCGGCAATTGTTTTTGTGGAATATCAAACATTATTTGTTGTTTTATGGATTTTGAGATTTTGAAGTAAATTCCTTGATTTATTATTTTTTTACAATTTTTAAAATCGTTGATTGTATTTTTCATTTTTCAATTCAAATTCAGAATATTGTCGATTTGTCTCTACCCAAAATTCGGCAATTGTTTTTGTGGAATATCAAACATTATTTGTTGTTTTATGGATTTTGAGATTTTGAAGTAAATTCCTTGATTTATTATTTTTTTACAATTTTTAAAATCGTTGATTGTATTTTTCATTTTTCAATTCAAATTCAGAATATTGTCGATTTGTCTCTACCCAAAATTCGGCAATTGTTTTTGTGGAATATCAAACATTATTTGTTGTTTTATGGATTTTGAGATTTTGAAGCAAATTCCTTGATTTATTATTTTTTTACACTTTTTAAAATCGTTGATTGCATTTTTCAATTTTCAATTCAAATTCAGAAAATTGTCGATTTGTCTCCACCCAAAATTCGGCAATTGTTTTTTTGTAGTTGTTTTATGGGTTTTGAGCTTTTGAAATTGAAATTTTACCAAAAACTTTTCAGTTCTTAAGATATCATTTGCTCTATTAGTTTTTGAGCATAGACGCATAGACACACTCACACCCATAATGACTAAAAAAAATCATTCCAGAAAGCTTCGAAATCGCCTCTAGGGACCTCCAAACGGATATTTCCGCAAAAAAATTTTTGAAAAATTTTTCACGATCACAACACTTTCTCGTACTTCGTAACGGAGAAAGTAAAAATGGCGAATTAAAAAAAATGTGAACTGCAAAGAAGTCCAGAAACCTGTTATCAGTTCCGCTCTTCGGATAGTGTTACAGGCGAGACGCACAAAATTTATTTTTACAGAAAACTGCTATACCAACCTGCCACTGGATTTACTATCCTTCACTCTGGTTGAATTCGCTGGTCCTCCTGTTCCTGTCGATGCTTGCGAAAAACGCCTGGGTGTATCCATCGTCGCGATAGCCGCTCTGGTAACTCGCTTTGTTCTTGTAATATTCGGTAACTTTCAAATCGTTTTCTACCTCCTTAGTAACATGAGTCTCTATGTTTACTCTTCGTGTTAATTTTTTGTGGTTGTCAACTATAATCAAGTTAGGAGTTGAAAGTCAGCAGAGGTGGTAATACAGATCTCTGCAACCGACTCTACCTATCTGTATCGCTACATCTGCCTCTGTCACCCATGCAACAGTGACAGCTCATGGTACAGCGGAGTTAGCAGAGGTGGTAATACAGATCTCTGCAACCGACTCTACCTTTACTTATTGCCACCTTTGCTATCTCGGACATACTCATGGGTGACTCATGGCACGGCAGAGGCAGCAGAGGTGGTAATACAGATCTCTGCAACCGACTCTACCTATACGTATTGCCACCTTTGTTACCTCGGCCGTAGTCACTGGAAAGAGGCAATACATTTCTTGAGACTCTTTTAGAAATAACCTCAATTTTACCAGAGGTACTGACAAAGTGAAAATCAGCTGTTTGGTTCTTGCTTAATCACGCTTTTCTTGGTACCAAAGTAAAAATTACCAATTTGTATCCAAGAATCGTGTTTCACCGTTGCAGTCTGCGTCTCGAACGCCACCTTCCGCACGCCCTCCCTGGCGTCCCGCTGCTCCGAAGTCTCCACTTTGGTCGCGGACTCCGGAAGCACGGTCATCACCTCCGCCTCCGAGAATATCGGCTTCACGTCCAGCATCACCCTCTTCGCCCTCTCGGCCAGCTTCGGCTGCACCGGCCTCAGCAGCGAGGACAGGCTCGCGGTGATGCCGACGTTGCAGGCGTACTGCTCGAAGATCGGATTCGCGAACAGGGCCGCCGGACACTTCTCCGTAAAGTTCAACATCGAGGACAACAGACTCCCGCTCCTCGTCCAGTTGTGCAGCAGCAGCTTCGTGCTGCTCTTCTCGCCGCCGATCTGCGCCACCTGCAGATCGATCGACTTGTTCTCCAGCGAAACGTCGTCCCGCGCGTTCATGATCGCGTTCCTCTCCTCCTTGTCCTTCATCTGCGCGAGGAGGGTATCCAGCGAGCGGGAGTTCCCTTTGTTTATTTTGGTGTTGAAGTGCTGAAGGACGTTTTCAATGGTTGAGACGCTGATGAGATCGGTTCTGTAAACGTTAACTTAATGCGTGTACGGCTTAGATAATCACCACAACCTTTTGTCACCGAAAATGCTGCTGCTGCTGTCGACGCTGGACTCCTGCAGCAGACGCGTCCTTCTTCTCCTGGCCTGCAGTTCGAGAGGGTCCACGTTTTGGGTGATGCGTAAAACCACGTTGAGGCCTTTGTAGTAACTGAATTGTATCAAGAAAATAAACTGAGTTTAAGTTTTCCCAACACTTCTAAACACGAACTGAGTTAAAGATGTAAACCTACAGAAGATCCGCAAAAGTGACTTCATTTCGTAACGCTCACCTTACGACCAGATAAAAAATATACACAGAGGGAGCGTGATCAACAAACTGCGTCAACAAAAACTCCCAACACGTGGCCTTCACGAACTTGTAAGCCGCGCAGGTGAAGATCCCCGCCGCCAAAGATACGAACCCGGTGAGCAGACACTTTATGGCGTTCACCACGACCCACGGCAGCATCAACATGGGTTTCTCTTCCTACGCGAAAAACAACTTTTAATTCTCCTCGAATACAGGTATCTGTAACTTACGAATAGCACCGGGTACAGGAGCAAAATGTAACAGCCCAAGTAAATGTGAGCGGTGAACGTTCTTATCAGAACGATGCCGGTGAGGACGTACTTCATGTAGAGCTGCACCCTCTCGGAGAACTTCTCCGGGTCCATCTTGATCTCCCATACCTTGTACAGGCTCCCGCTGAAATCGATGAGGGTCGCGTCGAACATGGTGCTGATGATGCCGACGATGGAGAGGAAGACGATCTCGGTTTGTATCGAGAGCCCGATCAGCCGGCCCAGGCGGGCCTTGGCGATGTTGATCATGAGAAAAATCACTTATCAATTTTGATTAGACACTGACGTTTCCGACAAGTGCGCATTTCCATAACAATTGTTTTAGTTTGAAGTAGTGATGAAAAAGAAGGTGTACTTCAAAGGTCTACGATGATTACTAAAAAAGTTGCATTTTTTAACAAATTTCCAAGTGGTTTACTCATGTCTTTTTTTCACGTTTTCATCAAAAATTTAAAATCTCTTATCCGACTAATTGACCTACGAGGAGCTCAGATTTGCAAACCGCGTTCAATTTGGAGTTTTCGTTTGGCCGCAACGGCCGATCAAAGTCTGAAATAGTGTATTACGTAACAAGAGTTGTAAATAGCAAATTACGCGCAAGTGAAAAAATTGCGTACGAGCCGCGTAGCGGCGAGTAACGCAATTTCACGAGCGCGTAATTGCTTTACAACTCGCGTTATGTAGTATACTTTATCTACGACCACTCTCACCTTAATTTATATAAGAGAATGTGCGGAATAGCGAAGTGACAGCTTCGGGGTGCGTGATGTGACGTTTAACAATCGCGGACTACTATATTTAATAAAAACGAACAAACGCGCAACTCTCAACCAATCAAAAGTTCGTAAACGAAACTCACTAGTACCTTTAATTTACAAGCGGGCTCTAACATACGTGGGTGTTTTGGTGTATTTACGCAGTACGCGCATTGTACGATAATGGGCATTTACAGTAGTGGTCGTAGATAAAATCAATTATTTTCGTAAATTTTCAAAAATGTTCACTGTGACTGACTAATTTGTTTGCTATTGAAGTTAGCTCAAATCTTTTAACGGCAATCAATTTCTCTCGTCTTTCTGATGAAAATAAAGTTAAATTCAATAGTCTACGATGATTATTAAGAAAGTTGCATTTTTTAACAAATTTCCAAGGGGTTTACCCATGTCTTTTTTTCGTGTTTTCATCAAAAATTAAAAATCTCTAATCCGACTAATTGACGTACGAGGAGCTCAGATTTGCAATCCGCGTTCAATTTGGAGTTTTCGTTTGGCCGCTACGGCCGATCAAAGTCTGAAAAATCAATTATTTTCGTAAATTTTCAAAAATGTTCACTGTGACTGACTAATTTTTTTGCCATTGAAGTTAGCTCAAATCTTTTAACGGCAATCAATTTCTCTCGTCTTTCTGATGAAAAAAAAGTTAAATTCAATAGTCTACGATGATTATTAAGAAAGTTGCATTTTTTAACAAATTTCCAAGGGGTTTACTCATGTCTTTTTTTCGTGTTTTCATCAAAAATTGAAAATCACCAATCCGACTAATTGACGTACGAGGAGCTCAGATTTGCAAACCGCGTTCAATTTGGAGTTTTCGTTTGGCCGCTACGGCCGATCAAAGTCTGAAAAATTAATTATTTTCGTAAATTTTCTAAAATGTTCACTGTGACTGACTAATTTTTTTGCTATTGAAGTTAGCTGAAATATTTTAACGGCAATCAATTTCTCTCGTCTTTCTGATGAAAATAAAGTTAAATTCAATAGTCTACGATGATTATTAAGAAAGTTGCATTTTTTTAACAAATTTTCAAGGGGTTTACTCATGTCTTTTTTTCACGTTTTCATCAAAAATTAAAAATCTCTAATCCGACTAATTGACGTACGAGGAGCTCAGAGTTGCAAACCGCGTTCAATTTGGAGTTTTCGTTTGGCCGCTGCGGCCGATCAAAGTCTGAAAAGTCAATTATTTTCGTAAATTTTCTAAAATGTTCACTGTGACTGACTAATTTTTTTGCTATTGAAGTTAGGTGAAATATTTTAATGGCAATCAATTTCTCTCGTCTTTCTGATGAAAATAAAGTTAAATTCAATAGTCTACGATGATTATTAAGAAAGTTGCATTTTTTTAACAAATTTTCAAGGGGTTTACTCATGTCTTTTTTTCGTGTTTTCATCAAAAATTAAAAATCTCTAAACCGACTAATTGACGTACGAGGAGCTCAGATTTGCAAACCGCGTTCAATTTGGAGTTTTAGTTTGGCCGCTACGGCCGATCAAAGTCTGAAAAATCAATTATTTTCGTAAATTTTCAAAAATGTTCACTGTGACTGACTAATTTTTTTGCTATTGAAGTTAGCTGAAATAGTTTAACGGCAATCAATTTCTCTCGTTTTTCTGATGAAAAAAAAGTTAAATTCAATAGTCTACGATGATTATTAAGAAAGTTGCATTTTTTAACAAATTTCCAAGAGGTTTACTCATGTCTTTTTTTCGTGTTTTCATCAAAAATTAAAAATCTCCAATCCGACTAATTGACGTACGAGGAGCTCAGATTTGCAAACCGCGTCCAATTTGGAGTTTTCGTTTGGCCGCTACGGCCGATCAAAGTCTGAAAAATCAATTATTTTCGTAAATTTTCAAAAATATTCACTGTGACTGACTAATTTTTTTGCCATTAAAGTTAGCTGAAATTTTTTAACGGCAATCAATTTCTCTCATCTTTCTGATGAAAATAAAGTTAAATTCAATAGTCTACGATGATTTTTAAGAAAGTTGCATTTTTTAACAAATTTCCAAGGGGTTTACTCATGTCTTTTTTTCACGTTTTCATCAAAAATTAAAAATCTCTAATCCGACTAATTGACGCACGAGGAGCTCAGATTTGCAAACCGCGTTCAATTTGGAGTTTTCGTTTGGCCGCTACAGCCGATCAAAGTCTGAAAAATCAATTATTTTCGTAAATTTTCAAAAATGTTCACTGTGACTGACTAACTTTTTTGCCATTGAAGTTAGGTAAAATCTTTTAACAGCAATCAATTTCTCTCGTTTTTCTGATGAAAAAAAAGTTAAATTCAATAGTCTACGATGATTATTAAGAAAGTTGCATTTTTTAACAAATTTCCTAGGGGTTTACTCATGTCTTTTTTTCGTGTTTTTATCAAAAATTGAAAATCACCAATCCGACTAATTGACGTACGAGGAGCTCAGATTTGCAAACCGCGTTCAATTTGGAGTTTTCGTTTGGCCGCTACGGCCGATCAAAGTCTGAAAAATTAATTATTTTCGTAAATTTTCTAAAATGTTCACTGTGACTGACTAATTTTTTTGCTATTGAAGTTAGCTGAAATTTTTTAACGGCAATCAATTTCTCTCGTCTTTCTGATGAAAATAAAGTTAAATTCAATAGTCTACGATGATTATTAAGAAAGTTGCATTTTTTTAACAAATTTTCAAGGGGTTTACTCATGTCTTTTTTTCACGTTTTCATCAAAAATTAAAAATCTCTAATCCGACTAATTGACGTACGAGGAGCTCAGATTTGCAAACCGCGTTCAATTTGGAGTTTTAGTTTGGCCGCTACGGCCGATCAAAGTCTGAAAAATCAATTATTTTCGTAAATTTTCAAAAATGTTCACTGTGACTGACTAATTTTTTTGCCATTAAAGTTAGCTGAAATATTTTAACGGCAATCAATTTCTCTCGTTTTTCTGATGAAAAAAAAGTTAAATTCAATAGTCTACGATGATTATTAAGAAAGTTGCATTTTTTTAACAAATTTCCTAGGGGTTTACTCATGTCTTTTTTTCGTGTTTTTATCAAAAATTGAAAATCACCAATCCGACTAATTGACGTACGAGGAGCTCAGATTTGCAAACCGCGTTCAATTTGGAGTTTTCGTTTGGCCGCTACGGCCGATCAAAGTCTGAAAAATCAATTATTTTCGTAAATTTTCAAAAATATTCACTGTGACTGACTAATTTTTTTGCCATTAAAGTTAGCTGAAATTTTTTAACGGCAATCAATTTCTCTCATCTTTCTGATGAAAATAAAGTTAAATTCAATAGTCTACGATGATTTTTAAGAAAGTTGCATTTTTTAACAAATTTCCAAGGGGTTTACTCATGTCTTTTTTTCACGTTTTCATCAAAAATTAAAAATCTCTAATCCGACTAATTGACGCACGAGGAGCTCAGATTTGCAAACCGCGTTCAATTTGGAGTTTTCGTTTGGCCGCTACAGCCGATCAAAGTCTGAAAAATCAATTATTTTCGTAAATTTTCAAAAATGTTCACTGTGACTGACTAACTTTTTTGCCATTGAAGTTAGGTAAAATCTTTTAACAGCAATCAATTTCTCTCGTTTTTCTGATGAAAAAAAAGTTAAATTCAATAGTCTACGATGATTATTAAGAAAGTTGCATTTTTTAACAAATTTCCTAGGGGTTTACTCATGTCTTTTTTTCGTGTTTTTATCAAAAATTGAAAATCACCAATCCGACTAATTGACGTACGAGGAGCTCAGATTTGCAAACCGCGTTCAATTTGGAGTTTTCGTTTGGCCGCTACGGCCGATCAAAGTCTGAAAAATTAATTATTTTCGTAAATTTTCTAAAATGTTCACTGTGACTGACTAATTTTTTTGCTATTGAAGTTAGCTGAAATATTTTAACGGCAATCAATTTCTCTCGTCTTTCTGATGAAAATAAAGTTAAATTCAATAGTCTACGATGATTATTAAGAAAGTTGCATTTTTTTAACAAATTTTCAAGGGGTTTACTCATGTCTTTTTTTCACGTTTTCATCAAAAATTAAAAATCTCTAATCCGACTAATTGACGTACGAGGAGCTCAGATTTGCAAACCGCGTTCAATTTGGAGTTTTAGTTTGGCCGCTACGGCCGATCAAAGTCTGAAAAATCAATTATTTTCGTAAATTTTCAAAAATGTTCACTGTGACTGACTAATTTTTTTGCCATTAAAGTTAGCTGAAATATTTTAACGGCAATCAATTTCTCTCGTTTTTCTGATGAAAAAAAAGTTAAATTCAATAGTCTACGATGATTATTAAGAAAGTTGCATTTTTTAACAAATTTCCTAGGGGTTTACTCATGTCTTTTTTTCGTGTTTTTATCAAAAATTGAAAATCACCAATCCGACTAATTGACGTACGAGGAGCTCAGATTTGCAAACCGCGTTCAATTTGGAGTTTTCGTTTGGCCGCTACGGCCGATCAAAGTCTGAAAAATCAATTATTTTCGTAAATTTTCAAAAATATTCACTGTGACTGACTAATTTTTTTGCCATTAAAGTTAGCTGAAATTTTTTAACGGCAATCAATTTCTCTCATCTTTCTGATGAAAATAAAGTTAAATTCAATAGTCTACGATGATTTTTAAGAAAGTTGCATTTTTTAACAAATTTCCAAGGGGTTTACTCATGTCTTTTTTTCACGTTTTCATCAAAAATTAAAAATCTCTAATCCGACTAATTGACGCACGAGGAGCTCAGATTTGCAAACCGCGTTCAATTTGGAGTTTTCGTTTGGCCGCTACAGCCGATCAAAGTCTGAAAAATCAATTATTTTCGTAAATTTTCAAAAATGTTCACTGTGACTGACTAACTTTTTTGCCATTGAAGTTAGGTAAAATCTTTTAACAGCAATCAATTTCTCTCGTTTTTCTGATGAAAAAAAAGTTAAATTCAATAGTCTACGATGATTATTAAGAAAGTTGCATTTTTTAACAAATTTCCTAGGGGTTTACTCATGTCTTTTTTTCGTGTTTTTATCAAAAATTGAAAATCACCAATCCGACTAATTGACGTACGAGGAGCTCAGATTTGCAAACCGCGTTCAATTTGGAGTTTTCGTTTGGCCGCTACGGCCGATCAAAGTCTGAAAAATTAATTATTTTCGTAAATTTTCTAAAATGTTCACTGTGACTGACTAATTTTTTTGCTATTGAAGTTAGCTGAAATATTTTAACGGCAATCAATTTCTCTCGTCTTTCTGATGAAAATAAAGTTAAATTCAATAGTCTACGATGATTATTAAGAAAGTTGCATTTTTTTAACAAATTTTCAAGGGGTTTACTCATGTCTTTTTTTCACGTTTTCATCAAAAATTAAAAATCTCTAATCCGACTAATTGACGTACGAGGAGCTCAGATTTGCAAACCGCGTTCAATTTGGAGTTTTAGTTTGGCCGCTACGGCCGATCAAAGTCTGAAAAATCAATTATTTTCGTAAATTTTCAAAAATGTTCACTGTGACTGACTAATTTTTTTGCCATTAAAGTTAGCTGAAATATTTTAACGGCAATCAATTTCTCTCGTTTTTCTGATGAAAAAAAAGTTAAATTCAATAGTCTACGATGATTATTAAGAAAGTTGCATTTTTTAACAAATTTCCTAGGGGTTTACTCATGTCTTTTTTTCGTGTTTTTATCAAAAATTGAAAATCACCAATCCGACTAATTGACGTACGAGGAGCTCAGATTTGCAAACCGCGTTCAATTTGGAGTTTTCGTTTGGCCGCTACGGCCGATCAAAGTCTGAAAAATTAATTATTTTCGTAAATTTTCAAAAATGTTCACTGTGACTGACTAATTTTTTTGCCATTAAAGTTAGCTGAAATATTTTAACGGCAATCAATTTCTCTCATCTTTCTGATGAAAATAAAGTTAAATTCAATAGTCTACGATGATTTTTAAGAAAGTTGCATTTTTTAACAAATTTCCAAGGGGTTTACTCATGTCTTTTTTTCACGTTTTCATCAAAAATTAAAAATCTCTAATCCGACTAATTGACGCACGAGGAGCTCAGATTTGCAAACCGCGTTCAATTTGGAGTTTTCGTTTGGCCGCTACGGCCGATCAAAGTCTGAAAAATTAATTATTTTCGTAAATTTTCTAAAATGTTCACTGTGACTGACTAATTTTTTTGCTATTGAAGTTAGCTGAAATATTTTAACGGCAATCAATTTCTCTCGTCTTTCTGATGAAAATAAAGTTAAATTCAATAGTCTACGATGATTATTAAGAAAGTTGCATTTTTTAACAAATTTCCAAGGGGTTTACTCATGTCTTTTTTTCACGTTTTCATCAAAAATTAAAAATCTCTAATCCGACTAATTGACGCACGAGGAGCTCAGATTTGCAAACCGCGTTCAATTTGGAGTTTTCGTTTGGCCGCTACGGCCGATCAAAGTCTGAAAAATCAATTATTTTCGTAAATTTTCAAAAATGTTCACTGTGACTGACTAACTTTTTTGCCATTGAAGTTAGGTAAAATCTTTTAACAGCAATCAATTTCTCTCGTTTTTCTGATGAAAAAAAAGTTAAATTCAATAGTCTACGATGATTTTTAAGAAAGTTGCATTTTTTAACAAATTTCCTAGGGGTTTACTCATGTCTTTTTTTCGTGTTTTTATCAAAAATTGAAAATCACCAATCCGACTAATTGACGTACGAGGAGCTCAGATTTGCAAACCGCGTTCAATTTGGAGTTTTCGTTTGGCCGCTACGGCCGATCAAAGTCTGAAAAATTAATTATTTTCGTAAATTTTCTAAAATGTTCACTGTGACTGACTAATTTTTTTGCTATTGAAGTTAGCTGAAATATTTTAACGGCAATCAATTTCTCTCGTCTTTCTGATGAAAATAAAGTTAAATTCAATAGTCTACGATGATTATTAAGAAAGTTGCATTTTTTTAACAAATTTTCAAGGGGTTTACTCATGTCTTTTTTTCACGTTTTCATCAAAAATTAAAAATCTCTAATCCGACTAATTGACGTACGAGGAGCTCAGATTTGCAAACCGCGTTCAATTTGGAGTTTTAGTTTGGCCGCTACGGCCGATCAAAGTCTGAAAAATCAATTATTTTCGTAAATTTTCAAAAATGTTCACTGTGACTGACTAATTTTTTTGCTATTGAAGTTAGCTGAAATATTTTAACGGCAATCAATTTCTCTCGTTTTTCTGATGAAAAAAAAGTTAAATTCAATAGTCTACGATGATTATTAAGAAAGTTGCATTTTTTAACAAATTTCCAAGAGGTTTACTCATGTCTTTTTTTCGTGTTTTCATCAAAAATTAAAAATCTCCAATCCGACTAATTGACGTACGAGGAGCTCAGATTTGCAAACCGCGTTCAATTTGGAGTTTTAGTTTGGCCGCTACGGCCGATCAAAGTCTGAAAAATCAATTATTTTCGTAAATTTTCAAAAATGTTCACTGTGACTGACTAATTTTTTTGCTATTGAAGTTAGCTGAAATATTTTAACGGCAATCAATTTCTCTCGTTTTTCTAATGAAAAAAAAGTTAAATTCAATAGTCTACGATGATTATTAAGAAAGTTGCATTTTTTTAACAAATTTTCAAGGGGTTTACTCATGTCTTTTTTTCGTGTTTTCATCAAAAATTAAAAATCTCTAAACCGACTAATTGACGTACGAGGAGCTCAGATTTGCAAACCGCGTTCAATTTGGAGTTTTAGTTTGGCCGCTACGGCCGATCAAAGTCTGAAAAATCAATTATTTTCGTAAATTTTCAAAAATGTTCACTGTGACTGACTAATTTTTTTGCTATTGAAGTTAGCTGAAATATTTTAACGGCAATCAATTTCTCTCGTTTTTCTGATGAAAAAAAAGTTAAATTCAATAGTCTACGATGATTATTAAGAAAGTTGCATTTTTTAACAAATTTCCAAGAGGTTTACTCATGTCTTTTTTTCGTGTTTTCATCAAAAATTAAAAATCTCCAATCCGACTAATTGACGTACGAGGAGCTCAGATTTGCAAACCGCGTTCAATTTGGAGTTTTCGTTTGGCCGCTACGGCCGATCAAAGTCTGAAAAATCAATTATTTTCGTAAATTTTCAAAAATATTCACTGTGACTGACTAATTTTTTTGCCATTAAAGTTAGCTGAAATTTTTTAACGGCAATCAATTTCTCTCGTCTTTCTGATGAAAATAAAGTTAAATTCAATAGTCTACGATGATTATTAAGAAAGTTGCATTTTTTAACAAATTTCCAAGGGGTTTACTCATGTCTTTTTTTCACGTTTTCATCAAAAATTAAAAATCTCTAATCCGACTAATTGACGCACGAGGAGCTCAGATTTGCAAACCGCGTTCAATTTGGAGTTTTAGTTTGGCCGCTACGGCCGATCAAAGTCTGAAAAATCAATTATTTTCGTAAATTTTCTAAAATGTTCACTAATTTTTTTGCCTTTGAAGTTAGCTGAAATTTTTTAACGGCAATCAATTTCTCTCGTCTTTCTGATGAAAATAAAGTTAAATTCAATAGTCTACGATGATTATTAAGAAAGTTGCATTTTTTAACAAATTTCCAAGGGGTTTACTCATGTCTTTTTTTCACGTTTTCATCAAAAATTAAAAATCTCTAATCCGACTAATTGACGCACGAGGAGCTCAGATTTGCAAACCGCGTTCAATTTGGAGTTTTAGTTTGGCCGCTACGGCCGATCAAAGTCTGAAAAATCAATTATTTTCGTAAATTTTCTAAAATGTTCACTAATTTTTTTGCCTTTGAAGTTAGCTGAAATTTTTTAACGGCAATCAATTTCTCTCGTCTTTCTGATGAAAAAAAAGTTAAATTCAATAGTCTACGATGATTATTAAGAAAGTTGCATTTTTTAACAAATTTCCAAGGGGTTTACTCACGTCTTTTTTTCGTGTTTTCATCAAAAATTAAAAATCTCTAATCCGACTAATTGACGTACGAGGAGCTCAGATTTGCAATCCGCGTTCAATTTGGAGTTTTCGTTTGGCCGCTACGGCCGATCAAAGTCTGAAAAATCAATTATTTTCGTAAATTTTCAAAAATGTTCACTGTGACTGACTAATTTTTTTGCCATTGAAGTTGGCTGAAATTTTTTAACGGCAATCAATTTCTCTCGTCTTTCTGAGGAAAAAAAAGTTAAATTCAATAGTCTACGATGATTATTAAGAAAGTTGCATTTTTTAACAAATTTCCAAGAGGTTTACTCATGTCTTTTTTTCGTGTTTTCATCAAAAATTAAAAATCTCCAATCCGACTAATTGACGTACGAGGAGCTCAGATTTGCAAACCGCGTTCAATTTGGAGTTTTCGTTTGGCCGCTACGGCCGATCAAAGTCTGAAAAATCAATTATTTTCGTAAATTTTCAAAAATATTCACTGTGACTGACTAATTTTTTTGCCATTAAAGTTAGCTGAAATTTTTTAACGGCAATCAATTTCTCTCGTCTTTCTGATGAAAATAAAGTTAAATTCAATAGTCTACGATGATTATTAAGAAAGTTGCATTTTTTAACAAATTTCCAAGGGGTTTACTCATGTCTTTTTTTCACGTTTTCATCAAAAATTAAAAATCTCTAATCCGACTAATTGACGCACGAGGAGCTCAGATTTGCAAACCGCGTTCAATTTGGAGTTTTCGTTTGGCCGCTACGGCCGATCAAAGTCTGAAAAATCAATTATTTTCGTAAATTTTCTAAAATGTTCACTAATTTTTTTGCCTTTGAAGTTAGCTGAAATTTTTTAACGGCAATCAATTTCTCTCGTCTTTCTGATGAAAAAAAAGTTAAATTCAATAGTCTACGATGATTATTAAGAAAGTTGCATTTTTTAACAAATTTCCAAGGGGTTTACTCACGTCTTTTTTTCGTGTTTTCATCAAAAATTAAAAATCTCTAATCCGACTAATTGACGTACGAGGAGCTCAGATTTGCAATCCGCGTTCAATTTGGAGTTTTCGTTTGGCCGCTACGGCCGATCAAAGTCTGAAAAATCAATTATTTTCGTAAATTTTCAAAAATGTTCACTGTGACTGACTAATTTTTTTGCCATTGAAGTTGGCTGAAATTTTTTAACGGCAATCAATTTCTCTCGTCTTTCTGAGGAAAAAAAAGTTAAATTCAATAGTCTACGATGATTATTAAGAAAGTTGCATTTTTTAACAAATTTCCAAGGGGTTTACTCATGTCTTTTTTTCGTGTTTTTATCAAAAATTAAAAATCTCTAATCCGACTAATTGACGTACGAGGAGCTCAGATTTGCAAACCGCGTTCAATTTGGAGTTTTCGTTTGGCCGCTACGGCCGATCAAAGTCTGAAAAATCAATTATTTTCGTAAATTTTCAAAAATGTTCACTGTGACTGACTAACTTTTTTTTCATTGAAATTAGTTGAAAAGTTTTAACGGCAATCAATTTCTCTCGTTTTTCTGATGAAAAAAAAGTTAAATTCAATAGTCTACGATGATTATTAAGAAAGTTGCATTTTTTAACAAATTTCCAAGGGGTTTACCTATGTCTTTTTTTCGTGTTTTTATCAAAAATTGAAAATCTCTAATCCGACTAATTGACGTACGAGGAGCTCAGATTTGCAATCCGCGTTCAATTTGGAGTTTTCGTTTGGCCGCTACGGCCGATCAAAGTCTGAAAAATCAATTATTTTCGTAAATTTTCAAAAATGTTCACTGTGACTGACTAATTTTTTTGCCATTGAAGTTGGCTGAAATTTTTTAACGGCAATCAATTTCTCTCGTCTTTCTGAGGAAAAAAAAGTTAAATTCAATAGTCTACGATGATTATTAAGAAAGTTGCATTTTTTAACAAATTTCCAAGGGGTTTACTCATGTCTTTTTTTCGTGTTTTTATCAAAAATTGAAAATCTCTAATCCGACTAATTGACGTACGAGGAGCTCAGATTTGCAAACCGCGTTCAATTTGGAGTTTTCGTTTGGCCGCTACGGCCGATCAAAGTCTGAAAAATCAATTATTTTCGTAAATTTTCAAAAATGTTCACTGTGACTGACTAACTTTTTTTTCATTGAAATTAGTTGAAAAGTTTTAACGGCAATCAATTTCTCTCGTTTTTCTGATGAAAAAAAAGTTAAATTCAATAGTCTACGATGATTATTAAGAAAGTTGCATTTTTTAACAAATTTCCAAGGGGTTTACCCATGTCTTTTTTTCGTGTTTTCATCAAAAATTAAAAATCTCTAATCCGACTAATTGACGTACGAGGAGCTCAGATTTGCAAACCGCGTTCAATTTGGAGTTTTCGTTTGGCCGCTACGGCCGATCAAATTCTGAAAAATCAATTATTTTCGTAAATTTTCAAAAATGTTCACTGTGACTGACTAATTTTTTTGCCATTGAAGTTAGCTCAAATCTTTTAACGGCAATCAATTTCTCTCGTTTTTCTGATGAAAAAAAAGTTAAATTCAATAGTCTACGATGATTATTAAGAAAGTTGCATTTTTTAACAAATTTCCAAGGGGTTTACCTATGTCTTTTTTTCGTGTTTTCATCAAAAATTAAAAATCTCTAATCCGACTAATTGACGTACGAGGAGCTCAGATTTGCAAACCGCGTTCAATTTGGAGTTTTCGTTTGGCTGCTACGGCCGATCAAAGTCTGAAAAATCAATTATTTTCGTAAATTTTCAAAAATGTTCACAGTGACTGACTAATTTTTTTGCCATTGAAGTTAGCTCAAATCTTTTAACGGCAATCAATTTCTCTCGTCTTTCTGATGCAAAAAAAGTTAAATTCAATAGTCTACGATGATTATTAAGAAAGTTGCATTTTTTAACAAATTTCCAAGGGGTTTACTCATGTCTTTTTTTCGAGTTTTTATCAAAAATTGAAAATCTTTAATCCGACTAATTGACGTACGAGGAGCTCAGATTTGCAAACCGCGTTCAATTTGGAGTTTTCGTTTGGCCGCTACGGCCGATCAAAGTCTGAAAAATCAATTATTTTCGTAAATTTTCAAAAATGTTCACAGTGACTGACTAATTTTTTTGCTATTGAAGTTAGCTGAATTTTTTTAACGGCAATCAATTTCTCTCGTCTTTCTGATGAAAATAAAGTTAAATTCAATAGTCTACGATGATTATTAAAAAAGTTGCATTTTTCGAAAATATTTAGGTGTTTCCATACTTTTTAGCGACAAGAATGAAAAAACAACATGATTACTAATTAATTCTAACAAACTCCAATTACCACGATTTACGATTGATCAAGCGAGCATCTGCCATCCACTTGTTAGAGAACAGTTGAATCGCAAGTTCGCCTTATCCTAATTTGGGCCCCAGTTATTCTCGCTACTCATTACTGCCGCTGCGAACGTTTTCCACTCACTTGTGGAAGAAAAATGTGCGCCATGTAGGGCTTTTCCGCGAATTTTCTCGGACCGGTTCCGCCGGTGCAGCGCGAGCGTCGTCGGACGAGCGAGGAAAAAGCGACGACGACGACGCCTACCGCGACGCGCGATTTTCTATAAACCGCGCGATCGAGGTCGCACACAGCACAGCACACGCGATTCTCTTTTGCACCTCCAAGATCAGTTCAGTGCCGGACTCCTAGTGCGCCTCGTTTTCACACACACACACACGAAAACGCTCGGATTACACAATTTTCACGAAAAACGCATTTCATAGAAAAACAGGTAAGCGAATGGAAATTATTGCTAATTTTTTTTGCGAGTGGTTAAGGAAGTTTATTGCTAAATTATCGCCAGAATTTTTTTGTTTGTTTGGTTTCCTTCAATTACTAATTATTTGGTTTGTGAGTTACGCGCACAGAATTGAATTAAAAAAAAAAAAAAAAACTCGTCACCATATGAGCACAAGGTGCTCGAAATGTGTTTGGGTTTCTTCAATTACTAAGAAAATTTAGTCTTGAATTATTGCGAGATTTTTTTTTTTTGGTTTCCTTCAATTATTAATTATTTGGTTTGTGAGTATCTCAAAAACTAATAGAGCAATTGATATGAAACTTTAAACATCCATCTTATTTGATAATCTGAAGAACTAAAAAGGTTTTGGTAAAATTTCGTACACCGAAAGTGGACGTTTACCTTAACTGTTTTTTGTTTTTTGCCAATATTTTCTTAAATATGAAAAATATCACAAAAACATTTAAACAAACTTTGAAGACAACAAAGAAATTAACATCTTTTGCTTGAAAACATTTTTCATAAAATCATTTTTATTCGAGAAAAAAATTTATTTTTATTTTTTTATTTTTTGGTTTACAATTATAAAACGATAATAGTTACAGCAAATTTATGTTAATAATAATTGCAGAGAATGCCAAAATGAACAATTTATAAAGAATAAGTTTGTTTCGAAATCCCTTTAATTTTTGAGTAAACCGAGTTTTTGAATTTGAAGTATAATTTTTCCATCTTTCATAATTTTGACGTTTTAAACGTCAGTTTCACCCCCTCGATGTACATTTAAAATACGATTTAAATTGAAGATAAACCACGAAAGCGTAAATATAAATATTACCATCAAGTCGGAGAAAGTAACATGATGGCCACATCACCATTTTTTCGATTTCCTTCAATTACTAATTATTTTGTTATAATTGCAATAAACTTCATACCTTCGTCTATAAACAAATCGATACGCAGCACATTCTTCTTTTATAAATAAGCGCACACGCAAATAAATCCATTACGTAACGTCTGCTTTAAAAACGCGGCGCAATTGTTTCCATGTGCAGCTATGTTTTGACATTTTTCGCGTCGAAAATTATCGTCAAATGTGAAAGGTCTTCAAAGTTGCCCGCTTTGTATTTTTAGTGATGACCTCAGCGCGCGAATAATTATCGACGGAGCGCGCATTGGCAGATTTTCAAAAAAACAAACTGCGAACCGCGAGCGAGCGCGCAATTCGCGGACGCGTGCCAATCCAAAAAAAAAACATAAGTCAGCGCTCGGCCAAAAGTTTGAGAGGGTGTTTATTTATTTATTGAATAATTTATGGTTTTAATATTTACGTATCGGTCGTTCGTTATTTTAAGAACACCAAAGAAAAGATGAGCAGTTTAGACAATTACGGCCAAATTAGTTGATCATTTTATTTTTACAAATGTCAAAGTGACAGCCAGTAAATAGAGCGCACACAGGCAGACAGACACACAGACACACAATAGACACAAATTTTGTTTCTTTCTGAAATTGTTGAAATCGCCTCTAGAGACCTCAAAACGGATATTTCCGTTAATTTTTTTTTATTTTTCTGATATTTTTCCTTTTATGTCGTATAAATATTTTTACAAATGTCAAAGTGACAAGTAGTATTTTTTATAATAGTAAAAAAAGCAACAAAAGATACCTTAGAATATAAATAAAATCAAAATCGAAAGGGCGCTGATTTTTCAAAACTGAAAACATTTGCAGACTTCTAACTTGAATAGATTCCTCCAGAAATCATTAGGCTTGGATATTCAAGAAAAATCCTTGCGCATTATTGACTCAGTTTTTTATTAAATGGCCATTAAACGCGGCATTTTCAAAGCTCAAAAATCGAAAAAGTCGTAATTTTTCAAAAACTGACGAATACAGACGTCCAACTTTAACAAAATCATTTAGTAATAATTAAGCCTTAATATTGTAGAGAAATCAAAGTACATTAATGATTGGGTTTTCTAGATAATCACCATCAACCCTAAGAATTGCCATTTTCGACGCTCAACAATCGAAAAACCGTTGATTTTTCAAAAAACAAAAGAAATGCAGTATTATTTCGGAATAACTTAATACCACCACAAAAATAATCAACGCATATCAATCACATCGTGTTCCAAATAATCACGATCAATCCAAGAATGGCTATTTTTTCTTTTTTCAGCGTTTGAAAATCGAAGAAGCCTTGATTATTCAAAACAAGAAACTAATGCAGAGTTCAAAATTTCACAGAATTAGTGACCAATGAAAAGGCTTTAATGTAAAAAAATATTCGTGCCCGTTAATTACCCAGTTTTTCAGATAATCACCATCAAACCCAAAATGTACAATTTTCAACTCTCAAAAAATTGAAAAAAGATTGATTTTTTCAGACTTCCAACTTTAATAAAATTATTGTGTAATAATTAGGCTAAAATATTCTAGAAAAATCAAAGGACGTTCATTTTTAATTTTTCTAGATAATCAACATCAAACCCAAGAATTTCCATTATCGACGCTCAAAAATCGATTTTTTTTTTTCAAAAACTGACTTAAATACAGACTTCCAATTTTAATAGCAGTATTGGGGACTAATTGGGGTTTCATATTCTAAAAATCTCAGACGATGTTCATTATTTAGTTTTCCAGATAATAAAAATCAAACCCAAAAATGGCCAATTTCAACGCTTAAAAATCGAAAAAGTAGTAATTTTTCAAAAACTGACTTAAATACAGACAATTTCAACAGCAGTATTGGGGAATAATTGGGCCTTAATATTTAGGAAAAATCAAAGCACGCTGAGTGTTTAGTTTTTCAGATTATCACCAGCAAACACAAGAAATTACTTACATTCTTACTTACTATAAAATTTGTTTTTTATTTAAAGTTAAATAAAAATACAAAAATCGACAAATTCAAACGAATAACACACAATAACTTTAGATTTTCATTATCAAATGCTTGTGGTTTGAATTATTTTTAAAATTTGTTTGACTTTTTTATTCAAGTTAAAAAAATATTTAAATTTAAAATAATTGGAAAAATTATTTTTAGCGATAGAGTAATTTTTGAATTTTTTTATTCAAGTTAAAAAAAATATTTAAATGTAAAATATCATAATTCGAAAAATTATTTTGAGCGATAGAGTAGGTATTATTTTTGGAGCTAATTTAGTGATTTAGTGCTAAAAATGGCGATTTTTGTAATTAGAAATATTCAATGTTTTTGTTTGCATTTTTTATTGCTAGACCTGGATTTTGATTATTTTTTGCCTAAATTTGAGATTTTTGACCTGATCAATAAATTTCGACTGTGATTATCAAATTCTTTTAACTTTTGTATTTTTATATTTTATTTTATATTTTGTTTTATATTTTATATTCCAATTAATTGTTAAATGTACAGGGTGAATCTCTAAATATATTATTATTATTATTATTACTATTATTATCATTATTATTATTATTATCAAGATTATTATTATTATTATTGTAGACGTGGATTTTGTATTTTCGATTTTTTGATCTTTCATCATTTTGGTCTAAATTTTCGATTTGTTTGTCAGAATTTTCTATTTTCCGGTTCGCCTTTTTGATTTTTAGGTCCAAATTTTGGATCTTTTCTCTAAATTTACTTCATTTTGGTCCAAACTTTCGATCGTTTGTTAGAATTTTCTATTTTCTGGTCCGTATCTTTTCCGCCAGAAATTTTGGTCTAAATTTTTTATTTTTTTACCCTATATTTTAGATTTCATAGACCAATCAAATATTCCCTCGTTAAAATTAATAATTAAGGTAAAAAAAAAAAACTAAAATATAGACCAGAGTTTCTGATCGGCAACTTATTTTGTGCTCTTTTTGGGCCTGAAAATGGCAAATTACTTATCTTTTTCTTGAATTTTGAATTTCTTGGTGTGCATTTTTTACTTTTTAGATCAGGATTTTTAATTTTTTGGCCTATATTTTAGGGACCTGATTACTTTTTTTGTAAATATTTGCTTTTGACCTAAATATCCTTTATTTTAGCCTAAATTTTCGATTTGTTTATTGAAATTGAATTCGTCTTTTGGTCTAAATTTTCGATTTTTTGGTCTTTATTTTAGTTTTTTTACCTTAACTATTAATTTAACGAACGAATTTTTAATTGGTCTATACTTTAGATTTTAAACCTGAATGATTGATTTTATGAGCAAACTTTTGATTTTTTTGCCGGTATTTTCGTTTTTTTTTAAATTTTTTGCTCGACTAAATTTTTGAATTTTTTATTGGCTAGCGCCCCAGACTGGAGTGCCGGAGGTTGCAGGTTCGATCCCTGTCGGAGGCATGTTCACACTTTTGATCTTTTTTTCTATTTTTTCGCATCAAAACTTTTCGGCATCGGCTCATATGATTAAATTTTTTTAAATATCCGACAATTCTTCCTTATTTTTAGCTGAATCGATTCCTCTTGTACCGTTATTGTGTGAAGGGGCCTAATAGTATATATTCTTATTCATAACTTTGTTTTCTTCAATTCACATTAAAACTTTAATCTGCACTGACGTAAAATAATAATATTTGCTCTACATTTACAATTCCAAAGGGCAATTTTCAATTTAGTCACTATTAATATATGTATACAAAACTATTAAAACAATAGTGTAATTAAAATATTTAAATAAATATTTCGTGAAAACTGATTATGAAAAAAAATTGGTGAAAACTGATTATGAAAAAAAAAATGATGAAAACTGATTATGAAAAAAAAATTGGTGAAAACTGATTATGAAAAAAAAATTGGTGAAAACTGATTATGAAAAAAAATTGGTGAAAACTGATTATGAAAAAAAATGGTGAAAACTGATTATGAAAAAAAAAATTAGTAAAAACTGATTATGAAAAAAAAATTGATGAAAACTGATTATGAAAAAAAAATTGGTGAAAACTGATTATGAAAAAAAAATTGGTGAAAACTGATTATGAAAAAAAATTGGTGAAAACTGATTATGAAAAAAAAATTGATGAAAACTGATTATGAAAAAAAAATTGGTGAAAACTGATTATGAAAAAAAAATTGGTGAAAACTGATTATGAAAAAAAATTGGTGAAAACTGATTATGAAAAAAAAATTGGTGAAAACTGATTATGAAAAAAAAATTGGTGAAAACTGATTATGAAAAAAAATTGATGAAAACTGATTATGAAAAAAAAAATGGTGAAAACTGATTATGAAAAAAAATTGGTGAAAACTGATTATGAAAAAAAAATTGGTGAAAACTGATTATGAAAAAAAAATGGTGAAAACTGATTATTAAAAAAAAATTGGTGAAAACTGATTGTGAAAAAAATTAGCTAATACATTGTTATAGCAGTAGTCCATTATTTTTATTCCATTTGTATAAATAACTTTAAAAAATAATCAGTTAACAGTTTGTCAGATTTAGAACAAACAAACGCTGAAAGTGAAACAAAACACGGTAATAAAATGTAAATGTATGTAAATCCATGTGAATGGTAATGAAAACCTTGGATTTGTAATTTTTGTTTTAAGATAATTATCACATATTTCAATAATTCACGCAAAATGAAAGTAAAAACGAAAACAAATAAATTAGTAAAACAAATCAAGTGCTTTTTATAAGAATAATTACATATAATTAAATTAAGACGAAATATATCCTGAAAAATTTGTTTAAAAATTGGATCCGAAAAAAAACCGAAGAGAAAAAATTTGGTTTTTATTTTCTACGGTTCTATTAGTAATTATTTTGAAAAATAAAATCAATAGCTCTTTCATAAAATAATTTTATTTTTCAAATATGACGTTTCGTTATTTAGATATCCACATCAACTTTATTTCTTTTTTTGAGTAGGTTTTCACCTCCACAAACTAATAATGCGTCACACTTGTCACAAAAGAAAAAATACGTATAAACACAGAATTGTTTGCTTTAGGATTTATTTGATAATTTAAAAAATTAAGAGTAGGTATTTTTCTTATATTTTTTTTAATCATCAAATAACTCCTAAACCAAACAATTTTGTGTTTATACGTATTTTTTCTTTATACGGGGGGCCTAAGCGAATTTCACATGTTCACAAATTAATTTGTTTAGAATGTCATAATTGGAGCCTTTAATGGACTGATACAATGGATTTTTTTTATATTTGCTTTATATATTAAATCTCTAAGTAGGTCTTGCGAAATATTGCCTTTCCCAGAATAATACTATTATGCAATGGGTTTAGCTAGACTGTTCTTTTTTTTCGAAACTGCTCGTTAAATATTTAAACGCCAGGCCACACCTGTTCAAACTCTTAATTGAATAAATAGACAGATTATGCGAAGACAAAGGAAGATTACTTGTTTACTTTTTCCTATTGAATATCTATTTGTTAAGGTTTTTTACGAGGAAATATAAAACTACGAAAATTGAACTTTTTCATTGGGTCTGTCAGAAATTGTGAAAGTTATTAAATCGTGTGTTTTTTACGTGGAAAACTACGAAAATCTGAATGATTTGGTACCTTACTCAATAATTTCTGCAGAGTATTTACCGAGATATTTGCACAAAACTTTACAACTATTTTGAATTAAAAACAAAGGTTTGCCATGAAATCATAATGGCGGATATTTCATTTTGTTCTAAAAAGTGACGTTTGCTGTCGCATCTTTCATGAACCTTTTCATGTCAGTGGTGGCATTTCAAAAATACAAAATTTCAATTTGCGTTTATTTCTTTCCCTCCTAGAAACCTTCAGGATCCGCTAGCGGCTAACAAGAACATTATTCGAATTACATTTCTTACCAATCCATTACGCGTAAACCCATTGTCATCATCAATAATCATCTTATTCTGACGCTGACAAATTGGCCTTTTACGAGTCACGAGTTAATCGGATCCCGTCCGTCATTCGCGATCGACGATGCGATCTCGAATCCGTCGGCCCGTTTCGTCATAATTGCCACCATCTAAAGTGTCCGGCGATGTCTGCGGTAATCCCGTTGCGAAACGTCACCTCGCCTTAAATGGCGTCGATTGATGGACCGAATGCCAACTTAGATCGCGTCTCTCGGGCTCTCGTCAGGCTCCGTTACAATTAATCCGCTCTAATTAATGCCCAGAAATAGACACTCTGTACACAATGATTGTATGTCGTAAACAATTATTTTTTTTTCATTTCATATTAATGTACAAATGCGTTCTGAATCCGAAAATGAACACTCTGTACATAATACTTGTATGTCGTAAACAATTATTTTTTTTTATTTCATATGAATTATCTGACTGATTTGTAACTACGAATGCGTTCTAAATCCGAAAATTAAAAAATATGCAGAGTAATTAAAATTGATCTTCTTGATCTTAAAGTTTTTGCATGATCGCTAAACTCAAATTTCCTGAATACGAAAATGAAAAATATGCTGGTGATGTATTGACCTTCCGGTAACAACAAAAGTGCAACTAAAGTTTTTGCATGATGACTAAATCAAATTTCCTGATTCCAAAAATGAAAAATATGCTGGTGATATATTGATCTTCCGGTAACAACAAAAGTGCAACTAAAGCTTTTGCATGATGACTAAACTCAAATTTCCTGAATCCGAAAATGAAAAATATGCAGAGTACTTAAAATTGATCTTCCGGTAACACCAAATGTGCAACTAAACTTTTTTCCTGATCACTAAACTCAAATTTCCTGATTCCAAAAATGAAAAATATGCTGGTGATATATTGATCTTCCGGTAACAACAAAAGTGCAACTAAAGTTTTTGCGTGATCACTAAACTCAAATTTGCTATTTCTATAATTTTAGAAAATTTCAAATAATAAAAAAACTGTAGAGGTGAGCCTGTTTTCTGCTACACCTGGTATAAAGAGTATCCCAGCAAATTTTTGTGTAATTTCCAAACATTGACACACGTTTCTATAATTTTTGAAAATTTCTTGTTTTCCGCTACACCAGCAAATTATTGTGTAACATTGACACACGTCAAACATTTTATGCTATAGAAAGCAAAAAAATTGCTGATTTTGAAAATGTTACCATTTAAAAAAAAAACTTACAAATCCGCAACAAATAAAAGTTTCTAATTTAAATTATAATTTTTCTTAATTTATTCAAGTTTTCACTTTTGCCTCACCCCGCCCACATAACTGATTTCGTTTTGGGCGCTTCATTTGTACACTTAAGATGTCGTCACTGCTATTTTAATTACCACGAGTTCAAAATGATATAATATTACCATTTCTTGTAATTAAATACTGTACCATAAAGTTGATCCTAATTTCAATTAGTTTTTTTGTAATTTCTTGTGGTGTTAAAGGCGTGTGGTCGCAATGACCTAGAGCCACCCACCGGTGCAAGACACCCATGGTCCAATTACGTCACGTCCGCACATGCTGTGTCTGTGTAGAAGGTGAGCAACTCCTCGGAGGCATTTCCTCCTGTGCTCTTGAATGCGAGAGAGGACGTCTCGGTAAAAATGTTTATGATTCACACAAATACGTTCCTTTTCATTGATTCATTCAAACAATTATTGGGAAATTGTTATCTTCTGTAGCCTCCTCTGCCAGAGTTTCTAAAGCCGCCGCTGGATTCCATTCTGCCTTAAGTCCTTGAGGTGAGAAGTGTTACTTTTAGAAATGCGCTCTATTATCCTAAAATTCCGCCTCAAAAAATTGAAGAAAAGAAAATCAGACAAATACAGGATGGAAACTTTAACTGGAACAAATTCGGTATTTATGAAATGAGAAGTTCCAGAAAAAAATCCTCGGACGCGGCGATTTTTGTTTTTTATTGCGCACTTTTTAGCGTCTTTAAAAATAGTATAAAATGTTGGGAAGTTTAAATTACATAAATTAAAAAAATAATTACAGTGAGAAGTGGCGGCTCGTGGAACATGTTGATGGTAGAGCCACTTTTACAATTTATTGGATCGGATGATACTGACGTTTGAAACGTCAAAATTATGAAAGATGGAAATGACAAATTATGCAAATTAAAAATCGGCAAAAAAATCAAAAAAATTGCACATAAAAATCAATCACGTTAACAACTAAAATACAGGGTGTATTTGAAATAACGAACAGGCTCGTAACCACAAAGAGATTATATTATTACTTTCTCCTTTACGAAGTACGAGAAAGTATTGTGATCGTGATTTTTTTTTCAAAAATTTTTTTTACGGAAATATCCGTTTAGGGGTCCCCAGATTCCATTTCAACAATTTCTGGAATTTTTTTTGTGTCTGTGTGTGTGTATGTGTGTGTTTAAAAAACCTCGAAAAAATAGGAAAATTAAAAAAAAAAAATTCGAATAAATTTTGACGGAAATGGGTTCACAAATATTTTGTGTATGTGCTCTTAAATGCCTGTTCGTTATTTCAAATACGAAATAAGCACGAAAAAACTTTTTTTTTTACAAAAATCGAAAATTCGCGGTCAAAAAAATGCACACCAAAAATCCGAAAATTTTAACAAAAAAAAATAAAGAATATTTAGAGCAAAAACTCTAAAATTTGGAACGAAGAAATGAACAATATAGGCCAAAGATCTAAATTATAGGCCAAAAAAATAAAAAATGCTGGTCTAACATTAAAAAATGCACACAAAAAAATTGAAAAATCAAGGAAAACAAAAATAATTTGCCATTTTCAGCCCAAAAAAAAAACCCTTTGGCTCAAAACAAGTTACCGACCATAAACTTGGACACGGTAGCCAAAAAGTAACCCAAAAGTAAAAAAAAAATTGCCCATAAAAAATAATAACTCAAGTTAAAAATCTAAAATGATAGGCAAGAAATCAACAACTGTCAATAAAACTTGAATAAAATAAATACAGGTAAAAGATCTAAAATATAGGCTAAAAAAATCAAAAATGCCGATCTAAAAATAAAAAAAATGGAAACCAAAAAATTGAAAAATCAAGGAAAACAAAAATAATTTGCCATTTTCGGCCCCCATCACTCTTTAGGTCAAAACAAGTTGCCGATCAAAAAAAGTAACCAAAAAGTATAAAAAACCGCTCATAATTCAAGTTAAAAATCTAAAATGAAGGCCAAGAAACCAAAAACTGTCATAAAAACTTGAAAAAAATAAAAAAAAGCCGCGTATAAAAATCAATAAGTTAGGTTAAAAATCTAAAATATGAATAAAATTAAAAAATTCGATCCTAAAAACCAAAAAATCGAAAATTTTAACGAACAAATCGAAAATTTAAAAGAAAATGGTTTTCTTTGGAAATTTGTAAAGACGCATTATTCGAAATTAGTCTTTCAAAATGTCAACCATGTCTTGTAATAAATGTGAATTTCTGAAAAATGCGCTTTTTTGGTCATCAAAATTTGCTTTCTCGTGCAACCATTTTTTTTTGTAAACTTGCGATAATTTTCTTTGTAAATTTGTAAAGATACATTATTCAAAATTACTCTGTCAAAATTTCGACCGTCTGGTGCAATAAATGTAGAATTTCTGAAAAATGCGGTTTTTTTGGTCATCAAATTTGCCTGTTAGTGCAACCATTTTTGTTGTGGCAAACTTGCGATTATTTTCTTTGTAAATTATTTCGAATTAGTCTGTCAAAATTTGAATTATCTACAGCAATAAATGTAGCATTGCCATGTGAATTTCTAAAAAATCAAAATTTGCTTTTCTAGTGCAACCATTTTTGTTGTGGTACACTTGTGATTATTTTTTGTAGAAATTTGCAAAGGGACATTATTCAAAATTGGCCTGTCAAAATTTCAACCGTCTATTGAAAAAAATGTGGAATTCCTAAGTGAATTTCTGAAAAATTTGCCTTTTTGGTGATCAAAATTTGCCTTTCAGTGATACCATTTTTGTTGTAGTAAACTTGCGATGATTTTCTTTAGAAATTTGTAAAGACGCATTATTCATAATTAGTCTGTCAAAGTTTCATCCAGCTGTTAAAATAAAAGTGCAATCCCTACGTGAATTTTTGAAAAATGCGCCTTTTTGGTCATCAAAATTTTCTTTTTAGTGCAACCAATTTTGTTGTGGTAAACTTGCGATTGCTTTCTTTGGAAATTTGTAAAAATTCATTATTCAGAAATGGTCTGTCAAAATTTTAACCATCTGTTGAAATCCATGCGGTGTTACAGGTGTTGTTTAACATTTAAAAAGTTTTTTAAGAATTAGTTAAAAATTCTTACTGAGCTTGAGTGTACAGGTAGTGCCATGGCTCCGTGGCTCTATATAACGAGCCGCCCCTGACAGCGAGGGTTCCCATTTTCAATCTACAGGGTGGCAACTTTAACTGGAACAAATTCGGTATTTATAAAATGAGAAGTACCGGGAAAAAATCCTCGGATACGTCAATTTTTGTTTTTTATTGCGCACTTTTTAGCGTCTTTAAAAATAGTATGACGTCACTAGTTTTTCGCGTATGACGTCATAGACATTTTTTTTAATGGAAACCAATTTTTTTTATTTGACTAAATTTGTAGCCCTTTTTATTCTCTTTACGACTGTGTAAAAATATTTAGTTTTTTTTGTTTTTTTCAGAAATTGAATTTTTTTTTGTAAACTTATTTAATGTATCAAATGTCCAAATTCCACCAGAAATGTTTCAAAATGTATTAAAGGATGTGTTTTAATCACCGATTGGCTTTTTGCCAAGAGAGGAACAGTGTTCGTTTTGAACATTTGATACATTAAATAAGTTAAAAAAAAAATCAATTTCTAAAATAAAAAAAAACAAAAAAATCAAAACATTTTTACACAGTCGTAAAGGGCTACAAATTTAGTGAAATAAAAAAATGGTTTCCATTTTAAAAAAATTTCCATGACATCATACGTGAAAGACTATTGACGTCATACTATTTTTGAAGACGCTAAAAAGTGCGGAATAAAAAACAAAAATCGACCTGACCGAGGATTTTTTTTTCTGGAACTTCTCATTTCATAAATACCGAATTTGTTCCAGTTAAAATTTCCACCCTGTAGATTGAAAATGGGAACCCTACTGTAATTATTTTTTTTAATTTACGCAATTTAAACTTCCCAACATTTTTTCTTTGAACTATTTTAACGTGAGTTGTATTTATATTCCTTTTCAAGTTCTAAAATTAATTCGTTGGTGTTGACAGGATGAATCGTCGATGACGTATGAAGGCCCTTCTGTTACCGTGTCGATTTGATGATGTGTTACATTTTGTGTGGTGACATTCGCGAGCACGCGATGGCGATCAGCTTTGTCATTTAAATTACCGACTGACCTCAACTAATTGAAAAGGTCCCGGGATGTGCGCTACGTACGTTAATTCGCCGATAGAGCGGTGGCGATTTTTCGCATTAAATTTGCTTCAAAGTAAAATGAATAATTCACAATTTTGCGTTACTCAAAAAATGAGTTGATTGCTGTTAAGGTATATAATCCATTAACGATCAACTTTTAGTAAGGAGGGTTGACATTTTTGTTAGAGTAACCCGGAGCGTGTTGGGCAGTGATCATCTTAAATTTCGGAGAGGGGGCGCTTATTCAATTATCCACGCAGAGATTTTTTTGTTGCAAAAAAACTAGTGATCGCCCATTGTCATCTTTTTCTTTTGTGTTATAGCTACGTATGTCTGCTTTGTTTACTGAAAAACTCGTTAAGATTAATCGATGGTTTGCTTCGAAAAGTAGAAAATTCGAATTTTGTAAATGTAAATCAGCATAGATATTAAGATGAAAGTTCGAATTTTTTAAAGCAGAAATTTTGATAGAGAAATACGAAAAAACGAGTGTTAGCTCACTGTCGCATTTTTCTTTTATTCAGTAGCTACATAATGTTTCCCGAAAATTTTTTAAAGCTTAATAATTGAGGTTTTTATTTTAAAATTCGAAAGTTAGAATTTTGTAAAGTAGAATTTTTGATGGACAATAATTACGAAAAACTAGTGATCGCCCATTGTCGTATTTTTCTTTTGTTCAACAGTTACATACGTGTAGAATGTTTCCTGTAAAATTAAATTTAGGAAAGTTGGAATTTTCCAAAGTTGCTTTTATGAAAAACTTCAGTTCACTTATGATACTTATAACACTCAGAATTTAGAGATGAATTAAAATTTACAGGGTGTTCTATTTAAAATAGAAAAGTTAAGGTTATTTATTTTAATTAAAAGTCCACATGTCGACACACACTGTTCCCTTTAAACACCATATAAAATTCTATAAAGATGGATGCAAAAATGAAAAAGATATTTGGGGTCTACCAGAATTCAGTTACACCCGGTATATATTACAAAATTGACGAAGACAACAAAGAACTGCACATATTTTGTTAATGAATTGATTTCATAAACTTTTAAGAAAAAAATTAAAATAGAAAAGTTTTCGATTTTTACTTTCTCCATTACGAAGTACGAGAATTAAAGTAAAAAAAATGTTCAAGGGAAATATTCGTTTTGATGTCCCTAGAGGCGAATTCAAAGATTTCTGGGGAAAAAAATGTGTGTCTGCGTGTGTCTCTGTGCCTGTGTGTCCTTGCGTGTGTTGCTGTGTGTCTCTGTGTCTGTATGCAAATAAAAGGCAAAATGTATCCTCTTTGAGAAGGTTTATCCCCCACTCAACGAGGGGACTCTACGCCCCTCCAAGCGAAAAAATAAAAAGACCACAAAATGCACTTTTTCAAACACCCATAACTTTGCTCCAAATCATCGTAGGAACTTCGTTTTTGAGTCCTGTACAGGTAATTGAACACATTTCAATGCCCTTTTGGTGGATCGAGTCGACCCCTTTTATTCCAAGTCGGTACACGTTGCCAAAGTTGGTCGTTTTTTTGTCCAAAAACGTGTTTTTTTTTGTTCGGGGGTTGAAGGATTCAAAAAGGGATCATTCCAATCTGAGTTTACTCCCTTAAAGTAGAGCCAAAATGAGATTTTTCCCCGAACGAATCATCAAATTTGGTTGAAAAGTCGCTGAGTTATGCGGGAAAAACATCAAAATGCACTTTTTTTCAAACACCAATAACTTGGTGCCAAATCATCGTAGGAACTTCGTTTTCCAAATCCTGCATAGGGAATTGATCAAATTTGAATACTTTTATGGTGGATAGAGTCGACAAAATTTTTCCAACTCTGTAGACATCGTCAAAGTGGGACATAGTTTCCAGAAAAAACTTTTTTTTTCACAGGGACGCTAGAGGGGGGCGGAAGCGGTTACGCTCAAGTTCGCGTGCATGACTTTAAAGAAGACACTTCAAAGTTTTTCGCTCTCAAAGATTCATCAAAGTCGATTGAAAATCCGAGCTATAGCGGTTTGAAAATGGTCGAAATTTCACGAATTTTAAGTGTTTCATTTTTTTTTCCTCCATTGTATATTGAATTAAATTTTGTTTCACGATCCTATCATATGCATCGAATTGGGTTTTGGAACGGTTATTTAAAGAATAATTTAAGTGTGCGAATTTCTAAACATGACAAACCACTAAAGATGCAAAACGTGGCACCGGCGAAATCGTCTTCCGCCAACGATAAACAGAACGTGCTCCTTCCTCGAGGCACGAAAGTCACGCCTAAACTTCGTTTTGCGCGGTTTTCTAGCAACACGAAGGAAAAGTGCAAACACTATGACATCACCCGAACCGGCCCACATAAACAACAAAACGTGTTAAAAATCTATTATGTGTAATAGTTTCCTTGCTTAACGAAGGTCTGTAGAAATTCAAAAGTTTTCTTCTTTCGCCTAAAATGGCTTTCCTTTTAACAACATTAAAAGTTCCCTAAGGTTAGATTCTTAACGAAGGTCATTAGAAAAACATTAAATTCAAAAGTCTTTTTCTTTCGCCTAAAATGTCTTTAAGACTTTCCTGTTAAAAATATCAAAAGGTTAGATTCAGGATACCAGCCGCCATCTTGGATTTTGGGTCCCATTGTTCGTTTTTTTTCTCAAAATTCTCAAAATAACCATTTTTGAGAAGATGGCCTCCAAATTCATGTGTGGTAACACCCTTCATAAATCCTGGCGAAATTCTTAAAAAAAATTACTCATTTTTCCGATAACTTTTTAGAATGTATTTGTTTGGTTTTAACAATTGTGCTTAGATTCTTATTCTAAGTGTACTGTACATGAAAGTACACCGAGGACCCTCTAAGTCCCACCACCGACATCTTGATCCACCATTGAGAATATTTACAATGAATATAACGAGTGATTATAGTATTTTATAAAATATTACACATAAAATCACTGATATAATCCAAAATCAAAAGTTTGATAGGAAATCCGGAAAACTGTATACAAATTCTTTATATTTCTAGCAATAGTTTAAAACAGTTCAAAAGGACTTTATAAAATGCCAGACATTGCATGTTGTACAAAGCGCTGACTCATTAAGGTCATTGAAGCGTATTTCGTCTGTTTCGTTAATTGTATTGCGAAGAAAAAAAAAAGTAATGATTCGCGGTTATCCTTCTCGAAATGTTGGACGCCATAAACATTTTATGTGTCAATGTCGGCAGTTCTTGACCCAAATAACTGAGGCGCGGCTTCTCTTAATGTCATCCGAGGAAAATGCCAGATCCAACGTGAAAATAGATCGCGGAAAGCCTTGAAATTTTCACCATCCCTATTTTATATACAACTAGGATTATTTTTCAGAGAGTAAATGCAGGGCCGCACTTAACCAGTTTCAAACTCAACATGGAGATGGCGGCGATTGAGGTAGTTTATTTATCTATAATATTACCAACAAATTGCAAGTTGTTGTTGTTTTTTGTTGAATTTAATTCTCATTTATCACGTGGTGAAATTTGTATATTCTATTTTCTCCGTAAATTTTTTACTGGGATGTCACACCCCAGTCGCGCGATTTTCCAAGAAATGTTTAACAAAACCGAGCTTGTTTATTTCCTACGTCGGATGATTTCTGATGGTCTGGTTAAAAAAATACGGATCTCATCAATTTAGCCACAATTGAAACAGTACTTCCGTGGGATTAGATCATTTGAAGTAATAATTCTAGAGTCAGTAGTTGATTACGGCAACTGTAATATTCCTCATTGCGAAATACAAAAAAAAAACTTGAATTTTAATAAAACCAGAAAATATAAATATTGAATTATGTAAGAAAAAAAAAACGAGCATCCAACAATTTTTATAGATTTTTTCCTGTATTTTCGTAAATTTTCAATTTTTGTTTATTGTTAAACGCCCAATTTTTTTAATTGGCGAGGCTAAAATAATAATTGTATTAGTTCCTAGTTTTTATATAATATTTTGAAAATCTTTACAGGTGCATATTGTTAATCATGTTTGACTTTCTTATTACGAATTGTTTATGAATTTTTTATCTACAGTTAATGCATTTCTGTTGCCCAGTACACAATTCATAAATAGTTTTCCAATACAAAAGACGCGTAGCAAATTGCCACAGACCGGACATTTTCGTAATTAGTTGCAGGGCTATTTTCAGGGCAATTTCCTGACGTTTGCCCCATAAAACAAAATCGCGTTTAAGCCAATTTCCGCAATATAAACATAAATTACAGCGTGAATTTCATCATGCTTATTCGATCAACATTTTATGTATTGCCGTCCCAAAATGTCGCGACGCATTGCGCAGTGAACATTTTAAATTTCAATTATTCAGTGAACATAATGTAAATATAGACACAGAATCGGTCGCGTAGTGATGATTCGTCTTCAATGATGCGGCCACGCTTAGATTTGTTACTGCGTTCTCTCACTCTGCGCAAACTTTACCCCCAAGTGTCACGACATTTTGGGACGGCTCTACCAATGAGACTATACCCAGAAGAATACGCGATTTCTTTACACTTGTTTTTCTTTGATTTGGATCTGTATAATTTTGTTAAGGATTCCACGAACCTTTCTTTTATCTTATTCCCTCAGAATTTTATCTAAAGGATGCAGTGACGGTTCGCGGGCTTTTTTCTGGTACGGCCGAGGAACAAGAGGTGGTAATATAGATAGGTGCAGTCTCTGCAACTGACCCTACCTATCTGTATTGCCACCTCTTGTTCCTCGGCCGTACCTGAAAAAAACCGGCGAACCGCCACTGAAAGGATGTACATCAATAAAAGAAATAAAATCTTCGTGGAATTCTCACAAATCCTCACAATTTTTAAAAATACGATACGTGATAATAAACTTTAGCAGATATCTGATTTGGTCCGACCTTGAAGATCGAGTCGGCTGCTGATGCTTCAGTAGCACACTCAGCGGCGGATCTAGGGTTTTCGATCCCTAGGGCTTATTAAAGTCTACTAAAAATGGATTAATTATTAATATTAAACATCTTTTACTATACGATAACTGCTCATTGTTAATGAAAAAGTATTAAACATTTTAGGGGGTCAAATTTGACCCATTTGGTAGTCTGTTAAATAATTATTTTGGTATTCCTAGTCTAAATATACATTTTGCATTAAACCTATTTAACTTGGGAAAAATATCTACAATCAATTTTTGAGGGGCTAAGCCCTGAGCACACTACGTTTCCTATTGTTAATGCTATTAAGTACACTTTAAATGGCAACTGGCATTTTTGAGGTTTACTTTCTCTCCGATCCCAAAAAAATAAGAATAGTTCAAGAACTTGCTGATTGAATAATTGAGCCGAATAATATTTTTTTGCGGATTGATATGAAATGTAAGATTTTTCGGACTGTTTTTAGGCCGTGAAATATCACTTTTGCGGACTAGGCTTTAAAATGGTTATTTATGCCTAGGCTGTAAAAGTAATGCGCCAATCAGGTGAGACTACGTCATGTTATTTCGCCAATCAGATGAGACACCGCGTGAAAAAATTAAACTTCGCAATAAAGCAGATTTCCTGACTTGGCTGGATTCACAGTCTCGCTCGCAAGCTCGGTCGGCGGTGAAACTCCAGCCGCGTCCGTAAATCTGTCACTTTATTGCCTTGTTAAACAAATAACTATTGTCTTACCGAGCAATTATTAATTATTTGTGTGAGTGTTCACACATATTCACTTCATCTGCATGCTTCCCGCAAATAAAACAGAATACAGTCTTTGCCATTTTGGGATAGCTTGCTACAAAAATCAATTAATAATAACAGATAATCTTTCAATACTTTAACAACAGCAACTTGCCGAATCGGCAAGTCGGCATCAAAACAAAGTAGGCAATTTCACTACCAAGCCATCTATTAACAAATCAACGAACTAACACCAACTGGTGCGCCCTCTGAGATCGTAGATAAATGAGATAGAAGATAAAAATTAATGGGAAAACTGTGATGGGTGCTATGCGACTAATTTTCCTATGGAGTTAACCATCTGTTCTAATTTATAAGGATGCAAAGAATGAGTCATCGGTTACGTGCAAGAGAATCGTGAAGTTAGCGCGACCCATTTGTCCATATTATCCGCCCTAATCCGCGAAATTGGCATTCGGGACACGAACCG